>CM066314.1:44928428-46128428 GCA_033807775.1 Saussurea involucrata | reverse complement strand
CATATGAAAATCCATAATGTAAGACATCATCACCTTGTGTTTCAGAAATCGCATTACAACGTCAAGTGCTTTGGTGATGTGGAGCGGTCGAATCGTTCGAGTTTGGAGGTCTTTGAGTAAGGCGTGAAAGTCATTCAGTCGGCGATTCTTGAAGTCGGCCTCAGAGAATTTTCATTCGTTCCCATCTTCTCTATTGACGGTAAACACTGGATACCAAATCTTTAAGATTTGGCCAGATTGGATGTTCACAACTTCGGTGATCTTGTGCTTTGTTCTGACTTGGCTGAGGTATCCGGGTGGGTCGTCCGGATACCTATCCGGATAAGATAGTTTCCGGACACCCTTTCCGGATAATTTTGGAAATTTCAAAAAATTCCCTGGTTGTTCCCATTTGATATTTCTGACCCAGAAACAATTAAGGAGTGTTAGAAAACACGCTCCCCCTCAACTGTTGCACACAAATGAAAAATGCTCCCCCTCGGGTTGTGCAAGTGACGTGATTTTAAGAACTCTTTGGAATGTCCACACACAAAAAAACTTTTGGACGTTAAAAAAAATGTGTAACACTCCCCTCAAACGTAGAACAGACTTACCTGATAAGCTTATGTGCTCACCCTGAACACATGAATAAGATTGTGAAACGCACAGATATATCAAAGAATAAAGTAGACGACAGTAATTGAACATGAAAGGAAAACACAAGCGAAATGAAAGCATGCAAACGAAATCTACCTAATTAATACAGAGATTTAAACAGAAAAGTGTGTACAATACAAGTAGAATATAGATGCGAGGAAGTGTGTACTCGATCATTTGGAGTGTAGACAATAGATGATGAACAGGCAGTTCCTCGTAGGTGTATGGAACTTGTATCGGGCGCATGATTTGGTCAAATCTTCAGGTTTAGCATACCAAGCTTGGACACAAGATAGTTAAAACATTTTTTGTCCAAGGGTTTTGTAAACATGTCTGCTAACTGATGTTTCGTATTAACAAAATAGAGTTCGATTGTACCTCTTTCGACGTGATTCTTGATAAAATGGTACCGAACATCTATGTGCTTCGTCTTAGTGTGATGGACCAGATTGCTGGAAATGGCAATCACACTCTTCGAGTCGCAGTAGATGGGCACTTGAGAGTAGGTGAAGCCGTAGTACTTGAGTTGTGTGCGCATCCATATGACTTGAGAATAGCAGCTTGCAGAGGCCACGTTTTCTGCCTCGGCAGTCGATGTGGAGACGCACTGCTGCTTCTTAGATGCCTAGCTGACTAAGTTGTCGCCCAGGAACTGCACGTGTCCCAATGTGCTCTTTCGATTCAGCATGCTTCCCGTATGGTCCGCGTCTGAGTATGCCGTGAGCTCAAAACCTGTCTCTTTCGGGTACCACAAGGCAAGATCAGCAGTACCTTTTAAGTAACGAAAAATTAGTTTTACTGCAATTAAGTGAGACTCTTTTGGTTTTGACTGAAAACGGGCGCATAGAAATGTAGAAAACATGATATCCGGTCTACTCGCCGTCAAGTACATCAAATAACCTATCATCCCCGGTATGTTTTGGTATCCACATCCTTTCCGTTAGGATCGGCGTGTAACTTTGTACCTGGGGTCATGGGAGTTTTCATAGGTGAGGACTATTCCATCTGGTATTTTTGAAGAATATCTCGGATGTACTTAGCCTGGTTTATGAATATCCCAGCCGACAGTTGCTTAACTTGAAGGCCGAGAAAGAAATTCATCTCACATAGCATACTCATTTGAAAATATTCTCCCATGAGGATAGAAAAGTTCTTACAGTATTGAGGATTAGTTGAACCGAAAATGATGTCATCTACGTAGACTTAGACTAAAATTATGTGACCTTTTTCATTTTTAATAAACAAGGTTGTATTGATTTTACCTTTTGAAAAACCTGACTTTATTAAAAATTTAGACAGAGCGTCATACCAGGCGCGTGGATCTTGCTTCAAATAGTATAAAGCCTTGTCGAGAATGTAAACGTGGTTAGGCTTTTTGTCGTCCACGAAGCCATCCGGTTGCGATACGTATACTTCTTCCTTGATGATTCCGTTGAGAAAAGCAGTCTTGACATCCATCTGGAAGACCGTGAAGTTCTTGTACGCGGCGACGTATGAAAGGAACATACGAATCGCCTCAATTCTGGATACCAGAGCGTATGTCTCGTCGTAGTCAATACCCTCCTGCTGGCGGTATCCTTTGGGCACGAGGAGCGCCTTGATGCGAATCACGACACCATCTTCATCTTTCTTGTTCTTGAAGATCCACTTCGTGCCGATGACCATCTTGTGAGTTGGACGTGGGATGAGTCGCCATACCATGAGGGCCTCAAAATGGTTGAGTTCCTCTTACATCGCCCTGACCCAGTCCGGATAATTGAGTACTTCAGAGACGGTGTTTGGCTCGATCTTGCTTAGAAAGCCGGAGAACAAGCAGAAGTTGGCCGATGCGCCTCGCGTCCGAACCGGAGTGGAAGGATGCCTATGATCTGTTATATAGGGTGAGCCTTGGTCCATTTGGTGGTGTATGGAAGTGGTTGTTGAGTCGCGTGAGAAGTGTTCGGATCCACATACCCACCGGTGGGAAGATCTTGAACTGCTTCAAGTGACATCGGTCGGTTCCTTGGAGGAGACGTAGCAGGATTCGACGAAGGTTGAGAAACTTCCGGTTTCGGGGAATTCAGAGGTTGATCCTTGTGAGTTGTTGAGGACGAATCTTCAGGAGCGATCACCGGAATTGGCACAGGTTCCTCCAGGGGATTTGCTGTTTCAGTCGTGGTGTTCGTGGAGCTTTGAGGGGATTCCAGTGTCAGAGCTGGAGTGCTCGTGGAAGGAGGCGGACTGGAGAGATTTGCCAAGGTCTCGATTTGAGCAGCTGCAATTCTGGGTTGTACAAATACACGAGGGTTAGGCAAGTTAAAAACTTCATCGCAAAAGTGATGAAACAGTAAATCTAAATCAGAAAGATGTGATTTTGACGTAGATGAATGATTTGGATTTACTGTGGTTTGTGTAGATCTCGAACGTGAGAGTTCAGAAGCTAACACGCCAGTTAAAGTGGGTTCTAAACTGATTTGTTCAGAAGTCAAATCTGCGGCTTCGTCAAAGGTCACGTTTACGATTTCGACGATGGATTTGGTCTGTTTGTTGTAAACGCGATAAGCCTTAGCCTGCATCGAGTATCCGATGAATACTCCTTCATCTGCCTTCGGACTGAACTTCCCGAGGTCATCCTTGTCATTTAAGACGTAGCACGTGCACCCAAATACGTGGAAGTACTTGATATTCGGGATACGGTTGTTGATGATCTCGTACGGGGTTTTGTTGAACCGCTTGTTGATGATGGATCGGTTTTGCGTGTAACAGGCAGTTGCAACCGCTTCAGCCAAGAGAAAAAGTGACAACTTTGATTTTGAGAGCATCGTGCGAGCAGCCTCTATTAGGGTACGGTTGCACCGTTCTACCACTCCATTTTGCTGAAGAGTCCTCGCGGGTGAAAAGTTCTGCGAAATACCGACGGATGTCAGGTATTTGTTCACCGTTTGATTCTTGAACTCCGTCCAGTTTTCCTTCCTGATCGTCTGAACTTGTTGTCGGAGGTTCAGCTGAATGGTTTTCAGATGTGTGATTATTAGCTCCGGGGTCTCGTCTTTCGAATGTATGAACTTGACCCATGTGTAGCGTGAAAAATCATCGACCATCACAAGGACGTATTTCTCTTTGTTGATACTCTGAAAACGCATCGGTCCGCACAAATCCATATGGATGAGTTTGAGGGATCGGGACGTCCTTAGAGTGGCCTTCGGCTTGTGAGTCGCTCGCTTCATTTTTCCCATCTCGCATGCACCGCAGAGTTTGTCCTTTTCGAACTTGAGCTCGGGCATGCCTTTCACGTGTCCGCCTAGCACCAGCTTGTTGATGTTCTTGAAGTTGAGATGCGAGAGTCGTCGATGCCATATCCATGCTTGTTGTCAGTTGGCCTTCGACATAAGGCAGACTGAGTCATCGATCTTTAGGCAGAAGGACAATGGTGTAGAGGTTGGTCTTCCAAGTTCCAACAAGTAGCTCCTTTTCGTCTTCAGTGCGGACGCTACACCGTTTAGCTTTGAAGTTGACCTTGAGATCTTTATCGCAGAACTGGCCGATGTTGAACAGATTGTGTCCCAATCCTGCGACGTATGACACCTTCTTGATTGTGATCTTAACTTGGACAATGTCTCCGTAGCCCATAATCGGTGCCTTGTCATCATTCCCAAATCTCACGTCTCCGCATTATTTCTCTGTGAAGTTCGTGAGTAGCTCCCTCCTTCCGGTCATGTGCATGGAGCATCCTAAGTCTAAGTACCACACATGACCGTCCTGCAAAAACAAGATTAAGGATTCTTAGGTACCCATTTGAAAAATGGGTCCTGGAGGGTTAGGTTTAACACCTGACTGAGGAACCCGTTTTGAAATTGGTTTTGTTGGTCCCGAAGGGTTATACAAGTTTGTAGAAGGGGGGTTGAATACAAACACACGATTTTTACTTTTCTAAATTGTTTATTGATAAATCAAGACAATTTACAACTTGTTGCGGAACAAGATTAAGGATTAACCTAATCTAAACAAGTTAAGAACACTAAGTTTCTTGCACTAGAATAAGATAGAAAGGAGATAAGAATATTAAGTATAATATTCTAACACACAGATAGAAAGAAGAAGATTGTCCGAGCACACTTCATTTCTGAAGTAGGGTTCTTCTTATATACTGCATGCATTTAATGCATGGCAGTATTGCTTTACACGTGGCAGCACCTGAGTGGTTGCATATCATTGACCTTTGTAGACAACCATAGTAGCCGCATGGTGCATAGTGTAGAATCAGAGTTTTTGTACGATCATAGACAAAAAGGATGTCCCTCCTGAAAGTTCGTACAGAGACGTACAAGGGAGGTAAGACAATAGTACTTTGTAAGGAGACTTCATGATCAGCTTTCATTGAAACAGTTCTTTATCAGTGAATGATAAAGTTCAGCGATTGCTGAAGTCTTCTACTTGTTACTTCACGTTGAGTGGCCAGGTCTTGCTTTGCTGATATCCACATCAGTTCATGAGTAGACTTGTCGCTGGTTCTTGAGCTTGATCTTCGACTTCAGCGTAGAACATATGTTGACGTAAAACTTGTCTTCAGGGATCATAAGTAAACAACTAACTTATCAGCGATCATCTCATAGACTGAACAGGCTCAGAGCTACTCGATGAACAGTGTTCGCTGACTAGTTAACTTAAAGAGCGAGAGTTACTATCAGCGGTACTGAAACAGTCTTAGTACTTATCAGCGATAGTGAAACTCTAATACATATTGTTTACTTACAATTTTCACTAAGTGTTTAAGAGAGGGTCGTTATCAAATCACCGAGGGTTTGGATCAACAATCTCCCCCTATTTGATTATGACATAGCAACAAAGAAAATTGCTAAGAATGAAAACATAAGGATAAAAAGAACTCATAAAATATTTGTCCCTTTTATTGTTTTCTGGGATCTTTTCAGTACTGATGGAGTAAAGTACATTCGCTGAAATTTTTCTTTAAACTTCGTAAAGGTTACAGAGGGAAGTGGAAAAATCACAAGTACAGCAAATAAAATTTCAAGTACAAAAGATGTAGACAAATAAGGATAGAAAGAATTACAAGGCGATCCTATCCGTCATAAGGTTCTTCCTTGATGAGAAGTTCATCGAGGGTCTTTGATGTGGGAATCATCCAGTCAGGGACCGTTACACCTTGATCCTTTTTGTTCTTTGCTTCTTCAAAGACCAGGGGCTTGAGGTGACGTGCCTTAATGTCGCGTCTGACTTCACACCAGTATATTAAGTCTCTAAGCTGTTCGATGGGAGTGATTGGAAGCTCAGATACGCGTTGAAAGTGTTGTCGTCCATGGCAGTCTAGAAAGAAGATGCCATAGGGTTCACTTAAGACTTTGCCAGGGATGAAGATTTCACCAGGAGGCAGGGAGGTGTCAAGTACTGAGAGGTCAGGGTCACGACCAAGTACTTCTTCGCGTGAGAAACCTATACCTGTTTCATTTCGTATAGGAGGACCTGAGTCTAAGGTTTTCTTTTTCTTTGCAGAGGCCCTTCTTTGTTGAGGTGGAAGAAGAGTGGAAGGAGGAATATCTACAGCAGAAGAAACCAAGTGGATCTAAGAATTTAAAATTTTCTCGACATGGCTCTTGAACTTTGAGCGAGATCGTTGAATGGCTAATTTCACTTCCAACCATTCAGAGAAACCAAACTTCTCTAAAGTAGTAGCATAGAAGGTTTCCTTGGTTTTGTCTTCTCTGAATACGTCAACTTCAACAACAGGAACGCCAACGAACAGTTTTCCTCTGATATTTACCTTGATGATTTTGGATGGTCGAGATCGATAGTTCAGCATTTCTTTACACCATACCAAAGTCGAGGCATATACCTTAGTCTTTTCTTCAACGATCCTTTGGGCATCATCCCATAGCTGACGTTGGACATCAATGGGAGTTCTTTTCAGCGCAGGGCCTTTCACCGATTGTTGGACAAGCTGGATGGCGAAAGCCTTATCTTTTTCTTCAGCTTCCTTCTTTTCGGCGAGTAATCGTTCAGCTCTTAAATGATCCTCATATTCTTTCCTTGACATCCTGAACTTTGTGGGAACAGGAATTTTGGAGCGAGGGAGGATGATTCGCTGATCTTCGAAATTCTTTATTATTTCTTCTCTCCTTTTCTGATCCTCTTCACTTAGCTTTTGAGGAGATAAGGAAGGTATGTTTTTGTGAGAGAGATGTTGTTGTTCAGGTTCATCAGTCTCAGAGGTCAAATCCAAGACTGGGATTTTTTCTTCAGCGATAGGAGCTGGAATTATTGTTGGTGTTGTTATAGGAGCTTCAGCAGGATCCTCAAACAGGGGAGAGGACTTGCTGAAACACAACGATTGTTTAAGTAAGAACATGGGAAAAAAGAGATAGAGAAAAGAATGTGGTTAAGTGTATAGAGGTTTTATGGATAGAAGGGTTGAGATGGAGAAGGGATAGAGAAGGGATGCAGTGTAAGGGAATAGAAAGTAGTGTACCTGACAAACTGGCTTTTGAAGCAAGATCGTCAGATTGTCTTCTTCAGCGAGGCCTTTGTTTTTGCCTTTGTCAGCTTCAGACGCTGCAGGCTTTGTCTTGGTCCGCTCCCCTGAAGGTTCTTTTATCTCGATCCCTTTTTGAGCTGGGGATTTTGCAACAGGCTGGACGTAGAAGAAGTTGTCATCATCATTGTCATCATCATCATGTTTAGGGGATGACGATGGTTCTTCATCAGAGATGTCGACAGGTTCATCATCTTCAGTTTCTTCTTCGGACTCGACCTCTTCAGCATAAGGTTCGGTCACGTCAGGAACGGCTTCTTTGTGTTGCTCTTCGTGTTGCTCTTCGAGTTGCTCCCCCTCAGATATAGAGGGAGGTTTCTCAGTTCCCTCAGGGTTTTCAACTCCCTGAGGTCGTGAAGTAGAAGCAGCAGCAGCAGCATTTTCATTTATCCTCCCCTCAGCATTATGGGGAAGATCTTCAGCGTTCTTCTCCCCCTCTTCTACATGATGAGTGGGGGAGTAAATAGTTTGATCAGCAACAGCATCAGCAGTCACGGGATTACTGTCTTCTAGGCCAGTAAGTCCCATGCAAGTTTCAATAATTACGATTCTGTCTTCGAGGCTAGTAATCGCAGGACTGATCTTTTGGAGATCATATCTATCAGCCTGAGTAAAGTGAGATGTTGGGGCATCCAGGCGATTGAGTATCTACTGAAGTAGATCTTTGAACGTCGTAACCTCACCCTTAAGAGTACCAACCTCTGTCTTCAATGATGTGACTTCATTGGACAGAGTGCTGAAGTTTGTTGCGAGGGTGGTGTTGGTGAGGTTGAGATTGTTGACGTTGGTGGAAGTTTCAGCGAGGGTGGTAGCAAAAGTTGCAATGCTGCCATCCACCTTCTCCATATCAGCTTTGGAGGCTTTCACGTCAACAACCTCGGTCAGCTTCTTGAGGTTCTCTCCAGCGTCTGTAACCGCTGAAGAGTTGGTGGAGAGAATGGTGTTGTATGATTCCATCTTTGTTTCCAGGGCCTTCAAAGAGGTGTTGATATCCCCTAAATTAGGACATGCAGGCGGGGTGGCGAAGTTGTCGAAGCCTTGTAACCCTGAATGATATTCCATGTCGCCTTCGAGAGTGCCTTGGCGCATGGAGGTGCCTGCAGATCCTAAGTTTGCATCCATCATCGCATGTAGAGTATCAGCAGCTGAATCATGAACGATGACGGGTATCCCTGAGAATGTTGGGAAAATTGGTGGAGTGTCCAAAGACAGAGTGGGAGTGATGGTTGAGAAAGTTGGTTGGGCGGGAGGATCAACGTTGGATCCGTTGTCAATCACTTCAGTCTGTAGAGAGGCTGAAGGAGGTGGGTTCAGTTCCAAGTTTATAACTTCGGCGTTTAGAGACGCTGAAGCTGGGATAGAAGGGATGGCTTGATCAGCTGTGGCAGAGCGTACCACGGAACTATCCATCAGCTCTTCAAGATGAGTTGTGGAGTCTTCTGCATATGAATGCTGGGGGGGTTGCTCCTTGGTTTTCTTGATTCTTTTGGAACCAAGTTGGGAAGTAGATTGTTTCCTTTTTCGAGAAGGAGTGGAGGGTGAGGCGTGGGTATCAGCGGTGGGGATTTCCACTGAATGAGCCGCAGAAGTAGAAGAAGAAGGATTTAGAAGAGATAAGAGAGTAGGAAGACGTACCTCGTTTGCCAGCGGCTTGAAGTCGAGTACCTTAGGGCCAACCTGAGAGAGTCTCAGATCACCCTCTTTTGGGTATTTGTCCCCAAGTCCAAGTTGAAAGATGGCACTGATGTATCTGTGATAAGGAACCCATGAAGGTCTATCAGCCATATCTACTCTGAAAGCGAGGTCGTCATAGATGACTGAGGCCCAGTCAACATGGAGACCTTTCAGCAGCGCATAGCCCATTGCTTACTGAGGTTGAGCAGCTTGATCAGAGGAGCCACTCTTCGTTGTCATGCAGCTTATCAAGTGTGCGAAGATGAAGTTCATCCTGCTTGGCATTTTGGACTTCTTGATGAGGGTCAGTTTCTTCTCAATCTCCTTGTCCCTCCCTGTGTCCCATGCGTAACCCATCACATCAAAGAATGCAGTGATGGCTTCCCTATCAGCATGGTTTTTGTGGTTTGGGAAAGGAACAAAGCGTTTATCTTTGTTGGCAGTGGGTAGGCTGAGTGCTTTCCTTATAATGGCAGAGGTGATTTTTATGGTGCCATATTTGGTGTCACAGAGAATGGTGTCAATGAGTTTCTTTGGGTCTTTGGTAGACTAAAGTTGAGCTCTTCTGGCAGTGTACCAGAATTGAGATAGAAGGAATTTATGAGCAGGGGGTACGATGGTTAGGGCTTTGAATAAGCAGCAGGTTTGTAGATAATTCACAGCATCATCCAGATGCCTGACTTGCTTTTTCGGAGGAAAGTCGAAAAGCGCATAGAGGTTGTTTGATTTCGAGAAGTCTATTTTCTCCATAGTAAACTTTACCTGAGCAGCCTTGGTGATAACCACTTTCTCAGCGGTAGGAGTCTTGGGAGTAGGAATGTCAGTAGAGGATGCCATAGCTGTTTATCAGTTCAACCAAAGATCAACAATACAGAAATAGCCTTAATGTGGAAAGATTTTCCAATAAGATGTTTCGAATTTTGTCCATTTCATTCAGACCAAAATGTCTTAATGAAGATTAGGGTTTTCTTGTTGAAAAAGAAATGCAAACCCAGTAAAAGTCTTGTTTTCCATTTTCCTTTAGATATAAGGATTCTAGAAAAACGAAAGAAGAAAAAGTTTAAGATATTCAGTTTTAAACTTGAAGAACAACCATGAAAAGGTTGTGTTCATAAAACCATTAAAGAAATGATTTCATTTTAGAAAGGTTTCTTTTGTTTGATCTGTTAAAAGCAACAAGAAGATCAGAAACAAGTTAAAAACAGGTAAATAATGAGAATATTAACCTGGTTGTCGAAGAAGAAGATGAACAGTTTTCTGGAAAAACTCGAGTTCAATAAGCAACAGTAAATCTTTTCTTTCTTGGAGAAGAAGTTCGTGTAAAGGAAAAATATAAACCCGAATGCGTTTATATAGTGAAATTAGAGAGAGAGAAAAACTAGAGCGGGAAAGTTTTTCATCATGACACGGACACGTGTTTGCATTTGATTTGATGGTAAACGAAACGTGCAAATGTGTGTCAGAAAAAGAACGTGCCAGGGTTTATCCGTTGTGATGATGTCACAAACGTCCTTTCATATTTTAGGATGTCTCTGAGGTTTTGAAAGCTCAGGGACTATTTTAAAAAACATGAAGCACTGAATAGAAATATCAGTGTTAGTTTAAGAAATTTCAAAGTATCACTGTTAAGGAAGAGATATTCAGCGATGTGATTTGTTTTGAAATCTTGCATTTACATGCGAATGTCAGCAAGTAAAGAGAGAACATACCTTGATATCAGTGAATCAACTTTGTTCAGAGAGAATATGATAGAATGGGTTATATAAGTTGGATTTATCCGGTCGCTGATCAAATGTGAACCACTGAAGATTTTACTCTTCAAAGTTCAGCATTCCAAGCTCGCTGATGAGAAAGTTGAATCTTGTCTCATCAAGAGGTTTGGTGAACAGATCAGCTAACTGAAAGTCAGTTGGGATAAAGAGAAGTTCTATATCACCATTCATCACATGATCTCTGATAAAATGATACCTGATTTCGATATGTTTGGTCTTTGAGTGTAGCATTGGATTGTTGGCTATAGCGATGGCACTTGTGCTGTCGCAATAGATTGGAATTTTTTAGAGCTGAAGGTCATAGTCTAGTTGTTGATTTCTCATCCACAAGACCTGAGAACAACAGCTTCCAGCGGCTACATACTCAGCTTCAGCAGTTGAGGTAGACACTGAGTTTTGCTTTTTTACTTGTCCAACTCACCAGCTTTCCACCCAGGAGCTGACAGCCTCCTGTGGAGCTTTTCCTATCCAATTTGCAACCTGCAAAATCACTATCTGAATAGGCAATTAGATCAAACTATGAATCTTTGGGATACCAAAGACCTAGGTTCATAGTACCCTTAAGGTAATGAAAGATTCGCTTTACAGCGATCATATGAGATTCCTTAGGTTCAGCTTGATATCATGCACACAAACAAGTTGCATACATAATACCAGGTCGGCTAGTTGTAAGATACAGGAGAGAGCCAATCATCCCACGGTACAGCGTGACATTAACAGGTATTCCATTTGAATCCTTGTTTAGTGTCAGCGGTGGTGCCATAGGGGTTTTCATAGCTGAACTCTGAGTTAAATCGAATTTCTTCAGCATATCTTTAATATAGTTTCCCTGATTTATGAAAGTTCCCTTTTCATTTTGCTTTATCTGAAGACCAAGGAAATATGTTAGCTCACCCATCATACTCATTTTATACTCTTCTTTCATTCTATCAGCGAAACGAGTACAAAGGTCAGGATTAGTAGAACTAAATATAATGTCATCAACATATATCTGAACAAGAATGATATGACCTTTCACTCTTCTGAAAAATAGAGTTTTGTCGATTTTACCTCGCTCAAAGTTTTCAATTAGGAGATAAGAGGATAGAGTGTCATACCATGCACGTGGAGCTTGTTTTAAGCCATAAAGTGCCTTATCCAGTTTATAAACATAACCTGGACGCTTAGGATCTGAGAATCCTGGAGGTTGTTCCACATAGACTTTTTCATTCAGCTTTCCATTTAGAAACATTGACTTAACATCCATCTGATAAACTTTGAAGTCTTTGTGTACAACATAAGCTAAGAATAGACGAATAGATTCTAGTCTTGCTACTGGAGCAAATGTTTCGTCGTAGTCTATACCTTCCTCTTGTTTGTATCCCTGAGCAACAAGTTGAGCCTTGTTGCGGGTTACAGTTCCATGTTCGTCCAACTTATTTCGATAGACCCATTTAGTGCCTATCACTGTCTTGTCAGTTGGTTTTCGAACATGATTCCAAACTTTAATTTTTCAAATTCTGTCAGCTCTTCTTGCATAGTGCTGACCCAGTTTGGATCTTTGAGGGCATCATCTATTTTCTTTGGTTCAATCAGAGAAATAAAGTTAACAAATAAACAAATATTACATGCACTTCATCGAGTCTGAACACCAGCGTTTGGATCACCAAGAATTTGATCAATAGGGTGATTGACAGTCCATCGATGAGCCGGAGCATGAATCACTGACTCAAATTGAACTGGAGGAGCTGAAGATGAGGCTTCAGCAACTTCTGGAATATCAGCCAAGAGAGAAGTAGGTGCAGATGTCATCTCATTCACTGATTGCTGGGAAGTAGATGGAATGTCAGAGACATTTGGTTCTGAAGCAGGAATAGTGTTTAAAGGAATAGCTGAGACCCATGATGTTTCAGCTTTACTATTCTGCATGTTTGGGATGATAGTAGGACCATCATCTTCAACGGTATGAGTATGAGGAGTGGGAATATCTCCTGAATCACCAAGATGTGAAAACATCCATTGATTCAGTTCTTCAGTATCAGCAGAAGGTCGAGAATTCGCTGAACGGGATTCGTCAAATGTGACGTGAATAGTTTCTTCAACAGTTTGTCTTCTTCGATTTCCAAGAAAGATTCCATCATCAGCCTTAGGATCAAATTTTCCAAGGGCATCTATGTTGTTCAGTATGAAACACTGACATCCAAAGATGTGAAGAAAGCTAATTGAAGGCTTTCTCCCATGGAAAAGTTCATAAGCTGCTTTATTGAATCTTTTGACTATCAGCGACCTGTTTTGCGTAAAACAAGCAGTGTTGACAGCTTTTGCCCAAAACTGAGTAGGCAGGAGAGAATCGCTGAGCATTGAACGTGCAGCTTCAATAATAGTTCGATTTCTTCTTTCAGCGACTCCATTTTGTTGCGGTGTTCTCACTGAAGAAAAGTTGTGAGAGATACCCTTACTCTCAAAGAAGGAATCAAGAGAATTGTTTTTAAATTCAGTCCCATGATCACTCCTTATTGAGCGAGCGGTCAAGTTGTTCAGGACTTCCATTTTCCTGACAAAGGCGATCAGTTCTTCAGGGGTGTCACTCTTAGAACAGAGAAACATTACCCATGTATAGCGAGAGAATTCATCAACTATGACCAGCGTATATTTCTTTCCAGCGATGGATTGTTTGTTAACAGGGCCAAACAAATCCATATGGAGAAGTTGTAGAGAAGATGACACTGAGGAAACTTGCTTTGACTTAAAGCTTGCTTTGGTCTGCTTCCCTTTCTCACACGCTGAACATAAGGACTCTATGGCGTATGAGTGTTGAGGTAGACCAGTGACTAACTCTTTTGAAGAAAGAGTATTCAGTGTCTTGAAGTTTAGATGAGAGAGCCTCTTATGCCATAAGCAGTTGACATCAGATGAGGCTTTTGAGAAGAAACAGGAGTTCTCAGTGGTTGTAGAGCCCATGTTTATTACATAAACATTTTCCAAATGATAACCGCTGAGAGCTATCTTCTCCTTTTTGTCAGCGACAAAGTAGGATTCCTTAGTAAAGATTACTTTGTTATGCATGTCGCAAAGCTGACTGATGCTTAGAAGATTATGCTTCAGCCCTTCAACATATGCGACTCTTCTGAAGGTTGTTGTACCATTAGAGAGTACACCAAACCCTCGGGTATGTCCTTTTCCATTTCCACCGAAAGTTACAGAGGGACCCTTTTCTTCCTTATATTCAGTGAGCAGGTTCTTCTTACCAGTCATGTGTCTAGAGCATCCACTATCGAGATACCAGATACCCTTCTTAACCTGCATTACAAACGGAGATTAGTTTGTCTTGGGTACCCACTTAACCATGTGTACACACTTGTCAGTGGGGGTAGAAGAGGAGGTGGAAGGTTCAGCAGTGTTCGCAGCATTTGAAGATTCATCTTTGTCAGTCTTCACTTTGGTTAATTTCTTAACCTCAGTGGTCTTCTTTGCCTTGGGGGCAGTGATCTTCACTTTAGCTATCTTTTCAGCTTGGGTGGCTGTGGGGCACTTACTAGCAATATGATTGGTAAGTCCACAATGATAACATTTCCTATAACTAAAAGTAGTTCTAGGACCATTTGCAAGCTGAGCTTTTGATTTTGAATTAGAAGGACCAGTACCAAGTAAACTTTTGGTATTTGAAATAGGAGGAACATTCAGTTTTTCGGATTTCTTACCAATGGTATCCACTTTGATTCTAGGAGTAGATCGCTTAATAGATACACACTGAGTAAATCCAGGGATCTTATTCTTTGAACCAGAGGGATAAGTCACTGAAACTTTAGAAGCATTCATCTTTGGTACAAAGGTACCCTTCTGAGGATTTTGGTTAAAAGCAATTCCTTTACCTTTGTCTTTAGAGACTGAGGTAGGTTTTGGATAAATAATTTTCTCTTTACCTTTTGAGGTTAAGGTAGAGATTTCCTCAGAGATTGGAGGTTTTGAAGAGGAACACTGTGATGAGAAAGTGTCAGGGATAGAGGATACGAACATTCCAAACTTAAGCATGGAACGGTTAGTGGTTGGTTCTAGAGTGTCAGCTTTGTAACCAATACCACGTTTATCACTCAGAGGAATCTGAGACTTAATTATCTCAATGTTCTTTGTTGAGGAATTATACCATCCATCAACAGTAGCTTTTTCAGCTTTTAATGCAGCGATAGCTTCTTCGCGTTCGATTTTGACTAGCTGATTTAAGTGAACTTGATCTTTAAAATCTTCTTCAATTTTAGAATGATTTTCTATTTGAAGGTGACAATTTTTAAGCTGTTCACCGAGATCAAGGTTTTGATTTTCAACAACAGTTTTGCCATTCATGGCTTCATATAAACTTCTAGTCAAGAGATCGATCTTTCGAAGACTGTCAGCTTCATCAATATTTAAAATATTGGTAAAGAAGGAAGGTGATACCTTAGTAGCAGAGGTTGAAGTAGAGGGAATGTCAGAATTTTCTTCCTCATCTTCAAGTTTGGCCATGAGACATAGATTGGCTTCATCATCATCTTCAGAGTCAGATGATTCTTCTTCGTCAGAGGCAGCCCAATCATAGTCAGCCATAAGGCCTTTTCCTTTCTTCTTAAAGGTTTTCAGCTTTGAATACCTTTCTTTCAGCTTTTTGTATTTTTCATCTCTAGTCCTGGGAGTAAAGTTTTTCTTGGGAAAAACTAAGGATCTAGAGACTTTCTTTGACCTGCACTCGCTAGCAAAATGTCCTATCTTTTCACAGTTATAGCAAGTAGCAGTAGCCTTATCAACAGGGGTTGATGACCTTGGCTTGTCAGTAATAGCAAGAGGTTTGTTCTTTCTGAAATTACTCTTTCTAGCAAATCTCCTGAACTTATTAGCCCGGAATGCCAGAGTTTCATCATCATCTGAAGCGTCAGAATCTGATGAACGTTCAGAGTTAGTTTCCAACTCAGTGACAGTGATCGTAGATCGCTGAGTGGAAGGTAACTCTGATAGTAAAGCAACAGGGGTGCTTTTGGAATCTTTTACAAGATTCTTCTTAAGATGACTCGATTGCTCATGATTCAGCATCGTGCCATATAAGGTAGAAAGAGTCATAGATCTAAGATCGTTTGACAGCTTGAAACACATTGAATAATTGTCCCAGCTTTCAGGTAAACATTCTAAGAACTTTGTCAGTACTTCAAAGGTAGAATATTCCTTACCAACAGTTTTCAGATATATTATTAAGTAGTTAAAACGTTGGTGTACTTTAGAGAGAGTTTCATTCTTACCACGAATGAAGCTTTCATACAGTCTTACCAGGTTGATCTTTCGAGAGTCCTGGACTTCAGAAGTACCTTCATACTGAACACAGATTTTGTCCCACATAGCTTTTGAGGTTTTCAGGTTCATGACGGAATGGTAGACTTCGTCAGGAAGAGCCATGGAGAGTATGGATCTGGCTTTGGTGTCGATAGCCACTTTCTTCTTATCTTCATCAGTCCACATATGAATTTCCCTGGGAATCAGCCTTTCTGGAATAGCAGGTCTATTCTCAGCGGCTGGAACTGCAGGATCAATTCTTATAGGAATATATGGGTCGTTTTCAAGATAGTAAGGCATAGTAGGGTCTACACCTTCTAAGAAGAGAATCATCCTATTTTTCCATAGATTAAAATTATCTCTGGAGAATCTAGGGGGTTTTGCAAGAGAACCATTGTCAATATAATTAGTGTTTGTGTTGGTAGCCATTTTAAGAAATAGCAAGGAAGAGAAATCTTAGTATAGATCAGATCTTATTTATAAGATTAAACAAAACTGCTCTGATACCACTTGTTGGTCCCGAAGGGTTATACAAGTTTGTAGAAGGGGGGGTTGAATACAAACAAACGATTTTTACTTTTCTAAATTGTTTATTGATAAATCAAGACAATTTACAACTTGTTGCGGAACAAGATTAAGGATTAACCTAATCTAAACAAGTTAAGAACACTAAGTTTTTCTTGCACTAGAATAAGATAGAAAGGAGATAAGAATATTAAGTATAATATTCTAACACACAGATAGAAAGAAGAAGATGGTCCGAGCACACTTCATTTCTGAAGTAGGGTTCTTCTTATATACTGCATGCATTTAATGCATGGCAGTATTGCTTTACACATGACAGCAACTGAGTGGTTGCATGTCATTGACCTTTGTAGACAACCTTAGTAGCCGCATGGTGCACAGTGTAGAATCAGAGTTGTTGTACGATCATAGTCAAAAAGGATGTCCCTCCTGACAGTTCGTACGGAGACGTGCAAGGGAGGTAAGACAATAGTACTTTGTAAGGAGACTTCATGATCAGCTTTCGTTGAAACAGTTCTTTATCAGCGAATGATAAAGTTCAGCGATTGCTGAAGTCTTCTACTTGATACTTCACGTTGAGTGGACAAGTCTTGCTTCGCTGATATCCGCATCAGTTCATGAGTAGACTTGTCGCTGGTTCTTGAGCTTAATCTTCGACTTCAGCATAGAACATATGTTGACATAAAACTTGTCTTCAGGGATCATAAGTAAACAACTAACTTATCAGCGATCATCTCATAGACTGAACAGACTCAGAGCTACTCGATGAACAGTGTTCGCTGACTATTTAACTTAAAGAGCGAGAGTTACTATCAGCGGTACTGAAACAGTCTTAGTACTTATCAGCGATAGTGAAACTCTAATACATATTGTTTACTTACAATTTTCACTAAGTGTTTAAGAGAGGGTCATTATCAAATCACTGAGAGTTTGGATCAACAGGTTTCCTTTTGGATTTATGTTTAACATCTGACTGAGGAACCCGTTTTGAGATGGGTTTCATTTCGGGTTTACGAGATTTGCGTTTAGGTTTCGAATTATAAACATTATAAGAACCAAACCAGTCAGATGCATATCTATTATCGTCTAAGTCATTCAATCCACAGTTAGAACAACACAAACAATCATGGGATAATTGAATCAAATGCTGAATTAAATAAAGTCTAATTGGAAAATTAACACTTTCTTCAACAAAATTATCCGAATGATTCAAACCACAATCATTAATGTTCTTCCTAGAATTAAAAGCAGAATTAAATGACTTCAATTCCGACTTGTTCTTGATAGATCCATTGGCTACCCACTTTTGTTTGCCTTGTTTAGCCTGACCATTTTTATCTGAAAAATCATTAATGGCATGGTCAGCAGTGTTTGAGTAGGCAGGATTCCTATCATTCGATTGACCGGTCTTTTGCCGCGGCTGTGAATGGTTTTGTGAAATTGAATCAGTTTTAATAACTTTGTTCACAACCGGGGTTTTGAGTTTTGAAGAACTCTCACCTTTAAGAAACTTGACCGAACGATTTACCACATTAGACAAAAAAAGTCGGTGTGATTTGGAAGAGGTTTGTCAAACTCAAACTTAGGAAATTCTTCATCTGAACTACCATCGGAATTTATGAATGCCGAAAAATCAATATCAGGAATCGATGGAGTAGGATTGGTTGAGGGAGGAGAGGAACACTTTGTGTTTGTGTTTTTAGAAGAATCTGGTGCGGAAGCTTTTTAAAAACAGAGTTTAGATCCTTTTTAACACAATCAGCTTGAGACACTTTACCTTTTCGTGAAGAAGTTTTTCCAATAAAAGCTTTACACGAAGATGTATCGGACGAGTCCGAGGAAGGTTCGGGTGAAATCATCTTTTCGTTTTGGAGTTGGTCAAGTTTTTCTTGAAGTTGAAACTTGCTCACTTGCTCTTGCATCATTTTTGTTGCCAAGGCACACAGTTTTGATGTGAGCCGATCATTTCATTCCGAAGGATTTCCTGTCCCTCACACGACGCAGATTCGGTTTTGCAGAATTTGAGTTTCTCAAGCTCAGTTAGAAGCGCTTGCTTTTCCGTTTGAAAATCGGCCCTTTCCTTTTCGAGTGTCTCCTCTAACTCGACTATTTTTTATTCCAAAATAAGAGGTGGAACATAGAGTTTAAACTCGTCCGTCTCAGTTTTGGGTTCAAGTGATGCGGCCTCATCCTTTTTGGAGGAATCCTTGGGCTCAGCAACCTTATAGCCGTCAAAGTAGTCATTCGAAAGATACTTATACTTATTTTTCTTGTAGGAATAATTAAGAGGCTCATACGCAAAAGGTAATTGCATCTTTGTGGTGTGTGCGCGTTTGTATTCCTCAATTTCCTCTTCATTTTCCTTTTCAAGAGGACCAGTCCACTTGATTTTGTATTGAGGATACTCTTTGTCGAGACCAAGAAAACTAAAATGATAAAGAGTAGGTCTCATTGTCAAAATCTTTTTCAAGTACTGTGTGTTATCGTATCCAATTCCCCATTCCTCGTTAAAATACGTGAATTCCTTTGGTTTGTTCATGTGAATTGTCTGATTAGTTTGACCTCTTTTGTGAAGTGTGGTTTCAAGATCGGTTATTTTCGCAACAAACTCTTTGTGTTGGATTTGAAGAGAGGAGCAGTGATAGATAATCTCTGCTTTCTCATCCTCATACTGATCAAGCTTTAAATTCAATTCAGATATCTTGGCCGTTAAGTCCTTAGGTTCTATTGAAAGATTTGTGTATTTTTCTTTTAGGTTAGCATTATCGGACTTGTATTTTTCAGTATTACGCTTTTGAACATTTAGCTTTTCTTTTAGCGAGTTAATTTGATGTAGTTGTTCATTAGTGGTGGCCTTATAGGATTCTATTCCTTGAACAAGTGGTTGCATCTGTTCGATTAAGCTTTGATGAATAGGGTCACATACCTGACAAACATTTGCCTTTTCTGACGGAGGAGAATGATTGCCCATGAAAGCATCAGCATCTTCAGAATCGTTGCCAGTGTCGGATTAATTTAACCAGTGATCGTCTTCGACTAGCAGTGCCTTTCCCGCAGCTTTCTGTTATGCCAACAGAAGTTTAGCCTTGTAGTAGTGTACGTTTTTCTCGACGGGCTTTCTACAGTCCTTGGCAAAATGACCCAATTTGCCGTAGTTATAGCACGTGACAGGTTCGTCCTTCTTCTTTGACTCGTACTTGCGATCATTCTTCTCATTCTTCTCCTTGTGATCAGCTTGCTTGTGCTCATCAGTCTTTCTCTTACCTTCATATTTGTCCTTATAATCATGGCGCTTGTTGGGAGTAGTGGAGTAGCACTGATTATTGGATGAAGGTTTCTTGTAGTACTTGTTTCTCTGAAACGACTTGGTGATGAGGGCCATTGCTTTCTTTATCTGAGTCAGCTCAGGGTCAGAGTCGCTTTCTTCAGTTTCTGCTTCAAACTCTGGTTCAAACTCACTAGATTCATGGATTCTCTTAGAGTGATGGCTAGAAGACTTGCTGCTTTTTGACGATACAAGAGCGAGTGGATCGGCCTGAGACTTGGACGAGGATTTCTGACTGCTCAGTATTTCCATGACTTCATCCTCGTCCTGCATGAGCATCTCGTAGAGTTCATGGATTGGAACGTTCTCAATCAAATTGTTGTGTTTAATGTGAGAAGCGAACATTTTCCATTCTGGCAGGAGATTAGTCAGGAACTTGAGGGCATTCTCTGTGTTTGATCGAGTGATCTTGTTCTTGTGGAGCTCGTTCAACAGAAGGAAAAATCATTCATATGCCTGAGTGATAGATTCACCCTTGCGCTTCTTGAAACCGTCAAATTTGGTGATGCAACTGTTGATCTTCAGTTGGTTTCCCACTTTGCTCCCGCTCATCGTCTTCTCTACTTGATCCCACATGCCTTTGTAGGTTTGCTTGTAGCCGTCTATAGCCGTGTAGATCTGGTTCGGTAGACTCTGGACCAGATATCTCTTGGCATGCTTTTCACCATCAAATCTGCTCTTTTCTTCTTCGGTCATTTGCGAGTATTTCTTAGGCTTAGGTAGAGTTGCTTCACTAGTTGCTTGAGCTGGTACGGTTTCCATTGGAGATTCTTGTGGGCCTTCAGTAAGAGCTTGCCATATGTATTCGAAGTTGTCTTTAGCTTCGATGAATATGATGAATTTGTCTCGCCGTTGACTGTGTTCGCCCTGATAGAGAGTCGATGGCTTGGCATCGGTCCCGATTGCAAGCGCGTCACGAGACATCTTTGAAGTGTGCACTAAAGTGATCGTCAGACGGTAGGTTCGATTCAAAGTGAAATCCTAACGCAAGGCACTATGAGTGAAAGTCCTAGCGCAGGTTCTAAGAGTGACTTAGTGAACTGGTAAGAAATTAGGCTAAACAGAACTTACCTGATAGGAATCCGGATATCAGAAGTGTCCAGATCAGGTAGTGACCGGATCCGGGTGTGTGAAGTGTCTGGATAGCAAAGGTATCCGGATAAAATGAGTTTACCGGATAACACAGAGTTACCGGATAAAAACAGCTTACCGGATAAATAAGGAGTCTCCGAATAAAATTCTGGGAAGTGAGACTTACCGGGTAAAAACAAGTGACCGAATAATCTAAGTTACCGAAGGAAAAAAAATGTCCGAATGAATATATTTACCGGAAAGAAAACTTACCGGAAAACTAAAGTGACCGAACGAGATGTGTCCGGGAACAAGAGCTAACCAAATAGTTATTGGATACAAGAGTTTTACCGGGAACTCTAAGCAATCCGGATGAGACCGTCCGGATAGATGGGTCTATCGGATAGTCTTGTCCGGAATGTGATTGAGATATGGAAACTTACCTGGAAGAACTTACTGCGTCCGGACACTGCGGCTAGGTTCGAAAATTGAACTCTCAAGCAATTAGGGTTGCCCAAAATAGTTCCTGAAAGATTAGGAACCTACCAAAACACAAAACTAACAACACCCTAAACGATTTTCAAGCAAAATATCAAGTTTTTGAGGAAAAATTGATGTTTTTTTAAGAATAGAGACTAACTTTGAAAAACTTGATTTTGCCAGAAAACACTTAAGCACACGAATTGGATTCTGAAAACTTGTAGAAACGCTAATGTGATCAATACTGATCGAATGGAATGCGCAGAATCAACTAATTTATCATAAATCAAAATACGATACTATGAGATTCAAGAACACAGTCGACAGAAGTATTAAGAACACTTACCAGAAACCTTTTGAATACCTTGAATCGAATCGTCCGTATGCTCTGATACTAATTGCGGATCCCAGATTAGTGCATACAATAAGAAATCAACAGTAATAATCAACAATCAGTACGATTTCCATTCGTCATCCATATAACTTCAATAAACCTTTTCAGAGAGTTTACAAAGTGTTTGCAATAAGCGTAATGACGATTAAACGATTAACCTGATTTCTAAGGTTAACTAAACTATTTATACTAAGGCCTAAACTAATAATGCCCATGGCCCATTACATTCATTAAGCCCAAAATAGACATTTACAATTTATTCCCTTGAACTTCCATTCAATCATATTTATTCCCAACAAGTATCAACTTTAGGCACATGCAAATCATTATCTGAATTATCAAACAGAGGATTATAAAAGAGTTTGGAAGGATGAATCCGATCCTTTGAGAAACCATTTGATCTATCATATTCTTTTGAAAAAATGTTTTTAAAGATTGAACTTGAAGCCGTCTTCAACGAACATTCAGAATTAGTTGAGTCAACAAGTGGAGTCTGATCAATAGTGTCAGGACTAACATGTTTTGAAACCTCAACCTTAAAGATAATCTCTTCAAGTTCATTAACTTTGTTAAGTAAAACACTTCTCTCTTCAAAAATCAGATCATATTTCTTTTGAAGATCAAATTTTACCTTTTGCTCCTTCATAATATCTGTTGATAAACAAGATAACTTCTTTGTTAGCTTTTTTATTTCATTTTGAAAAAAAATTCTTTCATCTGAAAAATCATCTTTCACACTTTTTGCTCTAAAACTTTCAACTTTCATCTTTTCAAGCTCTTTTCTATCCATTTCAAGTTCTGTTTCCAAATCGTATATTTTGTGTGAAAGCTTAGTTGACTTTTTTCAAAAGATTTTCGTTCAGCTTCAAACTCAGATCTTTCTTTCTCAAGTTTCTTTTTTTCTAAAAATAAAACTTTTTCAAAATCAGAAAATTGTTTTGAAAGTTTAATATTTATAGTCTCACAAGAGAATTTTTTTTTGAAATCATTTCTTTCAGATTCTAAAGATTTTATTTCCAAACAAATCGTTTCTTTCAGCTTGGCATTTTCTCTTTCAAACGATGTTGCCATCTCTTGAAGCTTCTAAATTTCATCATGAAGAATGTAGTTGTCTCTCTTTGCTTCAAGATCTGCAATATAAGATTGAAGATCAGTAATCCTGTTTGAAAGTTTAATATTGCGTTCTTCTAAAAGAAACTTTTCTTTTGAGGATGAGATTTCTGAAAGTTGTGTCTTCAGATCAACATTTTCATTTTCCATAACTGTTGTTTTCTCTTTAAGAATTTTTATCTAATCTTGAAGGTTTGAAATATCAAGAATATCATTGTTTTTTAGTTGAGCTTGAAGGTCTGCATTCTTCCTTTTTAACTCTTCCATTGCCAAATATTGATGATAAAATAACTGATCATCAGATATAGACATTGTTGGACACCTGGAAAAATATAAAACACAAGAATTAGATGTAAAATATCAAAATATTAGCAAAACTATACCTAATAGAGTGATCGTCAAGAGAAACTTTGCTTAGAAGTTGAATTATGTGCACACTCAAAAAATATTATAAAATCACAGAAACACAATTAAAGTCAGAAAAAATTTAAAAAATAAAATCTGAAAAACAAATTGTAAATTTGTCTTCTAAAAATTAATTCTGAAAAATTTACGCGGAAATGTTAAACATTAATTGGCAAACCTGCAAAACAAGAGAAAAATATATCAGTTATGAATAATGGCAGGTAGAATTGAAAAAATTGACAAACTAAATGAAAATTAAACGAAAAGACAAGGACTAAAAATGTTACAAAACCTAACAGAGTTAACGGAACTCTGTTACACACTGTTCAATGTCATCCTCAACATCGGCCACTGATTTTCAGCATATGTTTTCATCGATTACCTAATAGATCTGGTGTTTACAAATCTTGATCCAATTATCAACATATTAAGAGAATTTGATCGATTTGTACAAGTTTAGTTCGAAAACTGATCAGTTATGTAATTCAATCGAAAGTCATTGAATTTGGTTTTTTAGAAGATTTGATCAACTACAAAGTTGTTCAAATTAGAATTTCGAGCAACCCTGCAAAATTTCATCAAGAAATTCGAAGAATTGTGAAAGATATGGCCAAAACAAGATTCTGACATCGACTTTTTGTAAGATCTAGAATTTTCGCAAGTTCGTCAGAGTTTTCGCAAGATCTTCAGGTTTTCGCAAGGAAAGTTTTCGCACGGGAACTCTACGAAAAGTGTGGTTTTCGCAAACTACAATCTACGAGAAGTAAAGTTTTCGCAACAAACGTCTTGCGAAAAGCAAGGTTTTCGCAACCTTCTTTGTGCGAAAAGAAAGTTTTCGCAACTAACGGCCTGCGAAAAGAAAAGATTTCGCAACCTACTACGTGTGAAAAGAATGTTTTCGCAACGAACTATTCCCTAGAAGTGGAGTTTTCGCAACTCACTTGACCCGAGAAGTGTAGTTTTCGCAAAGGGTTACATGCAAAAAGTTTGGTGTGAAGGATATTCTCTTTGGTCTGCGAAAAGTTTCTAGGCTTCACCCCCGTGCTAAGTCTTAGGAGGGGGACATAACAGTTTGAAGGCAACTGTCCGGAGTTTAAAGAACTTAAATTTGTCATCGTTTCCTTGTTATTACAATATATTCTTTTGATTTTCATATATTCTTCACGTGTGCACAAATACTAACTTCTAAACGAAGTTTCTCTTGACGATCATTCTATTAGGTAATATTTTTGGCTTCATTTCTATATTCTATATCTGATTTGTGTGTCTGATTTTCAGGATTATATCAAGATGACTACTTATACAAATAATAGGGAAACCGTTTTATCAAAAAGAGATTGTGCAATCATGTATATGCCTGAAATACCAATTCTTGAAGCAAAACGAGACAAATTGAAACTTGAGAATTCAAATCTTCGGGATCAAACGAAGAAGCTTCAAGACAATACAAAAGCTTTGGAATGTGAGAACGTTAAGTTGAAGGAGAAGGTTTCTAGTCTTGAAACTAAAATAGAAGATTTGAATGGTAGTTAAGCAGAAAAAGAGAATAAAGCAAAAGTTGTCAATAAACTGGAATTTGACAACACAGGTTTTCAAGATGAAAAGTTCCGTTTAGAAAAAATCTTTTAATCTGAAAGAAATGATTTTAAAAGAAAAATTTTCTCGTGTGAGACAATGACTATAAAACTTTCAAAACAAGTTTCTGATTTTGAGAAAGTTTTGATCATTAAAAAAGAGATAATTTTGAGAAAGAAAGAAAGATGTTTGAAACTGAAAGAAAATATTTTAAAGAAAAGTCAGTTAAAGTTTCAAGAAAAAATTATGAGTTGGAGCAAATTTTGGTGGATGAGAGAAGGGAAAAGAAGAATGTCGAAGTTTTTAAAGATATATCCAATAAAAGAAAAAGTTTGGAAAATGATTTTGAAGAAGAAAGAAAATACTTTAAGGATGAAATTTTAAAATTTACAAGAAAGTTATCCGGTTTATCAACAGATATTATGAAGGAACAAAAGGAAAAAGATTATCTTCAAAAAAAGTATGATCTAATTTTTGAAGAGAAAAATGTTTTGCTTAACAACGTTAAAGAACTTGAAGATATAAATTTTAAAGTTGACTTATCTGAACAAGCTAGTCAGTATACTATTTTTCAGTCTCCGTATGATGACTCAACTGATTATGTGCATTCTTTTAAAACAACTTTAAGTTCATTTTACGCAAATGTTTCTTCAAAAACAAAAAGCTTTTCAACAGATCAGATTTGTCCTTCCAATCTATTCAATAATCAACTGTTTGATAATTCAGATAATAATATGTCCATGCCTAAAGATAATAATTCTTCTAAGCCTAAAGATAAACAAGTTTTCAAGAAAGTAAAAATGGTTTGGAGAGTAAAAGGCACAACTCCCGAGAAAGATGTGCCAAAGTCAAACATTCCCACACCAAATGTCAAGAAGAACAATGCTACTCAAGGTAAATCTTTTGTCAAACCTGATTAAGGTTATTTTGTGAATCATTTAATCAGGTTAGCTCAAAAGAAAATTTGTTGTTCATATTATGGAACAAATGATATTGCCTATACGGATTATATTTAGTATTGGTACGGTACATATCGAATTTCTACAAATAAAACTACACCTAAGAAGCCAGGACCCAAGTTCCATTGGGTACCAAAATCTGTTTAATCTGTTTTGCAGGTTCATCATGTGTAGTGCTGAATGTTATAAGTATAACAAACACATGACTGAAAACATAAGAGAAGTTGTGCTAACTTTGAAGAACAATACCTATGCTCTTAAGGGGGAGTATAAGAGATTTTAGACTTCTGAGTAATTCAGCTCAGGACTCGTACTTCAAAGTTTTTGGCTTCTGAATAATTTAGTTCAGAACCCGTACTTCAGAGATTTTGACTTCTGATAATTTCAGATCAGGACTCGTTCTTCAACGACTATGATTTCTTAATTTTTCTTTAATCCTGGTTATTCAGAACTCTTTTTAATGATTAAGGATATTTTGATCCAAGTCTTGTTATTTTGCAGATTTTGTACAAAATAAAGATCTTTTGCACATGTTAAGGGGGAGCTTATCTGATTTTAAATCATCTTATCATGATTTGAGGGGGAGCGCTGTAACACCCGGAAAATCCTTGTGAGTAATAATAGTCCTAATATTTCTTTATATTTTGACTTTTTAAATTATAATTGATTTTCTAAGTAATTTCCGTGATTGTTACTTGTTATTTGAGAACTTCCGATAGAAATTCGTAAGTTTATTCCTTAAGAAAATTAATGAAAAATAGATGACAAAGTTAAATATTAGATTTTATGGATTAGTTGGATGGGTAATTTGAATACGAGTCCAACGGTTCTTTCCGGAGCAAAAACGGAGTTCTAACGAAGAAGTTACGGCCAAATTAGTGGGAAATGAGAAGCAAACAAACAGAGGTTGGCGCGGATGGTGGCGCCGATGCACTGGCGCGGGCGCTGGCGCCAAGCACCTGACGTGTTGAAAGGGGGTTAAAACCCACCTCTTGGTCCTTGTCACTTATCCTTTCATGTTAGAACTCAAAAATCAGATTTTTTGCTCTGCTTCATACGATTTTCTCCATCTAAACTAAGGTAAATCCACTTCTCTTAATCCTAGTTCAATTTAAACAACAATTAGATGAATCTCACCAATTAAACATGAATTAGGGCATTACATCTTCATTTCATCTTGTTGGAAGTGATTGGGTTCAAGTCTTCAAGTTAGGGTTATATCAATTGAAGATTTGAGGTGAGTAACTTGTGATTAATTGCTTGTATTTCATTTATATACTATTCCTCATCTTGATTTTGGTATAGCAAATGGGAAATTATGAGTAACATGCTCTTAATGGTTAAGAGGGAAATAAGAGGAGTTCAAGTAAGTTAATGTGGCTTAATTGTGTTTATTACTTTGTATGCCATAATAAATGTTGATGTTAAGAGTTTGGTTAGATTATATATCCATAGTATGTGATATTGAGATGATGACTTAATAAATGTCTTAATGATAAATGATGGCTTAATGCTTCAAATGGATTTATTCTTGAAATATAAACATGGTGATTTATTGTTGAATTCTTATGGAATGTGAACTACATGGAAGTAGCTTGGACTATGATAAATGGTTGGACCATTGTTAAAGTGCTTAATATGCTTGAATCTTATTTGGATTAACAATTTGGTATTCACTTAATTGGAGGAGCACCTGGTAGGCATTGGAGGATATAATCATACATACCGTGGGGTAAATGTATTTCGTTCATACCTTCGGATACCGTGGGGTTTTCCGTTGTGTTATGCCTTGTACCGTGGGGTATCAATCAAGGTATATCTTCGATTATGATGTAACTAGGTAGCGATATGGACCTTCTCCATGGAATCCAATTTGTGAATGTACCGAATTGTTCTTCCTACATGTTATGATTATAATCTATGTATTATGTGTAAACCTCACTTAGGCTTTAAAAGCCTAACACTTGCTATGTGTTTTATATGTTACAGATATTAGTGGATCCGGACACAAGAAGGTTTAGAACGGGTGTGAGCTTGGGATTGATGTTGGAAGGTTAAAGAATTGGAAGATTTACATTAGAACTTCCCAACACCCTTTTGATCTTGGATTGCTATAGTATTGGGCAACCAAGCTAGTATTTCTTTAGTAGTTATACTTTAACTAAATAATTGTATTAAAGGTTATGAAATGATGTTATGTACACTTTCACTCTAGCAATGTGTACCACTCTTCCGTTTTATGGAAGTTTTTGTTAACCCCTATTTTGGGGTGTTACAAGTTGGTATCAGAGCATTAACTTAAGTGAACTAAGTATGCTGAAGAGGTACTTAGACTTAAGCTGTGATGAGTTAAGTTATGATTTGTGAGATATGGGTAGAATACTAAGAAGGGGATAGTCTTATAGTTGACAGAAATATGTGAAATTAGTACTGTGACAATGGTGATGAGGATTCTCATGTATAATATGTTCACAATTCCAGTTAGCTACTGTTATTATGAATATATTGTTACGTAAGCATGCTTGTTTCTAAATTATTACAGTGACTAATGATCGCTAAAGTACGTTTAGTATGTCTATATTCGTATAACCAATTCTTATGGTTATTCCTTTGTGTTATAGCAGATCGTTGGTGGATATGCCACCAATTTCCTTTAATTCTTTAGAGAATAGATAAGTAAATGATTTGGGGGTTGGAAGGACAACCTAGAATTGGCGGGACTTATGAAAGCCCGCCGAGGTAACCTTTAATAGGCGGATGGAAATGTGTAGAGATAGAATGTAAGATGATTCATCAAAATGG
This sequence comes from Saussurea involucrata, assembly GCA_033807775.1. Taxonomy (NCBI): domain Eukaryota; kingdom Viridiplantae; phylum Streptophyta; class Magnoliopsida; order Asterales; family Asteraceae; genus Saussurea; species Saussurea involucrata. The sequence continues at coordinate 46,099,900 of CM066314.1, read as the reverse complement.
AAATAATATGAGATGATTAAGTAAGTGGGCCGTGGAACGCATGGATAGAAAGTGTTACAAGGTCAAGAGGACGACCACTAGTCGGAAGTAGAGTGTTAATGATAAGTGATGTAAGTACAACGATTGACCTTGTTTGAGTGAGTAGCCTTCATTTACGAGTAAAGTTTTATGTATGGTGTCCTAGTAAGTGTGCTACATGAGTTTTCTTGATTTTAAAATAAATGCATAAATAACAATTTTTATTCAAGAATGAGTTGCTTGTACAAATGTGTATTTTAAGAAAGAGACAATTTCATTTTGATGCACAATGAAATTTTGGGTTTAGCAACTTGCAAAAGATTTCGTATTTTCTTTATATATGAAAAGTTAATTGTAAAAAGGGGCCAAGAAAACGTTGGCTAGCAAAACCTTTGTAACCAACAAAAGTATTAACTTGATGATATCAAGTAAGAACCGACTAGCTTGCTTTGTGTTGGAAAATTCTTTTAAATATATTACGGTCATAACAACATCGTTTTGGTTGAAAAAGATTAAGTTTATTTTTTTTGGAAAGTAGTATGCAAACGATTCTCGTGATCGTTGTGTAGTACACTGAAGTTATAAGAATGTTGGGATCATGTGTACCCAAGTTGCTCCAAGTATTGTTCTTTAAAATGAGGAAATGTGCGAAGTAATATATTTAGTACATTGTTATGTATGAAGGCTATGAACGAACTAAGTCGTAAAATATTACTATAAGCTAAGAGAGAACTCTGAGAATGTAGAGGTGTTGAATAAATCATGGGAGGATGTTTGTAATTTTGGTAATTGTGTTCAAGAGGAAGGTGAACAATGGGAGAGTTGAAAGTGGACTTAGTGTCGGTTGTAAGAAGGTTTATACCCTTGTTAGGTAACTAGAAATACAGTTGGTAAGGGACGATTGTGTCCGGAGAAAGGATTAGTAGTCATCAAGGTGATGGAATTAGCAAATTGTTATGAGCAGTGTGGTGAGACAGTAAGGAAATACCTTCGACGTTAAATAAGAATTTATGGTGATCTTGTGATATTAGTATTGCACGAATAAGTTTGAAATGAAGACGATGAGATGTAAATTGTATTACGTTTGGTTGAAAGGATTAGGTTCAGTCCTTGTTAATGAATAGATTAAAGAAGTATCTATAGGTCGACTATTGGCTTTGAAATCGATAGTTATGCAAGGTGTATGAGACCTTTTGTCTGTCATTGGGTGCGGTCTGGGTGCGTCCCGCGTATGCCGTGCGGACAGGAATAAGACTGTGAGCGGTACCGGTAAGCTGTTATGCAAAGGGTATGCGCAAAGCAATTAATATGGGGTAGGACATGGTTAAGGATTTTGAGTGATTGAAGAATAGATCACTGATGATAGAAGTCTCGAATTATTGTTGCGCAAGCGAAAGATATGTAGTCAAAATTCCGCTTTTAATATTTTGTGGATGTGCAATATTTATGAGGTATTATGTTTTTAAATTGTGCACATGTGAGTTGGGGGATTTTGGTAAAACTTTGTTTTGGGGCCGATGGCCAATTAAGAGATTTAAAAAGGGTAAAGAATTGGGTAACAATGTATTTTGGTTTATGTACTCGTGTGCGTGGCACATGTTTAACCAAACGTTTATTTTAGCCTTAAAGGCTTGATTGATATTCAAATGAGTCTTTTGAATGTTTGTCAGTTTTAATGACTCGAGATGGAGTCTTGGTTGTATTATATGCTTAACTGCATTTTATTTGAATAAGTGTCGGTCTTAAGTGTAAAGATTGTTTGATAACTTTTGCGTTTTAATACCTTAGGAACTAACGAACCTTGGCGAGGTATATACATTGTGAAGTATATAAGAATTGCATATACCTATATAAATTGACTTCGTTGGGAAAGTAGCAATGAAGGAGTCATAGATTTATTATGCCTCGGAACGTATGTTGTATAATGAGCATTAATTCTTGGAGTAGATGGCTAGGTTTTGAACTCAGTTGAGTCTTAAGAGCATTGACCCGATTTAATAAGCTCGTTATAGGCTTGGGTTGGGATTACATGGATTGTATTAAAATAGAGGTTTGCATGATGTGAATGTTTTGGGTATTCTTTTGGATTTAATTATTGTTAAGTCTTAAATCAGAAGAATAAAAGTTGAAGGACCACTTTGTAAGAGTGTTAAGATTTTGAAAGACTGTTGTGTTATAGAAGTGTTATACTTGCGATGTGGATGGTTTACAAAGGAGAAAGTATTAGGCATGAATAAAGTGAGGTATGGAAAATGTTGATCTGTGAAGGATTGTACCGTGTTTTAGTATTGGTTTGGATTCACAAGGAGCTAGTATGAACGAATAAGTTCAAGTTATTTAGCAAATCGAAAGTGGTAGTTCAACTAAAGTTGGGGAGGAGATACTTAGTGAAATAAACTCGGTTAAAATGTGTATGAATGATTGTGAGAAACCTGGTCTGTGGTGAAAGACTATATGTGAAGAATGTACGAGTGAGTATTGGTATCAACTGCCAAGATAAATGTGTCAACTAGTATGTATTATAAAGTTAGAACTAGGAAGCTTCTGATGGAAGTCTTTTCGGGGATTCCGGATGAAAAGTACCACTTTGCCATTAAAGTTGTTGGAGCATGTAGTTTGTAAGATGGAGTATTGATATGGCTAATATCGAAACAGAATGTCAGAATGGTATTGGGTGTTTACCCAAAGTGATTTTGATTGTGCGAGTTGCTTCCTATAATAGAAAGATTGGACTTAAGAATGTAATCATATTGCAGGTTCAATAGAGTTATCACTTTTGATGTTCAATACTTTGGTGCTTGGTTGTATTGTGGTTGTACGATGAGATAGTGATGTGAGGAAGTGATAGCATTCTATACCGAAGAAACGCATAAGTCATGGATGTAATAATGGACGGTCGTGGTTATTGAGATATTTAATAGTAACGAGTATGCTTAATTTACAGTGTACGTGGAAATTTCAGGTAGTACATGTAATTGATGTTTTGAGACCTGGAGAGTGAGTTGGGATGATGATGGGGTGAAAGGAAGACTCTTGTTCTTCTCAATTCCATTGGTTTTAGGTGAAGAGAATACTGTAATCGTTAAGCTATAGTGTTGGAATATTCAGTAAATGTAAAAGAAATACATCGAATGCAGTTCTCGGTGTTACGGGGATTTAGCTAGAGATCTTAATTGACGTTTTTAGAGAAACTATCCTTTTGGACTGTAGCTGTGTGGTGGATATTCCGTGTAAACAAGAGAAAAAAATGATAGCAGTATGCTAGACTAGGAAGTAGTCAAACATGGATTTGATGATAATAATTATTCTAAGAGGATTGGTTTGCAGGTATATCATTTGGATCTTCAGCCAGAGTTGGGAGGGGTACATAATACCTTCCAAGTATGTTATCTTCGGAAATGTTTGGTCGAAGAGAAAGACATGATTTCACTCACTGATGTGAGAGTAGATAAAAAGAGTCGCGGTGAGGAAGAACCAGAGGCAATTTTGGAGAGATCAGTTAGAAAGCTACGTAATTGTGATGGTAGTAGTAACCTTAAGATACTCATTTGTGATGAGTGGTTTTAGTGAACTAATCTTTGTATATGGTTAATGAACCTGTCCGTTTGATGATTAATTATTAAGATGGATTTTGGAGTCTATTAGAGCTCTTTGGATGTGAATGGCCGTTAACAATAGGGACAATTGAAATTAGAGATTCGGTTGGTCTCTGTATTAATTGAACCTTAAATTGATTTAGAGTTTGAAACTGAAATCAAGATGTATAGAACATTTTAAGGTTGGGAGACGACTGAAGTCGTATGATTGGGAGTTTCTCTATGGTTGGAACGTTTATCCGTACATAAGTACAACGTATGTATAGGGACTTTGTTAATAAACAATTGTTCGAGGAATTGTCTTTATAGACCGTGTGGATGGAATTTAGATTTCCGTTAGGAATTGTTGAATTTTGGTCGACAGTGAGTCGGTTGACTTTGGGTTGTAAAGAATATAGATTTCGAGGACGAAATCGTTTTAAGGTTGGGAGAATTGTAACACCCGGAAAATCCTTGTGAGTAATAATAGTCCTAATATTTCTTTATATTTTGACTTTTTAAATTATAATTGATTTCCTAAGTAATTTCCGTGATTGTTACTTGTTATTTGAGAACTTCCGATAGAAATTCGTAAGTTTATTCCTTAAGAAAATTAATGAAAAATAGATGACAAAGTTAAATATTAGATTTTATGGATTAGTTGGATGGGTAATTTGAATACGAGTCAAACGGTTCTTTCCGGAGCAAAAACGGAGTTCTAACGAAGAAGTTACGGCTAAATTAGTGGAAAATGAGAAGCAAACAAACAGAGGTTGGCGCGGATGGTGGCGCCGATGCACTGGCGCGGGCGCTGGCGCCAAGCACCTGACGTGTTGAAAGGGGGTTAAAACCCACCTCTTGGTCCTTGTCACTTATCCTTTCATGTTAGAACTCAAAAATCAGATTTTTTGCTCTGCTTCATACGATTTTCTCCATCTAAACTAAGGTAAATCCACTTCTCTTAATCCTAGTTCAATTCAAACAACAATTAGATGAATCTCACCAATTAAACTTGAATTAGGGCATTACATCTTCATTTCATCTTGTTGAAAGTGATTGGGTTCAAGTCTTCAAGTTAGGGTTATATCAATTGAAGATTTGAGGTGAGTAACTTGTGATTAATTGCTTGTATTTCATTTATATACTATTCCTCATCTTGATTTTGGTATAGCAAATGGGAAATTATGAGTAACATGCTCTTAATGGTTAAGAGGGAAATAAGAGGAGTTCAAGTAAGTTAATGTGGCTTAATTGTGTTTATTACTTTGTATGCCATAATAAATGTTGATGTTAAGAGTTTGGTTAGATTATATATCCATAGTATGTGATATTGAGATGATGACTTAATAAATGTCTTAATGATAAATGATGGCTTAATGCTTCAAATGGATTTATTCTTGAAATATAAAGATGGTGATTTATTGTTGAATTCTTATGGAATGTGAACTACATGGAAGTAGCTTGGACTATGATAAATGGTTGGACCATTGTTAAAGTGCTTAATATGCTTGAATCTTATTTGGATTAACAATTTGGTATTCACTTAATTGGAGGAGCACCTGGTAGGCATTGGAGGATATAATCATACATACCGTGGGGTAAATGTATTTCGTTCATACCTTCGGATACCGTGGGGTTTTCCGTTGTGTTATGACTTGTACCGTGGGGTATCAATCAAGGTATATCTTCGATTATGATGTAACTAGGTAGCGATATGGACCTTCTCCATGGAATCCAATTTGTGAATGTACCGAATTGTTCTTCCTACATGTTATGATTATAATCTATGTATTATGTGTAAACCTCACTTAGGCTTTAAAAGCCTAACACTTGCTATGTGTTTTATATGTTACAGATATTAGTGGATCCGGACACAAGAAGGTTTAGAACGGGTGTGAGCTTGGGATTGATGTTGGAAGGTTAAAGAATTGGAAGATTTACATTAGAACTTCCCAACACCCTTTTGATCTTGGATTGCTATAGTATTGGGCAACCAAGCTAGTATTTCTTTAGTAGTTATACTTTAACTAAATAATTGTATTAAAGGTTATGAAATGATGTTATGTACACTTTCACTCTAGCAATGTGTACCACTCTTCCGTTTTATGGAAGTTTTTGTTAACCCCTATTTTGGGGTGTTACAAGCGCAAACATTGTTGAATGTACGCATCTTCTGATCTTAATCTCATATTTTTTGAAATAAGAACGACTTTGAAGCATGAAAAACTTTTTTTCCTTAAATGTTCAAACCACTTCTCTATTCTCAAACAGGTTTTATGAATTTAGAAGTGTGATTTTAATGTTTTTCATGAAGATCTCGGATTACCGTAACATTATTTCTGACCATGTGTTTCGAAAGATTAATGGTTGCATATTATATTTTCCATACTTTCAAGTATTCATACACACCGGTACAACTTCTTATTGACTTTGTTATTACCATGTCTCAAAATAAACCAATTTTTTGATGGTAATACTCCCGTTTGTATTCCAATTTTGTTGAGCATCATACATTCTTTTAACGTAAAAACATAAACATTTCATTCAAAGATTATTTATATTTGTTCATATAAACAAAATCCAATTCTTTGATACCCAATCCATTTATGATTATCATTCAAGATATTTGATCTGATTGATACATTGTCAAATTCTCAAACAAGTTCTTCGAATTCATTTCATTCATTCAATATGTTCGTTGTGTGAATTCTTCAAAGTTTAAATCCTCAAATATTCATGATATTATTGTAGAGCATACATCCAGATGACAATGTTATTCAAATTTTGCGATTCATAATTGTTAAAGTTAAACTGTTGAACAACACAAATTTTTAGAACAAAACTTAATGGGATTAGTGTGAGATTATTAAACTTCTATGGATTCATGTTAACCAGTGTTTCCTACCCAAGAAGTTATCCTTGAGTGATTGAGGGGTGAGGAGTCTATATCGAAGAGTGGGGGAGGAAGTTCATCTTGTTGAACAACCTCATAGTGCTGAGCGGCAAAATGTAAATCAGAGTTTGGGTAGAAGTGAGCGGATTAAAAACAGAAAGAGAGTGTGAGAACAGAGTTAAAAGAATAAGAGAACTCTGCTATTGTTCCCTCAATCTAGCAAAGTATAATCACAATATAGAGAGAATCTAGAGAGAGAAATTGTCACTCATAGATTGAAAGTCACAAGTACAAATGACACAAAAGCTTATGAAATTAACAAAGGATCTTCCTTATATAGTAGGGCCATGAAAAGTCCATGCCTCATACTAGGAAGTTACATGACAAACTGATATTGTCTTGATAACTACAAAAGTGCTCTAACAATCTCCCCCTTAGTTATCAAGGAAGGAACGAACTTCTTCTTCACGGACCCCAAGATATATTTCAATCCTTTTCATTGCCATTCTGAAATTAAGTCTGTCGCCAATCTCATTGATAGCTCTAACCAGAAAAATTCTAGCCAGTGTAGACATCCAAGTAATTTTCCTTTCTTCATCCTGTCTCTTAAGCCTCTTTTCTAGCTACAGTCTGATAACCTTCAGTGTACCATCACTGATTCGTATGAATATCTTCTCCCCTCTTTCATTTCTGAATACAATTCCAAACTCAGGTTCACCAATCCCTGCATATAAAGGCATTCTCATCAATCCCCTCATCTCTTGATTTGGCCTTATCATATTCACCATAGGTTGATCACTCTCCAATCCCATCTGGAAGTCATGGCACTGAGTGTACAGAATGTGCCTCTTCAAAAATCTCTTTATAGCATTTAGAGCTAGGATCACGTTCTCTTTTCTGATTTGAAGATCTCTGAAGTAATGGTACATGGTTTCAATGTCTTCAATTGTTAAGTGACAAAAATCAGCTTCGATGAAAGAGTAATTTTTGCAGTCTTGCCTCTGAACCACAAAGGCCGGATACCACATGTTGTAAAACAAATTTGCTGTCGCCTCCTTGATGGTCACAATAAGATTCTTACTCTTCACAAACCTTTCTTTCTGACACTTTGCCATCAGAAAATAGACGTACTCAAACTTGTAAACCTCCGACTGATCAGAAATCCCCAACACAACATAGGGATTAAACCTTCTGATTCGATGAACAAACAATCTTCTTTCAGTCTCCTCCAGAAAAGGTGTTCTCAGATATAAGGTTCTTTGTCTCTATTCCAGTTCAGATAGCCTTTTGTTTATGGAAGAAGAAGGACCTGGTTGGTCGGATGTGGAAGGATTAGAAGGACCAGCTTGGTCAGGTGAAGGGTTAACAGGTGGTAAAACAGGTGGTTCAGATATTTCAGGTTTGATATCTTCAAAGAATGGTTCAGGGGTTGGTGTAGAATCATGATGAATAGGAATATATTCAGGTGATGGGATTTTGGTTTGAGTTGTGCTTGGTTGGTTAAGATTGACAGTAAGAGTTGTGGTTTTAGGTTGAGATGGAATCAAGGTACTGGATATGGGTTCAGGTGAGTGTATGGGGCTAACAGCTATGTCTTCAGGTGTTTTTGGCCCAAAAAACTCTGTCAGAAAGTCTACCTCTTCTGTACTGAACTCAACTTCTTGATCATTTAGCCCATCAGTAACCATCAACACATTTTCCGTCTCTTCCTTTACTTTCCAAAATCTATCATAATCATTGCCTTTTTCACCATCTTCATCATCTGAACTGATATCAACAATTTCAACAAAACTTTCAAACACTCCTCTAATCTCATCCTCATTTACCTCGGGCTTTTCAACCGTCGGTTCTACATTCGGATCCACATATAGCACAATCTATCTTCCGCATTCTTCGCCCATAGCTCCAGATTCAAACATCTGAATTACTTCTGTAGTGGACATAGTTTTACCCAGATTTGGAGTCTCTGAATCAGTTTTTTGTTTCTTGCTTATCTCCCCCTCATGATCATGATCATCAGGATCCTGATCATGTCTTCTTTTAGTTCCTTGGGCTGAGACTTGCAGTTCTGATTCATAATGCTCACCTGTTCAGTTAGAGCATCCAAAGCCTTCTTCATATCACTGAGATTTTGTGTTACTTTTGTCTGAAATTGATTGAACTCTGTTGATGTAACGACATTCGGTGTGGATGTAGGTGTAGGTGGAGGTGGTTGTGGTCGGGATTGAAAGTTCTCAAGTAGTGATAACAGATTCTTGCTTTGTTGATCTTCAGGGCCGATAGAAAGCAGCTTGGCATAAAATAAATCCTTTAGCTCATCAACTGATAAATCATGTGTAGGCACATGAGCTGGTGTAACTGGAGGTAGAGGCGGAGGCAATTCGGTCTCATCAATTATCGGCCCTTTCCCTTTCAACAGTTACTTTACACCTTGTATCTCCTTTATCAAACTGTTCTCAACAGCCTTTAAGGCGCCGTCGAGCTCTTTCCTTGTCACAAAGACTGGTAGATCACCACCGGAACCACATAGGTAATCCGTTGTCACAATAGTTGATTCAACTATGTGTCCTACGTTCAGCATTGGAATAATGTTAGCGCTGGTAGGACCTCTACTCAATCCTTGTAATCCTTCAGTATGAATTACTCCGAGCGTTACGGATGGGGCACTAAGACTCCCATCAGATGTTTCAATCACCGGTAGTGTCCTAGCCAAGGAAGATAATAATTCAGCAGTAGGATCTAGACTCGATGACTGTGCATGAATGAAAGTCGAGGACCGGGGAGGTTGTCTATCTGTTTCAATACCCGAACTCTCCAAGTGAGAGCCGGATAGAAGTTGTGCTGAAACCCCGTGAGAAAATGAGACGGTTTCCTGTTGAGAGGAAGCCGATTGGCTGGCTGGGGTGTGCGAATGCGTTAGTGGGCGACTAACATCTTTTTCAACACCGGATCCCAACATATGAGATCTAGTGGTAGATGTGGCTGCCCTTCTGGTATAGTAGGTCATGGTAGCACTCACACTCTCCATTTTTTTTCTACATTTTCTCTCACATGCTCACTGACATCTTCAACTAAAACTCCCTCGGTTCTCCTTATAACTCCCACAGTCTCATCATTTAGATAAGTCATTTTCGGCATATCATCAATATTAATATCTTCCACAACAATATCAGCTGAAGTCATACGTGGAAAAGTCAGAATATCAGCTACATTTCCAAAGACATTCTCATTATCAGCACCATCTTGATCATCATCATCATTGTCATCATTATCATCATTATCACTGTAACAACCCGGAATCCCATACATAGTTCAAATAACATACATTGCATAACGTCGTTAAAACAAGAGATACATTATATAACAAATACGGTCCCCTAGTCTTTACAAACATTCAGTACATCATTACAAACGTTTACATAGTAAATTACATCATTACTAAAACATACTGTAACTACAAAACACATCATAGTCTTCAACTACATAGTCCTCCCAAAAGCTATTCACGGTTTAACCTTCTTATTTGCTCTTACTCGATCCACGACCTGGAATACATATTTTTAAAACAAAATGAGGGTTAGACCTTGAGGTCTAGTGAGAAAATCCCCGTTAGTTAAAAACCATTTGCACAACATCATACACATAATTCACATAGGAATACCAAATTAAGACTCATGCATCATGTATCTTTCCATCTCATTCTCTTGGCCATATTAATTGGTTGCGAGCCAATTAATTATATTACACCACTGTACTGAATACAGGCAACACCACTGTCCCTCTGTACAGCCAACATACACTGGTCCTAAGCCCGACCAACTAGCACCCATGCAGTGTAATACTCATATAAACATAATATGCACATTATTACACTCATTCACATATATGTATTCCAGTTGAAAACATTTTAAATAACAACTCACTTGTTTGCTTATCCAAAACTCCTTCCACAAAGAACTCAGCTTTCACCTTCGATTCACAGTATCTGAAACAAATAGATGCAGATATCTCTTTACCATACAAAACACATAAGTCTTACTAAAGCTAAGAACTCTAAATAACTCAAATCCTCAAATGTTGCCCCCAAAGCCGAACTTAAGTCAAGTCCACAGTACATTCGGTCCTCATTCATTCCCTATCCATGAATTAACAAAACACAGGCTACTGGATACTTAAAAGCATCTAAACTCACCAATTTGACCAAACAGTAAAAAGTATCCGGACAACACAAACTATCCAGAAAACCTGAAGAATCCGGATAACACAACTGTCCGGCTAACATAAACAATCCGGACGACATCCGGAAACAAAAGCAATCTGGACACTATCCGGTATCTCATTTTACCCGGAAACTTGTGGAAAAGAGGAACTTACCGGGAAAAGGACCTGTCCGGACACCACTAGAACACTTTCGGACACCATCAGCTAAAACGACCGGACACATTCATCAAAACTACCCGGATACCTTCATCCTATCCGGAAACCTCTGTCGGTTTGCATATTTTCAGCCCAGAAATCTACTGATTTTAACCCCAGTCCAGATTTGATAATTCAAATCCGACAGAAACTACCTAATAGCAATTACACACATAAATTGTAAAGGGACATACCTTAATTTCACTTCCAAGCACACCAAATTGAATCCCTTAGCCTTTTATCTTCTTTCTTCTTCTTTGGGTCTCAAAACACACACACACTACACACTGATTTTCTGGATATTTCTGAATTATGAAATATCTGATTATCTTAGAGGATAATATCTCATTCACTTTACCACTTTAGCCCCTAAACTATCCATAAATGACTAAAACACCTTTAACTCCTAATTTAACGCAAATTCACCCTAAACATTAATTATAAGGTTAAATAAATTTTAACGGAACTAACATTTAACTAACGAACTTACCCGGGGTATTACATCATCTCCCCCTTAAAAGAATTCCATCTCGGAATTCGGTTTAGGCAAAAAGGTGTGGGTACTTAGTTCTCATTCCTGCTTCCGATTCCCAAGTAGCATCCTGACCCCTATAATGTCGCCACTGGACCTTTACTTGTCTGATCTCCTTATTTCGTAAAACTTTGACTTTTTGGTCAACAATAGCTTCGGGTTCCTCTACATAATTTAGCTTTTCATCAACTTGTATGTCTGGTAGAGAAACTGTCTGATTTTGCGTAACCAAACACTTTCGGAAATTTGATACGTGAAAAGCGTTGTGGATTCTGCTTAACTCTGGCGGATGATCTAACCTGTAGGCTACTTCACCAATCCTTTCTGTAATTGCAAACGGTCAAATGTATCTTGGGCTCAGCTTACCTTGTTTCCCAAATCGAATGACTCCTTTCCAAGGTGAGACTTTTAACATTATAAAATCTCCAACTTGGAATTCTAACAGCTTTCGGCGTCGGTCAGCGTAGCTTTTATGTCTGTCTTGAGTCACTTTCAAACGTTCCCGAATCTGAGAAATCTTATCCGCCGTTAACTGAACTATATCTGGCCCCGCTAACTGCTTCTCTCCCACTTCATTCCAACACAGAGGTGTTCGGCATTTTCTACCATACAGTACTTCAAACGGTGCCGCTTGAATGCTGGAATGATAACTGTTATTGTAGGCAAATTCAATCAACGGTAAATGCTTATCCCATGATCCCCCAAAATCAACAATACAAGCCTGGGGCATATCTTCTAATGTCTGAATCGTTCGTTCACTCTGACCGTCAGTTTGAGGATGATACGCCGTACTTAACTTTATCTGTGTACCCATTTCTTTTTGAAAGCCCCTCCAGAATCTTGAAGTAAAACGGCTGTCACGATCAGAGATAATCGAAATTGGAACTCCATGTCGTGTTACTATTTCATTGATATATAATTTGGCTAGTCTTTCCAATGAATATGTTTCCTTTATTGGTAGGAAGTGAGCAGACTTGGTCAACCCGTCAACGATCACCCAAATAGCATCAAACCCTTTCGGAGTCCTTGGTAACTTCGTGATGAAATCTGTAGTAATTTGATCCCATTTCCACATCGGTATTTCTAAACGCTGTAATTGCCCAAACGGCTTCTGTTGTTCAATCTTCACCTTCTTACAAGTAGTACAACCTTCCACATGCTGAGCAATGCTTCTTTTTATTCTAGGCCACCAATAAAATTGTTTCAGGTCTTTATACATCTTATTCGTACCTGGGTGAATAGAAAACGAGATTGATGAGCTTCTTGTAGTACCCGATAACGTAAACCACCCAAACGAGGCACCCAGATTATGTTTCCCAAACACAACAACCCACGATCATCTTTTACAAGCAAGGCTGATATACCCACTAACCGTTCTGGTTTCAAGTGTTTTTCTTGAAAAGCTTCTATTTGACACTTCTGCAATTCGTCAAAGATGTTAGGTAGGAGTTCAGCTCGTAGTGAAATAGTTTTTTATTGTTCCACTCCTTTCTTGACGACTTAGTGCATCAGCTACCACATTCGCCTTTCCCGGATGATAAAGAATTTCACAGTCGTAATCATTTACCAATTCTAGCCATCTTCTTTGCCTCATATTTAGTTCCTTCTGATCGAAAAGATGTTGGAGACTCTTATGATCAGTATAAATTTGACATTTAGAGCCGTAAAGGTAATGTCTCCAAATCTTCAACGCGAAAACAACTGCTGCCAGTTCCATGTCGTGTGTAGGATACTGTCTTTCATGATCTTTTAATTGACGAGAAGCATAAGAAATAACCTTTCCATGCTGCATAAGTACACATCCCAATCCCAGTTTGAAACATCACTGTAAACAACAAAGTCTTCGGAACCTTCCGGTAGTGACAAAATCGGCGCACTGCAAAGTTTCTCTTTCAATATTCTGAATGCTTCATCCTGTTCTGCTTTCCATTCAAACTTTAGATTCTTTCGAGTCAGCTTAGTCAAAGGCGTCACGATACGAGAGAAATATTGTATAAACTTTTGATAGTAACCGGCTAAACCTAGAAAACTTCGTACTTCCGTTGGCGTCTTCGGCGGTTCCCATTTTTCAATTGCTTCCACCTTCGTCGGATCAACTTGAATACCTTTCTCGGAAACTACATGCCCCAGAAACTGAACTTCCCGTAGCCAGAATTCACATTTAGAGAACTTAGCGTATAACTGTTCCTTCTTTAACAATTCCAGAATTAAACGAAGATGTTGGGCGTGCTCTTCTTTGGACCGGGAGTAGATAAGGATATCATCGATAAACACAATAACGAATTTATCGAGATATGGCTTACATACTCGATTCATTAAATCCATAAAAGCAGCTGGGGCGTTCGTCAATCCAAAAGGCATTACTAAGAATTCATAGTGACCATACCGTGTGCGAAAAGCAGTTTTCAGAACGTCTTCTTCTTTAACCTTCAGCTGATGATAACCAGATCTCAGATCAATCTTGGAGAAATAGCAAGCTCCAACTAGTTGATCAAAGAGGTCATCAATTCTAGGAAGCGGATACTTGTTCTTGATCGTGCGCTTATTCAGCTCTCGGTAATCAATACACATTCTCATCGAACCATCCTTCTTTTTCACAAACAGAACCGGTGCTCCCCACGGCGAAGAACTGGGTCTGATGAAGCCTTTATCTGAAAGATCCTGCAGTTGAGTCATCATCTCTTTCATCTCTGGAGGTGCCAAACGATACGGTGCACAAGCAACAGGTGCGGCTCCAGGAATCAGATCTATACCAAACTCTACTTGTCTAACGGGCGAAAGGCTAGTCAGATCCTCTGGAAAACTTCCAGAAATTCACGAACAACCGGAATATCTCCCAGCTTATTCTTTTCTATCTTAATATCTATCACATAAGCTAAGTAACTTGAGCAACCTTTATTGATACACTTACGAGCTTTCAACAAAGAGATAAGGCAAGACTGATGATTTCTACGGTCGCCATAAATCACTACTGGTCCCTTCTCAGGTAAGACAACATTTATCAATTTCTTATCACAAACTATATTAGCCTGATTCTCGGCTAACCAATCCATTCCCACTACCACATCAAGCTCGATCAAGGCTATAGGAAATAACTGAATAGGCACTCCACACCCATCTATGTTTATCACACAACTATCAAATATCTCACTAACCGATACTTGATTATCATTAGCCGTATCTACCATTAACACATGATCTAACACTTTAGGCTTTAAATGCATATAGGCAGCAAAAGAAGGCGACACAAACGATCAGTTTGCACCGGAATCAAATAACACTTTAGCACGTGTAGAATTTATTAAGAATGTACCTGTAACCACATCGGTAGTCTCATCTGCTTCTTGCTCTGTCATTTGGAAATCATGGCCCCTTGCTATGGGTACTTCTGGCCTTGGTACTACCGGTCTAACACCCGTTGGTCTTACTTACGTACCACCCGGTTGTAATCTCCCCAGTGGGCAATCGGACTGAAGGTGATCAGAAGAATTGCACGAGTAACAAAATCTAACTACTCGGCAGTCTTTAGCAATATGACCGATCTTTCCACACTTATAACGGTTTCTAGGATCCACTTGACAACTTCCTTGATGAAAACGGTGGCACTTTGGGCAAGGTCTTTCAACTGGTCGGAAAGGTGGGCGGTTATCAAATCGTTGAATCCTGGACTTCTTCGGATCATACTGCGGTCCTTCCCACTTTCTTTTCCCCACATTCTTATCACTAGTACTTCTCCCTTTATCTTGTTCCACGGTTTTCGCGGCGTCTACTGCGGCGGAGAAAGTTTCTGGTCCTTTAGCAATCACAAATCTTCTGACTTCTGCATTCAATCCAAAGATAAACATTTCAATATTCATGGCCTCCGTAGCAGCGTAGTATTCCGCAAAACGAGACTTTTCCAAGAAACGAGCGGTGTAGTCCCGAACTGACAAATTCCCTTGCTGCAAGTTCATAAACTGTTGGTCCCGAAGGGCTATACAAGTTTGTAGAAGGGGGGGGATGAATACAAACACTAAGATTTTACTTTTCTAAATTGTTTATTGATAAATCATTAACAATTTACAGCTTGTTGCGGAAACAAGATTAAGGATAAACCTAAATCTAAACAAGTTGGAACACTAAGTTTCTTGCACTAAGAAAGATAAGGAAATTACTAATAATAACCTATCTCAAGATAAGAAGGATGAACTTGTCCAGAGTTAGCAAGTTACTTCAAAATGAAGTGAGTTCTTCTTCTTATATACTGCATGCATTTAATGCATGGTAGTTTACACTTTACACGTGGCAATAGCTTATTGGTTGTACGTCATTGACCTTTGTTGACACCTTAGTAGCCGCATGTTTGAACAGTGTAGTATCAGAGTGGTTGTACAATTTCAGACAATAAGGAGATTCTTTTTCTGACATATCGTACGGAGACGTGCAAGGGTGGTTAAGACAAAAGTACTTTGTACGGAGGACTTCATGATCAGCTTTTAGTTGATTCAGCGATCTATCATTCTATATCAGCGAATGATAGAGTTCAGCGATAGCTGAAGTCTTGTACTTGATACTTCACGTTGAGTGGACAAATCTGAGTCTTCGCTGATCCGCATCAGTTCATTAGGAGACTTGTCGCTGGTTCTTGAGCTTGATCTTCAACTTCAGCGTAGAACCTATGTTGACGTGAAACATGTCTTCAGGGATCATAAGTAAACAACTAACTTATCAGCGATCACCATAAGTACTGAACAGACTCAGAGCATTATGGTGAACAGTGTTCGCTGAATGTTTAACCTATCAGCGGTACTGTAAGGTCTTATTAGTACTTATCAGCGATAGTGAAACTCTGATACATATTGTTTACTTACAATTTTCACTAAGTATATAAGAGATGGTCATTATCAAATCACTGAGGGTTTGGATCAACAATCTCCCATTATTTGATTATGACATAGCAACAGAGAAAATTGCTATTTAATGAAAACATAAGGATAAAAAGAACTCATAAAATATTTGTCCCTTTTACTGTTTTCTGGGATCTTTTATGTACTGATGGAGTAAAGTACGTTCGCTGGAAATTTTCTTTAAACTTCGTTAAGATTACAGATGGAAGTGGAAAAATTACAAGTACAACGAATACAAATTACAAGTACAAAAGAATAACTGATACAATAGAAGAATAAGGCGATCCTATCAGTTTATAAGGGTTCTTCCTTAATGAGTTGTTCATCAAGGGTCATTGATGTGGGAATCATCCAGTCAGGGACATTTACTCCTTGATTTCTTTTGTTCAGCGCTTCTTCAAAGATCAAGGGTTTAAGATATCGTGCCTGAATGTCGTTCTTGAAGTCACACCAGTAGATGAGATCTTTCAGCTGTTCGATGGGAGTGATGGGAAGTTCAGAGATTCGTTGAAAACGCTTTCGTCCATCCCAGACATTGAAGAATATCCCGTAGGGTTTGCTTAAGACTTTCCCAGGGATGAAAGTCTCATCAGGAGGAAGAGATGTGTCAAGTGCAGAAAGGTCGGGTTCAGGACCAAGGACTTCTTCCATAGAGAAACCAATACATGTTTCGTTTCGAATACGAGGACCATCTTCTGAAGATTTAGACTTTTTCTTTGTAGAGGCCCTTCGTTTCTGACTTTCGAGAGGAGGAGGAGGAGGAGGAATATCCACACAAGAATAGACTAAGTCGATCTGTTTGTTTATCAGCTTTTCGAAATGATCCTTGTACTTAGACTGAGACTTCTGGATGGATAATCTGATCTCCAACCATTCAGAGAGACCGTACTGCGTGATGGCTTCAGCATAGAATTTTTCGTATTGTTCATTCTCTCTGAATATCTCGATTTCAGCGATAGAAATGATCTTCCAGATACGAGTACCTTGATTATTCTGGAAGGTCAATGTCTGAAGTGTACTTTTTCTTTGCATCAGGCTAGGGTAGATTGAGACACAGTTCTCTTTTCTTCAACGATCTTCTTGGCTTCTTCCCATAGCTGACGTTGAACTTCGATTGGAGCTCTTTTCAGCTTGGAGTCTTTTACTGATCGTTGAGTAAGTTGGATGGCGTATTCTCTGTCTTTTTCTTCAGCTTCCCTTCTTTCAGCGATTAGGCGTTCAGCTCTGAGGTGATCCTTGTATTCCCTTTTTGAAAGTTTGAACTTTGTAGGAATGGAAGGAAGTTGATCACGCTCCAGAATGATTCGCTGATCCTCGAACTTCTTTATCATCTCATCTCTTCTTTTCTGATCCTCTTCACTTAGCTTTTGAGGAGCCAAGGAAGGTCTGTTTTTGTGAGAGAGCATCTGTTCTTCGAGTTCATCAGTCTCAGAGATCAAATCTAAGACCGGGATTATTTCTTCAGCATTGGGAGCTGGGATTATTGTTGGTGAAGTCGCAGCTGTAGGAACTTCAGCGATATCCTCAAACAGGGGAGAGGACTAGCTAAAACACAGCGATCTTACGAGTAAGAACTTGGGTAGAACAGAGATATAGAAAGAATGGGATAAAGTGTATGGAGGTTTTAGTGAGTGTAGAACTGATAATGTATATAGAGAGGAGGGATGTAGTGAGAGAAGAGGTTAGTGTACCTGATAAACCGACTTTTTAAGCAAGATCGTCAGATTTTCATCGTCTTCAGCGACATTTTTTCCTTTGCCCTTGTCAGCTTCAGACGCTGATGGCTTTGTCTTTGTCCGCTCCCATGTAGGTTCATTTATCAGAATCCCCTTAAGAACTTTAGTCCTATGAGCAGGCTTGACGATAAAAGAGTCATCATCATCGTCATCTTCATCATCATCATTCTTTGGAGAAGATGATGGTTCATCATCAGACAAGTCGATGGCTTCTTCATCTTCAGCTTCAGACTCAGATTCTTCAGCTTCTTCTTCGAGTTGCTCCCCCTCAGATACAGAGGTAAGCTTCGAGGTTCCGTCAGGGTTTTCATCTCCCTGAGGTCCAGCGGCTGCTTCTTCAATTGTCTTCTCACCCTCTTCAGTAAAGGTGAGGTCTTCAGTCTTCTCTCCCCTGATAGATTCATCATGGGAAAGGTCTTCAGAGCTCTTCTCCCCCCCCCCTTTTTCATGGTGAGTGGGGGAGGGATGCGATGATTCAGCAGCTGGTGTCGGTTCCCTGTCTTCTTGGCCAGGGATCCCTACACAAATTTCAATCGCTGATAATCTGTTTTCTAGACCAGAAATACCAGGAATGATCTTCACGAGTTCAGCACGATCCGCCGGAGTAAAAGATGAAGGTGCAGGGGCAGGGGCGGTCGTGTTGGTCAGGATCTGCTGCAACATTGTCTTCATAGAAGTGACGTCATTCTTCATCGTATTGACGTCGGTCTTCACAGAACTCATGTCAGTCTTTACTGAAGTCAGTCAAGAGGATCGACGACAACGTAAAGTTGATCGTCATGACTTCCTCCTCACTCTCTCCCGTCATTACACCCTCTCCCATGTCGGCTGATGAAAGGGTCGACCGGCAGCAGAAGACATCGTCGCCAGATACGCAAGATCCATGAATGTCGCGTCTATCGCAATCAAAGTCTTCTCGGACATAATCATTCTCAAAGAGCCTCCAATCTTGGAAGGCCTGAGAGGAATCGAGAAGCTATACCTCGTATGAACACTCAAAAATTTCAAGCAAAGAAACAAGGGAAAATTCCACACTAAGAAACTTTTCAAGAGGATATAAAAGGAAATGATCCATTATGATCCCTATTTATGCAAACGATCGGATCCCTTAGATGATCGCCACGTGCCCTCGTCCCTTCGTATGACTACAGGGATCGTCGACACTTGTCAAAGACAGCTGGTAAGCATAAACGTGCGTCAGCATGACGTCACGACCTCGTTCCCCTTTCAACTTCTCGCTCGGTTAGAATTAAACCAATTCGGTTCCGAAACAACCAAGGTATTTTTAACGCAGAACCCTAAGCACCCGACGAGCAAAATTTAAAATTCGAATTTGCCATCCTACTTTCAAATTTTGGGGGCAAACTGTTTGGGCAAAATTTCACAGGTCTCGACCGCGACCAAAGAAGGTAAGACGCATGTCATGAGTTATACCTTGTACTAAGATAAGGTCCCGACGAAGACCATAAGAACCTCCGCCATCCCTCCTAAAAGGTAAGTCGAGAGTTCCTCACGACACTCGACCACGACGTCGCCCGTTCCGCACGACCGTCGCATAAAACCGTACCACCTCGACCGACTAACGCGTTATACAAACTGTTATATTTGTTTCAGTGTTTAATGCAGGAGTCACAGTCATTTATGGACAAACGGCTATAACCGACGAAATCAATTATGAGCATCTAAACTCACATTGAAGACGACGACCGTTACAACAATCATCAAAGATCTTATTAAAGTCATCCGAAGACTATAAAATCCCAGCTCAATCATCAGTTCAAGACACCTGATCAACACTGAATAACACAAAGAGAGATAGAACAAGAGCATCGAACAACAGAAGCAAACACAAACACTCGAAGAATATTCATTCGAAGCAAAGAGATCATTCATAGAAGATCACTCTCGACGCAAGACTCTCGCTCTCGACCAACAGTTTATACACAGTTTTCACACACGACGTACACTGTTTTTACATTCCAAACACTTGTACTTTACATTTCGAAGTCTTTTTTTTCATTTGTATTGTAATCTCTGTACGATCGACACCCGGAACACCAAGGACATCGCCCCTAATTGGCGACCATAGTGCAGCGACGACATCCATTGTCGTCCGCTGGTTTTATCCTCGTTGAGGTTTTTCCTGCGTCATCAAATCCTTTGTCTCATTTACATTTTTGTCTTTGTCGCACGCCTTTGTCGAAAGATTCCTTTCTTTAGTTGTTAAAGTCCACATCGACCTTAAGTTGTCCCTTTGGTGCGATTTTTGGCATTAACATAGTACGAAGCTCTGATCGTGGGCATGAATATGGCTCATGACTTGGGGGCAGTTGGACTTCACGTCAGAAGCGATTTCCTATTGGTCGTAAACCAAATGAACGGGGAATTCGCAGAAAAAGATTCCAAGATGATGGCCTATCTCAGGGTAGCCAAAGAGAAGTCAAAGATGTTTGATCCGTTCACAATCGAACAGATCCCCATAGATCAAAACACTCAAGCCGATGCGCTAGAAAATCTTGGATCGGCACTCAATAAGCCGTCGTTCGACGCTATTCCTATGATCCACCTGGCGACCTCGTCCATCGAGGACTCTGAAATGATTTGTGTTCTTAACACAGAAAACAGTTGGTCGTGCGATATCAAGAATTATCTTATGTATGACTAACTACCTGAAGACAGAATGGAAGATCGAAAGATTCGATTTAAAGCTTCGAAATACCTTGTCATTGGTGGTAGACTTTATCGACGATCGTCGACATGTCTCAACCTACGATGCATCGATACTTGTTTGGGCAAAAAATCACGTCGCTCGACCGCGACCAGAACAGGTAAGACGCATGTCCTAAGCTATATCTTGTATTAAGATAAGGTCTCAACAAGAACCCAGAAAACATCCATCGTCATCCCTCCTAAAAGGTATGTCGAGAGTTCCTCGCGACACTCGACCATAGTGTCGCCCGTCCCACACGACCGTCGCATAGAACCATGCGACCTCAACCAAACTAACGTTAACCATGACTGTTACGTTTGTTAAGTGTTTAATGCAGGAGTCAAAGTCATTAAGGAGCAACGGATATAACCGACGCAACCATCAACGATCGATAGCCGTAACGGACGAAGATCATCATGGATAATCACTCCGGCAACCGTTTCCAGCCGTTGTAGTCGTTGATCAAAGCATTAATGGAGCTAATTAATGACGCGAAGACTATAAATACCAAGCTAAGTCTTCACATCAAGGATCATCAGTTAACATCCGATACACATCGAATATCCGGCGATTAACAACCGAAGCAATATTCAAGAATACCTGAAGTGAAGAACCATTATTCTAAGTATCGCTCTCGACGCACGACAACAGCCCTCGACCAGCAGTTTACACTTTGTTTCGTACACGACAACACCTGTTTTTACGTTCAAACACTTGTACTTTACATTTCGAAGCATTTTTCTTCAACTGTATTGTAATCACTGTACGATCGACACCAATATCCAAGGACATCGCCCCTGATTGGCGACCATAGTATAGCGACGACACCCACTGTCGTCCGCAGGTTTTTTCCTCGTTTGAGGTTTTTCCTGCGTCATCAAATTCCTTGTTTCTTTATTTTTATCCTCGTCGCACGTCTCGTCGAAAGATTCTTTCTTTAGTTGTTTAAGTCCACATCGACCTTAAGTTGTCCCTTTGGTGCGATTTTTGGCATTAACAATACTCCAGAACAGGTACAAGGTATTTTGAAAGAAATGCACGACGCTGAATGTGGCAACCATTCTGGTAGTCGCAGTCTTGCAAATCGTATATCACGACAAGGCTACTATTGGCCGACATTAAGGCAAGATGCCACCAGGTACGTCCAAACCTGTGACGCATGTCAATGACACTCAAGTATGACACACCAACCATCTGAACCCCTACATACGTCTTTGGTCCCGTGGCCCTTCATGAGGTGGGGAATGGACATTGTTGGCAAATTACCTCCTGCCCCAGGGCAGAAAGTTTTTCTATTAGTCTTTATAGATTATTTTTCTAAATGGATAGAAGCAGCTGCCTACTCCCAGATTCGGGACAAAGAGGTTATCTCTTTTATCCAGACTAACATTATATGTAGGTTCGTAATTCATTCCGAAATTGTATGTGACAATGGTTCACAATTTATAAGTGTTCGTACGCAACAGTTTTGTGAGGATCGTAATATCAAACTTACGACCTCAACCCCACGTTATCCCTAGTCCAACAGTCTTGCAGAATCGAGCAATAAAGTCATTATCAATTCAATCAAGAAAATACTTAAGGCTGCAAAGGGAAAATGGGTCGAAGAACTTCCATCGGTCCTATGGGCGAATCATACGACACCTCGAACATCGACAGAACAGACACCATTTTCATTGGTTTACGGTTGTGAAGCCATCTTACCTATTGAAGTGCGGCTCCTGACATCGATACATACATCCGTCGATCATAATTTGGTGGACTTAAGCTACGACTTGGACGCTCTCGAAGAGCTAAGAGAGTCTGCTTTGGTCAAAATGGCATCTCAACGACAAATTGTCGAACGACATTTCAACAAAAATGTTAAAGACAAGATCTTTCAGGAAGGTGACTACGTCTTACGACGAGTATTCCAAAACACCAAGGAACCAAACGCAGGTAAGTTATCCACTAAGTGGGAAGGACCTTATCGAATATCTGAGGTCGTTGGGAAGGGTGCTTATAGGCTTCAAACCCTCGACGACCAAGACATCCCACGTAGATGGAACGCAGTACATTTAAAGAAGTATTTCTTTTAACATTTTACTCTCCATTTATTTTGACAAACGATTATTGACTTAAGCATCGGAGGGTCCTTGGTCAAACCAACGACCGCCCCTGAATCTTACATTGCAGGCTCGCTGGATCGCACGAACGCCAATCTTACGATTTATATCGTGAAAAACAAAGTCTCTATGACTAAAAAAATGTCACGACTAAATATGTCACGACCGACAAGTCATGATCCATACGTCACAAACAGAATCTTATGATTCATCTCATAGATCTTGTGATCACAACAGGTGCTTTTAAATCTGAGTTTCAGAGTCAAAGTCTTATGACTTAAATTCCATACTTAGTATGTTTCTCGGCCTCAGTCACCCGGTTACTTCTAAAGTTACGTGTACCTAGGTCGTATAGTTTTACGCACGCCTTATTACTTTATACGCTCGTTCTTTAAAAAAATTAATCTCTCGTTTATTTTGTTTATTACAACAAAGTAAAGCAACACGATAGTATAAAAAACACACTTATATTAAAACGATCGGAAATACAAGACAAAGGCACGATCCCCAATGATCGCCCTTACCAAAAAAAAAATTACAAAGGGATGACAAAGGCCTACTGAGGACCCGGGGCAACGACGACATCATCCTCCGCCTCACCTGACTTGGCATCCGTAGAGTCCGTGTCGTCAATCCTATCCTCTTGGTCAAGATCCTCCTCGGTCCCGACGTTCTCCAGAAAGGACGCGACCTCGGCCTCCACATCAGCCAAGGGCATATTCTCTTGCAGATGATGGCGCATAATTGCCGCCCTAACCCTTAGACGGGTCAACGCCTCGAACGAGAGGAGCTTCTCCTCCAAGGCCTCCGTCTTGGCTTCAGCAGCCTTAACGGCCGACTTTAGCTCCCCCACCTGTTTTCCACGCACGGTGAGGGACACCTTAGTCGCCAAAACCTCTGCCTCATAGGCAGAGGCCTTCTCCAACGTCTCCTTAAGACGTCCCCGGAGATCTTCCTTCTCCCCCGACGACATCTCCAGACTACTTCGGAGATCGTCCAGTTGGACGGAGGGAGCCTCCACCCTGGCCTTTGTCCCCCGTTCTTCCTCTCGAGCTTTACGCTCACCCTCCTGTGCTCGCTTGAGATCCTCAGCGATGGAAGGGTCGACCTTCTGGAGTTCCTCCAGTTGGCCAAAAAGGCACAACGACGCCTGAAACGCCTGTAGTCGCACGAAAAATTTAGGGTAAGTCTATCTTATCAGAGAGGGAAAATCATACAACATAAAACAAAAGGGACATACCAGAAAGGAGAGTCCTGCGACATGAGACCCTATCTCATCCACGGAAACGCCCCGATAGCGTTCCTTAAAGGCTGGCAGGAGAAATTTTCCATGTTGGGGAAAATCTTCGCCCTGTCCAATACGCCGTCCACCAAGAAGTTCGACGGCAATGGAAAATTAACCATCGTAACTTCAGGGGTCTCCTCAACCTGAGGACCTTTCCCCTTATCACCTGAAGTGGACGATATTGGCGGCGACGGCATCGCCCCAGGCACACCCGAAGGCGTCTTCGCCTTCTCCGGAGTAGAGACCGTCCTAGGCTCTCCACCCGTCGATGACGGTTCCCTCAGGGGAACCGACTTCGTCTTTTTCAAAACCTCCGACCCTGAAATCGGAGGATCCTTCCTCTTCAGCTCCTTAGCCTTCCGAGCCAGGGCTAGCTGAGCTTCTTTCTTCGATTTGCCCGAAACGGACTGCATCTCGGAATCACCTGCAAAAAATTGTAAACGTCAGATATCATCATACGACATTAATGTAAAAATAAAAATGTACGACCAACGACACTTACTTGTTGAAGTCTCCTGTTGACTTCTTTCCTCGGCAGCCGAGACTCCTACGGTCGTACGACTAGGAGAGTCGAACAACTCTTCGATGCAGCAAGAAAAGAGTCTTGCAACCTTCTCTCTAGAATCAAGAGCGGGCCCGACCCCGGTAAAATTGATATCTGAAACAAACGACCAAAAATTAGCAAAAGACAAAAATAATGCTAAAGAACATACGACAGGTTAAAATTCATATACCCCTGGTGTTCCAACCGGATGCGACCCAGGAGGTATCCTCGTCTATACGATCGAGCGACAGCATACGACCGATAACATACTTGGCCTTCCACCCGCGGTCGTGGACTTGGGTGTCGGGAACCAGAGTATATCCGCCTCTCACCTTGAAGGATAGGCTATATTGATGATAGTCGTCCAACCTAACGTCAAACGCCGTCAGAAGATCGCTCACCGTGAAAGGTACTTCCCAATCAGCGGTGATCCGATCGATCTCCTGAAAAGTCTGCCAAAGTTTGGGCAAGATCTGCCCAGGAGATAGGTCAAAAGCATCCAAAAACTCCTTGACCAGGGGAGAAATGGGCCACCTAAATCCTATTCTAAAAGGATACTCGTACAAGATGAAGAATCCTCTTAAACACTCCGCTGGTCTAAGCTGGTCGGGTGTGTATAGTCAGACCTCGGCACGTATGCCCACCGACAACCTAAAGGCTTCCACCTCCTCCTTCTCTTGAAAAGAGCTCGCCGGCTCAGAGTAGACAGAAAAATTAGGGCAAAAATTTGCGCTACGTATAGGTCCATGAGGTCCCTATTCGTAGTAGTCTACCTAGCTATTGATTTTTTCCGCATGATTAAAAGAGCAAAGATCGTACCTTAGATCTCTAAAAACCTCGAACAACGAAAGCGTTGGTAGATCTCTTCGGAATCTCTCTAAAAATCTCTCTCGAAAAGTATCTCAAGCGTAAAAAAGAAAAGATCTCCACGAACGCGATATTTATAGCAACATCATGTCAGGTCGATCCGGTGGATGGTCGACAACTGTCCACCACCTTTTCGCATGCAACGTGACGATGAACGACATATGTCCTCTAACGGCTCCATGCCTCTGACACGTCGCCATGACGTCACGACCACTTCGTCTCCCTTGGTTCGAATCGAACCAAGACGGTTGGGATTCGACCAGACCCTCTCCCCATGTGACACGTGTCAAGAAACTTCGTCAGATTTAAAATTCGAATTTCATACCTAAATTCAAATTTTAGGGGCAAACTGTTTGGGTAAAAATTCACACCTCACGACCGACGATAAAGAAACACATATGACATTTATGTAAGATCATTCTTATACTAAGATAAGGTCTTGCAAGTTATTTACAATCGAACATTTGGTCGTACATTTTCATGATGGTCGTAAGTTCTATACGACCGACGTCTAGGACTCAAGACGGTTGTACGATTACACTAACTGTTAACAGTCAACAGTCAATAGCCGTTTTTCTTTGTTCCTTTAATGCAGGTCCACGTGCAATCATGGTACAACGTTCAGTAATAGACGAGCTCTTAAAGGCATTAAAGACCCGACGACGGTGCAATCATGGTACAACGTTCAGTAATAGACGAGCTCTTAAAGGCATTAAAGACCCGACGACGGTTACAAACAAGTCATCAAGACACATTTATTGCTGCCAAAAGCTATATAAAGACATGCTCACATTCCAACAGACATCAAGCTTGTGAGTCTCAGATTCGTGCAACGAATGATATGAAATCAATAGATGAATAACAAACGATATGATTTCAACTGGTCATCCAATTAGCTTTCAATATTGAGAGAGAGTGTTTACAATAAGTTTAGGAAAGCAAAATTGACAACTAGCCTAAAACAAAGGATAAACAAAACATAATATATGTTGGGCTCGTGGAAACAAGCCCATGGCCCGTTCACTAACTAGGCTCAAAATAAAGAAATACAAACAAGCCCTTGAACTTCTATTCAATCATTAATTGACCCTAACAATCTCCCCCTTTGAATTGAAGTTCGAGTTGGTGCCAGTTTGCGACATATCTTTTTCGGACCGCAAAGTGTACCTCGAACATTCGGATGCGGCGGCGATAGTCGATGCGTTCTTCAACCATTTCTAAGGCTTTTCGAGCGGTTATCTCATTTGAATTGGGAACATACGAGAACCTTCGATTTTCGGATTCGAAAGTGATGATTTTCTGAAGAGCATCTTGGACTTTGAAAAGCGTGCCGTTGCAGAATATGTCTACCTGACTGAAGCGAAGAATCTCTTTTCATTCTGATCGTTGATGTAGACTATCCCAAATTCTGGTTCCAAAAGCAGTGCGTTCTCGGGATACATCTTCAGTTCGGGCGCTTTCAGATTCGGTTTAATCAGGTTTACCTTCTTTGCTCTGTTCTCGATTGCCATTTAGAAGTCCGTGAGATATGACATCATGGTTGTACGGACTAGGAATCGACGAACAGTCTCGAGCGCTTTGGTTACATGAAGCGGTCGGATGGTTCTGGTTCGGAGGTCTTTCAGTATATCATAGAAGTCGAATGGTCGGAGGTTCTTGAAGTCAGCTTCGTAAAATCGCCATTCATTTCCGTCTTCTCGTCGGACGGAGAAAACGGGAAACATAACTTTAAAAATTCTACCTGTTTGGACGTTGAGCACTTCGGTGATCTTGTGCTTTGTTTAGACTTGGCTAACTAGCAGACACCGCTTCATTACATTTATGTACTGGCTTTGGTATTCTGGGTCGGAACTGTAAATACCAAGGCAAAAGGAAGGCTCGATAGGGCATAACCTGTGAACGAACAGCCTTTTCAGTGATTCCTCCAGGTGAGGAATAAATATTGTGATCTTCTCCCATCGGATTTGTTGCTGTTGAGGAGGAGGATGATCAGAAGCTGTTGGTTGTTGAGGAGATGTTGGATTTGCAGCAGTTGTCATTTCGGGTCTTGTAGAAGTCTCGACGGCTTGAGCAGTGTGAACGGGTGTACCATAAAGATTTTGCAGCAGAAACTGGTCGTAGTCAACGTTGTCGTCTTCATGAGTAGGAAAGATCGGGTTTACCTGGAGATTTATAGCACTGGCGGCTTTTTCGTGCCATGCATTTTCGGTCTCCCGGTCGATCTGTGAGTCTGGATCTATCAGTTGTAGTTCGGTCCTATCTGATGCATCAAAGGTAACCAATTCCTGTGTTGTTCCCTCAGGCTTTTCAACCGTTAGGTCTTCGTCATCAGAGATGTCCATATCCATGACCATCTCAACTTGGCTCAATTGGGCTTCAGGTTCTTCTTCGGTTGCAGTTGCCGCAGTTGACGGTTTTGGTTAAACCATAGTAGATTCAGGGATGATTGGAGTGGACTCGGACAAGCGTAGTCTCTTGTTCTCCCCCTTACGGTTATCAGGATCATCCTGGTCATCGTGTCGTCGCTTGAGTCCGCCAGCTTGACTCTTGCAAGTGTCTTCTGTTGGTCCCGAAAGGCCTAAACAAGTTTGTAGAAGGGGGGGGGGGTTGAATACAAACACACTATTTTACTTTTCTAAATTGTTTATTGATAAATCATTAACAATTTACAGCTTGTTGCGGAAACAAGATTAAGGATAAACCTAAATCTAAACAAGTTGGAACACTGAGGTTTTCTTGCACTAAGAAAGATAAGGAGATTACTAATAAAATCCTATCTTGAGAGATTTGAACTTGTCCAGAGTTAGCAAGTTACTTCAAATGAAGTGAGTTCATCTCTTTATATACTGCATGCATTTAATGCAATTCAGTATACACTTTACACGTGTCATCAGCGGATTGGTTGCATGTCATTGACCTTTGTTGACAACCTTAGTAGCCGCATGAATGAACAGTGTAGTATCAGAGTGGTTGTACGATTTCAGATTTTCGGAGGTTCTTTTCTGACATTTCGTACTGTCGCGTGCAAGGGAGGTTAAGACAAAAGTACTTTGTACGGAGGACTTCATGATCAGCTTTCGTTGATTCAGCGATTATCATTTACTATTCAGCGAATGATAAAGTTCAGCGATAGCTGAAGTCTTGTACTTGATACTTCACGTTGAGTGGACAAATCTGAGTCTTCGCTGATCCGCATCAGTTCATTAGGAGACTTGTCGCTGGTTCTTGAGCTTGATCTTCGACTTCAGCATAGAACCTTTGTTGACGTGAATCTTGTCTTCAGGGATCATAAGTAAACAACTAACTTATCAGCGATCACCATAAGGACTGAACAGACTCAGCGATATGGTGAACAGTGTTCGCTGAATGTTTAATCTAAAAGTGCGAGAGTTCCTATCAGCAATACTGTAAGATCTTAGTACTTATCAGCGATAGTGAAACTCTGATACATATTGTTTACTTACAATTTTCACTAAGTATTTAAGATAGGGTCATTATCAAATCACTGAGGGTTTGGATCAACAATCTCCCCCTATTTGATTATGACATAGCAACAAAGAAAATTGCTATTTAATGAAAACATAAGGATAAAAAGAACTCATAAAATATTTGTCCCTTTTACTGTTTTCTGGGATCTTTTCAGTACTGATAGAGTAAAGTACATTCGCTGAAATCTTTCTTTAAATCTTTGAATCAGGTTACAATATGAATAAGAAAGATTACAAGTACAAGCGAAATAAATTACAAGTACTGAAGGATGACTGATACAATAGAGAAAATGGTGATTGTTGTCAGCCTTCAAAGGGTTCTTCTTTAATGAGAAGTTCATCAAGGGTTGTCTTTTCAGTTGGAATCATCCAGTCAGGAACCTTTTCTCCTTTATTCTTTAGCTTCAGAGCAGCTTCAAAAATCAAGGGTTTTAGGTGTCGTGCCTGAATGTCTTTTCTGAAGTCGCACCAGTAGATGAGATCTCTGAGCTGTTCGATTGGAGTGATTGGAAGCTCAGTGATCCGTTGAAAGCATTTACGTCTGTCGTAGTCAAGAAAGAATATTCCATAAGGATTACTGATGACTTTACCAGGGACGAAAAGTTCACATGGTGGCAAAGAGATGTCAAGGGCAGATAGATCAGGATCAGGACCAAGTACTTCAGCGCGAGAGAAACCAATTCCAGTTTCATTTCGTATGACAGGACCTGAGTTTGAATCTTGACGTTTCTTCTTTGGTGAGCCCCTTTTTCTTTTCGGCTTTAGATCAGGAACAGGAGGAATATCCACACAAGAAGATATCAAATCGATCTGTCTGTTTATCAGCTTTTCGAAATGATCCTTGTACTTAGATTTTGATGGTTGGATAGCTAACCTCATCTCCAGCCATTCAGAGAGACCATACCTTTTTACAGTGTCAGCACGAAAGGTTTCAAATGAGCCATCTTCTCTGAACAGTTTGATGTCAACAATAGGTACTCCGATGGAGGTTCTTCCAGAGATGAATACCTTGTTGATCTTCGCTGGACGATATCTGAAGTGGATTTTCTCTTTACACCAGATCAGGGTGGTCTGAGAAACTTCAGCTTTCTTTTCCACGATCTTCTGGGCTTGTTCCCAAAGCTTTCGTTGGATTTGAATGGGAATACGCTTCAGCTTGGGGTCTTTGACAGATTCTTGAGTGAGCTTGATGGCGTATTCTCTGTCTTTATCTTCAGCTTCCTTCCTTTCAGCGATGAGGCGTTCAGCTCTGAGATAATCCTGGTATTCAGCTTTTGAAATTCTGAACTTAGGAGGAACTGAAGGTAGTTGATCGCGCCTTAGGATGATTCGCTGATCCTCGAATCGCTTTATCATTTCTTCTCTCCTCTTTTGATCTTCTTCACTCAGCTTTTGAGAAACTGAGGAAGGTCTGTTTCTGTGCGAGAGAGGTTGTTCTTCTGATTCATCAGTCTCAGAGATTAAATCTAAGACTGGGATTATGTCTTCAGCGGTAGCTGGAATTATTGGTGAAGTCGCAATAGAAGATCTTTCAGCGATATCCTCAAACAGGGGAGAGGACTAGCTGAAACGCAGCGATCTTACAAATAAGAACTGGGTAGAAGAACTTGGGTAGAAAAGATAGAAAAAAATGTGGATGTGTATGGTGTTTGTGGAATGGATAACTGATTGTTCAGAGATGATCAGGGAAGGAAAAATAAGTTTAGTGTACCTGACAAATCGGCTTTGCAAGTAGGATCGCCAGATTATCATCTTCAGCGATGCCTTTGTCTTTGCTTTTCTCAGCGCTAGAGGCTGAGTGCTTTGTCTTTGTTTTTGTCTTCTCCCCTGTGGATTCGGTTATCACGATCCCTTTAAGAGCTTTTCGCGGAGCATGTTTGACGACAAAGAATTCGTCATCTTCATCATCATCATCATCATCGTTCCTTGGAGAGGAGGATGGTTCAGCTTCAGGGATGTCGATGTCTTCGTCTTCTTCTGCTTCGGATTCCTCAGCATCTTCTTCGAGTTGCTCCCCCTCAGATACAGAGGCGAGGTTCTCGGTTCCCTCAGGGTTTTCATCTCCCTGAGGTCCAGTAATCAGATCTTCATTACCCTCTCCCCTGATAGATTCATCATGGGAAAGGTCTTCATCGCTCTTATTTTGATCTTCAGCGCTCTTCTCCTGTTCAGCGCTCTTCTCCCCCTCTTTCTCATGATGGGCGGGGGAGGAATGGGTAGATTCAGCATTGGTGTTGTCTCTGTCTTCTGGGCCAGAGACTTTCACACAACCTTCAAGCTTAGCTATTCTGTCTTCTAGGCCAGAAATAGCAGGCGTGATTTTCTTCAGCTCTTGGCGATCCTCTGCGGTGAATGAGTCCAAAATAGGTGCAGGGGCCGGAGCAGGAGCTGGATTGTTTGCCTTGTTCACCAGCATCTCGATCATTGTCTTGACAGAACTAAGGTCGGTCTTCACTGAGCCCAAGTCGGTCTTGACCACTGACATATCACCTTCGAGTGTACCAACCGATTTCTTCAGCGTTGTAACCTCGCTGGAAACGGTGGAAACTGACGATTTGAGGTTGGTGTAGTCAGTGTAGATGTCGGAGAGCACTTTGGCAAAGTCGGCGAGAGTTTTTACAAGGTCTTTGATGTCATCAGAGGATGCCTTCTTTTCCACCACAGTAGTCAGCTTCGTCAGATTCTCTCCAGCGTTTGTTACAGCTGTAGAGTTATTTGATAGACCGGTGGTGAGATCTGTAAGTTTCATCTCCATGGACTTCAGAGACTGGTTGATGTCTCCCAAATAAGGACCTGTAACATATAAGTACTTGTGAACAAAGGAAAGCTCAGAAGTTTCAGGTTTAGTTACAGTGTTTAAGGTGGGATCTGTACTTGCAGGAGCGTTGACGAACTCATCAAAGTTTCGAGTCCCTCCATAGTGTTCCATATCTCCCTCAAAAGTTCCGTGAGGGATGGAGATCTCTGCAGGTCCTTTCTTCGTCATTCGCTGAGAAGCTTCAACGACTTCTTGTATGATGGCATCTCCAGCTTTAACTGGAGGAGTGTCCAAAGAAGTAGAGGGATGATCGAAGGATAAGAATTGGGGTTGGGTTGCAAGTTCAGCGTTGGATTCGCTGAGAAGTACTTCATCAGTCTTTTGAGAGACTGAAGAAGGTAGGGTAGATTCCAAAGTTCTAACCTCAGCGTGTAGGGACGCTGAAGTAGGTTTAGAAGGGATGGCTTGAATTGGTGTGGCAGAGCGTACCACGGAACATTCCTTCAGCTTTTCAGAATGAGCTGAGGAGTCTTCAGCATGGAATTGCTGGGGTAGCTCCTTGGTTTTCTTGATCCTTTTGGAATCAAGAGGGGTAAGAGATTGTTTCCTTTTCTTAGAAGGAATGGATTTTGTGTCCTGGGAATCAGCGAGGGGTATTGTCGCTGAAGGAGCCACAGAAAGCGGAGAATTAAGTAGAGTGAGAAGGGTAGAGAGACGTACCTCGTTGGCGACAGGCTTGAAGTCGAGAACTTTAGGGCCAATCTGAGAGAGTTTCAGATCACCCTCTTCAGGATAGCTGTCCTTCAGGCCATATTGAAAGATGGCGCTGATGAATCGTGGGTAAGGAACCCATGCTGGTCGGTCAGCGGCAGAATCAACACGTTGAATGAGGTCTTCATAGATGATGGAGGCCCAGTCAATGTTGAGACCTTTCAGCAGTGCGTAACCCATGGCCTGCTGAGGTTGAGCGGCTTGATCAGAAGATCCGGATTTCGCTGTCATGCAGCTGATCAGGTGAGCGAAGATGAAGTTCATCTCGCTGGGCATCTTGGATTTCTTTATCAACGTCAGCTTCTTCTCAGGTAGCTTGTCTCTTCCAGTCTCCCAGATGTAACCCATCGCATCAAGGAAAGCAATGATTTCTTCCCTGTCAGCGTGCTTCTTGTGGTCAGGAAATGGAATGAAAGGATTTTCTGAGGTAGCGTTAGGGAATTTCAGAGCTTTGCGGATTATTGCGGGGGTTATCTTGATGGTGCCATACTCAGTATCGCTGAGTATGCAGTCGATGGTTTTAGATGGATCTTTGGCGGAGGGTAGGTCGATGTGTCTGGCAGAGTACCAGAATTGGGATAATAGACGCTGACTGGCAGGAGGTGTGATTGTCAGTGCTGTGTAGATGGGGCTATTCTTCAAAAAATTTACAGCGTCGTCTAGATGGGATACCTGCTTCCGAGGAGGAAACTCGAGAAGCGCTGAGAGGTTGTTTGCCTTTGTCCAGTCTAGTTGATCCAGCTCAAACTTAACCTGAGGAGCTTTGGTGATTTCCAGTTCCTCAGAATCAGCGGAGATGGACTCAGCGGTAACATTCAGCTTTGAAGTTGCCATTTCACTGTATTATCAGTTCAACCAAAGATGTTAACAAATAAGAAATATCTTAATGTGGAAAGAAAATTTCCATTAAGATTTTTCGAATTTTGTCCATTTCATTCAGACAAAAAAGTCTTAATGAAGATTAGGGTTTTTCTTGTTTTAAAAAAAACGAATATAACACCTATAAGCCTTGTATTCCAGTTTTTAAAAAAATGGATACGAAAGAAGAACAAGTTTAAGACTTTAGATTTAAAACTTGAAGAACAACCATGAAATGGTTGTGTTTATAAAACCATGAAAGAAAATGATTTTATTTTTGAGTTCTTTTGTTTGATCTTGTGTAAAACAATGATAAGATCGAAAACAAGTTATTCGCATTTGATAATAGATAAGAACATAATAACCTTGAGTTTGAAGAAGAAGATGATGAACAGTTCTTGAAGATTGAGAGCACAAAATGCAACAGTGTTCTTTTCTTGCGGAGAAAGATTGATTCGCGTAAAAGACAAATATAAACTTTGAGAGTGTTTATATAGGAAGAGAGTAGAGAGAGAAAAACTTGAGCGGGAAAGTTTTTCATCATGACACGGACACGTGTTTGCATTTGATTGGATAGACAACGAAACGTGCAAACGTGTGTCAGAAAAAGAGCGTGCCTGGTGTTATCCGTTGCAATGACGTCACAACTGTCCTTTCACATTCTTTCGTTGTCTCTGAGGTTTTGAAAGAAAAACTCAGGGACTCTTTGGAAAATATGAAGCACTGAATAGAAATATCAGTGAGGGTTTTAAGAAATTTCAAAATATCGCTGTTAAGGAAGAGATATTCATTGATGAAAGAATTTGAAATCTTGCATTTTCATGCGTTTTGTCAGAGAAAACATACCTTGATATCAGTTTAACCCAATTTATTCAGAGAGAAGATGATGAAATGGATTGTACAAGTTTATTTTATCCAGAGCCTATACAAGAATGTATAAACGTATCGCTGATTAAATGTGAACCGCTGAAGATTTATCCTTCAAAGTTCAGCATTCCAAGCTCGCTAATGAGAAAGTTGAATCTTGTCTCATCAAGAGGTTTGGTAAACAAATCAGCTAACTGATAATCAGTTGGGATAAAATGAAGTTCTATATCACCATTCATCACATGATCTCTGATAAAATGATATCTGATTTCTATGTGTTTTGTCTTTGAGTGTAGCACTGGATTGTTTGCTATAGCGATGGCACTTGTGCTGTCGCAATAGATTGGAATTTTGGAGAGCTGAAGATCATAGTCTAGTAGTTGATTTCTCATCCACAAGACTTGAGAACAGCAGCTTCCAGCGGCTACATACTCAGCTTCAGCTGTGGAAGTGGACACTGAGTTTTGCTTCTTACTTGTCCAACTTACCAGCTTTCCACCCAGGAGCTGACATCCTCCTGTGGTGCTTTTCCTATCCATTTTGCAACCTGCAAAATCACTGTCTGAATAGGCGGTTAGATCGCATCCTGAATCTTTGGGATACCAAAGACCTAGATTCGCTGTACCCTTAAGATATCGAAAGATTCGCTTTACAGCTTTCATATGAGATATCTTAGGTTCAGCTTGATATCGTGCGCACAGACATGTTGCAAACATAATATCGGGTCGGCTAGCTGTAAGATACAGTAGTGAGCCGATCATCCCACGGTACAGCGTGACATTGACAGGAACACCCTTTGTGTCCTTATCAAGTATCAGCGGTGGTGCCATAGGGGTTTTCATAGCTGAACTTTCAGTTAAGTCGAATTTCTTCAGCATATCTTTAACATACTTTCCCTGATTTATAAAAGTTCCTTTTTCAGTTTGCTTAATCTGAAGACCAAGGAAATATGTTAGTTCACCCATCATACTCATTTTATACTCATCTTTCATTCTATCAGCGAAACGAGTACAAAGCTCAGGGTTAGTAGAACCAAATATAATGTCATCAACATATATTTGAACTAAAATGATATGACCTTTTATTTTTCTAAAAAACAAAGTTTTGTCAATCTTACCTCTCTCAAATTTTTCAAGGTGGAGATAAGTAGAAAGAGTGTCATACCATGCACGAGGAGCTTGCTTCAAGCCATAAAGTGCCTTATCCAGCTTATAAACATAACCTGGACGCTTAGGATCTGAGAATCCTGGAGGTTGTTCCACATAAACTTCTTCATTCAGCTTTCCATTTAGAAACGCTGACTTAACATCCATTTGATGTACAGTGAAGTTTTTGTGTACATCATATGCTAAGAAAAGACGAATAGATTCAAGTCTTGCTACTGGAGCAAAGGTTTCGTCATAATCTATACCTTCCTCTTGTCTGTATCCCTGAGCAACAAGACGAGCTTTGTTGCGAGTTACAGTACCATGTTCGTCCAACTTGTTTCGATAGACCCACTTAGTGCCTATCACTGTTTTGTCAGTTGGTCTCCGAACAAGTTTCCAAACTTTGTTTCTTTCGAATTCAGTCAGCTCTTCTTGCATAGCGCTGACCCAGTTTGGATCTCTGAGGGCATCATCTATTTTCTTTGGTTCAGTTAGAGAAATAAAGTTAACAAATAAACAAATATTACCTGCACTTCTACGAGTCTGAATACCAGCGTTGGGATCACCAAGAATTTGATCGATTGGGTGATTTACAGTCCATCGCTGAGCCGGAGCATGCGTCGCTGACTCAGTCTGAACTGGAGAAACTGAAGATGAGGCTTCAGCTACTTCTGGATTATCAGCTAAGAGAGGAATGCTTGCATTTGTCACTTCATTCACTGATTGCTGAGAAATAGATGGAATTTCTGAGACATTTGGATCAACTGCGGGTATAGTGTTTATAGGAACAGCTGAGACCCAAGATGTTTCAGCTTCACTATTCTGCATATTGGGAATGATAGTAGGACCATCATTTTCAGTTGTATGAGTATGAGTAGTGGGAACATCTTCTGAATCACAAAGATGAGAAAACATCCATTGATTCAGTTCTTCTGTATCAGCGTTCGGTTTAGAGTTCGCTGAACGGGATTCGTCAAACGTGACGTGAATAGTTTCTTCTACAGTTTGTCTTCTTCGATTGAAGACTCTGAAGGCTTTGGAAACTGAGGAGTATCCAAGAAAGATTCCATCATCAGCCTTAGGATCAAACTTTCCAAGGGCATCTCTGTTGTTCAGTATGAAACACTGACAACCAAAGATGTGAAGAAAGCTGATTGAAGGCTTTCTCCCATGAAAAAGTTCATAGGCTGTATTTTTGAATCTTTTGACTATCAGCGACCTGTTTTGCGTAAAACAAGCCGTGTTGACAGCTTCTGCCCAAAACTGAGTAGGCAGGTGAGAATCGCTGAGCATTGAACGTGCAGCTTCAATAATTGTTCTATTTCTTCTTTCAGCGACTCCGTTTTGTTGTGGTGTTCTTACTGACGAAAAGTTGTGAGAAATACCCTTGCTCTCAAGGAAGGAATCAAGAGAACTGTTTTTGAATTCAGTTCCATGATCACTCCTTATTGAGCGAACAGTCATAGTGTTCAGAGTTTCCATCTTCCGAACAAAGGTGATGAGTTCTTCAGGGGTGTCACTCTTAGAACGGAGAAACATTACCCATGTGTAACGAGAGAATTCATCAACTATGACCAGCGTATATTTCTTTCCAGCGATGGATTGTTTGTTAACGGGGCCAAACAAATCCATATGGAGTAGTTGAAGAGGAGATGACACTGAGGAAACTTGCTTGGACTTAAAGCTTGCCTTGGTCTGCTTCCCTTTTTCACACGCTGAACATAAGGATTCTTTGGCGTATGAATGTTGAGGTAGACCAATGACTAACTCTTTGGATGAAAGAGTATTCAGTGTCTTGAAGTTGAGATGTGAGAGCCTCTTGTGCCATAGCCAGTTGACATCAGAAGATGCCTTTGAGAAGAAACAGGAGTTCTCAGTGGTTGTTGAGTCCATGTTTATAACGTAAACATTTTCCAAACGATAACCGCTGAGAGCTATCTTCTCCTTTTTGTCAGAGACAAAGCAGGATTCCTTAGTGAAAATCACTTTGTTATCCATGTCGCAAAGCTGACTGATGCTCAGAAGATTATGCTTCAGCCCTTCAACATATGCGACTCTTCTGAAGGATGTTGTACCATTTGAAAGTACACCATACCCTCGGGTGTGTCCTTTTCCATTTCCACCGAAAGTCACAGAGGGACCCTTCTCTTCCTTGTATTCAGCGAGCAGGCTTTTCTTTCCAGTCATGTGTCTAGAGCATCCGCTATCGAGATACCAGATACCCTTCTTAACCTGCAATACAAAGGAAAATTAGTTTTGCTTGGGTACCCATTTCGCCATGTATACTTGTTTGTCAGTGGAAGAGGTTGGAATGGGTTCAGCAGTCTTCGCAGCATTTGAAGATTCAGCTTTGTCTTTCTTCACTTTAGTCAATTTCTTGACCTCAGAGGTAGGAGTCACCTTGACCTGACTTGCAACTGGTTTGGTCTTCTTGGGTGCTATCTTCACCTTAGCTATCTTATCAGCTTTGGTGGCTGTGGGACACTTACTTGCAATATGATCGGTAAGTCCACAGTGATAACATTTCCTATAACTAAAATTAGTTCTAGGACCACTTGAGTGCTGAGCTTTTAATTTGGAATTAGAAGTGCCAACACCAAGTACACTATTGGTTTTTGAAATAGGACGAACATTCAGTTCTTCAGATTTCTTACCAAGGACATCTACTCTGAGTCTAGGAGTAGGTCGCTGAACTGATCCAGAGGTCTGATTTCTAGAACCAGATGAATGAATCACTAAGGCTTTGGAAGCATTCAGCTTAGGTACTAAAGTACCCTTCTGAGGATTTTGATAAATTACAATTCCTTTACCTTTATCTTTAGAGACAGAGGTAGGTTTTGAATAAACCATTTTCTCCTTACATTTTGAGGTAGGAGTTTCCTCAGGGATTGGTGTAATCGAAGAGGAGCACTGAGATGAAGAAGTGTCAGCTATTGAGGATACGAACGTTCCAAATTTAAGCATTGAACGTTCAGTGGTTGGTATTGGAGTATCATATTTATAACCCAGACCACGTTTATCACTCAGAGGAATCTGAGCCTTAATTATCTCAGTGATCTTTGTTGAAGAATTACACCATCCTTCAACAGTAGCTTGTTCAGCTTTTAATGCAGCGATAGCTTCCGCTCGTTCGATTTTGACTAGCTGATTTAAATGGACTTGATCTTTAAAATCTTCTTCAAATTTAGAAAGCTTTTCTATTTGAAGGTGGCAATTTTTAAGCTTTTCAGCGAGATCAAGATTTTGGTTTTCAACCACAGCTTTGCCGTTCATGGCTTCGTATAAACTTCTAGTCAGTAGTTCGATTTTACGGAGACTATCAGCTTCATCAATATTTACAATATTGGTAAAGAAGGAAGGTGATACCTGAATGGCAGATGTTGAAGTGGAGGGAATGTCTGAACTTTCTTCCTCTTCTTCAATCTTGGCCATGAGACATTGATTTGCTTCATCATCTTCAGAATCAGATGATGAGGCTTCTTCATCAGAAGCAGCCCAATCATAGTCAGCCATCAGGCCTTTTCCCTTCTTCTTAAAGCTTTTCAGCTTTGCATACTTCTCCTTCAGCTTTAAGTATTTGTCATCTTTATTCCTTGGAACAAAGGATTTCTTTGTAAAAGCTGAAGGTCTCATGATTTTCTTTGACCTGCACTCGTTAGCGAAATGACCTGTCTTTTCGCAGTTAAAACAAGTAGCAGTAGCCTTATCAACAAAAGCTGATGACTTAGGCTTGTCAGCTATAGAAAGAGTTTTGTTCTTTCTAAACATTTTCTTCTTGGTGAATCTTCTGAACTTTTTAGTTAGGAGAGCCAAGGATTCATCATCTGAAGAATCAGAATCTGATGACCTTTCAGAGTTACTTTCTAACTCAGTGATAGTGACCACGGGTCGCTGAGTAGAAGGTTCCTCTGAGATTAAAGCAACAGGGGTGCTTTTGGAATCTTTTACAAGATTCTTCTTAAGATGGCTAGATTGCTCATGATTCAGCAATGTGCCATATAAGGTAGCAAGTGTCATTGATCTTAGATCTTTCGACAGCTTGAGACACATGGAATAATTGTCCCAGCTTTCAGGTAAACATTCTAAAAACTTTGTCAGAACTTCAAAGTTAGAATATTCCTTACCAACCGTTTTTAGATCTATAATTAAGCAATTAAAACGTTGATGTACTTCAGAGAGAGTTTCATTCTTACCAGAGATGAAGCTTTCGTATTGTCTTACCAGGTTGATCTTTCTTGAATCCTGGACTTCAGACGTTCCTTCATACTGAACACATATTGTGTCCCACATGGCTTTTGAGGATTTCAGGTTCATGACGGAATGGTAGACTTCGTCAGGAAGGGCCATGGATAGTATGGATCTGGCTTTTGTATCTATAGCCACTTTCTTCTTGTCTTCATCGGTCCAATGATGGATTTCCTTTGGAATCAGCCTTTCTGGAATAGCAGCCCTAGTTGCAGTGGCTGGAACTGCAGGATCAATTGTTACAGGGATGTGTGGGCCGTTTTCAAGATAGTAAGGTATAGTAGGGTCTACACCTTCTAAGAAGAGTGTCATCCTATTTTTCCATAAGTTGAAGTTATCTCTGGAAAATCTAGGGGGTTTTGCAAGAGAACCATTGTCAATATAGTGAGTGTTTGTGTTTGAGTTGGCCATTTTCAGATAATAGCAAGGAAGAGAAATATCTTAGATTAGATCTTGTTTATGAGATTAAACAAATCCGCTCTGATACCACTTGTTGGTCCCGAAATGCCTAAACAAGTTTGTAGAAGGGGGGGGGGGGGTTGAATACAAACACACTATTTTACTTTTCTAAATTGTTTATTGATAAATCATTAACAATTTACAGCTTGTTGCGGAAACAAGATTAAGGATAAACCTAAATCTAAACAAGTTGGAACACTGAGGTTTTCTTGCACTAAGAAAGATAAGGAGATTACTAATAAAATCCTATCTTGAGAGATTTGAACTTGTCCAGAGTTAGCAAGTTACTTCAAATGAAGTGAGTTCATCTCTTTATATACTGCATGCATTTAATGCAATTCAGTATACACTTTACACGTGTCATCAGCGGATTGGTTGCATGTCATTGACCTTTGTTGACAACCTTAGTAGCCGCATGAATGAACAGTGTAGTATCAGAGTGGTTGTACGATTTCAGATTTTCGGAGGTTCTTTTCTGACATTTCGTACGGTGGCGTGCAAGGGAGGTTAAGACAAAAGTACTTTGTACGGAGGACTTCATGATCAGCTTTCGTTGATTCAGCGATTATCATTTACTATTCAGCGAATGATAAAGTTCAGCGATAGCTGAAGTCTTGTACTTGATACTTCACGTTGAGTGGACAAATCTGAGTCTTCGCTGATCCGCATCAGTTCATTAGGAGACTTGTCGCTGGTTCTTGAGCTTGATCTTCGACTTCAGCGTAGAACCTTTGTTGACGTGAATCTTGTCTTCAGGGATCATAAGTAAACAACTAACTTATCAGCGATCACCATAAGGACTGAACAGACTCAGCGATATGGTGAACAGTGTTCGCTGAATGTTTAATCTAAAAGTGCGAGAGTTCCTATCAGCAATACTGTAAGATCTTAGTACTTATCAGCGATAGTGAAACTCTGATACATATTGTTTACTTACAATTTTCACTAAGTATTTAAGATAGGGTCATTATCAAATCACTGAGGGTTTGGATCAACATCTTCGAGTGAGGCGACTATGTCGGACACCGTTTTGAGCGCTTATTGTACATCCGTAAGAGTCGTGTCAAGCTGGTCCAATCATGATGTAACGGATGACGAAGGAGCATTAACCTGGGATTGTAGCACAGAAAGCAGGTCTGCTTTGGTAGAGGCATCGGTATCTTGGTGTTTGAGCAACTGAGCTAGGAGCATGGTCTTCTAAGTATCCACCAAATAGATAGGCGGAACGGGAGCCGGTGGTGGTGTCGGTGCAGTTTCAGGTTTGACCATCTTCTCTTTACCTTTGATCAGAGTCTTCAGTTTATCGAGCTCATTAGTGAATCGCTGCTCCATGGCCTCGCGGACAGCCTTTAGGGCGCCGTCCAGATATCCCTTCAACACAAAGTCTGGGAAAATAACTCCGGGATCACTTAGATTACCCGTTGAGGCATCTACCTTAGATGTATAGCCACCTACGTTCACGGTTTGCACAGGGGTAGCTGTGGTAGGATTTCTTTCCGATCCTCGCGGTCCGCTTAAGGGCAGAGACACTACGGAAGTTCCGATCGAGTCACGAAGAGCATCTATTTGGTGAGTCTCAGCCTGTGTCCTAGCCGAAGAAGTAACATTTACAAATGGCTCTAGACTCAATAGTGCACTCAAAGAAGTCGAGACCGGGGGCTGCTGGTCTCTTGTTTCAATACCCGTACTCTCCGATTGAGAGACCGGTAGAAGTTGTGCTATATCCTCGTAAGAAGTTGAAACACCCGTCTTTTGAGAGATGGGTGAGCGGCCAGAGAGGTTGTGCAATTGCGTCGCTGGGTCCACGACGCCTTCTTCAATACCCCGTCCCAACGTATGAGACGGGATAGCAGATGTGGCTACCCGGATGACACTAGGTTGGATTCGCTCCGAAGCCTCTTTATTTTTACGGCTTATTCGTGATTCTTCTTGGATCTGACTTCACCCTGTCTCACCTCTTTTGCATTTTCAACTAATACTCCCTCCGTTCTCCTTGTGTCTCCCATATCAGGCTGGGTAGTGGTGATTAGAGGGGTTGAAGGTGATTCAGATGGGATGCCTTCGGTTAATTCCGGGTTCGGTCCGATACGTGTAGGTATTAATGATATTCGTATGGCACGGGTCGTATCGGACTTAGTGGAGTCAGATTCCACATTCTTAACCTGTCTGTTTGGTGAGGGTGGATCAGATAGGTACGGCTCAGTGTCTCGGTGAAGCATCGGTCGTGACGACGGTCCTGCTTCGGTCATCCGGGTGACGGAAGGTTGTTGGCTTGGACCGTCTTGGGAAGTACTGGTTCGCGTATCCACTGCATCGCCCACGCCTGTTCCCCTCCCGTGATATCTCAACACACCCCGCCCAGGAGCACCTGCTGCCCGGGCCCTTCCTCCTCTTGTCCTAGGACCCTCACGTCGTTTGGTTCTAAGTCCCTGGGGAGGTCCCTCTGGTGCTGGCTGGACCATGGGATTCCCTAACTCTCGCCTATATTCTACTACACTCGGTGCAGTGGGGTCCATGTGTGCCAGTAAGGCTTCAGGTATAGGCATGGATGGGGTATTAGGTGGTTTACAAATCACCAGGTATTGTTGATTGTGATGAGGACATACCGGATGGTTGATTCGTCGTGGGATCAGAGGGTTCGCATCCATATGTTGTCGAATGGCTAGAGCAAAGAACCGCGGAAATGGAAGGAATTTCTTTTTGGTACCGTCGGTCTGTCTAATGGCTAGCACCAATTCACGCCAGATGACGGATGCGTAGTCTATGTGGCGATTGTAAACCACTGCGTGAAATAAACGCAGGAAGTCCACTGTGCACTGGTCTATCCCCTTCCATCGTGAGGATAGACACCGGTTTAGGATTGAAAAGAGAGTGTATCAGACCAGGGCGATCCATTTTCTGTTGATTGCGGACGGGCGGTCGAGGTCATGGAGATATCCGAGCGCACAAACTTCAGCACACAGTGTGACATCGTCGATGGTTGGATCG
The DNA here is from genome assembly GCA_033807775.1 of Saussurea involucrata. NCBI lineage: Eukaryota > Viridiplantae > Streptophyta > Magnoliopsida > Asterales > Asteraceae > Saussurea > Saussurea involucrata. The sequence goes on along the minus strand of CM066314.1, from coordinate 46,056,751 downwards.
TATGTTGCATGGCCTTCGGCAGTCGGTTCCAGAAGGGACAGTAGTCGGCGGAAGGACTCCAGTGTGAGAGTGAACGGATAGTGATCGATGTTGGCAGTGATGGTCTGAACGTTGTTGACGGTAACCACCCTCGCTGTGTGCCATACCTGATGTACATATATGAGCGGCACGTCAGTTGTCGCGGTCAGTGCTCGGTGAAGCGGATGGCCGAGCAAAATATCAACAATCACTCGATGATCGGGTCTCAATGCGGCAGCATCAAGGTGATGGTCACCGGATGGTAAAGGTTACCGGGAAAACATGGTTACCGATTAATACTACTTACCGAATAGATAGGTTACCGGACACCAAACTTACCAGATACTCGAACTTACCGGATACAACGTATCCGGACGACTTGGGTTACCGGGGTTCGATGTGTCCGGATCATGTGAAAATAGAGACTTATCGGGTTGTATGGAAGTGACCGGGTAACAAGAACGTTACCGGGTAAGTAGGGTTTCTGGGTGAGTTATCGCCGCAACCAAATTGACCCAAAAACACAATCAAAACCAAATCGTTGTGGATTAAAACATCTTAAGTCCAACGGAATAGTATAGTGCATGATACAGTGGGGTCTAGACAACGTAAACAACCCGAAATTTCGTCGACGTAATCGTAGGGTTTTAGAAAACCTTTACGGACACTGTAGTGAACGAATCACCATCGATTAATGGATGGATAACTGTGAAATCGATAGACTAGTGTCTAGGAGTACTAATGAGAGCATACCTAAGTTTCGAGAGCGAGTAATGGCCTAGATGTAGTCGAGCCGAGTGATACCGGGTTGAGAGGTTGTGAGAGGGTTTTGAGGAAGTTACCGGGTATGTTGAAAGGAATGAGGTTCCCGGATCCATATTTATAAGATGGGACACTTACCAGGTTAGAGATCCGGTAACTGACCCGATCCGGTAAGGGTACCCGGTAACTATGGTTACCTGGTAACTTACCGGGTAAGTGTACAAAAACCCAAAATTTCAAAAATTGAACCCTTCTTAGAAAATTTTCCCGCTCCCCCTCGACCTTGGCATAGGAATTTCCTTGTTCCCCCTCGGAACAGGAATGTGAGTGCTTTGGAAGGCGTCAACACAAAAAAAAACTTTTATACCTTTTATGAAAAATATGTGACGCTCCCCCTCAAATGATGAACACTAATGGTAGTGCTCCCCCTCAAAATGTGCACGGAGTGTGAATTAAAGTGCACTCGGGAATGCCCACACCCACAAAAAAAAACTTTTCTGACAATGAAAGACAAAACGTGTGTGACACTCCCCCTCAACAATAGAATAACTTACCTGATAGCTGATCATGCTCCCCCTGAACACATGAACACTTGTGAAAGCACAGATATAAAATCAGTGAAATGAGACGACATTATGAAACGAAAGGAACACATCATGAAAGAAAGAAAACAAACAAAATCTACCTAATAAATACAGAGACTCAATCTAAATGTGTAACTGACACAAGTAGAATACAGGTGCGAGAAAGTGTATGCTCAATCATCAGGAGTGTGAACAACAGATGATGAGTAGACAGTTTCTTGTAGATGTATGGAACTTGTATCGGGCACACAAGCAGATCAGGTCTTCAAACTTAGCAAACCTAACTTGGACACTAGAGTATTAAAACGTTTTTCGTCCAAGGGTTTTGTAAAAAGGTCTGCTAACTGATGCTCAGTATTCACAAAGTAGAGTTCGACTGTACCTCTTTCAACGTGATCCTTGATGAAATGATACCAAACGTCTATATGGTTTGTCTTCGTATACTGGACCGGATTGCTGGATATGGCAATCGCTCTTCGAGTCGCAGTAGATGGGCACCTTTACGTATGTGAAGCCGTAGTCCTTGAGTTGTGTGCGCATCCAAATCACTTTAGAACAGCAGCTCGCGGCGGCCATGTATTCCGCCTCGGCAGTCGACGTAGAGACACACTGCTGCTTCTTGGATGCCCAACTCACCAGGCTATCTCCTAAGAACTGCACATGCCCCGATGTGCTCTTCCGATCCATCATGCTGCCCGCGTTGTCCGCATCCGAGTATACAGATAGCTCAAAACATGTCTCTTTCAGGTACCACAAGCCAAGATCAGCAGTACCACGTAAATAACGAAAAATATGTTTGACAGCTATTAAATGAGACTCTTTTGGTTTTGATTGAAACCAGACGCATAAAAAGGTTGAAAACATGATGTCCGGTCTACTTGCGGTTAAGTACATCAAAGAACCAATCATTCCCCGATACACTTTAGTGTTCACATCCTTTCCGTTAGGATCAGCGTGAAGCTTTGTACCGGGTGCCATGGGAGTTTTCATTGGTGAGGACTGTTCCATCTGGAATATCCTAAGAATATCCCGGATGTACTTAGCCTAGTTTATGAATATCCCGGTCGACAGTTGTTTAACTTGAAGACCAAGGAAGAAATTCATCTCACAAAGCATACTCATTTTAAAAAATTTGTCCCATAAGTTTGGCAAAGTTCTTTGCATACTGAGGATTAGTAGAACCAAAAATTATGTCATCGACATACACTTGAACTAAGACAATATGACCTTTTTCGTTCTTAATAAACAGAGTTGAATCTATCTAACCTCGTGTGAAATCTGATTTTAGCAAGAACTCGGACAGAGTGTTGTACCAGGCTCGTGGGGTTGCTTTAGACCATAAAGCGCCTTGTATAGAACGTAGACATGATCAGGCTTCGAATCGTCCACGAATCCTTCCAGTTGCGATACGTACACTTCTTCTTTGATATCGCCGTAGAGGAATGCGGTCTTCACATCCATTTGGAAGACCGTGAAGTTTTTGTGCGCGGCGTATGCAAGGAACATACGTATGGCTTAGATTCTTGCCATCGGAGCGTAGGTCTCTTCATAGTCGATCTCTTCTTGTTGACGGTATCCCTTGGCCAAGAGATGCGCCTTGTTGCGTACGACGATCCCGTCTGAGTCCTTCTTGTTCTTGAAGATACATTTAGTGCCGATCACCGTCTTGTGAGTTGGACGTGGAACAAGTTGCCATACCTTGAGAGCCTCGAATTGGTTGAGCTACTCTTGAATGGCTATGATCCAGTCCAGATCTTTGAGTGCTTCTTGGACGTTTATCGGCTCGATCTTGCTCAAGAATCCGGAGAAGAGACAGGAGTTGGCTGATGCGCCTCGCGTTTGGACTGGTGTGGAGGGATCCCCGATGATTTGGTACAAGGGATGAGCTTTCGTCCATTTGGTGGTGTGTGGAAGCGGCTGCTGAGATGAATGTGAGGCGTTCGGATCCTCATAGTTACCAGATAGAAGGTCTTGTACCGCTTCAAGTGTAGCCGGTTGGTTTCTCGTAGGAGATGGAGGAGGATTCGTAGAAAGGTTGAGCAACTTCTGGTTCTGAGGAATGCAGAGGCTGATCATCGATTGTGGCAGATGACGAATCATTAGGAGCGATCTCTGGGTTTATTACAGGTTCCTCCGGGGGGACGATAGTATCAGATGTCGTTGAAGATGACGGTTGAGATGTCCCCACAGTGATGGAAGGCGTGCTTGTCGAAGGTGGCGGACCGGATAGATTCGCCGAATCCTAAATACGAACAGCTTCAAGGCGTGGTTGTGCTGAGACATGAGGAGTAGAAACTTTAATATGTCATCATAAAAATATTTGAACAGTAAATCTAAATCTGAAAGATCGACATTCGATGAAGATGCATGATTCGGATTTACTGTCGCTTGTGCAGATCCTGAACGTGGAAGTTCGGAAGCAAGCACGCAAGTTAAACCGGGTTTTGAATTGATATGTTCAGAAGCCAGATCTGCGGCTTCGTCGAATGTCACGTTTACACTTTCGGTAACGGTTTTAGTCTATTTGTTGTAAACGCAATACGCCTTAGCCTGCATGAAGTATCCGATGAAAACTCCTTCGTCCGCCTTTAGGCTAAATTTGCCGATATCGTCTTTGTCGTTTAGGACGTAGCACGTGCATCCGAATGCGTGAAAGTACTTGATGTTCGGAATGCGTTTGTTGATGATCTCGTATGGCGTCTTGTTGAACCGCTTGTTGATGATGGAGCGATTTTGTGTGTAACAAGCCGTAGACACCACTTTGGCCCACAGAAATAGCGGCAATTTGGATTGAGAAAGCATCGTGCGAGCCTCTCCACCACTCCGTTTTGCTGAGGAGTGCGTGTGGCCGAGAAGGTTTGCGAAATGCCGACAGAAGTCAGGTTATCGTTCATCGTTTGATTCTTGAATTCCGTCCTGTTGTCGATCCTGATAGTCTGAACTGAACTTTGAAGATTCAGCTGGATGGTCTTCAAATGATTGATGATCAGCTCCAGAGTTTCGTCTTTCGAGCGAAGAAACTTGACCCATGTGTAGCGCGAGAAGTCATCCACCATCACTAGGACATATTTGCGCTTGTTGATGCTTTGAACACGCATCGGTCCACACAAATCCATATGGATGAGTTCAAGGGACTGGGACGTGCTCGGGGCGGCCTTCGGCTTATGCGTCGCTCGCTTCATCTTTCCCATTTCACATGCCCCACAGAGTCGATCCTTCACGAATTGTAGATCGGGCATGCCTTTCACGTGTCCTTCCAGCACCAGTTTGTTGATACTTTTGAAGTTCAGGTGCGAAAGACGTCGATGCCAAATCCATGCTTGTTCGAAATTAGCCTTTGACATGAGGCAGACAGGGTTATCGGTCTTCAGGGCTGCGAGGTCGATGGTGTAGAGGTTGGTCTTGCGCTTTCGAACCAGTAGCTCCACTCCGTCGTCATTGAGTATTCTACACCTTTTGGCTTTGAATCAGACCTCGAGATCTTTGTCGCAGAATTGGCCGATACTGAACAGATTGTGTCCCAATCCCGCGACGTGTGATACCTTTTTGATAGTGATCTTGTCTTGGACAATGTCGCCGTAGCCCAAAATTGGCGCCTTGTCGTCGTTCCCAAATTCACGTCTTCGCCATATTCTTCTTTGTAGTTCGTGAGAAGCTCCCTCCTTCCGATCATATGCTTGGAGCATCCAGAGTCTAAGTACCACACATGACCGTCCTGCGAAAACAAGTTTAGCGGACTTTAGGTACCCATATTTGCATGGGTCCTGGAGGGTTAGGTTTGACACCTTTTGGAGGAACTTGCTTTGAAACAGCTTGCCTCTTGGGTGTAGGATTTACACCTTTTGGAGGAGCGTGTTTTGGAGCAAGTTGCCTCTTAGCTGTAGGTTTACCCTCAGTAGGAGGAACCCGTTTTGGAGTGGGTTTCCTTTCTTGTTTGGGTTTCACCTCAGATTGGGAGCCCCGTTGAGTATGGTGTTTCTTTTTATTATTATGGGGTTTGCTCTTGGGTGAATGATTATATATGTGATATGACCCAAACCAATCATTTTTATTAATATCATCAAAGTCATTCTAACCACAACTAGAACAACACAAACAATCATGCGATAATTGAATCAACTGCTGAATGAAATAAAGTTTAATCGGAAAAATAATATCACGTTTAACAAAATCATTCCTCTGATTCCAAGCACAATCGTTTTTGTTCATTCTAGGATAAAAACTGTATTAAATGACTTTGATGCAGCATCCTCGACAGGTTCCTTAGCTAGCCACTTTGGTTTTTCTTGTTTAGCGCGACCGGTTTTATCTGAAACAACATGGACAGCATGGTCAGTGACTTTTGAGGAAGCAGTATTTTTGGTAGGCAATCGCTCGGTCTTTTGCCTCGGTTGTGATTGTTTTTGAGAAACAGGCTTAGTTTTGGAAATCTTAATCACAGCTGGGGTCTTTGTTTTTGAACAATCACCCTTTAGAAAATTGACCGGTCGATTAACTACAGGCGACAGAAAATCAGCATGATTTGGAAGAGGTTTGTCGAAAGGGAACGACTCAAACTCTTCATCAGAATTACCTTCGGAGTTCATGAATTCAGAAAAACCAACATCCGGAATTACAGGACTTGGATCGGTCAAGGAAGGCGAGGAACACTTAGTGTCAGTGTGCTTTGGGGAATTTGGTGCGGAAGCTAGGAAAAAATCAGAGTTCAAATTTCTTAAAACACCCTCGTCTTGAGAATCTTTACCGTCTTGTATTGAAGAAATTTTGCCTATGAAAGCTTTACACGAAGACGTATCAGATGAGCTTGAGGAGAGTTCGGGTGAAATCTGCTTATCAGACTGGAGTTGGTCAATCTGCTCTTGGAGTTGACCATTTCTCGTATGCTCCTTCATCGCATATGTTGCCAAGGCAGCCAAGTTTGATGTGAGCTTAATGATTTCACACCGAAGGATTTCCTGTCCTTCATCCGACACAGCTTCGGTTTTGGCTGATTTTAGATTCTCAAGTTCCTTGATTAGCGCGCGCTTTTCCTTTTAAAATTCGACCTTTCTTTCTCGAGTGACTCCTCCAATTCGACTATATTTGCTTCCAAGATGAGAGGGGGAACATAGAGTTTGAACTCATCCGTCTCAGTCTTGGTTTCGGTTGCTTGGACCTCATCCTTCTTGGAGGAATCCTTGGGCGGTGCAACCTTGTAGCAATTGAACTAGTCATTTGAGAGGTACTTCTTGTTCTTTTGATAAGAATAATTCAAAGGTTCATAACAAAACAGAAGTTGCATTTTGGATGTGTTTGTGCGCTTGTATTCCTCAGTTTCCTCTTCCTTTTCAGGTTCAAGAGGACCAGTCCATTTTATCGCATATTCCGGGTACTTTTTTTCTATTCCAAGACATCCAAAATCATACAGTGTCGGTGTTTTGAATATACCCTTTTTCAAATAATGTGGGTTATCGTATCCGATTCCCCATTCTTTGTTAAAATACGTGAACTCTTTGGGTTTATTCATATGAATGGTCTGGTCAGGTTGACCTCTTTTGTGGAGTTTTTTTTCAAGATCTGTGATTTTGTTAATAAACTCCTTGTGCTGAATTTGGAGAGCAGAACATTGATAAACAATTTCTGCTTTCTCATTCATACACTGGTCAAACTGTGACTGAAGTTCAGATAATTTGGCCCTTAAGTCCAGATAATTTGGCCCTTAAGTCCTTGGGTGCTATTGAAAGATTTTTGCATTTTTCTTTTAAGTTAGCATTTTTGGACTTATATTTCTCAGTTATTCGCGTTTGAACATCTAGTTTTTCAGATAGTGATCTAATTTCAAGCAGTTGTTCATTAGAGGTGGCCTTAAAGGAATCTACCCGTTCAGCAAGAGATTGCATTTGATTAAAGAAATCTTGAGGGGTAGGGTCACATACCTGACTTGACTTTGCCTTTTCTTCATCGACAGGAGAGTGATATCCCATGAAAGCATCAGCACCATCAGACTCGCTTTCATCATCAGAACGACCCAACCAGTAGTCGTCTTCCACAAACAGAGCTGCTCCTGCCTCTTTCTGTTCTGCCAGAGCGAGCTTAGCCTTATAGTAATGAGCATTCTTTACAACGGGCTTCTGGCAATCTTTCGCAAAGTGACCAAGCTTCCCGCAGTTATAACAAGTCACGGGTTCGTCTTTCTTCTTGCGGTCTTCTTTCTCTGACTTCTCCTTCTTTTCAGATTGATCGGGCTCATCGGCTTTCTTCTTTCCTTCATACTTTTCCTGATAATCATGGCGTTTATTGGAGGAGGTGGAGTAGCACTGATTATTGGACGACGGCTTCTTGTAGAACTTCTGTTGATGGAAAGATCTGGAGAGCAGGACCATTGCTTTCTTAATTTCAGCTATTTCAGGATCAGAATCACTGTCTTCCTTTTCTTCAGGTTCTGATTCAGACTCGCTTTGCTTTTGGGCACGTTTGGAGTGACGACCAGAAGATTTCCCTCGTTTGGAAGACATGAGAGCTAGAGGATCAGCAGCTGGCTTGGATGCAGCCTTCTTTTCGTTCAGAATTTCCATTACCTCATCTTCGTCTTGAAGAAGCATCTCATACAGCTCATGGATGCCGACTTTCTCCATTAAGTGGTTATGCTTGACATGTGATGCAAACACTTTCCACTCAGGCAGAAGGTTGTTGAGGAACTTTAGTGCGTTCTCCGTGTTAGAACGAGTGATCTGATTCTTGTGAAGCTCATTGAGAAGGAGACAGAAGCGTTCATAGGTTTTTTGAGAGAGATTCGCCGGTGCGCTGCTTAACTCCATCGAACTTGGTTATGGAGCTATTGATCTTCAATTGATTCCCGACTTCGCTCACGTGCATCATCTTCTCCACCTGATCCCACATGCCCTTAGCTGTCTTTTTGTAGTTGTCGATGGCAGTATAGATCGTGTTTGGCAGAGCTTAAACAAGGTACCTTTTAGCATGCTTTTCTCCCTCAATCATGCCTCTTTCGTCATCAGTCATCTCGGAGACCGTCTTTTTCTCGACACGAGCTTCAGCGTTTGCAATTGCTGGTATGGTCTTCATCGGATCAGAAATTGGCCCATCTCTTAGAGCTCGCCAGATATACTCGAAGTTATCCTTCGACTCGATGAAGATTATGAATCTATCCCGCCACTGGCTGTACTCACCTTGGTAGAGGCAAGGTGGTTTGGAATCGGTGCCTATTGCAAGAGCGTCGCGTGAAGACATCTTCAGTTGCACTTGATTGATCGTCGGACGATTTGTGATTCAAAGTGATAACCTAATGTAAGGCACTAAGAGTGAAGTCCTAACGCAGGTTCTATCAGTGGATTAAACTAGGAACAGGTAAGAAATGACCAAACAGAGCTTACCAGATAGGAATCCGGATGAAAGCTATCTGATCTAGAGGTGTCCGGATCAGATTATTAGAAGCAGGTAAGTTTGCAGCAGGTTACCGGGTGGGCTTGTGTTACCGAATAACAGAGGTTACCGGATAGGACAAGCTTACCGGATGAAATAGAGTTAAGCAAAAATGAACTTACCTGGTGTAGAAACTTACCGGAAGAGATGCTTACCGGATGAGTGATGTTACTGGAAGAGAAGGTTACCGGTTGTGGATAGATACCGGATCAAACAAATAACACAAGGGTTACCGACAGTAATGTAAAACAAATGTAAGGCTTACCGGATAAGATGACTTACCGGATGGAAAATCACTTACCAGATGGAAGTTTACCGAAAGCGAGGGCTTACCGGCATCTAGGACTTACCGGGAGATATATTCGGTAAATATTGAGATTATCCGGTAACTATTGAATATCCGGTAACAATAGGGAATGAAGACTTACCCGGTAACTACTGTGTGAACCCGGTAACCACGGTTGTGGTATCCGGTAACTGCGACTGTGGTTTCTAATTCGATTGGAAATCGATTAGGGTTGCTCAAAATCGTTCCTGAAAGATTAGGAACTCGACCAAACACAAAAATAACAATACCCAAATCGATTTTGAAGCAAAAACAACAAGTTTTGATGGTAGAAATTTGATTTTTCTCAAGAACACAACCAAAACTTTTGAACTTAATTTTGCTTAAAAAACACTAAGATGATCGAATTGGATTGCGAAAAAGTGCAGAATCACTAATAAGAACGATGCTAACAGTATGCAATAAACGAAAACAATCAATTTCAACCGAATCAAAAAAAATGGATTTCCAATCAAGAACACAGCCGTATGATCAGAAAACTTACCAGAATTCAAAAAGAGCACTTTGAATCGATTTGTCCGTCTGCTCTGATACCAATTGTGAGTCTCAGATTCATGCAACGAATGATATGAAATCAATAGATGAATAACAAAGGATATGATTTCAACTGGTCATCCAATTAGCTTTCAATATTGAGGGAGAGTGTTTACAATAAGTTTAGGAAAGCAAAATTGACAACTAGCCTATAACAAAGGCTAAACAAAACATTATATATGTTGGGCCCGTGGAAACAAGCCCATGGCCCGTTCACTAACTAGGCTCAAAATAAAGAAATACAAACAAGCCCTTGAACTTCTATTCAATCATTAATTGACCCAAACAAAGCTCAACACTGCGAACATCCAACATCTGAACTCCACTCTCCTACATTTCTACACAATACAACAATAACAATCTGAGCATTCGAACACATATCGCTAACATAAGTTTCGCACGACCGCAGTTCAATTCGCACGACAACAGCTTATTTCGCACGATTTACGCACGACGCACAACTTTATCTTACGATTAAGTTTGTTTTTATTTTTATTGTAATCTGTTGTACACAAAACACTTGTTACCAAAGGATTTTTGCCCCTGTTTGGCGATCATAGTGCACCGTCGACTCTCACAAGTCGACCGTGGTTTTTTCCCTCGTTTGGGTTTTCCGCGTCACCAATTCTCTCGTCTTATTTACTTTTTCGCGATTGTGTTGTTTGTCTTGAGATCTCTTTCTTTAGTTGTTAAAAGTTCCACCTCAACCTTAAGTTATCCTTTGGGGTGATTTTTGGCATTAACAGTGATAAAAGTAGCTTTTCCATAGACGTATATCGTGTTTCGGCGTCCAGCAGAGACTTGTTGACGTAATAGATCGGTAGTTGTCGCCCGTCGTCCTCTCTAGTCAGGACGACACTTACTGAGTGAGGACTTACGGCGAGATATACTTGCAGGACCTCATGGTCCTTCGGTTTCGAGAGCAGGGGCAGAACATCCATGTATTCTTTCACTCATTGTAGTGCCTGCTCATGGTCGTTCGTCCAGTCGAAACCTTTGTTCTTCCTCAAGACATTATAGAACAAATGACATTTATCCGACGATCGTGAGATGAAGCGATTGAGCGCTACCACTCAACCTATGAGTCGTTGGGCCTCCTTGAAGTTCCTGGGGGATTTGATGTTTATCAAGGCTTTGATTTGATCGGGATTTGCCTCTATTCCTCGTCTTGTGACCATGTATCCCAGAAATTTCCCGACACTGACTCTGAAGGAACATTTCGTGGGATTCAGCTTCATCTGATATTGTCGAAGGACGTCTAAGGATTTCTTCAGGTGATCGATATGATCGGTCGCTTGTTTGGACTTGACAAGCATGTCGTCAATGTAAACCTCTATGGTGTCGCCAAGGTGTTCTTTGAACATCTTGTTAACCAATCGTTGGTAGGTTGATCCTGCGTTTTTCAAGCCAAAACGCATGACTTTGTAACAGTGTATGCCCTTATATGTCATAAAAGCAGTCTTCTCTTGGTCTTCGCCATGCATCAGTATCTGATTGTATCCAGAATAAGCATCCATGAACGTCAAGAGTTCATGTCCTGTGGCCGCGTCGACCATAGCATCGATGTGGGGTAGAGGGAACGGATCTTTAGGACAGGCCTTGTTAAGGTCTGTGAAGTCAATGCACACTCGCCACTTCCCATTCTTCTTTTGTACGACAACGACGTTGGCCAACCATTTAGGGTACTTTACTTCTCTGATCTTCCCAGTCTTAAGTAAGTTACCGAGCTCATTGTTGATCACCTTATTCCGTTCAGGAGCGAATTTACGACGTTTTTGCTTTATTGGTTTGAACGATGGATCGACGTTCAGCTTGTGGGATATGACATCGGGGTCTATGCCGACCATGTATCCGTGCGTCCAAGCGAAACAATCAACATGGTCCTGCAAAAAGGAGATTAGATGACTTTTTATGATGGGATCTAACGATGCCCCTACAAAGATAATTCGATCAGGCTTGTCCTGGTCCAAGATGACTTCTTCTAGGCGATAGTCATTTGAGGACTCAGGGACATCCTAAACCTGTAATTCCTAGATTCCTTTTTCTGATGTTTCAACGTAGCCTTGTAGCAGTCTCGTGCGGTCTTCTGTTCACTTTTGATTTCTTGAACCCCCCATGGCGTCGGGAATTTGATCGTCTGGTGATAGGTCGAGGGGACCGCCTTCATGTCGTGTATCCATGGTCGACCAAGTATAACGTTGTAAGCTGACGAACAGTCGATAACGTTAAACTTCGTTTGCTTGTTGACCCCTTTAGCGTACACTGGGAGGATGATTTCTCCCTAAGTGTTGGTAGAATCGCCATTAAATTCTATCAGAGTTGTCGATCGTCGAGTGATATCTGACTTATTGATGCCCATAGCTTTGATCGTGCTCAGAAAAATAATGTTAGCCGAAATGCTTCCGTCGACCAGTACTATCTTGGTCGAACAGTTGCCAATAGTAAGCTGGATAATCAATCCGTCGTGATGTTTCTGCCAGCTGTCTGGAGGTCGTCTTGATAGAAACGTTATTGCCATCGCCTCCAGTTCCAATTCTTCCATTGGTCGAGACGACCGAGGGATGGTATAATCTCCCGATGACTAATTGGCGTGCCGCTTGGCTATCTAATATTTTAAACCACAGACGTCTGATCCACCGGTCACGCAATTGACGACTTTTGCGTGGGCTAGGGATGCTGGTCTTATGTTTTCAACGGGCGTAGATTTTTATCAATTAAACCTTTGTTGGGAACTGAAGATTTGCTAAGTATGGTTAGTGCTGCCAGAACAATGTTAGTACTGCCAGAACAACGTTAGTGCTGCCAGAACAACGTTAGTGCTGCCAGAACAACGTTAGTACTGCCAGAACAACGTTAGTGCTGCCAGAACAACGTTAGTACTGCCAGAACACCAATACTACTGCCAGAGAAAAGTTAGTACTGCAAGTAAAGGTTAATGTTGCTGGAACAATGTTAGTACTGCTTGTGCATAACTATGTTAATACTGCTTGTGATCATGATTATGGAATGCGAGTTTGTTGGAGATAAAGATGGAATGATTGAAGATAATCATGAAAGAATATTCTGAAGATCAATTTTGTTTTGATAGTTATCTTGTAATTATTTAGTATATATTGATTTTGATAGATAGCTATTCCAAGATACATTTTTCAGAATTCGTTTTCGTTTTAGAGAGATTTAACCTCAAGGTTTAGAACCCTATTTCTAGAGAAGTAGAAGTCGTCTTGTTGAGCCTGTTCAACAAGATTGAGGTTTGGTTGTAAACTTGTAAGTTGAAGTATTGAATACATACAGATTGTGTTTTCTGATTAGTTGTTCATCGAATGTGTTTGAATTAAAGTTCTATTCCGCAAGATTCTTTAATTCTGATTTCTAAGTATAATTATTCTTGTTTGGAATCGATCCTGACAAGTGGTATCAGAGCTTGGTTTCTTAGAAATCTACAATCATTATGGACAACACAGTCGAATCAAACAGTACTCTTGTTTCAAAGGTTCCCATGCTCAGGCCTAATGAGTTTGACATGTGGAAGATTAGAATCAAGCAGTATATTTTGCTTACTGATTATTCCATCTGGGATATAATAGAGAATGGTCCATGTGCTGAAGGAAAGGTTGGACCAGATGGCAAAAGACCCCCTCCAAAGACTGATGCAGAAAGAAAGGTTAGACAAACAGAGATGAAAGCCTTAAGCACTCTGCTTTTGGCTATTCCCAATGAGTATCAGCACCAATTTCATCACTGCACTGATGCTCAGATTTTATGGAATGCATTGGAAAAGAGATTCACTGGTACCAAGAGCACCAAGAGGAACCAGAAGGCAATTCTTAAGCAACAATATGAAAATTTTACTTCTACAAAGAATGAGTCTATGACTCAAACTTTTGATAGATTTAATAAGTTGATTGGCGAATTGGCTACAGTTGGAGTTCGTATGGAGGCTGATGATGTAAACAGGAAGTTTTTAAGATCATTAGGTGAGGAGTGGACAATGTATAATGTGTCCTTCAGACAGAATGACCAGTTAGAAGATAAAGAACTTGATGATCTTTACAATGATCTTAGGGTATTTGAAGCAGAGGTTGAAGCCAAGAAGAAGCCCTCAGGATATGTGTATAATGTTGCACTCCTATCAGCATCAACTGATTCTACTGTTAACCCTGAATCAGTTAGTACTGCTGGTGGAGTCAATCAGGAGAAGGCCAATGATTCTGTACTAGAAGCTTTCTTTTCTAGCCATGTTAACTCCTCATTAATTAATGATGACTTAGAACAGATTAATGCTGATGATCTTGAGGAGATGGATATCAAGTGGCAGATGGCTATGCTTTCTATGAGGGTGAAGAAGTTTATAAAGAGGACTGGGAGAAACAACTTTTCCCAAAGAAGAGAAGATGGTGCTGGGTTTGACAAGTCTAAGGTGGAATGCTACAAGTGTCATAAGATGGGACACTTTGCCAGAGAATGCAGAGGTGGAGTGTCTCAAAACAACCATCAACAAGCTCAGACTGGAAGCTTCAACCAAAACAGAAACTCTGTTCAAGCCCTTGTTTCTCAACAAGGAATGGGATTTGATTGGAGTGATCAAGCAGAAGAGGCAATTCAGAATCATGCACTCATGGCAGAAGTCTCAGATATTCCTACTGAGGTAAAATCTAATCTCTGTTCTCAAGCTTGTATAGACACTGTGAAAAAGTATAGAGATCACAACCAGGGAATGTGTGATGACCTTAAGAGATTAGAAAAGGATAGAAGAGATTATGTAGTGATTGTCGAGAGATTTGAAGAACAAATTAAGGCTTTTCAAGCCAATGAACTTCAACACTCATATGATACAAACTACTGGAAGTGGGAAAAGAATGGTCTGGAGTTCCAACTGAAAGAGTCTAGGGAGGAATGTGAGAAATTAAAAGGAGAACTTGAGAAAGTAAAACTTGATGTTGAAAAGTTTTCATGTGCTTCTAAAGTCATGGACACCATCATAAATGCTCAAATCCACAGTAAGATGAAACCAGGCATAGGGTACAATGCCACACCCCCACCCTACAACAACACATACATCCCTCTTAGGTCAGACCTGTTAGAAACCAAGGATAGGAAGGACTTACCTGAAGGAGCTACTAAAGTAGATCCATTAGATGAAGTTGTTGTTGAGGATAAAACTGAAAAAGAAGAGTCTAAGAAAAGGAACAAGAATGTCAGTGGTGAGATCCCCTTAGAGAATTGCATCAAGACTAATGAGGAAGGTGGAAGTCCCTGGGATAAGAACAATGAGATGAAAAGATCTGAAAAAGGAAAGGAGTTCATTATACACAGACCACTGTTGTGAATTCCAATACTTGTGAACACTGTTCTTGCAAGAATTCTCAAAAGAATGAGCCCCAAAAACATGATAAAAAGAGGGGAAATCAAAGAAACTGGAATAATCAGTGGGCTCAAAAACAAGGAGTTGATCTGCAAAGGATCAACAGACCAAAACCTTGTTTTATCTGTGGCAAATTGAATCACCTTGCCAAACACTGTTATTTCAATCCTATTAACCAAAGGATAAATTTTCAAAGAACTTTTCAAAAATCAAATGGTTATAGGAAGCCTGTAAGGAACCATGTGGCTAAGAAACAAGCTAAATCCAAAAGCCACATGAGGAAAAAGACTGAAAAAGAATGTGTCACAATGTGGGTTCCTAAAAGCACTTGTGTTAGTACTGCTGCCTCTGTTAGTACTGCTGCCTCTGATAGTACTGCTACCTCCGATAGTACTGCTGCTAGCAGTATTAACACTGTTAGTACTTCTGCTAGCAGTATTAACACTGTTAGTACTTCTTCTAGAAGCAATACTGCTGCTAGCAGTGTTAGTACTGCTAACACTATTAGTACCTCTTCTAAAGATAATACTGCTTCTAGTGTTTGTGCTGCTAGACCAATCATCTTGACAAAGTACTCCAGTACTGAAGTTCCTAAGGTTGAAAAACTTATCCAAACTGAATGTAAGTACTTTGATGAGCAAGGGAGACCCAAGACCACTTTGGCTTGGGTTCCCAATAAAAACTAATTGATTTATCGTATGTGCATGGCAACCAACAGCTCAAGGGGAAGAGCATATGGCATGTTGATAGTGGTTCCTCCAGGCACATGACAGGTAACATGGCCTGCCTCAAGAATTTCAAAAGAATTGATGGAGGACATGTTGCTTTTGGGAATAATCCTGCAGGAGGTAAGATAAGTGGTAAAGGTGATGTATCAAAAGGTAAGATGACATTTGAGGATGTTTACTATGTTGAGCAATTGAGATACAACCTGTTAAGTGTATCACAGGTCTGTGACAAGAAACATAGTATATTATTTACTGATTCTGAATGCATTATTCTTGCTCCTGGATTCAAAGTAGTTGATGAAAACATGATACTATTGAGAACTCCTAGAAAGGATAATGTGTATTGTTTAGATTTAGAAAGTGTTTCATCTGATTCATCCCTAAACTGTTTGGTATCAAAAGCTTCAATGGATGAATCATCACTTTGGCACAGAAGGATGTGTCACATGAATTTTAAAACAATGAATAAACTTGTTAAACATAATCTTGTTAGGGGTTTACCATCAAAAGTTTATTCATGTGATGATCATTGTGTTGCTTGTCTCAAAGGCAAACAACACAAAACTTCTCATAAGTCCAAAGAGATAAACACTATCTCAAATCCTCTTCAGTTGTTGCATATGGATCTGTTTGGCCCTACAAATGTCATGAGCATTGACAAGAAGTCATACTGTTTAGTTATTATTGATGATTATTCTAGATTTACTTGGGTATATTTTCTGAGAACTAAAGATGAGACAAGTGGACTGATCGAATCTTTTATTCTTAGAATTGAAAACCAATCAAATCAAAAGGTGAAAGTCATTAGATCAGATAATGGGACTGAATTTAAAAACCTTGATCTAAACACCTTTTGTGAGGAAAAAGGAATTGAGAGACAATACAGTGCTCCTAGGACTCCACAACAAAATGGTGTTGCTGAGAGAAGGAATAGGACACTAATTGAGGCTGCTAGATCTCTGTTAGCTGATTCAAAATTACCCACTACTTTTTGGGCAGAAGCAGTTAACACTGCTTGTTATGTCCAAAACAGAGTTTTAGTAATAAAGCCTAAAAACAAGACACCTTATGAGCTTTTTCAGAAAAAGAAACCATTTATTGGATTTTTCAAACCATTTGGGTGTCCTTGTACAATTCTCAATACCAAATATCACTTAGGTAAGTTTGATAGCAAAGCAGATGATGGTTTTCTTGTTGGTTACTCATCTCAGTGTAAGGCTTACAGAGTGTTTAATACCTCTTCTAGAATAATTGAAGAAAGTGACAATGTCAAATGCAGTGAGAACACACCAAATCCGATTGGTTCAGGTCCTGATTGGCTATTTGACATTGATTCACTCACTAATTCTTTGGGTATCAGTAGTGATGTAAATGCAGGACAAAGGGATGCACCACCATCAGATCACAGAATTCAGTCTGTGATATTTCCATTCCCTACCATTGATCCTGTTGACTTCTGTGAACAAGAAAAGGAAGCTGAACCCATTCAGAATGAAGAAGAGAGAAGAATAGAGGAAAATCAGCCTTCAAGTCCAAATTCCAGAGAGTCTGAAGTGACTGAAGAAGCTGAAGAAAATCCAGACTTAAATGAGTCAAATCTGGATGTAAACTTACAAGAGGAATCTGGTCATCCATCAAGAACTCAGAAAAATCATCCTCCTGAGTTGGTAATTGGAGACATTGCTTCTCCCATGATGACTAGGAATCAAAGCAGACTTCAAGAGCTACAAGATCAGCAAAATACAGTTAATATTGTACTCACTTGCTTTCTATCCCAAATTGAGCCCAAAAAGGCTTATGATGCTATGAAAGATCCAAGTTGGATAGAAGCAATGCAAGAGGAGCTGCTACAGTTCAAGCTACAGAATGTTTGGAACTTGGTGGACCTTCCAAAAGGTCATAGGGCCATTGGCACCAAGTGGATTTTCAGAAATAAGAAGGATGAGAGAGGAATTGTGATCAAGAACAAAGCCAGGCTGGTTGCACAAGGGTATACTCAGGAAGAAGGTATAGATTATGAGGAAGTCTTTGCTCCAGTTGCAAGGATTGAGGCAATTAGGTTGTTTCTAGCCTATGCCTCATATATGAAGTTCAAGGTCTACCAGATGGATGTAAAAAGTGCTTTTCTATACGGGACTATAGATGAAGAAGTGTATGTCTGTCAACCCCCTGGATTTGAGAATCCATTGTATCCTGATAGAGTGTACAAGTTAAAGAAGGCACTTTATGGTCTACATCAAGCCCCAAGAGCATGGTATGACACCCTGTCTACCTATCTCTTGGAAAATGAATTTGAAAGAGGAATCATTGATAAGACCTTATTCATTAAAAGGAAAAAGAAGGACACCCTACTTGTTCAGATCTATGTGGATGACATCATCTTTGGATCCACAAATGATCTCATGTGTAAAGACTTTGAGGAGTTAATGCACAAGAGATTCAAGATGAGTTCCATGGGTGAACTTACTTTCTTCCTTGGGCTTCAGGTGAAACAGAAGAAGGATGGGATTTTCATATGCCAATCCAAATATGTGAAAGACATCCTGGATAAGTTTGGATTATCAGACTCAAAGCCAGCAAGCACACCAATGGAGACACACAAACAGATCAATGCTGATCTTGAGGGGGAGGATGTGGATGTCCATCATTACAGATCAATGATTGGATCACTCATGTATCTCACAGCCTCTAGACCAGATATTATGTTTCCAGTATGTGTATGTGCCAGATTTCAAGTTACACCAAAGCAATCACACCTTCATGCAGTCAAGAGGATATTTAGATACCTAAGAGGGCAACCTAGACTAGGTCTCTGGTATCCTTATGAATCATCCTTTGATCTACTTGCATACTCAGATAGTGACTTGGGTGGAGCTAACATGGATAGGAAGTCTACTTCAGGTGGATGTCAGTTTTTGGGTGCAAGACTAGTATCTTGGCAGTGTAAGAAAAAAACCACAGTGTCCTTATCTACAACAGAAGCTGAGTATATAGCTGCTGCAAGCTGCTGCTCTCAAGTTCTATGGATACAGAATCAGATGTTGGACTATGGGGTAACATTTCTTCACACTCCAATCTTGATTGACAACAACAGTGCTATTAGCATTGTTAACAATCCAGTCAAACACTCAAAAACAAAGCACATAGAGATCAGGTATCACTTTATTCGAGATTGTAATGAAAAGAAATTAATTCAAGTTGCTAAAGTTCATACCAATGACCAGTTTGCTGATCTATTCACAAAAGCTTTTGATGTGGGTAGATTCACTTTCTTGGTAACAAGTG
Organism: Saussurea involucrata; assembly: GCA_033807775.1. Classification (NCBI taxonomy): domain Eukaryota; kingdom Viridiplantae; phylum Streptophyta; class Magnoliopsida; order Asterales; family Asteraceae; genus Saussurea; species Saussurea involucrata. The sequence continues at coordinate 46,037,710 of CM066314.1, read as the reverse complement.
TGGGCATGATCAACCTTGAATAAAGTCATGATTTTCAGTTTTTATACCTGTATTTCCTTCTATATTTGGTACTACTAACTCTTTTTCTCAGGATCTTCTGTCTGTCTCAGATTGACAAGTGCTGAAAAATGCAAGTATAGTTACTACTGCTAGTGCATAGTTACTACTGCCAGTGCATAATTACTACTGCCAGTGCATAGTTACTACTGCCAGTGCATAAGTTACTACTGCCAGTGCATAGTTACTACTGCCAGTGCATAGTTACTACTGCCAGTACATAGTTAATACTGCTTCGTACTTAATACTGCATGTGTCGTTAATACTGCTTTAAAAGAAAAAAATTAGGGCTAATGCTGCTATAAATACCTCTTTCAGCCCGCCAAAGTTCATAACGTCTCTTTGAATTCTATTCATCTCTCTCTCTTTCTAACTATTCTCTCCCAAGAATCTCTGTTCTGTGTCAAGAATCCTCAGGTACAATGGAGTTTATCGACGAACACAACGAGATTGCCATGCTCCAGAAGCCAAAACAGTCCGCAGGTTTTCATGACATTGTGGATTTCCTCAAGAACACGCATATATCCTATGCCCTAACGGTGACCCCGACAATCTACATCGAGCATCAGAAGCAGTTCTGGGAAAATGCCACCGTGGTGTCTGAAGATGGGCAGAAAATCATCAAAACAAGGGTGTGTCACAAACCCTTAAATGTTACAGAGGAGCTTATTCGCATCACTCTTCGATTGGATGATGCCTCAGGTATGACGTCTATTCCTAATGACGATCTATACTCAACTTTAACGAGAATGGGGTATGAAGGTCCCATTGGAATCTTTAAGTTTTTCAAGTCTAAATTTTCTACACAATGGTGATTCTTTGTTCATACCTTAATGCATTGTATGTCAAAGAAAACTACTGGATGGAGTGAGTTTAGCAGTACCATTGCTTATGCTCTGGTCTGCTTGGCCACTGCCAGGAAGTTTAATTTTTCACAAATGATTTTCAATGATCTTGTGTCAAACCTGGAATCCAAAAAGAGTTTTTTATATGTACCCAAGGTTTGTCCAAGCAGTGATTACTCAGGAATTGACGGATTTGCCTCAATTTACTGAGGTATATGTACCTAAACCCCCTAAAGGAAAGGTCTTCTCAAATATCAGGAGAACTTCTAGGGACTCGGAAGGAGTTGACACTCCATTGCTCTCTACAATGATGGGTGTGTCCCACACACAAGAAGGAATGGCATCAGGGTCAAGGCCCTCATTAGACCAACCCACTGATAGCCAAACCCCACCTTCAATCACCAAAGAAATTCCTCAGTCCATTCTTCAAAGACCCACTCCAAAAGTAACCAAAACGTTTACAAGAAGAAAGGTACACAAGGCTCCTTCCATTGATGTACCTCCTAAAAGCCCAAAGCCTTTAAGCCCTCTAGTGGAGCATTCTCCATTAGAGAATATCGAAAGGGAAACCACAGGGGTGTCTCCCATCCCCAAGAAGGTGCTCACTAAGGAGAAGGTTGAGCATGTGAGTAGCAAGGCTGCCACTACTTCTGCTAGCACAGGGAAGGTCAGTGGTAACATAACTAAGACCTTCCTCACGGTAACTCAGAATGAGAAATCATTCAGAGGTCCCAGGTGCCAAGAAACCAAGGGGGTAGGCAGTGCTTTTGCTAGGCAAAAGACACCTACTAAAATTTCCAGTGATCCTTTAAAGGAGGTAAAAACTCCTAAACAAGGTGAGGATATATATACATATGAGGAATTGATGGAAACCATTGCCAATATTAACACAGATGTTGTAAGTCAGCAAAAGGAGATAGATGGACTCAAGAAAGTGGTCCTATATCAGCAAACACAGCTTGAGAAGCAAAAGAAGCTGATTACCAAGTTGATGCACAGGAAGAAGAAAGCTCAGTATGTTCTTAAACGAAGAAGCCCCAACAATGATGCTCCCAAAAAGGGGGAGTCAGAAGCTGAATTCAACATGGAGAGTGCACAGGAAAAGGGGGAGAATGAGTGTGCTAAAATTCAAAAGGAAGCAGAAACTGATCATGCAGCAGAAACGGTTAATGCTGCTGAAATTCAAAAGGAAGCAGAAACTGATCATGCAGCAGAAACGGTTAATGCTGCTGAAATTCCAGAAACAGCAGAAACAAAAGAAGCAGCAGAAACCATTCCAGAAACAGCAGAAACAAAAGAAGCAGCAGAAACCATGCAAGAAGCAGTATCTACAAAGGAAAAAGCAGCAGAAATAAAGGAAGCAACAGAAACTAAAAAGCCTACTTTAGAAGAAGTTGAAGTGGCAGAGGCTTTGATTAAAGCCAAACATGACACTCCTAAAAAGCAAGAAGAAACCCTGGGTGAAAAGCTGGTGTCACTGAAAAGAGCAAGAACCAAGTCTATAGCTACCAAGAGGAAAGTTGTCAAGAAACCTAGGGTAGAACCAGTGGTAGAAGAAGAAAAAGAAGAGGATGTTCCAGAAAAGAAAGATGATACAAAGGTTGCTGAAGAAGAAGTAGCAACTCCATCAGGTCAATCAAGTAATGCTCAATGTGATATGTACATCACTGTGGTTGATCCAATCAAAGTTGACCCATTATCTTCCATGCCTCCTGAAATCATCTTCTAGGATACCTTGGTAGATCAGAGAAAGGAGTACATTAGAGTCAAAAGAGCAGATGGGAAGTTTGAGGTTTGTTCTACATGGGGAAAACTTATCAGAATGTGCTCTAGATCTGACGTAGAGGAGATGTACAAGGTTGGAATGAAGTTGTATGGAAATATGCTGAATGAGAAAGGGATGTCTATCACCAAAATGGTTCTTGAATACCTGTGCCTAATGTTCAAACCAGAAGAAGTTCAGTATCTGATAGAAAGAAATTTTCAAGCCATTACCAACTGGATGCTCATTGAAAAATGTGGAGTGTATGTCATCACACTTGACCATACATATCATGAGTATTATTTGGTAGATGTTGCATACAAGCACAGCATGAAAAGGTTGAATGGAATGCTACATGCTAAGTTGGCTTGCAACAAGGATTCGGAAATGGGAAGATACTTGGTGAGAAGGATTATCAATCAAAGTCTGGGTTTAAATCCTGAGTTATGTGTTCATGATAAGGTTTTGGAAGCATCATCTGAAGAACTTGACTTCTCAACCTAAAAAGTCAAGTTAGGGGGAGATTGTTGGGAACTGAAGATTTGCTAAGTATGGTTAGTGCTGCCAGAACAATGTTAGTACTGCCAGAACAACGTTAGTGCTGCCAGAACAACGTTAGTGCTGCCAGAACAATGTTAGTACTGCCAGAACAACGTTAGTGCTGCCAGAACAATGTTAGTACTGCCAGAACACCAATACTACTGCCAGAGAAAAGTTAGTACTGCAAGTAAAGGTTAATGCTGCTGGAACAATGTTAGTACTGCTTGTGCATAACTATGTTAATACTGCTTGTGATCATGATTATGGAATGCGAGTTTGTTGGAGATAAAGATGGAATGATTGAAGATAATCATGAAAGAATATTCTGAAGATCAATTTTGTTTTGATAGTTATCTTGTAATTATTTAGTATATATTGATTTTGATAGATAGCTATTCCAAGATACATTTTTCAGAATTCGTTTTCGTTTTAGAGAGATTTAACCTCAAGGTTTAGAACCCTATTTCTAGAGAAGTAGAAGTCGTCTTGTTGAGCCTGTTCAACAAGATTGAGGTTTGGTTGTAAACTTGTAAGTTGAAGTATTGAATACATACAGATTGTGTTTTTTGATTAGTTGTCCATCGAATGTGTTTGAATTAAAGTTCTATTCCGCAAGATTCTTTAATTCTGATTTCTAAGTATAATTATTCTTGTTTGGAATCGATCCTGACAACCTTGGAGATGGCCCTTGGGGACGATCCAGGCTAACTCCTTCTGTAAGGCAAGGCAGTTATCTGTTGTATGACCATGGTCATTATGGAAGTCGCACCATTTGGTCTTGTCCTTCTTGTCGTCGTCTTTATCGCTTTTCTTGGGCCATCGTACGGACGACTGAATGTTTTTTAAGAGCCTCGACCAGATCTTTCGATGTCCCGTTGAATCCATAAGAGGAGATCTTAGGATATTGAAGAAATTTGGGCGCACAATTGCTCTTTTTCTTGTCGAACCGGACGTTAGATATTTGGCGCGTCGGCTCTATCTTGACGCTCGTCTTGGACTTGAAATCTGGTTTCTTGATCCCGAGCTTCTTTTTGTCGGTAGAATTCTTACGACAGAAATTCAGGTCGTCTTCTACCCTCATGTAAGCCAAAGTCCTACCTCGGACGTCTTCAAAATTCTCTGGTGGGTACTTCGTAAGATCGACGTACAGTCATGTAGTGTTGTCGTCTAGACCACGTTTGTAGGCTTCGATGGCGGTCTTGACGTCACAGTTTCAGATCTTGATCATTTCTGCGTCAAAACGGTTGAAGTAACTGTTAATGCCAAAAATAGCACCAAAGGGACAACTTAAGGTCGATGTGGACTTAATCAACTAAAGAAAGGAACCTTTCAACGAAACGTGCGACGAAGGTAAAAATAAAGAAGACAAAGAATTTGATGACGCACGAAAAACCTCAATCGAGGAAAAAACCTGCGGACGACAGGGGATGTCGTCGCTGCACTATGGTCGCCAATCAGGGGCGATGTCCTTGGTACTGGTGTCGATCGTACAGTGGTTACAATACAAATGAAGAAAATGCTTCGAAATGTAAAGTACAAGTGTTTTCAGTGTTTAAACAGTGTGCGTCGTGTGTGAAAACAAGGTGTAAACTGCTGGTCGAGGGTGGATGTCGTGCGTTGAGAGCGATTCTTCGAGTGAAAGCTTCTTTTCTTCTGTTGTTCTTGAGCTCGCTGTAGAATTCTTGAATTCAGTATCAGATGTTAGCTTTCAGTAGATGATCTCTTGGATTTGATAGCAGATGTCCCCGAAATGAGGCTTGAGCTTGATCTTTTATTGTCTTCGGGAGCTTTAACTACATCATTAAAGGCTTTGATGACTTGTTGTAACGGTCGATGTCTTCAATGTGGGATTAAATGCTTGTTAATGACTTCGTCGGTTATAGCCGTTGCCCATTAATGACTTTGACTCCTGCATTAACCACTTAACAAACATAACAGTTATATTGTGTGTTAGCTTGGTTGAGGTCGCATGGTCTATATGCGACGGTCGTGTGGAGCGGGCGACGTCGAGGTCGAGTGTCGCGATGAACTCTCGACTTACCTTTCGGGAGGGACGATGGATGTTTTCTGGGTCTTTATCGGGACCTTATCTTAATACAAGATATGGTTCATAACGAGTATCTTACCTTTTCTGTTCGTGGTCAAGACCTGCATTGATAAACAGAATAAACGGATGTTTGACTGTTAACGGTTAGTATAATCGTACGACCGTCTTAAGTCTCGGATGTCGGTCTTATAGAACATACGACTATCGCCAAAATATAAGACCATTTGGTCGTAGGACCAGGATGTCAGGACGATGTTGTCGTAGGACCAGAGCGATATAACACCGATGATAGGAGACTGTCGACGTAAGACCGATGATCCGTAACTGGCAACATAGGACTAGTAACGTAGGACTAGTGATGTGCAAAGTGCGTGACGTGCGACATGTGACGTGCGATCATGAGATGTAATATGACTATTGACCCAATAGTTCAATTATCGTGGTTATTTAACGTATGTCGGGTATATGATAATAACGGGTATTATCCTTGTCGGTCGGGGGTAATCAATGTCCATGGGTTATGTCGAGGGTGCTTCCCAGGTCGGTCGAGGGTGTGATTTTTTACCCAAATAGTTAGCCCCCCGAGATCTGAATTTCAAAGCCAGAAGAATTTCAGATCTCGCACTAAAGTAAAATGCGTTGCTACGGAGACGTGTTACTTTTGCTAAGATCATCATAGGAAAACTGACTTGGTCAGCCAAAGAAGGTGACGCAAGTTGTGCTTGCCCTTCGAGGCCGGGAAAGGAGAAAGAATGCCCCGACAGCTGGGTCAGGAATCCTGAAGAAGACAAGGACGGTAGTCCTGAAGGAATCGTCTTCGCGGGCTGACGTTTCGTCGAGAGTTGTCACGCCTAAAGAGGCGAGGGCGTCATCCAGCCGTTCTGGCGCAATGTACGCGACACCAGCAAGTTCGGCGCTTCCGGCGACAGTGATGAAGCTAGTGTCTAAGGTATTGTCCCCAGCGTCTGCCGACAAGGGAGACGGGTCATCGGCCGATGGTGTCCTAGACGGGACGACGTTTTTGGTGTCCTAGTCGGGACGACGTTGTTTCCTCATCTGAGGAAATATCTGCTCCCATTTTTCTGGGAACGCTTTCCTATCGAAGAGACAGGGGTCCATGTCGCCGGGTTGGCGTTCTCGGTCGACATGGTCCTGTGGTCTGGCGTTCACAGCCGATACGGTCGTTCAGAGACATATGTTCTGGCGCTCGAGCCGATTTGGTCGTTAAAGACCTTTGATCTGGCGTTTACAGCCGATACGGTCGCTAGAGACCTATGATACGTTGTGTCTAGCATTTTTAGCTAGTTGTAAGTTTCGTTTTAGCGATAGTCGGTAAAACGTTTACCTTTCTATTGAACCTGATTCGTACATGTCATGGACAGATGTAATGTCGACTGTAAAAATTCATTAAGTACAAAAATGAACAAGAAGTCGTGCGACTTGGGCATCCATTGTAATACAACGACTAAGTCATAAGACTTTTATATTCCTGAATCGTATAAGCAAACATAAGCGCATGCGATTACAGCATTCATTCAGAACATGAAGTTTTTCTAAGTTGAAGAACTTAGATGGTCTCTAGACCTTATGATCGTGTGATTTGATCATACGATGAACTTTGAATCATGTGTTCCTGTGATGGAATGATCAAGTCATAGACCTGATTACTTATGTCGTGCGACCTTGCGAGGTTAAGATCGTACGATAGACTTATATATCGTTCGATCCTGCGAGACTTAAGTCATATAATAGACTTTAGTAAATAATGTCGTGCGATCCTGCGGTAAAACAATGTTAGAGGTTGGTTGTTGGCTTTTCAGGTGCGTTGCATTCCCACTACGTGGGATATCTTGATTGCCGAGGGTTGAAAGCCGATAGGCCTTTTTATCCATGACTTCTGAGATATGACAAGGACCTTCCCATTTGGTGGAAAGCTTACCTGCATTGAGCTTTTGAGTGCTTTGGAACACTCGACGGGGAACGTAGTCGCCTTCTTGAAAGACTTTAGCTTTGATGTTCTTGTTGAAGTGTCGCTTGACCGCTTACCCCTGGGTGGCGAGGTTGTCAGCTTGATGTCGCGGTCTTCACAGAACTGTCGAGTCATGTTGCTTACGAACTAGGATCCATTGTCGCAGACAATTTCGGATGTCGCACGACCAATTATTTCGGATTTCTTATTGGCGACTTTTGTGTTTTGACATGCATCTTACCATGACTGGTGATTATGAGATTCAATGTACAAGTTTTCTTTATTGACGACAATACACTTTGGCATGTGTCATGACTAGCGATTATGCGAGTCGCTTCTATGGGCGACCAAGAATTTTTACCTGTGTTTTTCGTGACCGGCGATCACAAAAAATGTGGGTCGTCTTTTATTGACGACTATAAATTGCAACCTGCGTTTGCCATCACTGGCGATCATAAAAAAAATGTGAGTCGTCTCTTATTGACGACTATAAATCATACGACCTGTGCTTTTTTAAGTCGAAGAGACTTTGGTTTCTCACGATGTAAATCGTAAGACCTATATTCATATGATCTTGCGAACCTGCAATGTAAAATCGGGGGTGGTCGTTGGTTCTGACCAATGATCTTTCGATGGTTGAATCAACGATCATATATTGGGTCAAAAATAATTAAACGAGGAAAATATACTTGGAGTATATATATATATAGTTGTTCTAAGTGGGACGTCACAATTACCGTACCATGGAATCGATAAGCGCCTTTTTCCGAGGACTTTTGAAATCGAATGTGGTATTTTTTCAGCTTGCGAAGGGTGTACCGAGCCCCCGAGTCCTTTGGATGATGCGATACATGCGATACTTTGACGGAGCATTTTTTTATTAGGGCTTGAATCTGGCTTCGAGCCGCATTCAATTCCGATTGGAATTGAATCAGGGGATCTTGATAATTCGCCATATACGTCGCTTTTGTTTGACGGGCTTGAATGACGGTTTGACGTTAAGCTTATGGGAAATGACGCTAGGGTCGATCCCGACCATGTCTTCATGCAACCAGGCGAAACAATCAGCTTGTTCCTGCAAAAAAGATATGAGTTTTTCTTTGATGCAAGGATCGAGGGACGACCCTACAAGAATTTTTTGGTCAGGCTTGCTCTGACCCAGAACGATTTCCTCTAAGTGATCATCATCGACTACTGCTGGGAGATCTTGCACATTTTTAGGCTCCGCATGTACCGGGATAGCGGTTGGTTCCGGATTTCCTTTATCTGCCATTTCCCTGGAACAGAGCTTAGGGGACACTACAAGAAACCGTTAGTAAAACGCACGTTCGTCGAAGATTTTCTCTAGATGAAGTCCCACGGATGGCGCCAAACTGTTAATGCCAAAAATCGCACCAAAGGGACAACTTAAGGTCGATGTGGACTTAATCAACTAAAGAAAGGAACCTTTCAACGAAACGTGCGACGAAGGTAAAAATAAAGAAGACAAAGAATTTGATGACGCAGGAAAAACCTCAATCGAGGAAAAAACTTGCGGACGACAGGGGATGTCGTCGCTGCACTATGGTCGCCAATCAGGGGCGATGTTCTTGGTACTGGTGTCGATCATACAGTGGTTACAATACAAATGAAGAAAATGCTTTGAAATGTAAAGTGCAAGTGTTTTCAGTGTTTAAACAGTGTGCGTCGTGTGTGAAAACAAGGTGTAAACTGCTGGTCGAGGGAGGATGTCGTGCGTCGAGAGCGATTCTTCGAGTGAAAGCTTCTTTTCTTCTGTTGTTCTTGAGCTCGCTGTAGAATTCTTGAATTCAGTATCAGATGTTAGCTTTCAGTAGATGATCTCTTGGATTTGATAGCAGATGTCCCCGAAATGAGGCTTGAGCTTGATCTTTTATAATCTTAGGGAGCTTTAACTACATCATTAAAGGCTTTGATGACTTGTTGTAATGGTCGATGTCTTCAATGTGGGATTAAATGCTTGATAATGACTTCGTCGGTTATAGTCGTTGCCCATTAATGACTTTAACTCCTGCATTAACCACTTAACAAACGTAACAGTTATATTATGTGTTAGCTTGGTTGAGGTCGCATGGTCTATATGCGACGGTCGTGCGGAGCGGGCGACGTCGAGGTCGAGTGTCGCGATGAACTCTCGACTTACCTTTCGGGAGGGATGATGGATGTTTTCTGGGTCTTTGTCGGGACCTTATCTTAATACAAGATATGGTTCATAACGAGTATATTACCTTTTTTGGTCGTGGTCAAGACCTGCATTGATAAACAGAATAAACGGATGTTTGACTGTTAACGGTTAGTATAATCGTATGACCGTCTTAAGTCTTGGATGTCGGTCTTATGGAACATACGACTATCGCCAAAATATAAGACCATTTGGTCGTAGGACCAGGATGTCAGGACGATGTTGTCGTAGGACCAGAGCGATATAACACCGATGATAGGAGACTGTCGACGTAAGACCGATGATCCGTAACTGGCGACATAGGACTAGTAACGTAGGACTAGTGATGTGCAAAGTGCGTGACGTGCGACACATGACGTGCGATTATGAGATGTAATATGACTATTGACCCAATATGTCAATTATCGTGGTTATTTAACGTATGTCGGGTATATGATAATAACGGGTATTATCCTTGTCGGTCGGGGGTAATCAATGTCCATGGGTTATGTCGAGGGTGCTTCCCAGGTCGGTCGAGGGTGTGATTTTTTACCCAAACAGTAACCGCGGATGGATTCTCCAGATTTTTGGACGACATAGTACAGGTCGATGGTCTGCTTCTCCATCTTGCGACTACTGGCGAACTGTTGTGAAAACTGGTTGACCAACTCTGCGAAGTTGTTGATGAACTTAGGTTTGAGATTGATAAACCATTGGAGAGCAGCGCATGTACGAGTCGTGCCAAAGCTTTTGCACATGCACACTTCTTGTTTTTACTGGGCAATGTTCTTCGTTGGATCGGTTATTCCCGAATACTTGGGCATAAAAGCAGGAATGTTGTACTTATTTGGAACGTCGACATTTGCTATCTTATCGACAAAAGGCGACGCTTGGAATCCTGTGAGAGGTTCGACGTCGACGGGGACGGCGGCACCGGGTAACTTTGAAAGTAGCGAAAGCATCTTTTCGTTCTGATCCTCCAATAACCTTAGTCGTTGGGCGACGGGGGTCGTCTGGATTGGAGAATGCACCTGTCAGGGGAATGACTCCTGAGTCTTGAGCTGTCATGCCGACTGTTGTATGAAAGCCATTTCCGTATGACGAACCATTGGCTTCTCCGGTAAAGGGGAAGTTCATTGGGATCGTCATCGTTGATTGCGAGATTGTTGGGATATGATATGGTATGGCTCCATTATACAGCGGTGGCGGCCTCAAATGCTGCGGAGGAAATTGTCCGAAGGGAGGATTGTTGACGAATGGCCCTGGACCTGCCTGGAATGGTTGCCTTATAAAAGGTGCACCTGAGGGTCGGGGACCGTTTTGAGGTCCGAAAGAATTGCCTATCGTCGGATTCCTCAAGGAAGCAATTTCAGCAGTTGCCTTTTGGTTCTGCTCGTTCAAAGCTTGAATTTGACTTCGGGCTGCGTTCAATTCCGTGTGAAGTTGAGCCATAGGATCTTGGTGATTTGCCATTTTCCTGGAAATAACAAAAACTTCACAAGATCATTAAAGCGATGTATGCTTTGGCTTGAGATTTTTTTTAGATGGGGTCCCATGGATGGCGCCAAACTGTTAATGCCAAAAATCACCCAAAGGATAACTTAAGGTTGATGTGGAACTTTTAACAACTAAAGAAAATGATCTCAAGACAAACAACACAATCGCAGATAAAAGGTAAATAAGACAAGAGAATTGGTGACGCGGAAAACCCAAACGAGAGAAAAAACTGCGGTCGACTTGCGAGAGTCGACGTTGCACTATGGTCGCCAAACAGGGGTGAAATCCTTTGGTAACAAGTTTCTTGTGTACAATAGATTACAATAAGAATAAAAGTAAACTTAATTGTAAGCTAATGTTGTGGGTCATGCGTAAATCGTGCGAAATGAACTGTTGTCGTGTGAATTGAATTGTTCTTGTGCAGAACTCGCGTGAGCGATAATGGTTCAATTGCTTCGTTAATCACTGTTGTATTGCGTAAGAATGTTGAGTGCGTATAAGTGTTGAATATTCAGTTGTTTAGATGTGTTCCGTTCGAGTGTGGAGTAGGCCTTTATATAGCTTTTGTTAGCATTAAATGTGCCTTGATGACTTACTTTGTAACCGTCGTCGGGTCTTTAATACCATTAAGAGCTCATCCGTTACTGATCGTTGTACCATGATTGCTCGTCGACCTGCATTAATGGAACAAACAAAACGGCTGTTGACTGTTAACGGTTAGTATAATCGTACGACCGGCTTGAGTCTTGGACGTCGGTCGTATGAAACTTACGACCATCGCAGAAATGTACGACCAAATATTCGATAGTAAATAACCCGCAAAACCTTATCTTAATACAAGAATGATCTTACATAAATGTCATATGTGTTATTTGTCGCCGGTCGTTAGGTGTGGATTTTTACCCAAACAAGCGGTCTTTTCTTCACTTTTGATCTCTTGTACTCCCCACGGCGTTGGGAATTTGATAGTCTGATGGTAGGTCGAGGGGACCGCTTTCATGTCGTGGATCCATGGTCGACCGAGAATAAAATTGTAAGCTGACGAACAATCGATAATGTTAAACTTCGTTTGTTTGTTAATTCCTTTTGCGTATACTGGGAGGATGATTTCTCCCAGAGTGCTGGTTGAATCTCCGTTGAATCCTATCAGAGTCGTCGAACGACAAGTGATCTCTGATTTATCGATGCACATTGCCTTGATTGTGCTAAGGAAAATGATGTTAGCCGAACTGCCTCCGTCGACCAAGACTCTTTTGGTCGAGCAGTTGCCAATAGTAAGTTGGATAATCAATCCATCGTGATGTTTTTGCCAGCTTTCTTGGAAGTCGTCCTGATCAAATGTTATGGGCATCTCCTCCAGTTCAACTCTTGCTTCGGTCATGACGACCGAGGAATGGGATGTTCACCCGACGTTTGACTGGCGTGTCGTTTGGCTGCTGAATATGTTAAACCACAGACGTCTGATCCGCCTGTCACTCAATTGATGACCATTGCATGATGGTCTTACGGTGTCGACAGTCGCTGCTTCTTTATCAATCAAACCCTAGAGGTAGCCCTTGGGAACAAGCCAAGCCAACTCCTTCTGTAATGCAAGGCAATTATCGGTCGTATGACCGTGGTAGTTGTGGAAGTCGCACCACTTGGACTTATCCTTGTTGTCGTCGACTTTATCGCTTTTCTTAGGCCATCGTATTGACGACTGGATATTTCGGAGAGCTTCGACCAAATCTTTCGATGTTCCCTTGAATTCGTAAGAAGAGATCTTAGGATACTATGGAAATTTAGACACAGTGTTGTTCTTTTTCTTGTCGAACCGGACGTTCAATATTTGGCGTGTAGGCTCTGTCTTGAAGTTCGCCTTGGATTTGAAATCAGTCTCTTAATTCTAAGCGACTTCTTGTCAGTAGAGTGTTTACGACGAAAGGTTGTATCGTCCTCCACTCTCATGTAATCCAATGTCCTGGCTCGGACGTCTTCAAAGTTCTCTGCCGGGTATTTCATAAGATCGACGTACAATCCTGAAAAGTTGTCGTCGAGACCTCGCTTGTAGGCCTCGATAGCAGTCTTGACGTCGCAGTTTCGAATGCTGATCATTTCTACGTTGAAACGGTTGAAGTAACTGCGGGTGGATTCTCCAGACTTTTGGTTGACGTAGTACAGGTCGCTAGTCTGCTTCTCCATCTTGCGACTACTGGCGAATTGTTGTGAAAACTGGTTGACCAACTCCGCAAAGTTGCTGATGGACTTGGGTTTGAGGTTGATCAACCATTAGAGAGCAACACCTGTAAGAGTCGCGCCAAAGCTTTTGCACATGCATACTTCTTGGTACTGATGTGGGATCGACGCGGTCCACATCAGTTGCTTGTACTGAGCGACGTGTTCTGTCGGATCAGTAATTCCTGAATACTTGGGCGTAAAGGCAGGAATAATGTACTTCTTCGGGACGTCGACGTCTGCTATCTCATCGACGAAGGGCGATGCTTGAAATCCTATGAGGGAATGACTCCTGAATACTTGGGCGTAAAGGCAGGAATACTGTACTTTGATAGTAGATACAACATCTTTTCGTTTTGATCTTCCAGAAGTCTCAGCCGTCGGGCGACTGGGTCGTCTGGATTGGACAATGTTCCCGTCGGGGGAATGACTCCTGAGTTTTGGGTTGTCATGCCGACGGTCGTGTGGAAACCAGACGAACCATTAGCTTCTCCGTTAAAGGGGAAGTTCATAGGGATCATCATTCCCGATTGCGAAATGGTGGGAATGTGAAATGGTATGGCTCCATTGTACAGTGGTGGAGGCCTCAAATGTTGCAGAGGAAACTGTCCCAAAGGAGGATTGCCAAACAATGGCCCTGGACCTGCTTGGAATGGTGGCCTTACAAAAGGTGCAACAGAAGGTCGGGGACCGTTCTGAGGTCCAAAGGAATTGTCGATCGTTGGATTCCTCAGGGAAGCAATTTCTACGCCTACCTTCTGATTTTGCTCGTTCAGAGCTTGAATCTGACTCCGTGCAGCGTTCAATTCCGCGTGTAGCTAAGCCATGGGATCTTGACGAGCTTCCATTTTCCTGGAAACAACAAACTTCACAAGATTGTTAGAGCATTGTATGCTTGGCTTGAGATTTTCTCTAGATGGGGCCCCACGGTGGGCGCCAAACTGTTAATGCCAAAAATCACCCAAAGGATAACTTAAGGTCGATGTGGAGCTTTAACAACTAAAGAAAGAGATCTCAAGACAAACAACACAATCGCAAAACAGAAAGTAAATAAGACAGGAGAATTGGTGACGCGGAAAACCCAAACGAGGGAAAAACCGTGGCCGACTTGAGGAAGTCGACAGTGCACTATGATCGCCAAACAGAGGCGAAATCCTTTGGTAACAAGTGTCGTATGTACAATAGATTACAATAGCAGTAAAAATAAACTTAATCGTAAACTAATGTTGTGCGTCGTGCGTAAATCGTGCGAAATAGACTGCTGTCGTGCGAAATGAACTGCTCGTCGTGCGAAGCTTGCGTGAGCGATATTTGTTCAAATGCTCTGGTGATCACTGTTGTATTGCATAGGAAATGTAGAAGTGTTCGGATGTAGATATCACATGCTTTTCTCGTTTGAAGTGTAGCCTTTATATAGCTTATGGTAGCATTGAATGTGTCTTGATGACTCGTTTGTAACCGTTGTCTTGGTCTTTAACTGCCATTAAAAGCTCGTCCGTTATGACCATTGTGCAATGATTGCTCTTGGACCTGCATTAATGAGACAAAGAAACGGTTGTTGACTGTTAACGGTTAGTACGGTCGTACGACCGTCTTAAGTCACGGTTGTCGTAAAGATCTTACGACCATTATATAAATATAAGACGGAGAAAGCAGTCGTAGGTAACCTGCAGGATCTTATCTTAATACAAGAATGGTCTTACATAAATGTCATATGTATTTTTCATCGTCGGTCCTGAGGTAGATTTTTACCCAAACAGACGTGTAGCCCGGTTGCCCCCAAGTTTCGTTCCATGCTCATGCCTACGATCAATGCTTCGTACTCAACTTCATTTTTTGTAGCTTTAAAATCACATCGTATGGAGTACACCATATTGCCCCCCTGTGGCGATTTTCAGACGACGCCTAGTTCTGCCCCCTGGCGTTGGATGATCCATCGACGTGAAGTATCCAGTGTATGTCGTCAGAGTCGCCACAGTATCCGTCTGCACGTTTGCGTCCAATTCTGGGCTGAAGTCAGCGACGAAATCTGCCAGGACTTGCGATTTGATCACTGTCCTGTGCTTGAAATCTATGTCGTAACTACTAACGTAGACGCTCCACTTTGCTAGTTAACTTGTCAGCTCTGGTTTTCTTAAGACAGACTTAAGAGGATAGTTAGTAACGACAGTTATAGGATGTGATTCGAAGTAATGTCGAAGCTTTTTGGCAGCAGTGATTCATGCTAACAACAGTTTTTTCATGGACGAGTACCTGGTTTCAGCGACTAGTAAAGACTTACTTATGTAATAGATCGGTAGCTGGCGTTTGTCGTCCTCTCTGGTTAGGACGACACTTACCAAATTGGAGCTGACTGCCAAGTATAACAGTAGGACCTCGTTGTCTTTAGGTTTCGACAACAGGGGTGGCTACGCCATGTATTTTTTCAGCTTTTGCAATGCTTGCTCGTGATCGTTCGTCCACTCAAAGCCCATGTTTTTCCTTAAGACATTGTAAAATAGGTGACATTTATTAGAGCATCGTGAGATAAACATGTTTAACGTGGCTATGCGACCAGTGAGTCGTTGGACTTCTTTGAAGTTTCTTGGTGATTTAATGTCGATGATCGCCTTTATTGGGTCTCGATTGGCCTCTATCCCGCGTCCTGTCACCATGTATCCTAGAAATGTCACAACACTTACGCCGAAGGAACATTTCATAGGATTCAACTTCATCTGGTATTCTCTGAGTATGTCGAACGACTTCTTCAAATGATTGATATGATCGTTTTACAGTCTCAATTTGACGAGCATGTCGTCGATGTATACTTCCATCGTGTCGCCAAGATAATCTTTGAACATTTTGTTGACCAATCTTTGATACGTCGATCCTGCATTTTTCAGACCAAATGGCATAACTTTGTAGCAATAAATACCTTTATCTATCATAAAAGCAGTTTTTCTGGTCGACATTATGCATTAGTATCTGGTTATATCCAGAATAGGTGTCCATGAATGTCAGAAGTTCATGACCAGCGGTCGCGTCGACCATCACATCGATATGCGGTAGTGGAAAGGGATCTTTCTGACAGGCCTTGATGTGGTCCGTGAAGTGCACACCCTCCACTTCCCGTTTTTCTTTTGTACCACCACGACGTTGGCCAGACAGTCGGGGTATTTTACTTCTCTGCTTTTCCCCGTCTTAAGCAGGTTGTCGACCTCTTCGTTAATCACTTTGTTTCGCTCCGGGGAAAACTTGCGTCGTTTTTGCTTTACGGGTTTATATGATGGATCGACGTTCAATTTATGAGAAATGACATTTGGATTGATGCCGACCATGTCTTCGTGCGTCCAAGCGAAACAATCGGCATGCTCCTAAAAAAAAGAAATTAGTTTTTCTTTGATGACGGAATCTAGCGACGATCCAACGAAGACGATTCTGTCAGGCTTGTCCTTGTCAAGAACGACTTCTTCTAGACGGTAGTCGTCGACAGACTTGGGGACATCCTGGACCTGTAATTGGGAGATGTCATTCTTTGGAGGTTTCATCATCGTTTTGTAGCATTCACGGGCGATCTTCTGCTCGCTCTTGATCTCCTAGACTCCCTATGGCGTTAGGAATTTTATCGTCTGATAATATGTTGAAGGCACAGCTTTCATGTCGTGGATCCATGGTCGACCCAGAATAATATTGTAGGTTGAAGAACAATCGATCACGTTGAACCTGGTCTGCTTGTTGACTCCTTTGGCATATATAGGAAGAGTGATCTCCACAACGGTGCTTGTTGAGTCTCTGTAACCCTACCAAGACCACAGACCGTCTTGTGATCCCCAACGTGTCGATCCCCATTGCCTTGATCGTGCTAAGGAATATGAAATTCGCCGAACTTCCTCTGTCAATCAAGACTATTTTGGTGGAGCAATTACCTACCGTTAACTGGATTATCAGTCTGGTGTGATGTTTTTGCCATGGCTCTTGGAGATCACTTTGGTCGAACGTCAATGGCATAGCTTCCAGCTAGACTTCGACGACCGTGAGATAGGTTGATCGTCGGGACCTCGACTGGCGTGCCTCTTTGCTGCGGAATAGGTTAGTCCACACACGTTTGATACTCCAGTTATGCAATTTACAACCTTTGCATGAACTCGGGATGTCGGTCATGCGTCTTGTACTTCTTTTGCATCCTAGTCGATTAACCCTTGAAGATGTCCTTTTAAGACTATCCATGTCAGCTCTTTTTGTAACGCCAGACAGTCTTCTGTCATGTGACCATGGTCACTGTGGAAGTCGCACCACTTAGATTTGTCTTTCTTATCGTCATCTTTTCGTTCTTCTTTGGCCATCGAATGGTCGACTCTACATTTTTCAGAGCCTCGACCTAGTCTTTTGCGGTTCCTTTGAATCCATACGACGAAATCTTTGGATATTGAGTGAATTTAGAAGCGGGGACGCTCTTCTTTTTCTCGTATCGGACATTTGAAACCTGGCATGCAGGATCTGTTTTGGCGATGGCTTTGGTCTTGAAATCACGTTTCTTCACGCTCAATGATCTCTTGTCACCCGAATGCTTTCGACAAAATGTCGTGTCGTCCTTGACCCTCATGTAAGCCAATGTCCTTGCTCGGACGTCTTTAAAGTTTTCTGGCGGATTCTTTGTTAAATCGGTGTAGAGCCCAGAAGTGTCGTCCAGACCTTGTTTGTAAGCCTCGATCGCAGTCTTGACATCACAATTACGAACGCTGATAAGCGATTGAAATAGCTTCGGATGGACTCTCCTATTTTCTGAGTGACATACTATAAATCGCTAGTTTGGTTTTCCATCTTGCGACTACTGGCGAATTGTCGGGAGAACTGGTTGACCAATTCAGCGAAATTGCCGATAGATTTCGGCTTGAGATTGATTAACCATTGGAGGGCAGCTCCAGTGAGGGTCGCCCCAAAACTCTTGCACATGGCTACCTCTTGGTACTGGTGACGTATGGACACCGTCCACATTAACTGCTTGTACTGAGCAATATGCTCTGTCGGGTCTCTGATCCCTGAGTATTTAGGCGTGAAGGTGGGAATGTTATACTTCTTCAGGACATCGATCGTAGATATTTCATCGATAAAGGGAGACTCTTGAAATCCAGAGCGTGGTTCGACGTCGACTGGCACAGCAGCACCGGGTAATTTAGAAAGTAGCAACAACATTCTTTCATTCTGTTCTTCGAGTAGTTTTAGGCGCTGAGCGACCGGGTCATCTTGATGGGATCCTCCACTTGTTGCAGGAATGGAACTTGTATCTTGCGTCGGCATGCCCATCGTTGTCTGGAAACCATTTCGGTGTGTCGAGCCAACAGCTTCCTCTTGCGGTGGAAAAGTGATTGATGGCTGAGGTATCGTCGGGATGCTCATCGTCGGGATCGGAACGAAGGGGGTTTGTAACACGATAGTGTGAAACGTTGTCGACGACATGGGCATCGTTTGATTCTGGAACATCGGTGCTGGTCTAAGATGTTGTGGTGGAAATTGATCCTGGGGAGGAATTCCAGAGAATGGTCTTGGGCCATTCTGAAGACCAAAGAAGTTTCCAACGTTCTGATTCAGACCATTTTGTTGATTGAAAATTTTTCTTTGATTCTGGTGTGGAACGCCTCGTGGACCGTAGAAGCCTCCTAGATTTTGATTTGGACCGTTTTGTGGACCAAAAAAGTTTCCAGCGTTGTGGGTCAGTCCATTTTGGTTCCTCGGGGACGCAATTTCCATCGATGCCTTACGATTCTGCTCGTTCAAGGAATTAAGATAGGCACGTGCAGCATCTAATTCCAAGCGTAACTGCACAAGTTCGTTGAATTGAAGGCCTCTCCATGCAAACTGCGCATTCTTGAAGATTTCTCAGTGCACAAGACTCTCAGCTTTTCTTCTCTTTTGAACTTAATAGCTTTTAAATCTTTGTGTTTTTAGAAGTTGTGTTGTTTTCAGTTTTACTTTGTGAAGATTGTTAGAATAGATTTCATCTGTTCTTTCCGCAACAATCTAAGTGTTCTGTGTGTAATTCTTGATTTTATAAATCAATAAAGAATTAAATAGTGAAAATTTTGTGTATTGTATTCAACCCCCCTAACAACAAGTTTCCATAAAATGATTTCCATACATAACCAACTCTTATGCATTTGAGACCATATAAAGATCAATCAATGGTCATTTCCATTTTCAACAACAGACCTCACTAAAGAGAGGTTCTCCAAACCGTCAGAACAATTTTTATCGAATAACCAATGATTATTTCTTTCTAAGTAAAACTTCCAAAATTAGAGCAAACCCTAAGTACAAGTGAAAACGATTTCATCCAAGCATTTAACCATAAATATGTAAACAAACCATATTTTGCATCTCAAACCATTATTTACATCATATGCCAAAAATGGTTAGAACCCTAAAAACTTTTAAAACTCATATTAGGTCAAATCTTGTAAATAATCAAAATGCAAACAATGAGATGATTAAAGGTTCAAAAATTTAGTTTTGACATGTATAAAGTTTAAAAGTTAAAAATGAACTCACCACTTAGGTTTTAGGTTGAAAACCTAGAAAACCCTAGGATTGGATTAGTACTTTAAGCTTCACTGAGACAAGAATCCTTCACACTTAATGTTTATGAAACTTTATAAGGAACAATAAATGTTCATGGTAGGTTTGAGGAAAATTAAATGAAGAGGGAGGTGAAATGAGTTGAATAAATACCTTTAATGTTGAGAGGAATCGCACCCACAAACAACGGACGACGAGTGTGACCGGCGAAATTGGCATTTATCACTCTCACTGGCATACTCACAAACTTTGTACTGTGGGTTCTCCTACAGGTGCGAGAGTGACACAGCGAGAGTGACAGTGTCATTCTCACTATCATACTCGCAGAAAACATAACGAGAGTGGCCCTGGCCACGCGACAGTGCCCCGAAGAGAGTGCGCTCATGGCATTCTAATTTTGAATTTGAATTTTGGTTCTAGTTTTGAATATGGGTTTCGATTTCGGTTTCAGTTGTGAATCTGGGTTTCGATTTCGATTCTAGTTGTGAATATGGGTTTTGATTTTGGTTTTGGGTTTGAATATGCTCTACAATTTCGGGTTTGAATATGCTCTACATCGGTTTGAATTTTATTTTGAATCTTGTTTCCTCACCGCTGCTCAACATCTGGATAAAAAAAACACATCTTGAACCTAGGTTTTGATTTCGAACCTGAGTTTCGATTTCATTTTTGGTTTGAACGTGGGTTTTGAGAGTTTTTTGTTTGAATACGATTTAGGGTTTGTTCTTTGAAATTTGTAGATCCCATTATAGACAAACAATAGAAGTAAAAACTCCGTATAAAATGTATAGATAAGATGAAATGTAAAGAACATAATATTCAAGAACTCGTCTCATATTCTTTTATTCATGATATGGAGGGAAAATTGGGAATAACACCACACTAAACATTTTAGATGAATCTCATGAGAATTAGTCTGTGTGTGTTTGTGAGATCTATCCCAAAACCCTAATGAGCAAATGAGCCATGGGCACCTATTTATAGGGACCATTTACAAGAAAGTAGCTCAAAGCCCATAAACTAGCTAAAAGCCCAAAATTACATTTTCTTTATAAAACATTCATTATATAGGAGCTAATTTAAGCTAACAATCTCCCCCTAATGTTTTATAAAGAAAGCATCATCATGAAGTCTCCCCCTTGCTTTCTTTAGAAGCTTTGGTGTGCCACTCTTCAAGTCTTCAAAGCGTTGTAAGCTCCCCCTCAAATGTAGGCTCAAATTCTTGAAAACCCGATACAATTAACCTCATTTTGTCCAGCTTTCATGACTCAACTTCACCGCTGTTTTTGACCATCAAGGAGCCTTTTTGAGAGAAGATATAAAGCATACACATTGGACTCCATCCTCTTAGCTACCCCCAAAGGTTTGATTCATCCATTTTGGATGAAAAATGAGTGAGTTGTGCAGGTTTTCCCTCAGCTGCGCAGAATGGTCGTCAAAATAGAAAATTAGACTCTTCAAACCCCGTTGAGTAGACGTTCAGCACCGAGCTTTAAACTTGAATAACAGATGAGGGAGTGACATTCAACATGTCACAATTGTAGCTTGAAACCATGATGAACCGACGAGAGAACACCGTTCTTGAAAGCAGAAAGAGCACGAGTGAAATGCAATGCTTTCGGTCCCGCACTCTTATGCAGACTTAGACAATGTATTTGGCATATCAAATAAAGGAGTTTGAGAAAAATCAGGGAATTCAAAGTCATAAATCTGTGAGTTATCTTTCGAATGCAATTAGACCCATGTAATTTGGAGCACCGAGTAGAAAGTTGTACTCGTGTTTCTGAAACAGCGCAAAACTGTCAGAAAATTCAAAAAAGTTTCCGGCTATGGGCTTTTGGCTCAATGCGCACAGAGGCTCTGCACATCAGTACAAAGGCTTTGGACAGCCTCACAGAGGCTCTATGATTTGCCTCTGATAATTCTCTGTTTTATCATTTAACCTCTATCTACACATGCACTTTGCAATCTAGGCCTCTTGATCATTTCAGATAAGCTGTTGAACAACTCTGCATATACACCTCAGCACGAGCGTTAAGAACAACAGCAAACAGCTCCTGAACTTGATCATTTGCCTCTTCACATCCCTGTCCATAGTCTGAAGTCTGAACAGGCTATGAACTGTTTGAATCAGCACTGCAGAGAGTATCCTCTGAGGTAAACATCCTCTGTGCATATGTGCAGCTTAAGAGCATCTATGTGAGAGACAGATCAAGCTCTGTATATTTCACAGAGCACTTTTGTCATGATATTGTACTTAGCATCTGCACTTGAACTGCTCAGCCTCTATATATACCTATGATGTACACGCTTTGGTCAACCTCTTGGTCCCTTCTGGTCATTGCTCCTGTCTTCGAGAAATTGATCCAGAGAGCCTCTTTATCAAGCTATGGACTGGCTCCTCTGGATGTGCATAAGAGCATCTCTGAACTGACTTTCAGAGGCTCTGCATGTCCTCTAAACAACATCTGAACTTCTGAACATGCATAGAGGTTATGTGTATCACCTCTATACGAATTAAGCACATTTAAGCTTTGTACAACAACGGCTTAATCTGGACAGCCACAACTCTCTGGACTGCAGTAGCTACTTGAAAACAATTTCTCATCAAAACCCTGCACAAATAAACTTTGATCTTGAAGTTTCTGAATGGTCTTAACAGAAGCATCTTTATCAACGGCTTAATGGCAGTTTAGATGGCATAATACTTTTGTGGTTAACCTCTGAAATCTTTATTAAGCTCTGGTTGAATTACTCTTCTGCACATGTGATCTGATCTATTATTATTATATTTTTTTAACATAGCATCCTCTGCAGTCTTCTGTGGTTAAGCTCTTTGTGGTCTAAGAGCCTGTTTGTTAGCAGCTTAATGGGCTTAATGGGACATATAGCTTATTCAGTCAGTTGTACATGACTGTTTGGTAGTGGCTTAATGATATAGAAAGTGACTTATTTATTAAGCTTTTAGGAGGGAGCTTTACGCAGAAAGCCAAGTTTTGTCCAAACCAGTCTCTCCCGATTAAAAAATATGGTCCTTCCATCTATGAAAACACCCTTCCAAACAAAAAAATTTCTAATCTATACAGATAGATTAATCCACACAGACAACTTTATTCATACAGGACTTAATGGAAAACCAACCAAACAGCCCCTAACTGCTTCTTCTACACAGCCTCTGATCAACACCTCTTTGCATGCTTATGCGATCTACTTTTGCATAGATGAGCTTCTGGACAAACTTATGTACAACATCTTGATCAACAGAGCTTCTGAACACCCTTTAAGCGGCTCCCAGCCTCTGAGTAGTTTCTGGACGACTTTTGCAAGATCTCAGAGGCAACTAAACAACTTCAGAGCTCTGGACATCCTTCACATGGGCTCTGATAACGAGTTCAGAGGCTCTGGATGACTTCTAGACAGCCTCTGTGTAGGCTCAGAGGCTTTGAGCATGAGCTCATAGGCTTATATAAGCTCTGTATTCTGGCCATATAAGATGCTTCTGCAGCAACATCAACTGCACATCCTCTACTTGTCCTCAGCAGATGCTCTGTATTTCTGTACAACTTAAGAACCGAGTTCTGGACATAGAGCAGATTTGGACGAACATAATTCTGAACAATTTCTGAAATGGTAGCAATCTGGACTGTATAGCCTGTTTCGATCTCATCATCAGTTCAGTCAGATCTGCACAAAACCAATATACGCAGCAATAAATTTTGTTGAATCAAAGCAGCTCTTCGAAGCAGCGGCAGTCAACAGAAACAACTTGTTGTTTATTGTTCGGCTTATTGTGAACAACAAGCTTTTTGGTTAAGCTCTACAGAGCATCCTCTGCATTAATCTCTGAATAACATATTCTTCTGCCATATACTCGAACACAGTAGGTTGTAACTGTAAGAACAGGTTCATCATATCCAACACCCTGATCTGTGTACATTATTCTGCACTTCGAATATGTTGTTACTGCTTAATCTTGAACTCAACACCAAATACTTTGATCTAAAGCATATGGACAGATCTGAATTTAGGTGAACACAAACTTTTGAATATGTTCATCTGTTAGACTGTTGCTGCACTCAAAGAATTCAGCATCATCATATATGACAGCAACAAACAACTTTTCTGTTAAGATCAACATCTTGTTGTTTTGAACCAATAAGTAGCTTCTTTCTGTATTGAATTTCTTGGAATTCTTGATTGAACAACAAACTAACAACAACTTCTTGAAAAATTAGACAGCCTCTGGAAATTTTAAACACTTTAGAACCAAGCTCTGTCAATAATCAGAGACATCAGAGCTCTGGACAGCTTCAGAGCCTCTCCCGACCGCATGCATCGGAGCTGCTCTGATAAAATTCTAAACACGAACTAAGCTTTCAATAATCGGTCTTTAGAGCTCTGAACTTCCATTAATCGAGCACAGAGGCTCTGTGAAGCCTTACAGGTGTACGTTCTTTGTGCTTATCTTCTGCGATTGACAAATCTACTTTAGACACGCCTCTGTGATCGAACACAACTATTGATCTGCACTTTTTGTGCTTCTTGACAGCACCATCTTCTATGCACAACTTACGCACTTTTCAAACAACATCCTTAAGCTCTGCATAATCTGCTATGTACATCTGTGAACCACCTGTTTGGGGCGCTTAATGGCTAGATTAGACTCACCAAGCTCACAAACCATCATGTTGAGCACTCTTTGGTTATTAATAATGAGGATTGCTGAAGTACCAGCAGCATCAAACAACAAACAGAATGATCAGCGGACACAAATTGAAATCTAGATAGCCTATTAATCCATTGTTCAGCTGAACCAAATAAGTTGCTTAAATCTGAACTAGACAGCAGATGATTGCACTTATTGGACAAAAATCTTTTGCTCAGACATATTGAAGAATATGTTGCACATTTTAGACTTTCAGAACAACAGCAACATGATTAAGCTGATTGTACAGCTGCTGCTTGGCAACAAACAAAATGAATCGTCCATAAATAGATCCAAAACTTTCACATACCAAATCACCCTTATCCCTCCAAAATTGAGTCAAATGCTCATCAAAAACCGATTTGATGCAGAAATGAGACGATCTCCATAAATCTTTTTAGAACAATGAGTGAAAATGCTCAGATCACTAATTGATCAGGTCAGAAAACTGATTAGAAGAACTCAAAGTTATAAAAACTTTTCAGATCAGACTTTGAAAATGTAGCACAACATCAAATCTTTCTCAATCAACATTTTCCAAGACCCAAATGATTTTGTTTTTCATTTAATCGATTATGAGCAGCGGAATATAAACAAAATTTGGGTCAAAGAGAGTCAAATCTTGGATTTAAATAAAGGTCAGATCAAGGATCAACAACCTTACTACCAAGATGCAAAGATTGCTATGGGCTATAGCACACATAAGGATGGGATCATAGATCAACCATCTACTTTGTGCTTATCAAGTAAGACCAATGAATGAGAAGAATCAAAACACGCACATGTAATAAATCAGATCAGATTTAACCCAAAAAGAATCAAATCTTCACTCACATAATTTCGTCAAACATGTGGTGTGTGGGGTCAGATTTTGTGAAGAAATGGTGAGATTTTCTGTCAAAACTTATCCAGATCTGATTCAAGTCAAAAATGGATTTCAAATATGCACAAAACATAAATTAAACATTAGAAATGATATTTGTGTTTAGGCTCATGTGATTTGACCAATCTAAGCACCAAAACAACAAATAAATCATCAAATACTTCTATTGTTGCCATAGATGACCGATTTTGAAGAAAAGTTTCTTCAATCGGCTCTGATACCAATTGTAGATCCCATTAATTATAGACAAACAATAGAAGTAAAAACTCCATATAAAATGTAGAGATAAGATTAAATGTGATCCCAGAAACAAGTATTAATCCAATAGGATTCAATATGCAAACTCCATCTCTATATTCAATATATCAAAGGTAGAAATGTACACAAAGAGTTTACAATGAATGTAGCATCAAGAACTATGACAAAAGAACTAACTCGAGGCTATTTATACCTAGAGACCAAAGTTACACAAAAGGCCCTATAACTTGGATACAATATACAAAATCAGCACTAACAGTCTCCCCCTATGTATCCAAAGTTGAAAGAACAACAAAGTTAAAAGCTAGTCTTGAGGAATGTACTTCTTGCGAATGGTGAAGATGATCTTGAATCTTCTCAAAGCATTTATGTATTCTAGGCGCTTATTTATTGCTTCCAAGGCTCGGTTGATCAACAACTTCTCTTTGGGCAACAGAGGCACTAACTTCTTCTCATCAAGTCTGAGGTTCCCATTCAGCTGGATCTTGATAAGCTTGAATGTTCCATCACTGTATTTGTTTGCCTCAATGAACCGTAGGAACTTCTTCTTCTTCTTTCCATTAAAGTATACTATTCCGAACTCAGGCTTTTCAAGAATCTTGTAAGTCAGAATCCCTTCATTGTCAGAAAGTCTTTGGTTGGGTTTCAAGATATTCACTCTGACCTGCCCGGCTTCTAATCCCATCTGGAAATCAGTCAAGTATGAAAACTTTACCAAATTCTTCATGAACCGCTTCACTGATTGATAA
The DNA here is from genome assembly GCA_033807775.1 of Saussurea involucrata. Classification (NCBI taxonomy): domain Eukaryota; kingdom Viridiplantae; phylum Streptophyta; class Magnoliopsida; order Asterales; family Asteraceae; genus Saussurea; species Saussurea involucrata. The sequence goes on along the minus strand of CM066314.1, from coordinate 46,011,453 downwards.
GCCTCGTACCAATCTTTATCCTTGTCCGGAGTTCTGGATAGAATATCATATAACCTGAAGAAATCTTCACTGGTAAGGAATTTGAAATCTCATTTTGTGAAAGACCATTCTTTACTATCAGTTCTGAATACGGTGAATTTTGGATACCAAATATTCAACAACTTCTGAGATTCTATCTTTACGATCTTCACAATCTCCTTCTTCGTTCTAACCCAATCCATATCTTGATCCTTATTCTTCATTATATGGAGAAACTCAACTCGGTGTAAGGACAAAAAAATTTCAATAGAATATAACGTGACAAGATCAATCGGTTGAACCACTTTCACAAAAAGATCTCTTCGGATGTCTTCTTGGAAGGGCGTCAGGATTCTAATTCTGTGTCCCCTGCTCTCCAAATTTGGTTCTTGATCAATTAGCTGTTGAAACACATGTATTTTCGCCTCAGAAACTGGATCTTTGATTATACCTTTTGGAAGTACAGGAATGTTTAACTCTGGAATACCAATGATTGGATCATCTCCCTTTGTCTCATCATCGCTTGAATCACCTGGTTGTACATGTACCCCATTAAACACATCATCTAGTTCTTTTTTGATTCTTACAGCGGTTCTTTCTGGTTCATCCTCAGAATCAACATAGACGATATCTTGAATCAAACTATCTGCCAGTTTCTCTTCTTCAGTCCTTTTATCGCTTCCTTCAGGCTTTTCAACCGTCGGAATGATATCATCAAGGACGTTTTCCACATTACCCCCGGTTTGTCTATCTCCTTCAACATTCAAACTTTGAACTATTTCAGCTTCTCCAACATTGACTCCAAAACCACTAGCTTCACCAACTTTCTGTCTTTTACTACTCTCCCCCTCATGATGATCATGATCGGGATCTTGGTCATCATGTCTCCATTTCAAACTTTGGGCTTGAGGTTTACAGGATTGCTCAGGAACTGCAATTCTGTCAGAAAGGGATTTAAAGCCAGAAGTCATGGCTTGGGTCATATCTTGGATGGATTGTTGTAAGGCGTGGAAATCTGAACTGGTGGGTAATCGGGTTTGGATTTCAGTTTGTTTTCTTAAGAGGCCAACAAGTTCTACCTCTTCAGCATCATTTTGATCTCCTTGAGCTAACAGTCTGGATTTAATCTCATGTATGGGTAATGTTTGTTCGGGTTGGGTAGGTGGTGGTTTGGATTTAGGTTGAGATTTAGGTTGAGGATTGGTTTCAATCAAGGGAGTTTCAATCACAACTTTTCCTTTAACTGCATGACTCACCTCTTCTGATAATTTCGTCACAATCTGCTTCATCTCCTCCGTTTATTTCTTATAAGATGTATTCAAAGATCCAAGAGCCAGATCCAATAACTTCGCCGTCACATAATGTGGAGGGGGTCCCATCAAAGCTCTTATCTGTTGTGCATGAACGGGACTAACACCCAGACCACATAGGTTACTGGTTGACATGACAGTTGATGTAACTACATGTCCTGTGTTCAACGCTGGCATGGTGTTAACATTGACAGGACTTCCACCCGGTCCTCGTGTAGCACCAACGAATGGCGGAAACACTTGGTGTGTTCCGATTGGAGCACGAAGCCCAACGATTGAGTGACTGGCGATTGTGTCCTATGAAAGGAGGTATAACCAAACGGCTCTAGACTCAATGTGCGTCCAAACGAAGTCGATGGATGGGGCAGGAGCCTATCTGTTTCAATACCAACTAACACCGAGTGTGTAGCCGATAGACGTTGTGCTTGATCCCTGTGAGAATGTGAAACATTAACTTGTTGAGAAGTTAATGAGTGGCTTGGTGGGGCTGTGCAATGCGTAGCTGGGTCCACTATAACTTTTTCAATGTCTAACAGCGACGAACGCACGTTGACAGTAGATGTGGCAACCCGGCTGGACGTGGTTTGGGAAGGATCTATATTTAATTCTTTTTCAAATCATGTCTCGCGCTTACCATGTTTTTTCTTTCCATATCACACAAGCTCACATCATTTTCTGTTTCAACTAAAACACCCTAAACCAACCTTGTATCTCCTCGAGAACCGGCGTTCTCGGAATTTAAAGAAACGGAGGCGACATCGTCAACCTCAAATCCATCATCAGGATTTTCATCATCATTATCAGAATCGTCATCATCTTCAGCCTCATCATCTGCTTCGGTTTCTGAGCTTGAAGCAGAGATAACAAACGTTGAGTCATCAAAATCCATATCATCATCAGCATCGGAGTCAGAAGTACCAAGTGACTTTGCTTCTGCCTCGGATGCATGACCAGGAGCACCCCCATCTCCATCACCCCTCACAAATATATTTTCTCTCAACTCCACATGTTCAGGTACCCCAGTATCCTGAACCTGCTCACCTAGTGCTATACCCTCACTCCGCTCTCCTAGTTGGTGTGCACCCTGTGGAGGTCCCTCCGGATCTGTCCGGACCATAGGTTCATTTTCTCGTCTATACTCACTCACGAATGGTGACTCCTGGTCAGTGTAAGCAAGTACAGCATCCGGAATAACCATAATGTGGTCAAAGTTAATATTGTGAGGAACTTTAATGTAATGCATCCACTGCTCGGTCCTTGGACTGCATTGTCTCTTCGAGGAATGTTGGCATTAGAATTCATGATACTCCGGATAATAATCTGTAGAAAGCGTTGGAATGGTACAAACTCTCGAGCTTTAGTTGGATGAGCTTTATCAGTCACCACCTCAATCAGTTCATTCCAGATCAGGATGGCAAAGTTTGTATTTCTGTCATAGGTAATAGCATCAAACATCCGTAGGGTTGATATGCTACATCTGTCCAAACCGATATGCTTTGAAGTCATACAACGATTGATGATACTGAACAGAGTGTACCATACTAGAGGTAGATACTTTCTCTTGAAATTAGAAGCTCTTGTCAAATCTCCACCATCTACGTCTTTATATGCCAATGCCAAAATGTCACGGCATAGATCAGCTTCAGATATAATATCTTCAAAGTTGGTAGAACGATGCAGCTCCAGAACAGTTTGCAGTCTTTTCAGAGTCACCTTTGAATCGAAATGGTCGATCTTCAAGGTAAAATATTGATTAGACTCACTAACTGGACATAATGTCAGAGTATTCCAGCACTGCTGTAGATAGATCAATGGCACTAATTCCGTCTTCCCAAGGAAGTTCTGAGTGGATGACCCTTGAGAATTTCCAATACAATCTGATGGTCCATCCAAACAGCCATGTCAAACGTAAAGTTGTTGTGTGAAATCTTCAGACATTCTTTTGGAAGGATCAACTCATCATCAGGGTTTCGAGCATTAACAGATGGATGAGAGGATCGGTGTGATGGCATAACAGTACTTTCATCGGATGAATTACGATCACCATGTTTCTGTAAATGTGCCATTGAAACTGTTCTGGAAGGTATTAGAGTTCTGGTGAAAAACTGCCAAGTAACCATTTTGAGAAAATTTCTCAAAAATATCCTAAGTCTCGGAGTTATCGCACAACACACCAAGTGGGTATCGCACAAATAGGTTATCGCACAAAGCTTAGGCGATGAGAAAAGTTATCGCTCAAAGCTTGGGCGATAAGATTGATTCTCTTTGTTAGGCGATAAGTTTGAATTTTTGAACACAAGTATTGGGCGATAACTTTGAGTCTTTGAAACTAACTTTAAAACTCAACCCAAATTTCTATGATATGAACAAATAAGCACAAACACGTGTAACCCTGTTGCCGTTTAACTAAAATTTAACCTATCTTAGCATCTTTTGGCATTAAAACTAACACAAATAATGAAAATCGACGATGAATATCAACAGTCATATATTTCGACTGTAAACTCGATAAAAAAAACACATGAACATCGATCAGAAAGAGTAAACAATGAAATGCAAGTGATCGTTTAACTAACCTTAAGTGAATCTGAATAGAATCAACACGAAACAGCAACAAATTTGAGATTTTGAAGAATCACTCGAGAGGTTAGGGTTTCAAACAGGAGTTATCGGGAAAAAAATAAAATGTTTGAATGAAAGATCTATATATAAAGCTTAGGGTTTTTGGACACGTGGCATCGAATGAGTGATCCAAACGGTTGACCTACCATATGTCAACTTCTCGCCTGAAAGATGGGCGACAAGTTCATCTTCATCGCTCGACTCTTGGGCGATGAAGGTATGCAAAGTTCTCGACTAAGGCATGGGCGATGAGCACTGTTCAACGATTCTTATCGCACACCACTTAGGCGATAAGAACTTCTTATCGACCAAGAGTTTGGCGATAAGTACTATTCATTCATTCTTATTGCTCAACACTTAGGCGAAAAGAAAAAGTTCTCGACCATAGCTTAGGCGATAAGCAAAGTTATCGACCAAAGCTTAGGTGATAACTTCTATACATAGACATTTTTCCAAAATTTTCAAATTTTCAAATTTTCAAATTTTCAAACTTTTATTTTCCTAGTTAAAAGATGTCCAACTTTTAACTGGTTTCCTTCAGAAGATTTTGGAAAATCATTTTGCTCCCCCTTAAATGATGCATACAATTTTGAAAATATGTTTTCATCATAAAAGGGTTTGCACAAAAATTCAGATCAGAAAATCTCATCTTCAATAGTATGAATAAACAACTGCACACAAACACAGATTTTATATAAACCACATAGATATGTGAAATATCAGGCTCCCCCTTTACCAATGATCAGTAACTTTTCACTGATACTCCCCCTGAACACAAGAACACACATTATTTTCCACAGAAACCATGAAGAAAATAATGAATAGAAATAGGTAAACACCAGTAAAAATTAAAATAAACTTTGTATACTACAGAAACATAAACTTTTGAAATAACATAATAGAGATTCAATAAGATGAAAATTAATATTTTTCAATCAAGATAATGAACTTTGAATGAAAAATAGAAATTTTCAACTGATTGAATGAATATTATGAATATTCAAACCTTCATGTTCAACATGCCAAGCTTTGAGATTAAAAATTTGAAACGTTTTTCATCTAAAGCTTTTGTGAATAAATCAGCAAGTTGAAATCTTGTAGAAACAAAGTAAAGTTCAATAGTACCTTTCTCCACATGGTCCTTGATGAAGTGATAACGAATATCAATGTGCTTTGTCTTAGTATGCTAGATTGGATTCACAGAAATGGCAATATCAGATTTACTGTCACAATAAATTGGGATTTTGTCATACTTACAGCCAAAGTCCATCAGTTGAGTCTTCATCCATACACTTGTGAACAACAGCTCACGGCCGCAACATACTCAGCTTTCGCGGTAGATGTTGACACACAGTTTTGTTTCTTAGAAGCCCAACTTACTAACTTGTTTCCCAAGAATTGTACGTGACCGGTTGTGCTTTTCCTATCTAGAAGGCTTCCACCGTGATCAGCATCAGAATAAGTCATCAGCTCATAGCCCGTTCCCTTTGGGTACCACAAGCCAAGGTAGGTGTGCCCTTCAAGTATCGGAAGATGTGTTTAACCGCTCCAAGATGTGACTCTTTGGGATTTGCCTGAAATCTCGCGCAAAAACATGTAGCAAACACGATATTTGGACGACTAGAAGTTAAGTACATAAGTGAACCGATCATACCTCTGTAAGTCCGAAGATCTACTTTCTTACCATCGGGATCTGGATCGATTTCGAACCCTGGTGCCATCGGGGTTCCAATAGATGTACTATTCTCCATCTTGAACTTCTTCAAGATATTGAATACATATTTCGATTGGTTTATGAAAATCCCCGTTGAAAACTACTTCACTTGAAATTCGAGAAAAAAATTAATCTCTCCCATCATGCTTATTTGAAACCTGGTCACCATGAGGTTAGAGAACCATGTACACAATGCAGGATTAGTCGCACCAAAAATAATATCATCTACATAAATTTGCACAATAATAATGTCACCTTGTTCGAGCTTTATGAATAGTGTCGTGTCGATCTTACCTTTATCGAACCCGGACTCAAGTAGAAAGGTGGATAAAACCTCGTACCACGCTCGAGGGGCTTGTTATAAACCATATAGTGTTGTGTCAAGAATATATACGTGATTCAGATGATCTTTGTTGACAAAGCCTTCAGGCTGAGAAACGTATACCTCTTCCTTAAGAATACCATTCAAGAATGCTGTTTTTACGTCCATTTGGTAGACCGTAAAATTCTTGTAAGCCGCAAATGCTAAGAATATCCAAATGACTTCAATTCTAGCGACTGGAGCATACGTTTCATCGTAATCAATGCCCTCTTGCTGACACTAACCCTTTGCTACGAGTCTGGCCTTATTTCGCATGATTATTTCATATTCATCCTTTTTGTTCTTGAAGACCCACTTCGTACCTGTGACACTTTTGTCCTTGGGTCGAGGCACTAACCGCCAAACTTTCAGATACGGTTAACGACTCAATATTACTTAAGAATATCGCAAATAGACACTCGTTCGTGGTAGCTTTCAAAGTTGATCTCGTTTTGACTGACGAAGAAGGATCACCTATTATTTGATGAATAGGATGAGCTTTCGTCTATTTAGTCGAGTGTGAGTGTGGAACATATGATGACTAAACATTTTCAAGGTATGCACGTGTTTCTTCATCAACTAATGGTACAGGAACTTCAACAGTTGGAGATTCTGGAGAATTATCATTTGAAAGAATTGGTTCTCCAAAAGGTTCTAATGGTTGCTGAGGTTATGTTGTAGCATTAACTGAAGATATATTTGTATGTATTGGAGCATCCTCAGATGTAGAAATAGACTATTATGTGACAGTGTTCTTTGTTGTGTCCGTAACAGGAATAGAATCTTCAACAGTAGTAGCTTGAGTTGCATCCGTTTCTGTATTGTCATTTGCAGCGGAATCTATTGTGGATGCAGGTTTCTTCCTGTTAAGAACATTTGAAGAAGGATTGTAAGTACCATAATACTCATCATAAAATTCTTCAAATAAAATATCAAGATCAGATAAATGAGATTTAGAAGTAGAGGGTTGATCCTGATTTTTGCTTTGAACGTGTTCTGAACTGATGTGTCCAGAAGCTAATACGCCAGTAAGTACGGGTTCTGAACTGTTATGATTAGAATCCAACTCTTCAGATTCATCAAATTTCACATTAACACTCTCAACGATCGTCTTCGATTGCTTCAAATAGATTCTGTATGATGCGGCAGAGAAAGAATATCCAACAAAAATACCCTCTTCAGCTTTTGGACTGAACTTGTTGAGATTTTCCTTGTCTTTTAGCACGAAACACTTACACCCAAAAACATGAAGATGTTTTATGGTAGGTTTCTTGTTATTCATGATCTCATAGTGAGTCTTGCCAAATCGTCGATGAATAATCGAACGATTCTGAGTATAACATGCAGTTGCCATAGCTTCTGCCCATAAGAATAAAGGTAGATTGGAATATGTCAGCATAGTATGTGCCGATTACACTAAGGTTCTATTGCGCCATTCAACTACGCCATTCTGTTCAGGTGTTCTGGCAGTAGAGAATTGTTGAGTAATCCCGTTAGATTCATAAAAATCTCCCAAGACACTGTTTTTAAACTCCGTGCCATTATCTGAATGAATAATCTTGACAGACATCTGCATGTTGTTTTGTGCTGACTTGATGATGTTGATTAGATGGTCAGAAGTTTCGTCCTTTGTGCGAAGAAACTTTACCCTTGTGTATCTAGAATAGTCGTCAACAACCACCAGGACATATTTCTTACCGTTAATACTTTGAGTCTTCATCGGTCCACATAAGTCAACATGTATCAGCTCCAAGACACGTTTTGTTGTTGGTTCAGGCTTCGGCTAATGAGAAACTCTTTTCATTTTCCCCTTCTCACAGGCATCACACAGATTACCCGCACCAAACTTCAACAAAGGAAGACATGGACTAACTCACCCTTTACCAATTTTTGCATATATCTGAAATTTAAGTGAGACAGTCTTCGATGCCACAACCAACTTTGTTGAATAGAAGCTTTCGATAGAAGACACACATCTGCTTCAGGTTTGACCGCCGAACAAATTGATTGTATAAATATTGGATTTCCTTGTGCCAACCAAGAGTTCTTTACCTTCTTCGGTTCTTACACAAAATCGTTTCGCCTTGATTTTTACTTCCAGATCTTTATCACAAAATTGTCCGATACTGAAGAGATTGTGTCTAAGACCTTCAACATAGCTAACCTTCTTGATTGTAAGATTGTCTTGCATAGTGTCACCATATCCTAGAATAGGCGAGAACTGATTGTTGCCAAATCTGACTCGACCATCGTTTTTCTCTACATAATTCGACAGAATTTCTTTCCGGTCGGTCATGTGTTTAGAACATCTTGAGTCTAAGTACCATAAATTATTGGTCTGCAAGCAACCAGATCAAACAGTTTTAGGTACCCATTTGAAAATGGGTCCTTTTTGGTTAGTTGTGCTAGACACCTTTTTAGAAACATGTTGTCTCTTTTTATTCGAAAAAACATTTTGACATGCGGATTAGGAATATAGTAAGAATTAAACCAACATCATGAATCAGGTTTAGCAGAAAAATCACTCCGACCACAAGCAGAACAAAACCATTCAACATTTGCAAAACTAATCAATTGCTTATTGGAATATTTCTTGTAAGAATTTACAAGTTTTTGTTTGTTATTTGCAACTGATTTTATTACAAAGGGAAAGGAATTGTTTTTCTCAAAATGCTTTTCCGGTGGAGATGACTTTTGCTTCACTCGCCATTCTTGCTTCACTCGCCATTCTTGCTTCACTCGCGATTCTTGCTTCACTCGCCATTCTTGCTTCACTCCTTTTGTTTTCACAAAATTATCTGAAAAACTAGAAAATTTAGAATCAGACGATCTAGAATTGAGAGGATTTTTCTTCTTTGACTTTCGATTCCTTCGTCTTTTCCGTGATAGCTTTTTAGAAATAGAATTATCATTCTTTGAATTGGAACACTCACCTTCACATAAAATACTAGGAGGTCTTCATCTTTTAAAATAAAGTCATTATGATCCGGAAGCTTTTCAGAGAAATCAAAATCACAAGCCTTTCTTTTTTCACAAACCTTAGGTTGAGTTTTCTCTTCAGAAACAAATTCAGTTTCAAATTCAACTTTAAAATTTTCATCAACATCAAATTCATATGATTCAAAATCGGCTTCATAAGAATCAAAATCATCTTCAGAATCAAAAGAATGAACATCAAAATCCTTTTCAGATGATATATTTTCAAATTAGAATCTCCTACAAATGCCTTGCATGAAGACGCATCTGAATCAGTTGATTCAGGTGTATCTAGATGTTTGGTATCAACTTTTGCTTTGGTGCAAGAGAAAACAATGGAAATTACTTCTTTTTCGATGTCAAAAGATATTTCTTGATCAATAAGAGCCTCTTTAAAACTATTTGTAAAAATAGTTGAAAGAAAATCTTTTTCCATTTCAAACCTTATCCTTTGTTCAAGAATAGTATCCTCAAGTTCCATTATTTTCATTCCAAGACTAATGGTGGAACATATCGTTTGGCTTCAAATGGTTGTTCACGTTTTGCCGCAATGGAATATATGTCAAAAAATCATTTGATAATGAATCTTTCTCGTTTTATCTTTTTGAGTTCATCAATTTCCTCTGAATTTATCCATTGTAAAGCACACTCAGGATAATGTTTAGCAAGGTTTAAAAACTTAAAGTCGTATAAAGTGGAACATACATGTTTGCCTTTGCTAAATATCCAGGATATTTATATCCAATATCCCAATTTTTGTTGAAATAATTAACTTCCCTTGGTTTGTTCAAATGAATAGTTTGATCAGATTGACCTCTCATGTAAAGCTTCTTTTGCAAGACTTTTATTTTGTCAGAAAAATCCGCATTTAGAGTGTTAAGATATTTCAAAGAAATTTCACTCTCACTTTTCTTGTCTTCTAATTCTTTAACTTTCTTGGTCATTTCAGACAATTGATGATTAAAATTTGCTTATCCTCATCAAACTTTTCCTTTTGACCTTCGATATATTTAATTCGATCATTATTTTTGGCCCTCTCGAGGTCAATGTCAAGAAGAGTTTGATTTAGACTTGTATTTTCTTCTTTTGTGGTTTTTAGCTTATTTCTTAAACCTTGGAGTGCATGCCTCATGGTGTTCATTTGACTCATAAAGTAGTTTGTAGAGTTAGAGCTTACCTCAGAACCGCAGTCAGAATTGCTCTCTTCATCAGAAACATCCTCAGCTAGGCACATTGTTGGTCCCGAAGGGCTATACAAGTTTGTAGAAGGGGGGGGGGGGGGGTTGAATACAAACACAGATTTTATTTTTCTAAATTGTTTATTGATAAATCATTAACAATTTACAGCTTGTTGCGGAACAAGATAAGGAATAAATCCTAATCTAAACAAGTTGGAACACTAAGTTTTCTTGCACTAAGAAAGAGAAGGAAATTACTAATAATAACCTATCTCAAGATAAGAAGATGACTTGACCAGAGTTAGCAAGTGCTTCAAGAATGAAGCTGGAGTCCTTCTTATATACTGCATGCATTTAATGTGTGGCAGTTTATACTTTACACGTGGCAGCAGCTCATTGGTTGTGGGGTCTGACTTTAGTAGACAACCTTAGTAGCCGCATGTTTGAACAGTGTAGTATCAGAGTGGTTGTACGATTTCAGACAATAAGGATGTTCTTTTCTGACATATCGTACGGAGTCGTGCAAGGGTGGTTAAGACAACGGTACTTTGTACGGAGGACTTCATGATCAGCTTTCGTTGAATCAGAGCTTTATCATTCTATATCAGTGAATGACAAAGTTCAGCGATAGCTGAAGTCTTGTACTTGATACTTCACGTTGAGTGGACAAATCTGAGTCTTCGCTGATCCACATCAGTTCATCAGGAGACTTGTCGCTGGTTCTTGAGCTTGATCTTCGACTTCAGCGTAGAACCTATGTTGACGTGAAACTTGTCTTCAGGGATCATAAGTAAACAACTAACTTATCAGCGATCACCATAAGGACTGAACAGGCTCAGAGCATTATGGTGAACAGTGTTCGCTGAATGTTTAATCTAAAGAACGAGAGTTCCTATCAGCGGTACTGAATTAGTCTTAGTACATCAGCGATAGTGAAACTCTAATACATATTGTTTACTTACAATTTTCACTAAGTGTTTAAGAGAGGATCATTATCAAATCACTGAGGGTTTGGATCAACAATCTCCCCCTATTTGATTATGACATAGCAACAGAGAAAATTGCTATTTAATGAAAACATAAGGATAAAAAGAACTGATAAAATATTTGTCCCTTTTACTGTTTTCTGGGATCTTTTCTATACTGATGGAGTAAAGTACTTTCGCTGAAATCTTTCTTTAAACTTCGTATCAGATTACAAAGGGAAGTGGAAAAATTATAAGTACAAGCGAAATAAATTACAAGTATAAAAGAATAACTGATAAAATAGAAGAATGGGGCGATCTTATCAGCTTATAGAGGTTCTTCCTTAATGAGAAGTTCATCAAGGGTCTGGGTTGTAGGAATCATCCAGTCAGGGACTTTTTCTCCCTGATTTCTTCTTTCTTGGGCTTACTTGAAGATCAGCGGCTTCATGAAGTGTCCGAGAAGGTCTTGTCTGAACTCACACCAGTATATGAGATCTCTGAACTGTTCGATTGGAGTGATTGGTAGCTCAGCGATACGTTGAAAACATTCTCGTCCCTCGTAGTCACGAAAGAATATATCGTAAGGATTACTTATTACTTTACCAGGGATGAAACGTTCACCGGGTGGCAGAGATATGTCAAGGGCAGATAGATCAGGGTCAGGACCAAGCACTTCAGCGCGAGAGAAACCAATACCAGTTTCATTTCGTATGGGAGGACCTGAATCTGATTCTTGTAGCTTCTTCTTTGTAGAGGCCCTTTTTCTTTTCAGTTTAAGAGCAGGAGGAGGAGGAATATCCACAACAGATGAGACCAAGTCGATCTGTCGATTTATAAGTTTCTCAACATGATCCTTGTACTTTGAACGTGATTGCTGAATGGCTATCCTCATCTCCAACCATTCAGAGAGACCATACCTTGTGACGGCTTCAGCACCAAAGGTTTCAGTTTGGCCATTCTCTCTGAACAATTGAATATCAACAATAGGTACTCCGATAGTTGTTCTTCCAGAGATGTGTACCATGTTGATCCTCGCTGGACGATATCTGAAGTGTACCTTCTCTTTACACCATTTGAGGGTGGATTGAGATACTTCAGTTTTCTTCTCGACAATCTTTCGAGCATCTTCCCAAAGCTGACGTTGGACTTGAATGGGAATTCGTTTCAGCTTGGGGTCTTCAACTGATTCTTGGACAAACTGTATGGCGAGAGCCTTGTCTTTTTCTTCAGCTTCCTTTTTATCAGCGAGTAAACGTTCAGCTCTGAGGTGATCAACGTATTCTTGCTTTGTAAGTCTGAACTTAGGAGTTTTGACTTTGGCATGCGGCAAGATGATTCGCTGAGCCTCAAGCTTCTTAATCATCTCTTCTCTTTTTCTCTGATCCTCTTCACTTGGTTTTTGAGGAACCAAGGAAGGTCTGCTTGTATGAGAGAGCGTCTGTTCTTCAGGTTCATCAGTCTCGGTGATTAAATCCAAGACTGGGATTATTTCTTCAGCAGCAGCTGGTTGTACTTCAGAATCTTCAAGCAGGGGAGAGGACTAGCTGAAACACAACGATCTTACGAATAAGAACTTGGGTAGAACAGAGAAAAGAAATGGGTTTAAGTGTATAGGCTTTTTGTGGAGAGTAGAGCTGATAATGTGTATAGATAGAGGAGCGATGCAGTGTAAGGAAGTAAGATGTAGTGTACCTGACGAACTGGCTTTTGAAGCAAGATCATCAGATTTTCATCGTCTTCAGCGACACCTTTTCATTTGCCCTTGTCAGCTTCAGACGCTGAAGGCTTTGTCTTGGTCCGCTCCCCTGAAGGTTCGTTTATCAAAACCCCTTTGAGAGCTGTAGTCTTCTGAACAGGCTTGACGATAAAGGAGTCATCATCATCATCATCGTCATCATCACCATTCTTTGGAGAAGAAGATGGTTCATCATCAGATATGTCGACGGCTTCTTCATCTTCAGCTTCGGATTCAGATTCTTCAGCAGCTTCTTCGAGTTGCTCCCCCTCAGATACAGAGGTAAGCTTCTCGGTTCCCTTAGGGTTTTCATCTCCCTGAGGTCCAACAGTTGTTTCTTCATTTGTCTTCTCCCCCTCTTCAGTAAGGGGAAGGTCTTCAGTCTTCTCCCCCTCGATAGATTCATCATGGGGAAGGTCTTCAGATTCTTCTGTTGATCCAAACCCTCAGTGATTTGATAATGACCCTCTCTTATACTTAGTGAAAATTGTAAGTAAACAATATGTATCAGAGTTTCACTATCGCTGATAAGTACTAAGATCTTACAGTAAGTACTAAGATCTTACAGTACCGCTGATAGGAACTCTCGCCCTTTAAAATAAACATTCAGCGAACACTGTTCACCATAAATGCTCTGAGTCTGTTCAGTCATTATGATGATCGCTGATAAGTTAGTTGTTTACTTATGATCCCTGAAGACAAGTTTCACGTCAACAAAGGTTCTACGCTGAAGTCGAAGATCAAGCTCAAGAACCAGCGACAAGTCTCCTAATGAACTGATGCGGATCAGCGAAGACTCAGATTTGTCCACTCAACGTGAAGTATCAAGTACAAGACTTCAGCTATCGCTGAACTTTATCATTCGCTGAATAGAAAATGATAATGCTCTGAATCAACGAAAGCTGATCATGAAGTCCTCCGTACAAAGTACTTTTGTCTTAACCCCCCCTTGCACGACTCCGTACGAAATGTCAGAAAAGAACCCTCTGATACTACACTGTTCATCCATGCGGCTACTAAGGTTGTCAACCAAGGTCAATGACATGCAACCAACCAGCTGATGACACATGTAAAGTGTATACTGACTTGCATTAAATGCATGCAGTATATAAAGAGATGAACCCACTTCATTTGAAGTAACTTGCTAACTCTGGACAAGTTCAATCTCTTATCTCAAGATAGGTTATTATTAGTAATTTCCTTATCTCTCTTAGTGCAAGAAACCTTAGTGTTCCAACTTGTTTAGATTTAGGTTTATCCTTAATCTTGTTTCCGCAACAAGCTGTAAATTGTTAATGATTTGTCAATAAACAATTTAGAAAAGTAAAATCTGTGTGTTTGTATTCAACCCCCCCCCCCCCCCCTTCTACAAACTTGTATAGGCCTTCGGGACCAACAAGTGGTATCAGAGCGGATTTGTTTAATCTCATAAACAAGATCTAATCTAAGATATTTCTCTTCCTTGCTATTATCTGAAAATGGCCACCAACACAAACACAAATTATATAGACAATGGTTCTCTTGCTAAACCCCCTAGATTTTCCAAAGATAACTTCAACTTATGGAAAAATAGGATGACACTCTTCTTAGAAGGTGTAGACCCTACTATGCCTTACTATCTCGAGAATGGTCCTTTCATCCCTGTAAGAATTGATGCTGCTGTTCCAGCCGCTGAGAATAGACCTGCTATTCCAGAAAGGCTGGTACCTAAGGAAATCTTTCAATGGACTGACGAAGATAAGAAGAAAATGTGGCTATAGATACAAAAGCCAGATCCATACTATCCATGGCTCTTCCTGACGAAGTCTACCATTCCGTCATGAATCTGAAAACATCAAAAGCCATGTGGGACACAATATGTGTTCAGTATGAAGGAACGTCTGAAGTCCAGGACTCAAGAAAGATCAACCTGGTAAGACAATACGAAAGCTTCATTTCTGGTAAGAATGAATCTCTCTCTGAAGTTCACCAACGTTTTAATTGTTTAATTATAGATCTGAAAACTGTTGGTAAGGAATATTCTAACTTTGAAGTACTGAAAAAGTTTCTAGAATGTTTACCTGAAAGCTGGGACAATTATGCTATGTGTCTCAAGCTGTCAAAGGATCTAAAATCAATGACCCTTTCAACCTTATATGGCACGTTGCTGAATCATGAGCAATCGAGCCATCTTAAGAAGAATCTCGTAAAAGATTCCAAAAGCACCCCTGTTGCTTTAATCTCAGAGGAACCTTCTACTCAGCGACCCTCGGTCACTATCACTGAGTTAGAAAGTAACTCTGAAAGGTCATCAGATTCTGATTATTCAGATGATGATGAATCTTTGGCTCTCCTAACTAAGAAGTTCAGGAGATTTGCCAAAAAGAAAATGTTTAGAAATAACAAACCTCTTTCCATAACTGACAAGCCTAGATCATCAGCTTTTGTTGATAAGGCTACTGCTACTTGTTTTAACTGCGAAAAGACAGGACATTTCGCTAACGAGTGCAGGTCTAAGAAAGTTTCTAGACCCTCAGCTTTTACAAAGAAATCCTTTGTTCCAAGGAATAAAAATGACAAATATTCAAAGCTGAAAGAAAAATATGCTAAGCTGAAAAGCTTTAAGAAGAAGAGTAAAGGCCTGATGGCTAACTATGATTGGGCTGCTTCTGATGAAGAAGCATCATCATCTGACTCTGAAGATGATGAAGCAAATCTATGTCTTATGGCCAAGATTGAAGAAGAGGAAGAAAGTTCAGACATTCCCTCCACTTCAACCTCTGCTATTCAGGTATCACCTTCCTTCTTTACCAATATTGCAAATATTGATGAAGCTGATAGTCTCCGTAAGATCGATCTCTTGACTAGAAGTTTATACGAAGCCATGAACGGCAAAACTGTGGTTGAAAACCAAAACCTTGATCTCGCTGAAAAGCTTAAAAACTGCCACCTTCAAATAGAAAAGCTTTCTAAAATTGAAGAAGATTTTAAAGATCAAGTATATTTAAATCAGCTAGTCAAAATCGAACGAGCAGAAGCTATCGCTGCATTAAAAGCTGAAAAAGCTACTGTTGAAGGATGGTGTAATTCTTCAACAAAGATCACTGAGATAATAAAGTCTCAGATTCCCCTAAGTGATAAACGTGG
Organism: Saussurea involucrata; assembly: GCA_033807775.1. Lineage (NCBI taxonomy): Eukaryota > Viridiplantae > Streptophyta > Magnoliopsida > Asterales > Asteraceae > Saussurea > Saussurea involucrata. Next base: position 45,995,445 of record CM066314.1, on the reverse strand, counting down.
TTTGGGTTACAAATATGATACTCCAAAACCAACCACTGAGCGTTCAATGCTTAAATTTGGAACGTTTGTATCCTCAGTCGCAGATACTTCATCTTCTCAGTGATCCTCGTCCATTACACCAATCCTTGAGGAAACTCCTACCTCCTCAAAAGGCAAGGAGAAAATGGTTTATTCAAAACCTACCTCTGTCTCTAAAGACAAAGGTAAAGGAATTGTTATTTACCAGAATCCTCAGAAGGGTACCTTAGTACCAAAGCTGAATGCTTCTAAAGCTTCAGTGGCTCATCCCTCTGGATCAAGGAAGCAGATCTCTGGATCTATTCAGCGATCTACTCCTAGACTCAGAGTGGATGTCCTTGGTAAGAAATCTGAAGAACTGAATGTTCGTCCCATTTCTAAAGCCAATAGTTTACTTGGTGCTGGCACTTCTAATTCGAAATCAAAAGCTCAGCATTCAAATGGTCCTAGAACTATTTTTAGTTTTAGGAAATGTTATCACTGTGGACTTACCGATCATATTGCTAGTAAGTGTCCCACAGCCACCAAAGCTGAAAAGATAGCTAAGGTGAAGATTGCCCCCAAGGCAAAGAAGACCAACCCTGGTGCAAATCAGGTCAAGGTGAATCCTACCACTGAAGTTAAGAAATTAACCAAAGTGAAGAAAGACAAAGCTGAATCTTCAAATGCTGCGAAGACTGCTGAATCTTCCATTCCAACTACTTCCACTGACAAATGTGTATACATGGTCAAGTGGGTACCCAAGAAAAACTAATCTTCCTTTGTATTGCAGGTTAAGAAGGGTATCTGGTATCTCGATAGCGGATGCTCTAGACACATGACTGGAAAGAAAAGCCTGCTCGCTGAATACAAGGAAGAGAAGGGTCCCTCTATAACTTTCGGTGGAAATGGAAAAGGACATACCCGAGGGTATGGTGTACTTTCAAATGGTACAACCTCCTTCAGAAGAGTCGCATATGTTGAAGGGCTGAAGCATAATCTTCTAAGCATCAGTCAGCTTTGCGACATGGATAACAAAGTAATCTTTACTAAGGAATCCTGCTTTGTCGCTGACAAAAAGGAGAAGATAGCTCTCAGCGGTTATCGTTTGGAAAATGTTTATGTAATAAACATGGACTCAACAACCACTGAGAACTCCTGTTTCTTCTCAAAGGCCTCATCTGATGTCAACTGGCTATGGCATAAGAGGCTATATCATCTAAATTTCAAGACACTGAACACTCTTTCTTCAAAAGAGTTAGTCACTGGTCTACCTCAGCATTCATACGCCAAAGAGTCTTTATGTTCAGCGTGTGAAAAAGGGAAGCAGACCTGAAAGTGCAGGATCTATTCTTACAATCAATATAGAAAGAAGTAATTGAGAAATTGTATGATCAAGCCCAATTGTATTCAATGATGCACAGAATTACAGATCTAAGAGAGAGATAACCTCAAAGATTACAAGGAATGAATACAAGTAATATGGGAAAATCAATCAGTTAGCAACGTAGTGCTAACCACTCTATTTATACTGCAACGGATATATTAAAGCTACAGTACAAATAAGAAAGACTAATAAGAACAAAACACGTGTCCTAATTAGTTTACACATTACTAAGTAACGAAACTCGTCATAAGTTCTGAACAGGTAGTTCAGAACTTCTGAACATTCTTCTGATCACGCTTCTCAGAACTTCTGACTTCTCTTTCTCAGATCTCTGACTCTTCTTCTCAGAACTTCTGAACCTTCTTATCAGATCTTCAACACTTGGTTTATTGACAAAACTTCAGATCTAACAAGACCAAAGCAAGCTTTAAATCAAAGCAAGTTTCTTCAGTGTCATCTCCTCTACAACTACTCCATATGGATTTGTTTGGCCCTGTTAACAAACAATCCATCGCTGGAAAGAAATATACGCTGATCATAGTTGATGAATTCTCTCGCTTCACTTGGGTAATGTTTCTCCGTTCTAAGAGTGACACCCCTGAAGAACTCATCACCTTTGTTCGGAAGATGGAAACCCTGAACAATCTGACCGTTCGCTCAATAAGGAGTGATCATGGGACTGAATTCAAAAACAGTTCTCTTGATTCCTTCATTGAGAGTAAGGGTATTTCTCACAACTTCTCTTCAGTGAGAACAATGCAACAAAATGGAGTCGCTGAAAGAAGAAATAGAACAATTATTGAAGCTGCACATTCAATGCTCAGCGATTCTCACCTGCCTACTCAGTTTTGGGCAGAAGCTGTCAACACTGCTTGTTTTACGCAAAACAGGTCGCTGATAGTTAAAAGATTCAAAAAGACAGCCTATGAACTCTTTCATGGGAGAAAGCCTTCAATCAGTTTTCTTCACATCTTTGGATGTCAGTGTTTCATACTGAACAACAGAGATGCTCTTGGAAAGTTTGATCCTAAGGCTGATGATGGAATCTTTCTTGGATACTCCTCAGTTTCCAAAGCCTTCAGAGTCTTCAATCGAAGAAGACAAACTGTAGAAGAAACTATTCACGTCACGTTTGATGAATCCCGTTCAGCGAACTCTAAACCGTCCGCTGATACTGAAGAACTGAATCAATGGATGTTTTCTCATCTTGGTGATTCAGAAGATATTTCCACTCCTCATGCTCATCCAGTAGAAGATGATAGTCCTATCATTCCAAACATGCAGAATAGTGAAGCTGAAACATCATGGGTCTCAGTTGTTCCTATAAACACTATACCTACCGCTGAACCAAATGCCTCAGACATTCCATCTATCTCTCAGCAATCAGTAAATGAAATGACAAATGCAAGTATTCCTCTCTTAACTGAAACTCCAGAAGTAGCTGAAGCCTCATCTTCAGCTCCTCCAGTTCAAGATGAATCAGCAACTTATGCTCCGGCTCAGCGATGGACCATAAATCACCCAATTGATCAAATTCTTGGTGATCCAAACGCTGGTGTTCAGACTCGACGAAGTACAGGTAATATTTGTTTATTTGTTAACTTTATTTCTCTAACTGAACCAAAGAAAATAGATGATGCCCTCAAAGATCTAAACTGGGTCAGCGCAATGCAAGAAGAGCTGACTGAATTCGAAAGAAACAAAGTTTGGAAACTTGTTCGGAGACCAACTGATAAAACAGTAATAGGCACTAAATGGGTCTATCGAAACAAGTTGGACGAACATGGTACTGTAACCCGCAACAAAGCTCGTCTTGTTGCTCAGGGTTACAGACAAGAGGAAGGTATATATTATGACGAAACATTTGCTCCAGTAGCAAGACTTGAATCTATTCGTCTATTCTTAGCATATGTTGTACACAAAAACTTCAAAGTACATCAGATGGATGTTAAATCAGCGTTTCTGAATGGAAAGCTGAATGAAGAAGTGTATGTGGAACAACCTCCAGGATTCTCAGATTCTAAGCGTCCAGGTTATGTTTATAAACTGGATAAGGGACTTTATGGCTTGAAGCAAGCTCCTCGTGCATGGTATGACACTCTTTCTACTTATCTCCATATGGAAAAATTTGAGCGAGGTAAGATTGACAAAACAGTATTTTTTAGAAAAGTGAAAGGTCATATCATTCTAGTTCAAATATATGTTGATGACATTATATTTGGTTCTACTAACCCTGAGCTTTGTACTCGTTTCGCTGATAGAATGAAAGATGAGTATAAAATGAGCATGATGGGTGAACTAACATATTTCCTTGGTCTTCAGATTAAGCAAACTGAAAAAGGAACTTTTATCAATCAGGGAAAGTATGTTAAAGATATGCTGAAGAAATTTGATTTAACTCATAGTTCAGCTATGAAAACCCCTATGGCACCACCACTGACACTTGACAAGGATTCAAAGGGAATACCTGTTAATGTCACGCTGTACCGTAAGATGATCGGCTCTCTCTTGTATCTTACAGCTAGCCGACCCGATATTATGTATGCAACATGTTTGTGTGCACGATATCAAGCTGAACCTATGCTATTGTTGATCCAAACCCTCAGTGATTTGATAATGACCCTCTCTTATATACTTAGTGAAAATTGTAAGTAAACAATATGTATCAGAGTTTCACTATCGCTGATAAGTACTAAGATCTTCCAGTACCGCTGATAGGAACTCTCGCTCTTTAAATTAAACATTCAGCGAAACTGTTCACCATTAATACTGAGTCTGTTCAGTCATTATGATGATCGCTGATAAGTTAGTTGTTTACTTATGATCCCTGAAGATAAGTTTCACGTCAACAAAAGTTCTACGCTGAAGTCGAAGATCAAGCTCAAGAACCAGCGACAAGTCTCCTAATGAACTGATGCGGATCAGCGAAGACTCAGATTTGTCCACTCAACGTGAAGTATCAAGTACAAGACTTCAGCTATCGCTGAACTCTATCATTCGCTGATATGAAATGATAGATCGCTGAATCAACGAAAGCTGATCATGAAGTCCTCCGTACAAAGTACTTTTGTCTTAACCTCCCTTGCACGACTCCGTACGAAATGTCAGAAAAGAACCTCCGACTGTCTGAAATCGTACAACCACTCTGATACTACACTGTTCATCCATGCGGCTACTAAGGTTGTCAACCAAGGTCAATGACATGCAACCAACCAGCTGATGACACGTGTAAAGTGTATACTGACTTGCATTAAATGCATGCAGTATATAAAGAGATGAACCCACTTCATTTGAAGTAACTTGCTAACTCTGGACAAGTTCAATCTCTTATCTTAAGATAGGTTATTATTAGTAATTTCCTTATCTCTCTTAGTGCAAGAAACCTTAGTGTTCCAACTTGTTTAGATTTAGGTTTATCCTTAATCTTGTTTCCGCAACAAGCTGTAAATTGTTAATGATTTATCAATAAACAATTTAGAAAAGTAAAATCTGTGTGTTTGTATTCAACCCCCCCCCCCCCCCTTCTACAAACTTGTATAGGCCTTCGGGACCAACAAGTGGTATCAGAGCGGATTTGTTTAATCTCATAAACAAGATCTAATCTAAGATATTTCTCTTCCTTGCTATTATCTGAAAATGGCCACCAACACAAACACAAATTATATAGACAATGGTTCTCTTGCTAAACCTCCCAGATTTTCCAAAGATAACTTCAACTTATGGAAAAATAGGATGACACTCTTCTTAGAAGGTGTAGACCTTACTATGCCTTACTATCTCGAGAATGGTCCATTCATCCCTGTAAGAATTGATGATGCAGTTCCAGGCGCTGAGAATAGACCTGCTATTCCAGAAAGACGGGTACCTAAGGAAATCCTTAAATGGACTGGCGAAGATAAGAAGAAAGTGGCTATAGATACAAAAGCCAGATCCATACTATCCATGGCTCTTCCTGACGAAGTCTACCATTCCGTCATGAATCTGAAAACATCAAAAGCCATGTGGGACACAATATGTGTTCAGTATGAAGGAACGTCTGAAGTTCGGGACTCAAGAAAGATCAACCTGGTAAGACAATACGAAAGCTTCATTTCTGGTAAGAATGAAACTCTCTCTGAAGTTCACCAACGTTTTAATTGTTTAATTATAGATCTGAAAACTGTTGGTAAGGAATATTCTAACTTTGAAGTGATGACAAAGTTTCTAGAATGTTTACCTGAAAGCTGGGACAATTATTCTATGTGTCTCAAGCTGTCAAAGGATCTAAAATCAATGACCCTTGCTACCTTATATGGCACGTTGCTGAATCATGAGCAATCAAGCCATCTTAAGAAGAATCTTGTAAAAGATTCCAAAAGCACCCCTGTTGCTTTAATCTCAGAAGAACTCTCTACTCAGCGACCCTCGGTCACTATCACTGAGTTAGAGAGTAACTCTGAAAGGTCATCAGATTCTGATTATTCAGATAATGATGAATCTTTGGCTCTCCTAACTAAGAAGTTCAGGAGATTTGCCAAAAAGAAAATGTTTAGAAAGACAAACCTCTTTCCATAACTGACAAGCCTAGATCATCATCTTTTGTTGATAAGGCTACTGCTACTTGTTTTAACTGCGAAAAGACAGGACATTTCGCTAACGAGTGCAGGTCTAAGAAAGTTTCTAGACCCTCAGCTTTTACAAAGAAATCCTTTGTTCCAAGGAATAAAGATGACAAATATTCAAAGCTGAAAGAAAAATATGCAAAGCTGAAAAGCTTTAAGAAGAATAAAGGCCTGATGGCTGACTATGATTGGGCTGCTTCTGATGAAGAAGCATCATCATCTGACTCTGAAGATGATGAAGCAAATCTATGTCTTATGGCCAAGATTGAAGAAGAGGGAGAAAGTTCAGACGTTCCCTCCACTTCATAATCTGCTATTCAGGTTAAGAAGGGTATCTGGTATCTTGATAGCGGATGCTCTAGACACATGACTGGAAAGCAAAGCCTTCTCGCTGAATACAAAGAAGAGAAGGGTCCCTCTGTGACTTTCGGTGGAAATGGAAAAGGACATACCCGAGGGTATGGTGTACTTTCAAATGGTACAACCTCCTTCAGAAGAGTCGCATATATTGAAGGGCTGAAGCATAATCTTCTAAGCATCAGTCAGCTTTGCGACATGGATAACAAAGTAATCTTTACTAAGGAATCCTGCTTTGTCTCTGACAAAAAGGAGAAGATAGCTCTCAGCGGTTATCGTTTGGAAAATGTTTATGTAATAAACATGGACTCAACAACCACTGAGAACTCCTGTTTCTTCTCAAAGGCCTCATCTGATGTCAACTGGCTATGGCATAAGAGGCTATCTCATCTAAATTTCAAGACACTGAACACTCTTTCTTCAAAAGAGTTAGTCACTGGTCTACCTCAGCATTCATACACCAAAGAGTCGTTATGTTCAGCGTGTGAAAAAGGGAAGCAGACCAAAGCAAGCTTTAAATCAAAGCAAGTTTCTTCAGTGTCGTCTCCTCTACAACTACTCCATATGGATTTGTTTGGCCCTGTTAACAAACAATCCATCGCTGGAAAGAAATATACGCTGGTCATAGTTGATGAATTCTCTCGCTTCACTTGCGTAATGTTTCTCCGTTCTAAGAGTGACACCCCTGAAGAACTCATCAATTTTGTTCGGAAGATGGAAACCCTGAACAATCTAACCGTTCGCTCAATAAGGAGTGATCATGGGACTGAATTCAAAAACAGTTCTCTTTATTCCTTCCTTGAGAGTAAGGGTATTTCTCACAACTTTTCTTCAGTGAGAACACCGCAACAAAATGGAGTCGCTGAAAGAAGAAATAGAACAATTATTGAAGCTGCACGTTCAATGCTCAGCGATTCTCACCTGCCTACTCAGTTTTGGGCAGAAGCTGTCAACATTGCTTGTTTTACGCAAAACAGGTCGCTGATAGTTAAAAGATTCAAAAAGACAGCCTATGAACTCTTTCATGGGAGAAAGCCTTCAATCAGCTTTCTTCACATCTTTGGATGTCAGTGTTTTATACTGAACAACAGAGATGCTCTTGGAAAGTTTGATCCTAAGGCTGATGATGGAATCTTTCTTGGATACTCCTCAGTTTCCAAAGCCTTCAGAGTCTTCAATCGTAGAAGACAAACTGTAGAAGAAACTATTCACGTCACGTTTGACGAATCCCGTTCAGCGAACTCTAAACCGTCCGCTGATACTGAAGAACTGAATCAATGGTTGTTTTCTCATCTTGGTGATTCAGAAGTTATTCCCACTACTCATGCTCATCCAGTAGAAGATGATAGTCCTATCATTCCAAATATGCAGAACAGTGAAGCTGAAACTTCTTGGGTCTCAGCTGTTCCTATAAACACTATACATAACGTTGAACCAAATGTCTCAGACATTCCATCTACTTCTCAGCAATCAGTGAATATAATGACAACTGCATCCATTCCTCTCTTGGCTGATACTCCTGACGTCGCTGAAGCTTCATCTTCAGCTCCTCAAGTTCAAGTTGAGTCAGCGTCTCACGCTCCGGCTCAGCGATGGACTATAAATCATCCAATTGATCAAATTCTTGGTGACGACTTCGCCTACTGCAACGAATAGAACAATAAGATCCAAACGCTGGGATTCAGACTCGACGAAGTGCAGGTAATATTTGTTTATTTGTAAATTTTATTTCACTAACTGAACCAAAAAAGTAGATGATGCCCTCAAAAATCCAAACTGGGTCAGCGCCATGCAAGAAGAGCTGACTGAATTCGAAAGAAACAAAGTTTGGAAACTTGTTCGGAGACCAACTGATAAAACAGTAATAGGCACTAAATGGGTCTATCGAAATAAGTTGGACGAACATGGTACTGTAACCCGCAACAAAGCTCGACTTGTTGCTCAAGGATACAGACAAGAGGAAGGTATAGATTATGACGAAACATTTTCTCCTGTAGCAAGACTTGAATCTATTCGTCTATTCTTAGCATATGCTATACACAAAAACTTCAAAGTACATCAGATGGATGTTAAGTCATCGTTTCTAAATGGAAAGCTGAATGAAGAAGTGTATGTGGAACAACCTCCAGGATTCCCAGATTCTAAGCGTCCAGGTTATGTTTATAAACTGGATAAGGCACTTTATGGTTTGAAGCAAGCTCCTCGTGCATGGTATGACACTCTTTCTACTTATCTCCATATTGAAAATTTTGAGCGAGGTAAGATTGACTAAACTCTATTTTTTAGAAAAGTGAAAGGTCATATCATTTTAGTTCAAATATATGTTGATGACATTATATTTGGTTCTACTAACCCTGAGCTTTGTACTCGTTTCGCTGATAGAATGAAAGATGAGTATAAAATGAGCATGATGGGTGAACTAACATATTTCCTTGGTCTTCAAATAAAGCAAAATGAGAAAGGAACTTTCATAAATCAGGGAAAATATGTTAAAGATATGCTGAAGAAATTCGACTTAACTGAAAGTTCAGCTATGAAAACCCCTATGGCACCACCGCTGACACTTGATAAGGACACTAAGGGTGTTCCTGTCAATGTCACGCTGTACCGTGGGATGATCGGCTCACTATTGTATCTTACAGCTAGCCGACCCGATATTATGTTTGCAACATTCTTGTGTGCATGATATCAAGCTGAACCTAAGATATCTCATATGAAAGCTGTAAAGCGAATCTTTCGATATCTTAAGGGTACAGCGAATCTAGGTCTTTGGTATCCCAAAGATTCAGGATTTGATCTAACCGCCTATTCAGATAGTGATTTTGCAGGTTGCAAAATGGATAGGAAAAGCACCACAAGAGGATGTCAGCTCCTGGGTGGAAAGCTGGTAAGTTGGACAAGTAAAAACCAAAATTCAGTGTCCACTTCCACAGCTGAAGCTGAATATGTAGCCGCTGGAAGCTGTTGTTCTCAAGTCTTGTGGATGAGAAATCAGCTACTAGACTATGATCTTCAGCTCTCCAAAATTCCAATCTATTGCGACAGCACAAGTGCCATCGCTATAGCAAACAATCCAGTACTACATTCAAAGACCAAACATATAGAAATCAGATATCATTTTATCAGAGATCATGTGATGAATGGTGATATAGAACTTCATTTTATCCCAACTGATTATCAGTTAGCTGACTTATTTACCAAACCTCTTGATGAGACAAGATTCAACTTTCTCATCAGCGAGCTTGGAATGCTGAACTTTGAAGGATAAAATCTTCAGCGGTTCACATTGATCAGCGAAAGGATAAAATCAACTTGTATAACCCATTCTATCATCTTCTCTCTGAATAAACTTGATTCACTGATATCAAGGTATGTTCTCTCTCTGGCAATCGCATGAAAATGCAAGATTTCAAAACAAAATGCATCGCTGAATATCTTTTCCTTAACAGCGATATTTTGAAATTTCTTAAAACCTTCACTGAATATTTTCATTCAGTGCTTCATGTTTTCAAAAGTATCTCTGAGTTTTTCAAAACCTCAGAGACAACCAAGAATATGAAAGGACAGTTGTGACGTCATTGCAACGGATAAAACCCCGGCACGTTTTCTCTTCCTGACACACGTTTGCACATCTCGTTCAAACTTCCAATCAAATGCAAACACGTGTCCGTGTCATGATGAAAATCTTTTCCCGCTCAAGATTTTCTCTTTCTAAAATCTCTATATAAACAAATTCTTTGTTTATATTTTTCTTTTACGCGATCAATCTTCCTCCGCAAGAAAGAATTCACTGTTGCATTTGTGATTTCAAAAACTTCAAGAACTGTTCATCATCTTCTTCATCAAACATCAAGGTTAATATGTTCTTATTTATTACCGAATGCGTATAACTTGTTTCCGATCTTCTCATTGTTTTAACAAGATCAAACAAAAGAACTTCGTAAAATGAAATCATTTTCTTTCATGGTTTTATGAACACAGCCATTTAATGGTTGTTCTTCAAGTTTAAATGCAAAATCTTAAACTTGTTCTTCATTCGTTTCCAGAATCTATTTCTTCATAGAAAACTGGAAAACAAGAAAATGGGTTTTACATTTCGTTTCAAAAATCAATAAAAAAAACCCTAATCTTCATTAAGACATTTGTGTCTGAATGAAATGGATAAAATTCGAAACATCTTATTGGAAATTCTTTCCACATTAAGATTATTCTTATTTGTTAACATCTTTGGTTGAACTATTAATACAGAGAAATGGCCTCGTCTGACATTCCTGCTACCGCTGAGAACATCTCTGCTGACTCTGAGGAAGTGGAAATCCTCAAGGCTCCACAAGTCAAGTTCAAACTTGATCAACTAGACTGGACTAAGATAAACAACCTTTCTGCGCTTCTCGAGTTTCCTCCTCGAAAGCAAGTCACACATCTGACAGATGCTGTGAATTTCCTGAAGAATTGCTGCATTTCAACAGCCCTGACAATTTCACCCCCTGCAAGTCAGCTGCTACTATCTCAGTTCTGGTACTCTGCCAGACACTCTCAGCTACCATCCGCCAAAGATCCCTCCAAAACAGTTGATTGTATCCTCTGCGATACTGAATATGGCACGATAAAGATCACACCCGCCATCATTCGCAAAGCTCTGAACTTTCCCATCGCTACAAAGGAAAAACCTTTTGTTCCTTTCCCTGACCATAAGAAGATCGCTGACAAAGAAGCTCTTATTGCATTTTTTGATGCAATGGGCTATGTATGGGAAATGGGCAGAGACAAGAAGCCTGAGAAGAAGCTAACACTGCTGAAGAAATCGAAAATGCCCAGCGAGATGAACTTCATCTTCGCTCACCTAATCAGCTGCATGACTGCCAAGACCGGCTCTTCTGATCAAGCCGCTCAACCTCAGCAAGCTATGGGATACGCTCTGCTGAAAGGTCTACACATTGACTGGGCATCTCTCATCTATGATGACTTGCTGCAAAGAGTAGACTCTGCCGCTGACAGGCCTGCTTGGGTTCCCTACCCCCGATTCATCGGCGCTATCTTTCAATATGGCCTGAAGGACAGCTACCCGCAAGAGGGCGATCTAAAACTCTCTCAGATTGGCCCTAAGGTACTCGACTTCAAACCTGTTGAAAATGAGGTACGTCTTTCTACCCTCTTAACTCTTCTCAACCCTTCTTCTTCTACTTCTGTGGCTCCTTCAGCGACAATACCCATCGCTGATACCCTGGCCACAAAATCCTCTCCTTCTAAGAAAAGGAAACATTCATCTACCCCACTTGATTCTAAAAGGATCAAGAAAACAAAGGAGCAACCCCAGCAATCTCATGCTGAAGACTCCTCAACTCTTTCTGCAGAGCTGAAGGAACGTTCAGTGGTATGCTCTGCCACACCTGAACAAGCCATCCCTTTTATCCCAACTTCAGCGTCTCTAAACGCTGAGGTTACAAACTTGGAACCTACCCAACCTCCTTCAGTCTCTCAAAAGACTGATGAAGTGATTGTCAGCGAATCCAACGCTGAACTCATAACCCAAACCCCACTCTTATCCTTCGCTCCTCCCTCCACTCATTTGTTCTCAACTCCAGATCTAACTGGAGCTGCCATCTTTTCCTCGGAACATAAAGCTGATTCTCCAGGAATGATGAAGACAGGACCTGCAGAAAAATCCATGGGAACTTTTGAAGATGACATGGAACTTTACTCAGGAACCCGTGATTTCGATGAATTCACCAATCCTCCTGCAGGTAAACAACAACCCATAAACACTGTGACTAAACCCCAAACTTCTGAGCTTTCCTCTGTTCACAAGTTTTTATATGTTACAGGTCCTAATTTGGGAGATATCAACGCCTCTCTGAAGTCCGTGGAGACAAAGCTGACAGGTCTCACCACTACTCTCTCCAATAACTCTACAGCTGTAACAAACGCTGGAGAGAATCTGAACAAACTGACAACGGTGGTGGAGAAGAAGGCTTCCACAGATGACATGAAGCAACTTGATAAGACTCTCAGCGACTTCACCAAGGTGCTCGCTGATATCTACACAGACTACACCTCTCTCAAAAATTCAGTTTCATCCATGTCCAGCGAGGTAACAACGCTGAAGACATCGGCTGGAACACTAGAGGGAGATATGTCTGATGTGAAGACAAATGTCAACACTCTGACGACTGACTTAAGCTCTGTAAAGACTGACGTTGGTTCGATGAAGACTATGATCGAACAGCTGCTGCACAAGGCAAATACTCCTGCTCCTGCTCCTGCCCCTGTCCCTGAATCTGAACACTTTACAGCGGCAGATCGCATTGAGCTCGGGAAGATCAATCCTGCTATTTCTGGCCTTGAAGACAGATTAGCAAAGATTGAAGTTTGTGTAGGTCTCTCTGGCCAAGAAGACAGAGAACCTACCAACGCTGCTGAATCAAGCCATTCCTCCCCCAGTCATCATGAAAAAGAGGGGGAGAAGAGCGCTGAAGATCTCGCCAAGAGCGCTGACCTTTCCCATGATGAATCTATCAGGGGAGAGAAGACGAATACTGAAGAAACCACCGCTGGACCTCAGGGAGATGAAAACCCTGAGGAAACCGTGAAGCTCGCCTCTGTATCTGAGGGGGAGCAACTCGAAGAAGAAGCTGAGAAAACTGAATCTGAAGCAGAAGATGATGAAGCCGTCGGCATCCCTGATGATGAACCATCTTCTTCTCCAAAGAATGATGATGATGATGACGAAGATGACGATGACTTCTTTATCGTCAAACCTGCTCAAAAGATCAAAGCTCTTAAGGGAATCTCGATAAATGAACCTTCAGGGGAGCGGACAAAGACAAAGCCCTCAGACTCTGGAGCTGAGAAAGGCAAAGGCAAAAGCGTCGCTGAAGATGACAATCTGATGATCTTGCTTGAAAAGCCGGTTTGTCAGGTATGCTAAACATCTCACTCCATCCCTCCTCTATCATACCTATCAGTTCTACTACCCAAGCCTATACACTTGAACCAATTCTCTCTATCTGATTCTACCCAAGTTCTTACTCGTAAGATCGCTGTGTTTCAGCTAGTCCTCTCCCTTGTTTGAGGATATCGCTGAAGGCTCCACAACTGCGACTTCACCAATAATACCAGCTGCTGCTGAAGAAATAATCTCAGTCTTAGATTTAATCTCTGAGACTGATGAACCAGAAGAACAGCTACTCTCGCACAATCGCAGACCTTCCTTAGCTCCTCAAAAGCTAAGAGAAGAGGATCAGAAAAGAAGAGAGGAAATAATAAAGCGCTTCGAGGATCAGCGAATCATTCTGAGGCGTGATCAACTTCCTTCAGTTCCTCCAAAGTTTAGAATTTCCAAAGCTGAATACCAGGAACACCTCAGAGCTGAACGCCTACTCGCTGAAAGAAAGGAAGCTGAAGAAAAAGACAGAGAATACGCCATCAAACTTACTCAACGATCAATAAAAGACCCCAAGCTGAAAAGAGTTCCCATTGATGTTCAACGTCAGCTATGGGATGATGCTCAAGAGATCGTTAGAGAAAAGACTAAGGTCTCTGATACGACTTTGGAATGGGCTAAACAAATGCTGACTTATCGATCTAGACCATCCAAAATCGTCAAGGCAAACATCAGAGGAAGACTGTACGCTGAAGTTCCTGTTGTTGAAATGGACGTCTACAGAGATGACGAAACCAAGCAAACTTTCTATGCTACTACCTTAGAAAAGTTTGGTCTCTCTGAATGGTTAGAAACAAAATTAGCCATTCAGGGATCGCGCTCAAAGTTCAAAAGCCATGTCGAGAAGATCTTAAACAAACAGATCGACCTGCTTTCATCTGCTGTGGATATTCCTCCTACTCTTCCTCAACCAAGAAAAGTCCCTGATAAGAAAAAGAAAGCCTCTGATTCAGGTCCTCATATTCGGAATGAAACGGGCATTGGTTTCTCTCGTGGTGAAATTGTTGGCCCTGATGCCGATCTCTCAATGCTTGACACCTCTCTACCACCTGGAGAAACATTCATTCCTGACACAGTTGTAAGTGATCCCTATGGTATATTCTTTTTAGACTACTATGGAAATCATCACTTTCAACGTATCTCTGAGCTAGACATCGCTCCCATCGAACAACTCAGATATCTCGTATACTGGTGTGAAGTCAGACGCAACATCAAAGCTAGACACCTGAAGCCCTTGATTTTTGAAGCAGCTCTAAATAAAAAGAATCAAGGAGAAGATGTCCCTGACTAGATGATCCCCACATCAAAGACCTTTGATAAACTTCTCATCAAGGAAGAACCTTTATAAGCTGATATGATCGCCTTTTCTCTATTGTATCAGTTATTCTTTTGTACATGTAATTTATTTCGCTTGTACTTGTAATCTTTTCATTTCTCTTTGTATCCTGATTCAAAGTTTTAAAGAAAGATTTCAGCGAATGTACTTTACTCCATCAGTACTGAAAAGATCCCAGAAAACAGTAAAAGGGACAAATATTTTATGAGTTCTTTTTATCCTTATGTTTTCATTAAATAGCAATTTTCTTTGTTGCTATGTCATAATCAAATAGGGGGAGATTGTTGATCCAAACCCTCAGTGGTTTGATAATGACCCTCTCTTATATACTTAGTGAAAATTGTAAGTAAACAATATGTATCAGAGTTTCACTATCGCTGATAAGTACTAAGATCTTCCAGTACCGCTGATAGGAACTCTCGCTCTTTAAATTAAACATTCAGCGAAACTGTTCACCATTAATACTGAGTCTGTTCAGTCATTATGATGATCGCTGATAAGTTAGTTGTTTACTTATGATCCCTGAAGACAAGTTTCACGTCAACAAAAGTTCTACGCTGAAGTCGAAGATCAAGCTCAAGAACCAGCGACAAGTCTCCTAATGAACTGATGCGGATCAGCGAAGACTCAGATTTGTCCACTCAACGTGAAGTATTAAGTACAAGACTTCAGCTATCGCTGAACTCTATCATTCGCTGATATGAAATGATAGATCGCTGAATCAACGAAAGCTGATCATGAAGTCCTCCGTACAAAGTACTTTTGTCTTAACCTCCCTTGCACGACTCTGTACGAAATGTCAGAAAAGAACCTCCGACTGTCTGAAATCGTACAACCACTCTGATACTACACTGTTCATCCATGCGGCTACTAAGGTTGTCAACCAAGGTCAATGACATGCAACCAACCAGCTGATGACACGTGTAAAGTGTATACTGACTTGCATTAAATGCATGCAGTATATAAAGAGATGAACCCACTTCATTTGAAGTAACTTGCTAACTCTGGACAAGTTCAATCTCTTATCTTAAGATAGGTTATTATTAGTAATTTCCTTATCTCTCTTAGTGCAAGAAACCTTAGTGTTCCAACTTGTTTAGATTTAGGTTTATCCTTAATCTTGTTTCCGCAACAAGCTGTAAATTGTTAATGATTTATCAATAAACAATTTAGAAAAGTAAAATCTGTGTGTTTGTATTCAACCCCCCCCCCCCTTCTACAAACTTGTATAGGCCTTCGGGACCAACAGCTATCTCATATGAAAGCTGTAAAGCGAATCTTTCGATACCTTAAGGGTACAGCGAACCTAGGTCTTTGGTATCCCAAAGATTCAGTATTCGATCTAACCGCCTATTCAGATAGTGATTTTGCAGGTTGCAAAATGGATAGGAAAAGCACTACAGGAGGATGTCAGCTCCTGGGTGGAAAGCTGGTAAGTTGGACTAGTAAAAAGCAAAATTCAGTGTCCACTTCCACAGCTGAAGCTAAATATGTAGCTGCTGGAAGCTGTTGTTGTCAAGTCTTGTGGATGAGGAATCAGCTACTAGACTATGATCTTCAGCTCTCCAAAATCCCAATCTATTGCGACAGCACAAGTGCCATCGCTATAGCAAACAATCCAGTACTACATTCAAAGACCAAACACATAGAAATCAGATATCATTTTATCAGAGATCATGTGATGAATGGTGATATAGAACTTCATTTTATCCCAACTGGTTATCAGTTAGCTGATTTATTTACCAAACCTCTTGATGAGACAAGATTCAACTTTCTCATCAGCGAGCTTGGAATGCTGAACTTTGAAGGGTAAAATCCTCAACGGTTCACATTGATCAGCGATAGGATAAAATCAACTCGTATAACCTATTCAATCATCTTCTCTCTGAATAAAACTTGGTTAAAGCTGATATCACGGTATGTTTTCTCTCTCTGACAATCGCATGAAAATGCAAGATTTCAAAACAAAATGCATCGCTGAATATCTCTTCCTTAACAACGATATTTTGAAAATTCTTAAAACCATCACTGATATTTTCATTCAGTGCTTCATGTTTATAAAAGAGTCCCTGAGTTTTCAAAACCTCAAATACATCCTAAAAGAATATGAAAGGACAGTTGTGACGTCATTGCAACGGATAAACCCCGACACGTTTTCTCTTTCTGACACACGTTTGCACGTCTCGTTCAAACTTCCAATCAAATGCAAACACGTGTCCGTGTCATGATGAAAATCTTTTCCCGCTCAAGATTTTCTCTCTCTAATCTCTCTATATAAACAAACTCGTGGTTTATAATTTTCTTTTACGCGATCAATCTTCCTCCGCAAGAAAGAATTCACTGTTGCATTTGTGCTTTCAAAAACTTCAAGAACTGTTCATCATCTTCTTCATCAAACATCAAGGTTAATATGTTCTTATTTATTACCAAATGCGTATAACTTGTTTCTGATCTTTTCATTGTTTTAACAAGATCAAACAAAAGAACTTCTTAAAATGAAATCATTTTCTTTCATGGTTTTATGAACACAACCATTTCATGGTTGTTCTTCAAGTTTAAATGCGAAAATCTTAAACTTGTTCTTCATTCGTTTCCAGAATCTAATTCTTCATAGAAAACTGGATAACAAGAATAAATGGGTTTTACATTTCGTTTCTTAAAATCAAGAAAAACCCTAATCTTCATTAAGACATTTGTGTCTGAATGAAATGGATAAAATTTGAACCATCTTAATGGAAAATCTTTCCACATTAAGATAATTCTTATTTGTTAACATCTTTGGTTAAACTGATAATACAGAGAAATGGCATCGTCTGACATTCCTGCTACCATTGAGAACATCTCCGCTGATTCTGAGGAAGTGGACATCCTCAAGGCTCCTCAAGTCAAGTTTGCCCTTGACAAACTGGATTGGACTAAGGTGAACAACCTCTATGCGCTTCTCGAGTTTCCTCCTCGAAAGCAAGTCACACATCTAGATGATGCTGTGAAATTCCTAAAGAATTGATGCATCTCCACAGCCCTGACCATAACACCTCCTGCACATCAGCTTTTGCTCTCACAATTCTGGTACTCAGCCATACACTCTCAACTACCTTCAGCCAAAGACCCCTCCAAAACAATCGATTGCATCCTCTGCGATATCGAATATGGCACCATGAAGATCACCCCTACCATTATTCGCAAAGCTCTCAGCCTTCCCATCGCTACCAAGGAAAAACCATTCGTTCCCCTCCCTGACCCCAAGAAAAACTCAGACAGGGAAGCCATCATTGCATTTTTCGATGCAATGGGCTATGTATGGGAAATCGGCAGAGACATGAAGGCCGAGAAGAAGTTGACGATTATCAAGAAATCGAAAATGCCCAGCGAGATGAATTTCATCTTCGCTCATCTAATCAGCTGCATGACTGCAAAGAACGGCTCCTCTGACCAAGCCGCTAAACCTTAGCAAGCAATGGGATATGCACTGCTGAAAGGTCTCAACATAGACTGGGCATCGATTATCTATGATGACCTAGTTCTAAGAGTGGACACCGTCGCTGACAGACCTCCATGGGTTCCTTACCCCCGATTCATCAGCGCCATCTTCCAATATGGCCTGAAGGAGAGCTACCCAACTGATGGTGACCTGAAACTCTCTCAGGTCGGCCCAAAGATACTCGACTTCAAACCAATGGTGAATGAGGTACGTCTTTCTACACTCTTGACTCTTCTCAACCCTTCTTCTTCTAATTCTGTGGCTCCTTCAGCGACAATACCCATCGCTGATACCCTGGCCACAAAATCCTCTCCTTCTAAGAAAAGGAAACATTCATCTACCCCACTTGGTTCTAAAAGGATCAAGAAAACAAAGGAGCAACCCCAGCAATCTCATGCTGAAGACTCCTCAGCTCTTTCTGCAGAGCTGAAGGAACGTTCAGTGGTACGCTCTGCCACACCTGAACAACCCATCCATTCCATCCCAACTTCAGCGTCTCTAAACGCTGAGGTTACAAACTTGGAACCTACCCAACCTCCTTCAGTCTCTCAAAAGACTGATGAAGTGTTTATCAGCGAATCCAACGCTGAACTCAGAACCCAACCTCCATTCTCATCCTTCACTCCTCCCTCTACTCATTTGGTCTCTCCTCCAGTTCTCGCTGGAGCTGCCATCATTTCTACGGAACCTAAAGCTGATTCTCCAGGAATGATGAAGACAGGACCTGCAGGACAATCCATGGGCACTTTTGAAGATGACATGGAACACTTTTCAGGAACCCGTAATTTTGACGAGTTCATCAATCCTCCTGCAGGTACACACCAACCCATAAACACTGTCACTAAACCCCAAACTTCTGAGCTTTCCTATGTTCACAAGTTCTTATATGTTACAGGTCCTAATTTGGGAGACATCAACGCCTCTCTGAAAGCTGTGGAGACAACGCTGACAGATCTCACCACTACTCTTTCTAATAACTCTACAGCTGTAACAAACGCTGGAGAGAATCTGAACAAGCTGACAACGGTGGTGGAGAAGAAGGCTTCCACAGATGACATGAAGCAAGTTGATAACACTCTCAGCGACTTCGCCAAGGTGCTCGCTGACATCTACACAGACTACACCTCTCTCAAAAATTCAGTTTCATCCATGTTCAGCGAGGTCACAACGCTGAAGACATCGGTTGGACAAATAGAGGGAGATATGTCTACTGTAAAGACTGACTTAGGCTCTGTAAAGACCGATGTTAGTTCGATGAAATCGATGATCGAGCAGCTACTACAGAAAGCGAATACTCTTGCTCCTGCCCCTGTCCCTGCATCTGACAATTTCACAGCGGCGGATCGCACTGAGCTGGAAAAGATCAATCCTGTTATCTCTGGCCTTAAGACAGAATAGCAAAGATTGAAGATTTGATAGGTATCTCTGGCCAAGAAGACAGAGAACCTACCAACGCTGCTGAGTCAACCCATTCCTCCCCCACTCATCATGAAAAAGAAGGGGAGAACAGCGCTGAAGATCTCTCCAAAAGCGCTGAAGACCTTTCCCACGATGAATCTATCAGGGGAGAGAAGGATGCTGAAGAAACCACCGCTGGACCTCAGGGAGATGAAAACCCTGAGGAAACCGAGAAGCTCGCCTCTGTATCTGAGGGGGAGCAACTCGAAGAAGAAGCTGATAAAACCGAATCCGAAGCAGAAGATGATGAAGTCGTCGACATCCCTGATAATGAACCATCCTCTTCTCCAAAGAATGATGATGATGATGATGATGACGATGACTTCTTTATCGTCAAACCTGCTCCGAAGATCAAAGTTCTTAAGGGAATCTCGATAAATGAACCTTCAGGGGAGCGGACAAAGACAAAGCCCTCAGCCTCTGGAGCTGAGAAAGGCAAAGGCAAAAGCGTCGCTGAAGATGACAATCTGACGATCTTTCTTGAAAAGCCGGTTTGTCAGGTACACTAAACATCTCTCACTCCATCCCTCCTCTATCATACACTATCAGTTCTACTACCCAAGCCTATACACTTGAACCAATTCTCTCTATCTGATTCTACCCAAGTTCTTAATCGTAAGATCGCTGTGTTTCAGCTAGTCCTCTCCCCTGTTTGAGGATATCGCTGAAGGTTCCACAACTGCGACTTCACCAATAATACCAGCTGCTGCTGAAGAAATAATCCCAGTCTTAGATTTGAACTCTGAAACTGATGAACCAGAAGAACAGCTACTCTCGCACAGACACAAACCTTCCTTAGCTCCTCAAAAGCTAAGTGAAGAGGATCAGAAAAGAAGAGAGGAGATAATAAAGCAATTTGAGGATCAGCGAATCATTCTGAGGCATGATCAACTTCCTTCAGTTCCTCCAAAGTTCAGAATTTCCAAAAAGGAATACAAGGATCACCTCGAAGCTGAAAGATTAATCGCTGAAAGAAAGGAAGCTGAAGAAAAGGACAGAGAATACGCCATCCAGCTTTCTAAACGATCAATAAAAGACCCCAAGCTGAAAAGAGTTCCCATTGATGTTCAACGTCAGCTATGGGATGATGCTTAAGAGATCGTTAGAGAAAATACTAAGGTCTCTGATACGACTTTGGAATGGGCTAAACAAATGCTGACCTATCGATCTAGACCATCCAAAATCATCAAGGCAAACATCAGAGGAAGACTGTACGCTGAAGTTCCTGTTGTTGAAGTGGATGTCTACAGAGATGACAAAACCAAGCAAACCTTCTATGCTGCTACCTTAGAAAAGTTTGGTCTCTCTGAATGGTTAGAAACAAAAGTAGCCATTCAGGGATCGCGCTCAAAGTTCAAAAGCCATGTCGAGAAGATCTTAAACCAACAGATCGACATGCTTTCATCTGCTGTGGATATTCCTCCTACTCTTCCTCAACCAAGAAAAGTCTCTATTAAGAAAGAGAAAGTATCTGGTTCAGGTCCTCCTATTCGGAATGAAACGGGCATTGGTTTCTCTCGTGCTGAAGTTCTTGGCCCTGATGCCGATCTCTCAATGCTTGACACCTCCCTACCACCTGGAGAAACATTCATTCCTGGCACAATTGTAAGTGATCCCTATGGTATATTCTTTTTAGACTACTATGGAAATCATCACTTTCAACGTATCTCTGAGCTCCACATCGCTCCCATCGAACAACTCAGAGATCTCGTATACTGGTGTGAAGTCAGATGCGACATCAAAGCTAGACACCTGAAGCCCTTGATTTTTGAAGCAGCTCTGATCAAAAGAAAACAAGGTGTAACCGTCCCTGACTGGATGATTCCCACATCAAAGACCCTTGATGAACTTCTCATCAAGGAAGAACCCTTTACAAGCTGATATGATCGCCCTTTTTCTCTATTGTATCAGTTATTCTTTTGTACTTGTAATTTATTTCGCTTGTACTTGTAATCTTTCCATTTCTCTTTGTAACCTGATTCAAAGTTTTAAAGAAAGATTTCAGCGAATGTACTTTACTCCATCAGTACTGAAAAGATCCCAGAAAACAGTAAAAGGGACAAATATTTTATGAGTTCTTTTTATCCTTATGTTTTCATTAAATAGCAATTTTCTTTGTTGCTATGTCATAATCAAATAGGGGGAGATTGTTGATCCAAACCCTCAGTGATTTGATAATGACCCTCTCTTATACTTAGTGAAAATTGTAAGTAAACAATATGTATCAAAGTTTCACTATCGTTGATAAGTACTAAGATCTTACAGTACCGCTGATAGGAACTCTCGCTCTTTAAAATAAACATTCAGCGAACACTGCTCACCATAAATGCTCTGAGTCTGTTCAGTCATTATGATGATCGCTGATAAGTTAGTTGTTTACTTATGATCCCTGAACACAAGTTTCACGTCAACAAAGGTTCTACGCTGAAGTCGAAGATCAAGCTCAAGAACCAGCGACAAGTCTCCTAATGAACTGATGCGGATCAGCGAAGACTCATATTTGTCCACTCAACGTGAAGTATCAAGTAAAAGACTTCAGCTATCGCTGAACTTTATCATTCGCTGAATAGAAAATGATAATGCTCTGAATCAACGAAAGCTGATCATGAAGTCCTCCGTACAAAGTACTTTTGTCTTAACCCCCCCTTGCACGACTCCGTACGAAATGTCAGAAAAGAACCTCCGACTGTCTGAAATCGTACAACCACTCTGATACTACACTGTTCATCCATGCGACTACTAAGGTTGTCAACCAAGGTCAATGACATGCAACCAACCAGCTGATGACACGTGTAAAGTGTATACTGACTTGCATTAAATGCATGCAGTATATAAAGAGATGAACCCACTTCATTTTAAGTAACTTGCTAACTCTGGACAAGTTCAATCTCTTATCTCAAGATAGGTTATTATTAGTAATTTCCTTATCTCTCTTAGTGCAAGAAACCTTAGTGTTCCAACTTGTTTAGATTTAGGTTTATCCTTAATCTTGTTTCCGCAACAAGCTGTAAATTGTTAATGATTTATCAATAAATAATTTAGAAAAGTAAAATCTGTGTGTTTGTATTCAACCCCCCCCCCTTCTACAAACTTGTATAGGCCTTCGGGACCAACATCTTCTCCCCCTTCCTCATGATGAGTGGGGGAGGAATGCGATGACTCAGCAGATGGTGTTGGTTCCCTGTCTTCTTGGCTAGGGAATCCGACTAATCTGGCTTCCAGGCCAGTTATAGCAGGATTGATCTTGAGAAGTTCAGCTCGATCCGCCGGAGTAAAATGCGAAGGTGCAGGGGCAGGGGCGGTCATGTGATTTAGGATCTGCTGTACCATCGTCTTCACTGAACTTACGTCAGTCTTTACGGAACTCACATCAGTCTTTACAGCGGACATCTCTCCCTGAAGATTTCCAACCGATGTCTTCAGCGTTATGACCTCGCTGGACATGGTTTGAACTGTTGCTTTGAGAGAGGTGTAGTCTGTGTAGATGTCAGCAAGAACTTTGGCAAAATCACCAAGAGTACCATCAACCTTCTCCAAATCAGCTTTGGAGGCATTCTGTTCAACCACTTTTGTCAGCTTGTTGAGATTCTCTCCAGCGTTTGTTACAGTTGAAGAGTTGTCTGAGAGAGTAGTGGTAAGACCTGTCAGCTTTGTATCCAGGTTCTTCAGAGAGGCGTTGATGTCTCCCAAATTAGGACCTGTAACAGATAAGTACTTATGAACAAAGGAAAGCTCAGAAGTTTGGGGTTTAGTTACAGTGTATATGGGTTGGTGTATACCTGCAGGAGGGCTGGTGAAGTCGTCAAACCTTCTGTGTCTTGAAAAAAGTTCCATGTCGTCAGCTAGAGTGCGTGTACGCATGGACATTCCTGCAGGTCCTGCATCCATCATTCCTTGAAAAGTATCAGCTTTAGCTTCTGGAAGAATGACGGGTGCTCCAGTGATCGTGGTGAAAACTGGATTAGAGTCCAATGGAGTAGAGAGAGAAGCGAAGGTTGAGAAGGTTTGATGTGGAGCTGATTCAGTGTTGGATCCACTGAGAATCACTTCTTCAGTCCTATGATAGACTGAAGGAGGTTGGGTCGATTCCAAGTTTATAACTTCAGTGTTTAGAGACGCTGAAGCTGGGATGGAAGGGGTGGTTTGTTCAGCTGTGGCAGAGCGTACCACTGAACTTTCCATCAGCTCTTCAAGATGAGCTGAGGAGTCTTCAGAATGAGATTGCTGGGGGGGTTGCTCCTTGGTTTTCTTAGTCCTTTTGGAACCAAGTTGGGAAGATGAGTGGTTCCTTTTTCTAGAAGGAGTGGAGGTTGCAGCTGGGGTATCAGCGGTGGGTTTTTCCAATGAATGAGCTGCAGAAGTAGAAGAAGGAGGATTGAGAATAGATAAGAGAGTAGAGGGACGTACCTCATTTGGCATTGGCTTGAAGTCGAGTACCTTAGGGCCAACCTGAGAGAGTTTCAGGTCTCCTACGTTTGGGTAGTTATCCTTCAGGTCGGTTTGGAAGACGGCGCTGAGGAATCTAGGATATGGAACCCATGATGGTCGGTCAGCAGCAGAGTCTACTCTGAGCACAAGATCATCGTAGATTATCGAGGCCCAGTCAACATGAAGACCTTTCAGCAATGCATAGCCCATTGCTTGCTGAGGTTGAGCGGCTTGATCAGAGGAGCCGGTCTTTGCAGTTATGCAGCTTATCAAGTGTGCGAAGATGAAGTTCATCTCGCTGGGTATTTTGGATTTCTTGATGAGGGTCAGATTCTTCTCAGGCTTCTTGTCCCTCCCTGTTTCCCATACATAACCCATTGCATCAAAGAATGCAATGATGGCTTCCATATCAGCATGTTTCTTGTGGTCAGGGAGAGAAACAAAGGGTTTTTCTTTTGTGGCGATGGGAAGGCTCAGTGCTTTTCGGATAATGGTAGGGGTGATTTTTATGGTGCCAAAATCAGTGTCACAGAGGATGCAATCGATTTTCTTTGTGGGGTCTTTGGTCGATGTGAGCTGAGTGTGTCTGGCAGAATACCAGAACTGAGATAGTAGTAGTTGATGAGCAGGGGGTGATATGTTCAGGGCTGTAGAGAGGCAACATGTTTTGAGGAAATTCACAGCATCATTCAGATGTGTGATTGCTTTCGAGGAGGAAACTCGAAAAGCGCATAGAGATTGTTTGTTTTTGTCCAATCGAGTTCCTCAAGCGTGAACTTGACCTGAGGAGCCTTGGTGATTTCCAGTTCCTCAGCAGCAGCAGTGTCAGTAGGAATATCAGTAGATGCCATTGCTGTATTATCAGTTCAACCAAAGATATAACAAATAAGAATAATCTTAATGTGGAAAGATTTTCCAATAAGATGGTTCGAATTTTGTCCATTTCATTCAGATAAAAATGTCTTAATGAAGATTAGGGTTTTCTTGTTTTTGAAAAAGAAATGCAAACCCAATAAAAAGTCTTGTTTTCCAGTTTCCATTAAGGATTAGGATTCTGGAAAAACGTATGAAGAACAAGTTTAAGATATTTGCGATTAAACTTGAAGAACAACCATGAAAGGTTGTGTTCATAAAACCATGAAAGAAATGATTTCATTTTTGAAAAAGTTCTTTTGTTTGATCTTGTAAAAATAATGAGAAGATCATTAACAAGTTTTAAGAAACAGGTAAATAAAAGAAATATTAACCTGGTTCGTTGAAGAAGAAGAAGAAGATGAACAGTTCTTGAAAACTTGAGAGCAAAAATGCAACAATAGTTTTCTTGAGGAAGAAGTTGTTCGCGTAAAGGAAAAATATAAACCTAAAAGGTGTTTATATATGGAGATTTGAGAGAGAGAAAAACTAGTGCGGGAAAGTTTTTCATCATGACACGGACACGTGTTTGCATTTGATTGGAAGGTAAACGAAACGTGTAATCGTATGTCAGAAAAAGAACGTGCCAGGGCTTATCCGTTGCGATGACGTCACGGATGTCCTTTCATATTTTAGGATGTCTCTGAGGTTTTGAAAGCTCAGGGACACTTTTGAAAACATGAAGCACTGAATAGAAATATCAGTGTTGGTTTTAGAAATTTCAAAGTATCGCGGATTAAGGAAGAGATATTCAGCGATGCAATTTGTCTTGAAATCTTGCATTCACATGCGATTGTCAGCGAGTAAGAGAGAAAACATACCTTGACATCAGCGAATCAATTATGTTCAGAGAGAGAATGATAGAATGGGTTATACAAGTTGATTTTATCCTATCGCTGATCAAATGTGAACCGCTGAAGATTTTACTCTTCAAAGTTCAGCATTCCAAGCTCGCTGATGAGAAAGTTGAATATTGTCTCATCAAGAGGTTTGGTGAACAGATCAGCTAACTGATAGTCGGTTAGGATAAAATGAAGTTCTATATCACCATTCATCACATTATCTCTGATAAAATGATACCTGATTTCGATGTGTTTTGTCTTTGAGTGTAGCACTGGATTGTTGGCTATAGCGATGGCACTTGTTCTGTCGCAATAGATTGGAATTTTCGAGAGCTGTAGGTCATAGTCCAGTAGTTGATTTCTCATCCACAAGACCTGAGAACAACAGCTTCCAGCGGCTACATATTCAGCTTCAGCTGTGGAGGTAGACACTGAGTTTTGCTTTTTACTTATCCAACTCACCAGCTTTCCACCCAGGAGCTGACAGCCTCCTGTGGTGCTTTTCCTATCCAATTTGCAACCTGCAAAATCACTATCCGAATAGGCGATTAGATCAAATGATTCAGGGTTTGATCTACGATGTTGCAAAACTGACTGATGCTTAGACGATTAAGCTTCAGCACTTCAGCATAAGCAACTCTTCTGAAGGTTGTTGTACCATTTGAGAGTACACCGAATCCTCAGGTATAGTCTGTTCCATTTCCACCACTGGTCACTGAGGGACCATTTTCTTCTTTGTTTTCAGCGAGCAGGTTTTTCTTACCAGTCATGTGTCTAGAGTATCAGCTATCGAGATAACAAATACACTTCATAACCTGCAAAACAAAGGAAGATCAGTTTGACTTAGGGAACCACATCATCTTGGGTTTAGATTTATCAGCGGTGGTAGAGGAAGTGGAAGGTTCAGCAATCTTCGCAGCATTTGAAGATTCAGCTTTGTCAGTCTTCACCTTGGTTAATTTCTTAACCTCATTGGTAGGATTCACCTTGACCTGATTTGCACCAGGATTGGTCTTCTTTGCCTTGGGGGCAATGATCTTCACCTTAGCTAATTTTTCAGCTTTGGTGGCTGTTGGACAGTTACTAGCAATATGATCGGTAAGTCCACAGTGATAACATTTCCTATAACTGAAAGTAGTTTTAGGATCTTTTGAATGCTGAGCTTTTGATTTTGAATTAGAAGGACCAGCACCAAATAAGCTATTGGCTTTTGAAATAGGAGGAACATTCAGTTCTTCGGATTTCTTACCAAGAATTTCCACTTTGATTCTAGGAGTAGATTGCTGAATAGATCTACGCTGAATAAATCCAGAGATCTTATTCTTTGAATCAGAGGGATAAGTCACTGAAGCTTTAGAAGCGTTCAGCTTTGGTACAGAGGTACCCTTCTGAGGATTTTGGTTAAAAGCAATTCCTTTACCTTTGTTTTTAAAGACTGAGGTAGGTTTTGGATAAATAACTTTTTTTTTACCTTTAGAAGTTTAGGTAGAGATTTCCTCAGGGATAGGCGGTTTAGAAGAGGAACACTGAGAGGATGAAGTATCAGCGACTGAGGATACGAAAGTTCCAAATAAGAGCATGGAACGATCAGTGGTTGGTTCTAGAGTATCAGCTTTGTAACCAATACTACGTTTATCACTCAGGGGAATCTGAGACTTAATTATCTCAGTGATCTTTGTTGAGGAATTATACCATCCATCAACAGTAGCTTTTTCAGCTTTTAATGCAGCGATAGCTTCTTCGCGTTCGATTTTGACTAGCTGATTTAAGTGCACTTGATCTTTAAAATCTTCTTCAATTTTAGAAAGATTTTCTATTTGAAGGTGACCGTTTTTAAGCTGTTCAGCGAGATCAAGGTTTTGATTTTCAACTACAGTTTTGCCATTCATGGCTTCATATAAACTTCTAGTCAAGAGATCGATCTTTCGAAGACTATCAGCTTCATCAATATTTGCAATATTGGTAAAGAAGGAAGGTGATACCTGAGTAGCAGAGGTTGAAGTGGAGGGAATGTCTGAACTTTCTTCCTCATCTTCAAGTTTGGCCATAAGACAGAGATTGGCTTCATCATCTTCAGAGTCAGATGTTTCTTCCTCATCAGAGTCAGCCCAATCATAGTCAGCCATCAGGCCTTTGCCTTTCTTCTTAAAGCTTTTCAGCTTCGCATACCTTTCTTTCAGCTTGGCGTATTTGTCATCTCTAGACCTGAGGTTAGAGGATTTCTCGGGAAACGCTGAGTTTCTCGAAACTTTCTTTGACCTGCACTCGTTAGCGAAATGTCCTATCTTTTCACAGTTAAAACAAGTAGCAGTAGCCTTATCAACAGGAGCTGATGATCTTGGCTTGTCAGTAATGGAAAGAGGTTTATTCTTTCTGAACATTTTCTTTTTGGCGAATCTCCTGACCTTTTTAGTGAGGAGAGCCAAAGATTCATTAAGATCTGAAGAGTCAGAATCTGATGACCTTTCAGAGTTACTCTCCAACTCAGTGATAGTGACCGAGGGTCGCTGAGTGAAAGGTTCCTCTGAGATTAAAGCAACAGGGGTGCTTTTGGAATCTTTTACAAGATTCTTCTTAAGATGACTCGATTGCTCATGATTCATCATCGTGCCATATAAGGTAGAAAGGGTCATTGATTTTAGATCCTTTGACAGCTTGAGACACATAGAATAACTGTCCCATCTTTCAGGTAAACATTCTAAGAACTTTGTCAGCACTTCAAAGTTAGAATATTCCTTACCAACAGTTTTTAGATCTATTATTAAACAGTTAAAACGTTGGTGTACTTCAGAGAGAGATTCATTCTTACCACAAATGAAGCTTTCGTACTGTCTTACCAGGTTGATCTTTCGAGAGTCCTGGACTTCAGAAGTACCTTCATACTGAACACAGATTGTGTCCCACATAGCTTTTGAGGTTTTCAGGTTCATGACGGAATGGTAGACTTCGTCAGGAAGAGCCATGGAGAGTATGGATCTGGCTTTGGTGTCGATAGCCACTTTCTTCTTATCTTCATCAGTCCACATATGATTTTCCTTAGGAATCAGCCTTTCTGGAATAGCAGGTCTATTCTCAGCGGCTGGAACTGCAGCATCAATTCTTACAGGAATATATGGGTCGTTTTCAAGATAATAAGGCATAGTAGGGTCTACACCTTCTAAGAAGAGAATCATCCTATTTTTCCATAGATTAAAATTATCTCTGGAGAATCTAGGGGGTTTTGCAAGAGAACCGTTGTCAATATAGTTTGTGTTTGTGTTGGTAGCCATTTTAAGAAATAGCTAGGAAGAGAAATCTTAGTATAGATCAGATCTTGTTTATGAGATTAAACAAATCTGCTCTGATACCACTTGTTGGTCCCGAAGGGCTATACAAGTTTGTAGAAGGGGGGGGGGGTTGAATACAAACACATATTTTATTTTTCTAAATTGTTTATTGATAAATCATTAACAATTTACAGCTTGTTGCGGAACAAGATAAGGAATAAATCCTAATCTAAACAAGTTGGAACACTAAGTTTTCTTGCACTAAGAAAGAGAAGGAAATTACTAATAATAACCTATCTCAAGATAAGAAGATGACTTGACCAGAGTTAGCAAGTGCTTCAAGAATGAAGCTGGAGTCCTTCTTATATACTGCATACATTTAATGCATGGCAGTTTATACTTTACACGTGGCAGCATCTAATTGGTTGTTGGGTCTGACTTTAGTAGACAACCTTAGTAGCCGCATGTTTGAACAATGTAGTATCAGAGTGGTTGTACGATTTCAGACAATAAGGAGGTTCTTTTCTGACATATCGTACGGAGTCGTGCAAGGGTGGTTAAGACAAAAATACTTTGTACGGAGGACTTCATGATCAACTTTCGTTGAATCAGAGCTTTATCATTCTATATCAGTGAATGACAAAGTTCAGCGATAACTGAAGTCTTGTACTTGATACTTCACGTTGAGTGGACAAATCTGAGTCTTCGCTGATCCGCATCAGTTCATTAGGAGACTTGTCGCTGGTTCTTGAGCTTGATCTTCGACTTCAGCGTATAACCTATGTTGACGTGAAACTTGTCTTCAGGGATCATAAGTAAACAACTAACTTATCAGCGATCACCGTAAGGACTGAAAAGGCTCAGAGCATTATGGTGAAAAATGTTCGCTGAATGTTTAATCTAAAGAACGAGAGTTCCTATCAGTGGTAGTGAATTAGTCTTAGTACATCAGCGATAGTGAAACTCTAATACATATTGTTTACTTACAATTTTCACTAAGTGTTTAAGAGAGGGTCATTATCAAATCACTGAGGGTTTGGATCAACACACATGTTGGCTTGTTCTTCATTGTCGGCTTCATCAGCAGTGCAATCCAACCAGTATTCATCCTCCACCAACAACGCTTTACCCGCTTCTTTTTGTTTCGCCAACATCAGTTTGGTCTTGTAATAATCAGAATTATTTCTTCCGACAATCTTTCGCGAAATGACCAGACGTGCCACAATTATAGCATTTTGGAGTTTCAATAGGCTTTTTCTCTTCAAATCTCTTCTTACCATCATCATGGTTTCTCTCTTCAAACTTTCTATCATCAATCTTTCTATCCTCATACCTTCAAATTTGCTATCCTTGTTCTTTCCATCATAAATCCTAGACCCAGATGAGTACCTCAGGTTGTTTAAACTTGGTTTCCTATAAAACATCTTTTGAAAATGCCTTGTTAATAAAATCATCGCTTGTTCCAGCTCGGAACCATCATCCGAAATATTTCCCGTGTACTCAGCGTTTCCACTATTAGATGCCTCATTCAGATAGTTTCTTGCATGCTTATCCACCATTAGAGCAACTGGATCAGGAATAGACTTCTTCTTTTTCCTATTCTTCTTCTCTTTGATTTCTTCAACCTCTTCTCCATCTTGTTGTAAGGTCGCAAACAGTTCGTGTAATGGCATCGTAGATAATCTAGGACTCTGTTTCATGCGACGACTCACACTTTTCCATTCTGGTTGAATAATGCTTAAGAACTTGACGTTGTTTTCTATCACAGTCTTGCTGATCTTGTTTTTGCTTAATTCGTTCGACAAGGTTACAAATCTATCATAGGTTTGTGCCAAATTCTCGTCATCCTTCGCTTTGAATTCCTCATATCTATTGATGCACAATGTCATTTTCATTTAGTTTCCTATCCGAGATCCTTGCATCATTTTCTCGAGTTGGTCCCACATCATCTTTGCATTCTCCTTGAAACTATCAATCTTGTTGTATATCTCATTTGGAATACCTATGATCAGATACGACTTAGCCTTCCTATCAGCATCATACCTCAAAGTCTCTTCAGCCGTGTAATTTTTTATCGGTTTCCAATCTTCAAATTTGGCTCTGCCTTGAACTACCCATCGGAGTCTTTGCATTAGACCTTATCTTAGAGATAACATGATGTTTGTTCCATTTGATTGTCGTTCTATGAAGTCAATAAACCTATCTCTCCATTGTTCATATTTTCCATCAAATAGAACAAGAGGTCTGGTATCGGAACCAAGAGACATCATCATTTCATTCTTAGACATCTTTACAAAAATACTTGTTGTTAATCTGTAAACAAATTAAATAAAGCAGACGAGAAAATATGCCACACAGTGTATCACCAAAAAATTCTCGCATAAGGGTTGGGCGATTAGGATTCGTGAACAGTAGTTCTCGGTCAACGATAGGTGATGAAAAAGTTATCGATCAACGAAGTAGGTGATGAGGGAGGTTCTCGGTCAAGACTTGAGCGATCAGGAGAGTTCTCGGTTAAAGTGTGGGCGAGCAGGGAAAGTTCTCGACCAACACTTAGGCGATCAAGAAGGTTTTCGCCTAAAGCTTAGGCGATGAAGTCAACTTATCGCTCACTACTTGGGCGATCAAAAACTGACAGAAATCTTATCGCTCACGCGTTGGGCGATAAGGATGAATCTATTCATAGTGCGACAACTATGAATCTTCACCAGGCGATAACTTTGAATGTCGAACCAAAAACTTTTCTAAGTCCAAAAATCTACCAAAGATCAATCAAAACAACTTCAATTGATCTGAAATTTTGCAGGAAGGTTCACACAGAGATTCTGAACAGCTTTATCCAAAAAACTAGCACCAAAACAAACAAAATCAAAGATTTTAATCCAAAACAGTAGGTCACTGTTTTCGAACCAAAATGTCCAAATGTCCTCTGATTTCGATCCAAACTCGATGCTATGACCAAATCGTTTGCACAGAACAAATCACCTACTAAAATCCAACCTATCTGTATCCAAATCTACTCGAAAAACATCCTCAATCTCCAAATTCGAATCCACAGCCGAAAAATACCAAAAAATCCAAAAACTTCGAAAAAAATCACTGAATTTGGCAATCTTCTGCTTTGATTTGCTTGCTCTAATACCACTTGTGATCCCAGAAACAAGTATTAATCCAATAAGATTCAATATGCAAACTCCATCTCTATATTCAATATATCAAAGGTAGAAATGTACAGAGAGAGTTTACAATGAATGTAGCATCAAGAACTATGACAAAAGAACTAACTCTAGGCTATTTATACCTAGAGACCAAAGTTACACAAAAGGCCCTTCAACTTGGATACAATATACAAAATCAACACTAACATGAAATGTAAAGAACATAATATTCAAGAACTCATCTCATATTCTTTTATTCATGATATGGAGGGGAAATTGGGAAAACACCACACTAAACATTTTAGATGACTCTCATGAGAATTAGTCTGTATGTGTTTGTGAATTCTATTCCAAAACCCTAATGGGCAAATGAGCCATAGCCACCTATTTATAGGGCCCATTTACAAGAAATTAGCTTAAAGCCCATAAACTAGCTAAAAGCCTAAAATTATATTTTCTTTATAAAACATTCATTAAATATGAGCTATTTAAGTTAACAAAATTGATTTTGATATTTGATTTAGATACAAAGCTTTTAAATAAATTAGAACAATTTTTAATTGAATGCTCGTTGATGTACTTTAAAAATTTTAGATTTCATTACAGCCTTGTTCATGCATGTTTTTAACCATTAAGAACTTTCATGGACACGATGATGGAATGCTGGTGAAAAACCTCCATGGAGGCGATGGATCTGTCAAAAACGAGCTGACAACTACAGGGGAAGTGACTGACTGCAGTCCCTGAGCCCAGCTTGTGGCGATGATGCTAATATGAAAAAGGGAAAATAATAAACTAATAGTAAAAAATTATCAAACAACTGAAAAATAAAAGATAAAAGATAAAAATACCAAAATACCTCGAATCTAACCAGGTCAACTGAATTTTTTTGATTTTGTTAGAGGGAGGGACTTGAAAAAAATGTGAACCAGGAGTCCCATATCTGTATTTATTTTGATTTTGGGACCACTCTGGATAGAAAGTGTAAAACACAAAGACCAAATTCGTAATTTACTCAAAGTTTTAAGTTCTAGTAAGGGGGTGTTTAGGATTGCTTATTTAAAACAACTTATGCTCTTTTATAAAAGTGCTTATCAACTTATGTGGTGTCAAATCGAATTTAAAAAAATGTGTAGTTTAGCTTATGACAGTACCAAAACATAATAAATTGTTTTTAGGGGGTGTTTGAGATTGTTTATACATGTAAAATGATCAAAAACTCTTCATTACCGGTGCCAAACCAGTATAAACATTTTTTTTCTTATGCGACCGGAATAAAGTCTTGTCTGCTTTAAGCTCAGTTGAACCTGAGAATCTCTTACCTAATAAGAAACTTTAACACCTTAGCTGTTTCATTAATCACATACGAAAATACAAAACACCATGCAAGCTAGTTAGAAGTTCTTAACCGTAGATTGAACCTCCTTAGCGATAACCACGCTACCCAACAATCCCAAACACCCCCTGAGTATTGTATTCTTAAAATAGTTGTGCATTCACCCGTTTGATCTTCTAGTGCAAGTAAATTCTAGCCTACATTTTGGATACCAGTCAAATTCAGCCCCTCGATTTTGTGGTGCAATTGATATTTACCGCAAGAGTGCGGGAGGGCGCTTTCAAATAATCGTATGTCAAGTTATATAAATTAGGTCAAATTTTCGTTCTCTTTACCCTCCATTTCGGCTAATTGATACTCGGAAAAGGTTTCGGAGCAACAGCAGAAGATAAAATCATTGGGTTTAGGGTTTAGCAATATTGATTTGACGATTCGGCAGCCATTTAGGCGGATTAGAAGGTAACATCTGTTCAGTTCTCTAGTGCTTTTCAATTTGTTTCTGCTACAAATTATGCACAGGAGCTGAGGTTAGGGTTTACGAAGTTCAATCAAGTTAAAGATTGTATTCTTCCCCTCTGTTTCCGAGAAAAATGGCTCTTTTATTCGGAGACGAGGTAGTTTGGTTACTCCTGCATCATATTAAGGGGCAATTAGGGTCTGAGTAAATGAAGGTAAAATGAGTAGAGGAATGATAGAATTTCATATGCAGTTTTTTGTATCTAAGAAATAGTTTAGCTAACAATGCTAATGACTAGACCAACTGTAGCTGCCGCTTACTTTTGAAAAGGCAACTAACAAAAAACAGAGCAAACAAATAGTAGTCTGAGTAGAGTCATGTAATATAATACAGTTGCTTACATATGTACCATTTGTATTAAATATTCTCTGAGGACAAGATAAAGCTTCTCTTTCAACATGACCAAATATGTGTTTTTGAGAGATTTTGTGTGCAGAGAGAGAAGAGCCTTATTATGGTAATTTTCCTTTTATGTCGTAATACTTCCAAATGCTACCCTCTGTTACTTATAATACTTTCGAACCTGCCATTACAAGATGCAATAATGGCAATCCTGGTGCACCAAGGCGTTAAGATGGTTGGGAAGGAATCTATTATTTCATTTGTACTACTTGCAAACATGGCACTGCTAACCTACTATAAGAGTACCCCCTGGTTATCTTGCAATTTGCAAAGAGGCTCTCCTGTGACTCCAACCTTGACCATTCAATCACAAAACAAATTGAGTTATGTTTTCTATTTATATTTGGACAGTAGAATTGTGTATGTCATTTCCGTTGTATTATAATTTTTGATTTTGGGTGCTATAAAATCTGTGTGGTGACTTGTGCTAGAGAAATTTATTTTGTTGAGTTTGCATATCTATATATCATGGCAGTCTGACATATTCTTGTTAACAACTCTATCAGTCAACCTAAGAGAAGTTCAGTTTGTGCCAATAATTAAGATGGAGAGTGTTGAAAAACGCAAGGTACCAGAAGAAAACTCAGAGGTGGTGGATGCTGAAATGAAAAACCAAGAATTGGTGTCAAAGAAGCAACGGTTTGTGGCACGAACTTGTGTGCATGAGGTAGCACTTCCAAGTGGGTATAGTTGCAGTAAGGACGAAACAGCTCATGGGACATTATCAGATCCTATTTACAATGGTAAGATGGCTAAAACGTACCCGTTTGTTCTGGACCCGTTTCAGCAAATCTCTGTGTCATGTTTGGAGCGGAAAGAATCAGTTCTTGTATCAGCACATACATCAGCTGGGAAAACTGCTGTTGCAGAGTATGCAATCGCTATGGCTTTTAGAGACAAGCAAAGGGTGATCTATACCTCTCCATTGAAAGCTTTGAGCAATCAGAAATACAGAGAACTGAGTCAGGAGTTTTCTGATGTTGGGTTGATGACTGGTGATGTGACACTTTCTCCAAATGCAAGTTGCCTGGTGATGACAACGGAGATTCTTAGGGGAATGCTTTACAGAGGATCTGAGGTTTTGAAAGAAGTTGCATGGGTTATATTTGATGAGATTCACTACATGAAGGATCGGGAACGTGGGGTCGTCTGGGAAGAGAGTATCATATTTTTGCCTCCAGCTATCAAGATGGTTTTTCTTTCTGCTACCATGTCAAATGCTACGGAGTTTGCAGAATGGATATGCAACATACATAAACAGCCTTGTCATGTGGTGTACACCGATTTCAGACCCACACCTCTGCAGCATTATGTGTTTCCCATGGGTGGATCAGGATTGTATCTTGTAGTGGATGAGAATGAGCAGTTTAGAGAGGATAATTTCTTGAAGCTGCAAGACACTTTCAGTAAGCAGAAGCAAATTGGTGGAAATTCCAAACCGAGTGGGAGAATCGCTAAAGGAGGAAATGCTTCTGGTGGATCAGATATATACAAAATCGTGAAGGTAATAGTCTTTCTCATCTTCAAATGCTGCCTCTTAGAACTTTTTAATTTTGTCTATTAAACAGTTTGTTTATTAAAGTGATTGTGTTTATGTTTCAGATGATCATGGAAAGAAAATTTCAACCAGTTATAATATTCAGCTTTAGCAGAAGAGAGTGTGAGCAACATGCAATGTCGATGACGAAACTTGATTTCAATAGCCAGGAAGAGAAAGATGTGGTGGAGCAAGTGTTCCGAAATGCAATACTGTGCCTGAGCGAGGAGGATAGAAACCTCCCTGCAATTGAGCTCATGTTGCCTCTCTTGCAGCGTGGCATTGCTGTTCATCATTCTGGCCTTCTTCCTATTATCAAGGAATTGGTAGAACTCCTATTCCAAGAAGGCCTTGTAAAAGCACTTTTTGCCACAGAGACTGTATGATTTCATCTTTTTTTTTCTTTTCTCTTTCTGTAGAGAAGCAGCTTAATTCATATTTTTTGTAAATGGAATTAATATGTTTGACATTGGCTTATTAAACAGTTTGCTATGGGGTTGAACATGCCTGCAAAAACAGTTGTGTTTACTAGTGTTAGGAAATGGGATGGTGACAGCCATCGGTATGTAGGATCTGGTGAGTATATTCAGGTGAGTGTCATATTATATATAATACAACAAAAAAAATTATTTTGTCTGCAATAAGTTTCTGATTATTGTTTTCTTTTTACTTATTATAATAGATGAGTGGAAGAGCTGGGCGTCGTGGCAAAGATGAACGTGGTATATGTATTATAATGATTGATGAACAGGTGTCAACTAAAGCTTCTTAGCTCTCCTCTTTTCCCATACTTAATGCACCAACACTCCTCAAATAATTAATGATATCTTGATTTCAGATGGAGATGAATACTCTCAACGACATGGTGTTGGGGAAACCGGCTCCACTGGTGAGTACTTTCAGGCTGAGCTACTACTCAATATTGAACTTAATGAGACGTGCGGAGGGTCAATTTACGGCAGAACATGTTATCAGAAACTCTTTTCACCAGTTTCAGTACGAAAAGGTAGAATGAATTCTTTCTTCTGACCACCCAAACTATTCCATATCTGACTTAAAAGCATAATAGCTTCTGTTCTTTCTAACATATGGATTTCAGACCTTACCTGATATAGGTAAAAAGGTTGCCAAGCTAGAAGAGGAAGTAGCCAAGCTTGATGCTTCCGGAGAGGTAACTAATCTACTCTCACCCTAACTTAGAGTAATTTTGATTGAAAGCAGTCTTTCAATTTGTATTTTGTATTCTTATTTATTTAGGCTGACGTTGCTGAATATCATAAGTTTAAGCTTGAAATATCTGAACTTGAGAAGAAGATGATGGCAGAAATAACAAGGCCTGAGAGAGCTCTATATTTTCTTCTACCTGGTAGACTGGTATGTATGTGGTGAGATGGATGATTCAATTTTCATTTATTTTTGTAACTTTTTCTTATCCATTTTTCAAAAAGCAGGTTAGGATTCGAGAAGGTGGAACAGATTGGGGGTGGGGAGTGGTTGTGAATGTGGTGAAAAAGCCTTCCGCGCCACTAGGCTCATTGCCTCCTACAATGTCTTCATCACGTGGTAATAGTAGCTATATAGTGGACACTTTGCTTCATTGTTGTATTGGTTCAAGCGAAAGTGGTTCTCGTCCAAGGCCATGTCCACCACGTTCTGGACAGAAGGGCGAAATGCATGTGGTGAGTTATGCCTTTTACATCTGGTAATGGTTTGTTTAAATTGCCCTTTAAAAAATAATGAAGATGATTAAACTAAACCCCTTGTTCAGGTTCCTGTTCAATTGGGCTTGATATCAGCATTGAGCAAGCTCAGAATATCAATTCCTCCTGATCTCCGTCCAATGGAAGCACGACAAAGCATATTATTGGCAGTACAGGAGCTTGAAAAGCGTTTTCCTCAAGGTCTTCCAAAACTTAATCCTGTCAAGGTATATATATATATATATACACGACCTTCTTTAAATTCAATTGCAAATTGCTTTGGAATTTTCAATATGGATGCTTGTTGAAAGTCTATGATAAGATTTTTTTTATTTGGAAGTTATTAATCTTTAGTACATGACTTGTCTTCAGGATATGGGCATAGAAGAACCTGAGTTTGTCGACCTGGTAAATCAGATTGAGAAACTTGAACAACAATTGCTTTCACACCCATTAAACAAGGTTTCAGAAACCATGTCTTTTTATTTAATATTCTACTTCTTTTTTTAAAATCAAGTTTCACTAATTCACTTAACACTGCCAAATATGATCTGTTTTTTTCAGTCTCAAGATGAAAACCAGATCAAGTGTTTCCAGAGAAAAGCAGAAGTGAATCATGAAATTCAGCAGTTGAAAACGAAAATGCGTGATTCGCAGGTATAGGCCTGTCAGCATATGTCGGTCAATGCTCTGCGTTTATATTTCCTAGGGGGTGTTTGAATGTGAGTTTTTAAATTGAATATTGTGACTTAAAAGAGTCATAATCATAATCAGTTGATTAAAGCTGGGGGAGTTGAGTAATTTTACATTTATCTTAGTTATTAGTTTTCTTACAATAATTTCTTGCCTTTTTTTTCTTGCAAATCTGAGTATTTTGACACCGAATAATCAGAAAATCAGAATCAGATTTGGTGTTTCATTAGAAATGTCCACAATCTCTTATGGTCATCAACTAACAGCTAAGCAGTTAATTTCGACGAAATTTCGGAAATAGCGAAAATAGCGAGCCCAATCGAAATTTCGGTCCAAAATAGCGGAACCGAAAATAGCGTCAAAATTTACCGAAATTTGACCGAAACTTGAAAACGAAATTTCGGTTGCTATACCAAATTTTTTTTGAAGATTTTTCACTTTTTTTGGGCTTTCATTCTTTTGGGCTTTTTTTTGGGTTTTTAATCAAGTTTTGGGCCTTTTTAATAAGTTTTTGGCCTTTTTAATTCAAGTTTTTTTGGGTTTATCCAAACCCTTTTTGACCTAATGTTTCAAGTTTCCCTCCCATCGACTTAGAATCTGGAAGTTCCAGCCTTCCATCAACTTCTATTCTTCTCAATTTGGTTCCATACTTCCATCTGGCATCTACTATTCTACTGATCGACTTTTCTGTAAGTTATGTACTTATGTTCTTCTCTACTGAATACTGATCTGTATCTTCTTTTCTTCTTCTGTTCTTCTCCACTGCAAAGTGCAGATCTGATCGACTTCTGTTCTTCTTCTATTCTTCTTCTATTCTTCTCCACTGCAAATATGATCGACTTCTTCTGTTCCATCTAGTTTACTGATCTATTATTCTATTAAGTATTTAAGTTATATGTTATATATATATATATATTCATATTTAATTTTATTTTAATCGCTATTTCACCGCTATTTCATCGCAATAACCGCTATTTCAAATCAAGGTCCTGACCGAAATTTCCGCAATCGGTGTGTTAACTGCATAGACTAACAGTAAAAACCATCTAGAACCGGTTATGCTTGGAATGCTGACCGGCCCCCAAATATCACCATGAACAAGGGAAAATGGGTGATGTGGTATGTATGATTGTGGTGAGTATGTATTACAAGTATGTTTGGCCAATTGACGAACTTCACAGTGAAATAAATTGGGGTTTTTATTGATGAGAGAGACATGAACAAACATTTCAAATATGAAAAGTTGGGACGAAAGTGCCACACCATGATTTCACTATCTTTATTAGAATGACTGGAAGACTGAAGACTATGACTCGAGGAATTCTGATGACTGACCGAATGATTTGGAGGAGTGTTGACATTGAGAACATAAAGACACATCAACATTGCCAATCGTCTTCCCTGAAATTTACAAGAATTAGGAAAGAATTTGGTTGCACTTCAAGTCACGAGTCAATTTGCTAACCGATATGAGATTACATTCAAGCTCTGGCATAAATAACATTGATTTGAGTGCTTGATGATTCCTGTTCCAACCACTTTGGTGCGAGTACCATTGCCAATACATATGTGTTGAAGGTTGGTACCACGGGAATAAGTTGAGAAAAGTTGTCGATGCACCTGAGTCTACAATCCTATTCCTTCCAAGGTAAGGAGGATGATTTTGTTGTATGTAGTGCAGCGCTGTTGCTCTTTGCTGAATGGAGTGAAGTTACCTGGTGAGAATGACGGTATTACCTCTTGCTTCACCATCCCTATTTGGCTTCAATCAGTAGGCTTTTCCTGCAACTTCAACATGTCTTGAGTCGTGTTCATTGACAATGAAGAGCAACTTCTTCTGCTTCAATTGTCATTAGTATTTTGAACAACATATGCACTTCCAGGGTTTGTGAATGTGTTATCTTTGGCTACTGCAAAAGCCGGAACCTCAGTAGTGATCGATGATACAAGATTGCTTACACAGATAATTGAGCCTATCTGCTTCCTCCATGAAGAGAGGTTTCAAATAGGAGATTAAAGAAGACAAGTAGCTATAGGATTTCTAACCATGAAGCTTTTTGAGATGTGCTTGTATTGAAATCTAAATACAATGTACAAATTTATATATAGGCAGTCCTTAGACGGTTGCTACAAATCAGACCCTAAGATATAATACAAATTCTATCTAATAAATACAGAATCAACATAACATGTAACCCATCCCTAAGAATCAACTAACAAGATATCGATATCCCTAGCTTGTTTTTCTTTAATGCGTGTTTTGGTTGATGCAGCTTCAAAAATTCCGTGATGAACTAAAGAACCGATCACGCGTTCTAAAGAAGCTTGGACATATTGATGGTGAAGGAATAGTGCAAGTGAAGGGCCGTGCAGCATGCTTGATTGATACAGGAGACGAACTACTGGTCACTGAATTGATGTTTAATGGTAATTTTCTCACTTTCCCTCCCTCATCTACACAACGTGTTTCAAGTGAAAATATAAATCTGTACTCTTGTGAATCTAGAGGAATGGTAATTACAACCTCTACCCTTGAAGCTTTAAGATGTATTATGGTGTTTGTAGAAAGATGGTATGGTATCCCTGAAAAATAACATTATTTTTTTATCTTTTATGATCAGGTACCTTCAATGATCTTGATCATCATCAAATTGCAGCCCTTGCAAGTTGCTTTATTCCAGGAGACAAATCAAGTGAGCAAATACATTTAAGATCAGAACTTGCTAAACCCTTGCAACAACTTCAAGACAGTGCACGCAGAATAGCAGAGGTGAGTTGCATCATCATTGCCCTCTAACTCTAAGTTAATGACTGCAAAACTGATATATGTTTAATAATTCGCAGATTCAACATGAATGCAAGTTGGAAGTTAACGTGGATGAGTATGTGGAGGCAGCAGTTAGACCATTCTTGATGGATGTCATATATTGTTGGTCAAAAGTAACATATTTTTTTTTCCAACTTCAACTCCAACTCATCTGATTCATAGCTTCATTGTTTGTTTACCTCATTCTTCGAAACAATGACTGGTTTTATGTTGTTGCAGGGATCATCTTTTTCTGAAGTTATACAAATGACAGATATCTTTGAAGGGAGTATTATTAGGCTTGCTAGAAGGCTTGATGAGTTTCTTA
The DNA here is from genome assembly GCA_033807775.1 of Saussurea involucrata. Lineage (NCBI taxonomy): Eukaryota > Viridiplantae > Streptophyta > Magnoliopsida > Asterales > Asteraceae > Saussurea > Saussurea involucrata. The sequence continues at coordinate 45,953,960 of CM066314.1, read as the reverse complement.
ATCAGGCTAGTTCATCATGCTCAAAAACTTTAATAATATATTATTGTTCTACAAGTAATTAATCTCGTGTTTCATATCTCTTTACCACAACTTTTTTTTTAAATTCCAGCATATTTTAGTTGCAACTGCCATGAAAATATTTGAGGCCAAATTGTTTAAAATCACTAAAGATGGTGAAAAAAAGTTGCATTGAACATGGAAAAAACCTACATATTTTCTTTTCGTGTTTTTTTGTTATTTTGTTTTGGTAAGTATAGAGAGTAATGTTAATTGGATTGGATGGATTATATATAACAGTTGCGTGCTGCTGCTCATGCTGTTGGAGAAGCTGGGTTGGAGGACAAGTTTGGTGCAGCTAGTGAGAGCCTGCGAAGAGGTATCATGTTTGCAAACTCTTTATATCTTTGAGTAGAGAGAGGAAGGATTCTCTTAGATTTGGAAAATGCTGGTTGGTTAGCGTCATAGATTCTATTTGATTTCATAGCAAGCAAAGGTGGGTTTCTTTTTACCACATGCATGCATGCATTCCTGTGATTGTTTACTAGTAGTGTACGTTGGCAGTTATATTTGTTATAATTCTATGGAAAGAAAGATCAGTGTCGTCAAATTTTGTTTACTAATTATCTTCTTTTCATTTCATGTGTGGGTCCTATTACATCAATCTCTATATGGGAATAGTTTCTTAGCCTATCTTTGCCAAACTAGCTAATAAAATAGTTATGTTTGGTAAAATTAGTTGACAATGTAAAATGACCTAAAATGACATCTTGAAAATATTTAATGCACAAGCATAATCAGAAAAAACCCCTTTAGAGGTTATTGGAATACTACTTGAAGTTGAACTAGCTTTTAAAAAAGCTAACATAACGTAGCTTTTTCAATAAGCTCAAAAAAAATGCTATCTAATGGTTGTCAAACAAGGTGTTAGCTATAAATACAAAAACATAATAGTTCAATTGGTTGTGGTTTCGTTCTTTGCACCCATTTTGTCTTCACGGAAACAACCTCTTCGCCCCTTGGGGTAGTGGCAAATTATGGGGCTTGAGACTTTCACCGTCCTAAAAAGTTGTAACCTTTGACTTCACATGTAGCTTAAACAGTACTTAAAATGCAACGACAAGGCCAAGCTTTTTAAGGCCTGGTCCCGGACCTTCCAAGCCCGTTAGAATTATCTTGAGTAAGAATCGCCAACTCATTTGAGTCGAATTGGTGTCTTTGAGGTGGTGGTGGTTATTACGTAGTTTCATTACATGGTTTATGTGAAGAAAATTGACCGTTTTAGGGATTAAAGAACGGTCGTTACATTCTATACTTGTTTCTTATGTTCCACTTGTCCAATCGACCCATATACGTTCCATTTTTCTTTTCCTTCTCAATACCAAACACTTCAAAGCTTTGAATTAATTTCTGCAACATTTCTATATAGATGAATTACAAATGTATACGATGGACGTATCCCAAATAATACATCCACTATTTAGTCTCGGCTTTAACCTAACATGTACAGAGATAGACATATTTGTAGAACGAGTACCAATCATCTGCACGAAGACACATGATTTACCTGATTCATGAATCATGATGGTCAATCGACAATGGGTGGGGGATTGGGGGATGACGTCATATACATTCTTTGTAGAATGCGTTCACTACTGTGTACAATCACATATGAATGCATGATCAACATGGCTAAACAACACATATAAGTTTTACGCTAATAAATAGGTTGTATATGATGCATGACCAATTGTACTGAAATTCCATTACAAAGTACAAACTATAAATAACCATAGTTTGAAACAAAACTTCAAAGTTACAAAACAAATACTAACAAAAAACCCCTCTTTCATTTGGACAAGACTTTGATTCCCTTCCCTAGATGAACCTCCATTGCCAATCTTCGTTGTTTCATTGCCGCTGAACATAAATATTTAACTTATTTTGGGTTCAATTTTTTGAACCAAACTTTATCTTTCATTTTCATTATATATATATATATATATATATATTTATATATTGAAAAGCCTTCATGCTACAGCCATCCCGGCATGTAACTGCATATGACTGGAGCATGGAGAGTCAGGCTGTTTGAATGCATACTTGTCTTTGTGTTCATCAACCGAGATCTGCTTGTATCAACATTTTTCACAACAAAATGCTTTCTCACCTCTACAAACCAAACATAAAGGAGCAATCAATGAGCCACATAGATAAAACCCAGTATATGTGAGTCGTGCGAAAGGAATGAAGCAACAAGGTTAGTAAATATTCACCAACAATAAAAAAAGAAAAGAAAAGAAAAGAAATAAACATCCCTCTCTTCACCTATCTTAGGGGCCGTTTACAAAATGCTTACACGGGTAAGTGCTTACTAAGTCACATTAGCTTACCGGATGAATATGGCAAGGACTAAGAATCTTACCCGGTAAGAGCGGAAACAAGGACCGAGAGTCTTACCCGGTAAGTGAGTGCGACGACTCTTACCACGGTTAGCGTTTACCGGCTAAATTGTTGCATACGATGCCATTTTGGTGGACTAAAATCTTACCCGAGAATTAAGTGATAGTGTTGAATTTTACCGGTAAGCACTTACCCGGGTAAGTGATTAGGTAAACGGCCCCTTAATCTTAGTACTCTGTTGTTATTCGATCCTCAATCTCTTTTAACTCCAATAAATGAAGTCGTATCAAAAGAAGATTGTAATGGAAAATTTGAGTATATCTCTTTCAACAAAAGCCATTGGGTGGCTAGGAATTGATTACAACATCTTACGTTATTTCCATACCCTCTCAAACCTCAATCGGATTCATTTTTGATGCACACTACAATTTGCTCTATCATGATGGGGTTTCTTTTCATCAAGAGCTAATTGAATACCCATTTGAAAGACTAGAACAATAATAATAATCAATGACCCAACAATCTTCCCACTTTGAACCAAAGCAAGCACAACAAGAAGAAACGAATTAAGTTCCCAACTTAAACAACAAACCCAGATCGTTGAATTTAATAAAATCCTAGAACAATAATAAACTAAGGTTCCATACCTATACATGAAAATATCCAATCCATGAAGCTTCTTCTTGCAAAGATGGCAACAACTAAAGAAATCACCATCGTCCTCAAACACCACTGGCGGAGGAGGAGAAGGAGCACAAAACAGTCCTCCACCCAATCACCAGTAACCCAATAGCAGCTACTCTTAAACCCATCATCAAACCTTTTCTTGATCAAATTATTCCCCACATGTGATATCACACATGTATACTCCTCCAATAACTCAATTTCAATATCATCTTTAATGGGTCTCTTGCTAAATATCTTGGATCTGGGTGAAGCATAAAAAACCGGGTTTAGAGTATGTTGTCCCATATTATCTCTCTTATAGTTAAAAAAAACAGAAACATGTAGATATGCGGAAGCGTTTTAAAATAGTTTGTATTAGCTTGGTAGAATCAGTAGAAAGAGAGGAGATCAATGAAAACAATAATGTAATCAACTCAATGAGCCATATGCTTGATATTAAAATGAGAATAGATTACAATATTGAAGAAAAGATGAAGAACACACAACTGTGTGAAAACCCTAAAATCTCTCTCTCTCTCTCTTTCTTAACTGGGTGCAGTTACGATGTGAAGTGTGTGCTATTCTAAGCGTACAAAGCTTGCAGTAAATCATAACAAATCTTCCTATTTATAGGAAAATAGTACACACAAGTCAACACAGAGGCCAATAGAATTCTGCCACCTGTAAAGGCAATGTAACCGTTTGGGGGGGTACGTGGCAGGCCTCAATAGGAGTTCACACCTGAGAGATAAGGGAGGTTCTTCAAGGAATCTTGCAAATTCTTCAAGTATTGACCACAGAGGTTGATCTTCATCAAATGTTCCGAGGTTCCTCACAGAGGCTCTAAGGTCTTCCACAGAGGCTCTGAGATCTGAGAGTTATCTTCTGGTTGGGCTCTTCTGTGTGTCTTCACTCGGCAGAGGCTTTGACTTTATTCAACGCAGAGGTCTTTTGTGATAAGAAGACTTGGTCTTTTTACAATACTTGAAATGAAATAAATGGGGCTAACAATCTCCCCCTAAATATTGGAAAAAAAAAACATTACAAGTGCATCTACGCTAGAAAGCAAAGAGGTTTAACTGTTACCTTTGTAAAAGGGTTTTTCATTAAAGCATTGAAAGAATTACAAGGAAATTACGTTTCTTATAATGGGAAATCATCTACAGGTTCTAAGAAGTGGTTCTTCAGAGTGTTGTATAAATACATGATGATTCCTCTGAATTTGATGGTAGTATCGATGTCCACGATAATTTGGCTCGCTGGTCCGGATGGCACCTGCTCAGAAACCTTCTTCTGCAGAATGACTTGTCTGAACTTTTGGAGCGTCCCTGTGGAATACTTCATGCAATGTATTGGCCTGAATATATTGTTTTCTCCAAACTCGTTCTGGTAGACATACCCAAAGTCAGGCTCTATGATCACAGTCTCTGGCTCTTCAAGCTCTATCAGATCCATTTCTTCATCAGGGGTTGTGATAGATATTTTCTCCACTCCAAGCTCCAGAGCTAACTGAAAATTAAGCAGACTATACATTTTTACCTTTTCCCTCATGACCTCTCTTATGGCTTGATTAGCAATTCCATACTCCTTTCTTCTGCCCACTCTCTGCTCAGTCCATCCGTGTAGTTGATGCAGATCGTAGACGCAGAGGTTCCTTAAGTCGGCATTTGAGAAGACATGGTTCGATCCATCATCCCTTTCTACCTGATATTTGCAATACATTATAGACTTGTTGGCATAGGAGTGAAGAGTCAGACTCTCAAATGTCTTTATGTACCTTAGTGAATAAACTTGGCTGGGCTCTAAAGACTTCTCTCTAATGAATCTGAGCTTGAGCTCATAAGAGAAATAGATGCTCAGCCTGAAATGTCCGATAACGACGCTGAAGTTGTGAATTTAATAGCATTTAACCAACTCGACAACCATATGCATCGACCCGCATTGAATGCCGGACCGTTCGTTGAAGATAAAAGTATATCGAACCCATAAGGACGGGAAGAAGATAAGAAATGGCCAATGATGCATAAAGGTGACATCTATATACGTTTCAAGGAAACAATGGTCACTTTTCTCTTGTTTTTCTACCATGTTACGCGAGAACCGTGTAAAAAGTACATGTTTTTACACCATTTTTCAAAACAACTGTGGAAAAGATCAATTTTACATTGTTATACGTAACAACGATGCATAAATGTGACATCTTTATACATTTCAAGGAAACAATGATCACATTTTTTGTTATTTTTTACCATGTTACGCGAGAACCGTGAAAAAATACAAGTTTTTACACCACGTTTCAAAACAATTGTGGAAAAGATCACATTTTTACATTGTTATACGTAACAACGATGCATGAAGGCGACATCTTTATATGTTTCAAGTAAACAATGGTCAACATTTTTCTTGTTTTTCTACCACGTTACGCGAGAACCGTGTAAAAAGTACATGTTTTTACATCATGTTTCAAAACAAGTGTCAAAAAGATCACATTTTTACATTGTTATACATAACAACGATGCATAAAGGTGACATCTTTATACATTTCAAGGAAACAATGGTCACCTTTTTTCTTGTTTTTCCCCCGGTTACGTGAGCACCGTGAAAAAGTAAATGTTTTTACACCATGTTTCAAAACAACTGTGGAAAAGATCACATTTTTACATTGGTATACGTAACAACATTGAATAAAAGTGACATCTTTAAACGTTTCAAGGAAACAATAGTCCCTTTTTTTCCTTGTTTTTCTACCATGTTACGCGAGAACTGTGTAAAAAATACATGTTTTTACACCATGTTTCAAAACAACTGTGAAAATGATCACATTTTTACATTGTTATACGTAACAACGATGCATAAAGGTGGCATGTTTATATGTTTCTAAAACAATGGTCACCTTTTTTCTTGTTTTTCTATCACGTTTCGCTAGAACCGTGTAAAAAGTACAGGTTTTTACATCATGTTTCAAAACAAGTGTGGAAAAGATCACATTTTTACATTGTTATACGTAATAATGATGCATAAAGGTGACATCTTTATACGTTTCAAGGAAAAAATTGTCACATTTTTCCTTGTTTTTCTACCGCGTTACGCGTGCACCGTGAAATAGTAAATGTTTTTACACCATGTTTCAAAACAACCGTGGAAAAGTTCACATTTTACATTGGTATACGTAACAACATTGCATAAAGGTGACATCTTTATACGTTTGAAGGAAACAATGGTCATCCTTTTCCTAGTTTTTCTACCATGTTACGCGAGAACCAGGGGCGGATGTACACCATGAGTTTGGGGGTCATTTGACACCCATGACGCCTCACATTTTTGTTTTTTTAATATTAAAGGTTTGTTTTTTCTAATTGATGTATACTTCTTTGACCCCCAAAAAATTTGAAGTTTGACCCTACATTATGTTATTTAAATCTCGACCCCCATCTCTAATATTTCTAGATCCGCCACTGGCGAGAACCGTGTAAAAAGTACATGTTTTACACCATGTTTCAAAACAACTGTGAAAAAGATCACATTTTTACATTGTTATACGTAACAAATATGCATAAAGGTGACATATTTATATGTTTTAAGGAAACAATTGTCACCCTTTTTGTTGTTTTTCCACCACGTTACGCGTGAACTGTGAAAAAGTACAAGTTTTTACACCATGTTTTAAAACAACCGTGGAAAAGATCACATTTTTACATTGTTATACGTAACAACGATAGAAATGGCTCATTTGTTCAAAACAACTGCGTTTTCTCAACATTTGAAGCTCGAAATGGATCGATTCTTTACCGTTTTAGTCCATTCTTCTTGCACCAAACTCTTGGTAACTATTTTACCAACATTTTGGCGTATAGAAAACCATTTTCCGACAAGTAATGAGCCCCATTTTTTCATTTAAGGTTTGGTTTTTAAAACTAAAACTCAAGAAACTTTAAACGTAAAATCGAACTGTATAAACCCAAATATGAGACATAATGCTACTGGGGTTTGATAGAATACCTAAAAACGAATCCATAGACATAATAATCATAAGATTTGGTTAAGAATCTCACCCAAGATCGATGAAAAACCGAAAATGTTGATCCTGAACTTCGAACTCAGATTTCTCCGTTGATATATGCTTATTTCTCCAACTATTTGAACCAAAATGACCCTCAACCGGTTCCTTACGTTTATATGACAAGATATTTGGTGTATTAGTTGAAAAATCCGACCAAATCGCGGGTTCTAAGCTGTTGGGTCGTTTTCTCCAAACAGAATTGTACTAATGGCAAAACAGGCCCTTAGACTTTGAAGAAGATGACATTTGGCCCCTTGCGTTTCCTGACTTTTACAATTGCCCCCCTCAACTTACTATTTTGACAAACTTTACATTTAACCCCCCTCCTGACATGATACTTAACATTTTTGGTCAAAAACTAAGTTGAACTCTTATTTTAAGCAAATGGCAGGCTTGACCCCTCTCTACTCCATCATTTACATGTTTGGTCCAATTAAATAAAAAGCAATTTATTTTATTTTCCTTTTACCTTTCTTTTCATTATTAATCATTTACCACTTTTTTGAATGTTACAAATCTCCCCTCCTTTAAGGAATTCCGTCCTCGGAATTATTTTGACTAAAAAGTTGAGGATCTCTAGCTCTCTTCCACTCTTTGGCTCTCACGTCATTTTCTACACTTTGGTGGAAATTCCACTTAACTAACACTAGAGATATACTCTTATTCCTTAGTCTTTTCGCTTCTTCTTAGTCAAGCTACTTGTGCAATCTACAGAGTTCCTCCAATGTCCACATGACATTACCACTACTTCTCCTTGCAAACATACTTATAGGCTTATACACACTCTCAAACCAGTAGTGCTATAAACCATACTAATATATGATGTAACATAATCATAGATAACTAATGCATGAACGTGTGCGGTGTTTTGTAGAGAACATACCAGATGTGATGTTGGGAGTCTCTATAGGTTCCCCTAAGGTTATGTTGTATGCTCGACCTCGCCCCCTAGGCATCTTCTTATCAGGTCCTTTCCCCGACCCGTGTCCCATTGTCTTAATACTATTCATAGCTCCTTTATGGACATTGGGACAATCAAACTGTAGGTGCCCCGTAGCTCCACATTCATAGGAAGACTTCCTTTCTAGACATTCTCGCACAATATGCCTTGGCTTCCCACATCTGTAGCATGTCACATTCCCAATCATACACTCACTCTTGTGTCTCCGACTGCATTTGTTGCATTGAGGGATAATATAATCATCGCTTTGTACCTTTGTTGACGTTGACACCCCCTTCACCCTCAATTTTGATTCACTGACATCTTCCCAATTTCTTTTGATGTCCCTCATTTCTTTGGTGGCCTTAATGTTGTTCCCCTCAGCCACGATTGACATCTCCACCGTCTGGACAAACGTGGTCGGTTTTGTCATGTCCACATATTGTTTAATTTCTATCCTTAGTCCATCTTTGAAACGATATATTTTTCTTTTTTCGGTTGCCACCTGGTAACTGGCGGACCTTGCTTTCTCTAGAAATTCATTCACATAGTCTTGCACTGAAGACGACCCTTGCTTCAGTCTCAAAAAACTCTGATTCTAACTTATTCACCTCAGACTATGTGCAATACTTATCCATCATCATCTTCTTCATTTGCTCCCACGTCATGGTAGCGATATCATCGTCACCTCTGATCGCACACTCGCTCTCCCACCAATGTAGTGCGTAGTCTACAAAAGTGGTCGCAACATAGGTCACCTTTTTTTCTTCGGAGCATTTGCAAATCTTAAAGTTGATCTGCATCTTAGTGATCCAGTTCATCAGGGCAACTGGACCCTCAATACTCTTCAATTCTTTTGGACAAGTGCCCTTAAATGTCTTGTAACTATACCCTATCTTCTTTATTGGTGGTTCAACCTCTTCCTTGATCGGTGAATCCATTTTCTCTTTGTCTGACAATTCAACCTTTTCAGTGACGGATATGTTATTCACTATTTTCTCTCGTAGAACATTTACTGTTTCTTCCTTCTCATGGTCAATGAACCTATCGCCCAACATTTCCTTGAGCATACTCGACAAGGTATTTTGTAGGACTTGCACCATCCGTTCGGTAATCATCTCGTTAGTGGCAAGATTTTCTTCTTCCATATTCCCTCGACCTCCTCCCCGGCCCCTACCGGTGGTTGAGTTTGAACGCGTAGACGGAGCTGCGCTCGAGCTTTCCGAGTGGCCGCTACCTTGACCCCGACCTCGGCCTCAGCCTCGACCTCGACTTGCTGGTGCCTGGTGGTGCCAATCCGTTAGCACCTTCTTTGATGATAGCAGCTCTTGGCGATCCACGTGAGGCCATACTGATACCATAGGTTATTATTATTACAGTATGTTCTAAAGTCAGACTATAACATATTGTCACCAACTACAATCAATTTACCATGTACGCAACAATACATAGAACGGCGTCGAACACCGATTAGCATTAAAATCCCTAGACACATAATAACATGAGTAACAACTCTTATCATATAATAAACTCATGAGAGTGTCAAAACAAAATACTTACTATTCCTCAAAATTGGAAAGTATATACCCACCAAACCATGCATCTAAGAAAAAGTAAATGTGCATCCAAAATGCCTCATAGGAATTGCCAATGATACTTAGTAGAACTATTATCGATCTATATCTTTCACCCTTAAAGATCGCTTAATTAAACATGAATCTTGCTTACGGAACTAAACACTTCACATGCATATAAGTGTTATGTATAAATATTACGGTTAAACACCTTCAAACCTAACCAACATTGGCTCCTCACTCTCCCATGCTCCTCCACAACTGACCTTATGAAGCGTATTACTGTATGATCAAACGTATACAAACACCAAGAGATGTTTAGTCACTACCAAGTCTTGCATTCGCTCTTCTATCTCCATCTCAATTACTTATACACCGCTCAGTTTAAGTTTAGACCAAAATTAATAACCTAAATCTCTTAAACTAAGACTCTGATACCAACTTGTTACACCGATAATTATCCATTAGGAATGTTACGTAATCTGAAACAAATCCTGTAAAGATACTCCAAATTTACGGCTAAATTAAAACTTTAAAACCGTTTGCAGTGGAAGTCTTCAAAATACATAAACATGTAACTTAAAAGCTAACCCGTCCCATACCAGGTTCAGTTACAACTGATCCTTACATAAAAGTCTAAACAAAAGACATGATTGAAAACAGTAATAGACAAGTCTCTAAGCGTGCCCTTTGCCTTTATCCAACCTCGAACTATCTGGCCCTGAGATGCATACTATAGTCAGCTTATAAAGCTCAGTAAGTTCGTGGTTTGCGTGAGTAAAATCATATATTTTCATATATAACAAACATGCAAACTCCAGATAAAATAATATGCATTTTCTGAAAACATGCAACACTGAAAGAAACAAGACCTCATAACTGTCTCATCGAGTGATGACTGATAAACTGCAAGCATTCCCTAGGTGTGTACGACTGACGTACATCCAATAACCCACTACGGGGTCGTGATGCTATGTCACATGCGTTGGTGTGTACGGCTCACACAGAGCCAGTCACCCATTTCGGGGTCGTGCATCCCCTTAAGTGCGACAAACCAAACCGACATCTCATACTCCAAACCACGTACCATTTGTACAATATAAACCAACTGAAAACCTCAAGCATGCTAAATATGTTTAAAAACCGGAAAACAATTAGCATGCATGCGCCATAAAAATACATGAAAACATATACCCATGACATGTATATAAATCATTATCATGCATAACATTCACCATAGAAATCATATAGTGCTCAAAATAATTTGTACATATGTATGAATCCCAGTGTATGTCTCATGAAGACTCACCTAATTGCGTAGATCGACTACCGATAACTTCTGATGAAAGACCTACACATTTTATTCCACAATATCTAATTAATGACATAGTTTCTCCCTAAGTCAACATAAGTCAACTATGACTCGACCTAAGGTCAAACTCCATATCCGAGCATCCTATTATGCCTCGATTAACTCAATTTGGCCCCATTTTTAAAATCCATGGGTCAAACGAGCCAAAAATCAACCCTTGGTCATCTCAGTCAAATCCCAAGTCTATAACTCGATGACGTCCCAAAACATCAAGTTAACCCTTCTATAATTTTATAAATCTCAACTCCGAGTTAAAGTGTCACAATAATTATTTTAATCCGATAATGACACTTTACTCTCATTATTAAAACCAATTATACGACTTTTTATAAACACCCCTCCTTAGGAAATATAGAATTTATATAAATCCTTTAAAATCGAAGTGATCGATACTAATTCTTCTTATTACGATACTTCAAATCTTATTTTTAAACCATCTAGATAAATAAATAGTCCCATTTCAAACAAATAAACAATTTATTATAACCACCACTCAATATACAAAATACCAAGTATAAATTATAGGGACATTTTAGAAATTTATAAGGATAAATAATTTAAATGGAATCATCCTTCTCTTTTATAAACTCAAGAGAAACTTGCTGAAAATTTATAAAGTTATTGTTGGCAAATCATAATTTCAAAACTTATAATATAATTTATTGAAACTTAAATATATAATTATAATAAATAAATGTTTGATATATTTAATTACCAAAAGTTAATGTGCCTCTTAGGCTAAGGGGCCGTTTACAAAACGCTTACTCGGGTAAGTGCTTACCAAGTCACATTAGCTTACCGGATGAATATGGCAAAGACTAAGAATCTTACCCGGTAAGAGCGGAAACAAGGACCGAGAGTCGAAAGCAAGGACCGAGAGTCTTACCCGGTAAGTGAGTGCGACGACTCTTACCACGGTTAGCGCTTACCGACTAAATTGTTGCATACGATGCATTTTTGGTGGACTAAAATCTTACCCGAGAAGTAAGTGATAGTGTTGAATTTTACCGGTAAACACTTACCCGGGTAAGTGATTAGGTAAACGGCCCCTAAGGCTAGGTACAAACCCCTCAAACCCCTTCCACCAGATTTTAATTTTAAAATAAAAATAGATAGAGTTAATGTTAATAAAGGAATTAGTGAGCAGTAATGACTCAACAAACTAATTAGCTCAACTGGCAAAAAGCGCTACCCTTTATCCTCCAGGTCTTGGGTTCAAACCCTGCATCCGTCCAAAGAAACCAGCCCATGGATGCGTTTTCTCAACATTTTAAGCTCGAAATGGCTCGATTTCTTTACCGTTTTAGTCCATTCTTCATGCACCAAACTCTTGGTAACATTTTTACCAACATATTGGCATATAGAAAACCATTTTTCGACAAGTAATGTGCCCCATTTCCTCATTTAAAGGTTTGGTTTTTAAAACTAAAACTCAAGAAACTTTAAACGTAAAACCGAACTATATAAACTCAAATCTGAGACATAATGCTACTGGGTTTGATAGAATACCTAAAAACGAATCCATAGACATAATAATCATAAGATTTGGTTAAGAATCTCACCCAAGATCGACGAAAAACCGAAAATGTTGATCCTGAATTTCGCACTCAAATTTCTCCCTTAATATATGCTTATTTCTCCAACTATTTGAACCAAAATGACCCTCAACTATATGGCAAGAGATTTGGCGTATTAGTTGAAAAATCCGACCAAATCGCGGGTTCTAAGCTGTTGGGTTGTTTTCTCCAAATAGAATTGTACTAATGGCAAAACAAGCCCTTAGATTTTGAAGAAGATGACATTCCGCCCCCTTGCGTTTCCTGACTTTTACAATTGCCCCCTGAACTTACTATTTTGGCAAACTTTACATTTAACCCCCCTCCTGACATGATACTTAACATTTTTGGTCAAAAACTATTTTAAACTCTTATTTTAAGCAAATGGCAGGCTTGACCCCTCTCTACTCCATCATTTACATTTTTGGTCCAATAAAATAAAAAACAATTTATTTTATTTTCCTTTTTACCTTTCTTTTCATTATTAATCATTTACAACTTTTTCGGATGTTACAACATCTTTACACGTTTCAAGGAAACAATGATCACCTTTTTTCTTGTCTTTCTATCATTTACGCAAGAACCGTGTAAAAAATACATCTTTTTACACCATCTTTCAAAACAACTGTGAAAAAGATCACTTTTTTACATGGCTATACGTAACAACATGCATAAAGTCATAAAGGTGACATCTTTATACGTTTCAAAGAAACAATGATCACATTCTTTCTTGTTTTTCTACCACGTTCCACGAGAACCATGATAGAGTACAAGTTTTTACACCATGTTTTTGAAAACAACCATGGAAAAGATTACATTTTTACATTGTTATACATAACAACGATGCATAAAGGTGACATATTTATACGTTTCAAGGAAACAATAGTCACCTTTTTTCTTATTTTTTCAACCACGTTACGAGAGAACCGTGAAGAAGTACAAGTTTTTACACCATGTTTCAAAAAAATTGTGGTTTTTACATTGCTATATGTAACAACTATGCATAAAGGTGACATCTTTATATGTTTCAAGGAAACAATGGTCATCTTTTTTCATGCTTTTCTACCACGTTACGCGAGAACCGTATAAAATGTACAGGTTTTTCCATCAAGTTTCAAAACAAGTGAGGAAAAGATAAAACGTTTACATTGTTATACATAACTATGATAAATAAAGGTGACATCTTTATAGATTTCAAGAAAACAATTGTCACCTTTTTCCTTGTTTTTCTACCGCGTTACGCGAGTACCGTGAAAAATTATAAGTTTTTACACCATGTTTCAAAACAACTGTGGAAAAGATCACATTTTTACATTGCTATAGGTAACAACGATGCATAAATGTGACATCTTTATATGTTTCAAGGAAACAATGGTCACCTTTTTTCTTGTTTTTCAACCACGTTCCGCAAGAACCGTGTAAAAAGTAAAGATTTTTACACCATGTTCCAAAACAACTGTGCAAAAGATCACATTTTTAGATTGTTATACGTAACAACGATGCATAAAAGTGACATCTTTATACGCTTCAAGGAAACATTGGTCACCTTTTTACTTGTTTTTCTACCACGTTACGCGAGAAACCGTGTAAAACGTACAAGTTTTTACACGATGTTTCAAAACAACTGTGGAAAAAATCACATTTTCACATTGTTATACGTAAAGTGATGCATAAAGGTATCTTTATACGTTTCAAGGAAACAATGGTCACCTTTTTTCTTGTTTTTCTATCATTTACGCGAGAACCGTGTAAAAAGTATAGCATGTTTCAAAACAACTGTGGAAAAGATCACGATTTTACATTGTTATACGTAACAAAGATGCATAAAGGTGACATCTTTATATGTAAGGAAACGATGGTCACCTTTTTACTTGTTTTTCTACCACGTTACGTGATAACCGTGAAAGAGTACAAGTTTTTACACCATGTTTCAAAACAATTGTGAAATAGATCACATTTTTACATTGTTTTATGTAACAACGATACATAAAGGTGACATTTTTAGACGTTTCAAGGAAACAATGGTCACCTTTTTTCCTTGTTTTTCTACCACGTTACGCGAGCACCGTGAAAAAGTAAAAGTTTTTACACCATGTTTCAAAACAACTGTGGAAAAGATCAAAATTTTACATTATTACGCGTAACAACGTTGCATAAAGGTGGCATGTTTACATGTTTCGAGAAAAGAATGGTCATATTTTTTCTTGTTTTAACCATGTTACGCGAGAACCGTGTAAAAAGTACAAGTTTTTACACCATGTTTTAAAACAATTGTGGAAAAATTTACATTTTTACATTGTTATACGTAACAACCATGCATAAAGGTGACATCTTTATACGTTTCAAGGAAACAATTGTCTCATTTTTTGTTGTTTTTTCTACCACGTTACGCGAGAACCATGAAGAAGTATAAGTTTTAACACCATGTTTCAAAACAACTGTGGAAAAGATCACATTTTTACATAGAGATATCTTATACATAACACCATGCATAAAGGAGACATCTTTATACGTTTCAAGGAAGAATTGTTCAAACTTTTTACTTGTTTTTCTACCACGTTACACGAGAACTTTGAAGAAGTTCAAGTTTTTACACCAAGTTTCAAAACAACTATTGAAAATATCACATTTTTACATTGTTATACGTAACAACGATGCATAAAGGTGACATCTTTATATATTTCAAGAAAACACTGGTCACTTTTTTTTTTCTATCACGTTACGCGAGAACAGTGTAAAAGTACAGGTTTTTACGCCGTGTTTCAAAACAACTGTGGAAAAGATCACATTTTTACATTGTTATACGTAACAACGATGCATATAGGTGACATCTTTATACGTTTTAAGGAAACAATAGTCACCTTTTTTCTTGTTTTTTCTACCACGTTACGAGAGAACCGTGAGAATTTCACATTTTTACATTGTTATAGGTAACAACGATGCATATATGTGACATCTTTATACGTTTCAAGTAAGCAATTGTCATATTTTTTCTTGTTTTTGTACCACGTTACACGAGAACTATGAAAAAGTACAAGTTTTATACCATGTTTCAAAACAACTGTGGAAAAGATCACATTTTTAGATTGTTTTACGTAACAACGATGCATAAAGGTGACATCTTTATATGTTTCAAGAAAACAATGGTCACTTTTTTTTCTTGTTTTTCTACCACGTTACGAGAAAACCATGAAAAAGTACAAGTTTTTACACCATGTTTCAAAACAACTGTGTAAAAGATCACATTTTTACATTGTTATACGTAATAATGATGCATAAATGTGACGTCTTTATACGTTTCAAAGAAACAATTGTCACGTTTTTCTGGTTTTTCTACAACGTATGAGAGAACCATGAAAAAAGGTACAAAATTTTATACCATGTTTCAAAAGAATTGTGGAAAAGATCATATTGTTAGATTGTTATACGTAATAACGATGCATAAAGGTGATATCTTTATATGTTTCAAGAAAACAATGGTCACATTTTTTCTTGTTTTTCTACCACGTTTCGCGAGAATTGTGTAAAAAATACGGGATTTTACATCATGTTTCAAAACAAGTGTAGAAAAGATCACATTTTTACATTGTTATACGTAACAACGATGCATAAAGGTGACATCTTTATACGTTTCAAAGAAACAATGATCACGTTTTCCTTGTTTTTCTACCGCGTTACGCGAGCACCGTGAAAAAATAAATGTTTATACACCATGTTTTAAAACAACTGTGGAAAAGAGCACATTTTTATATTGGTATACGTAACAACATTGCATAAAGGTGACATATTTATACGTTTAAAGGAAACAATGATCACCTTTCTCCTTGTTTTTCTACCATATTATGCGAGAACCGTGTAAAAAGTACAGGTTTTTACACCATGTTTCAAAACAACTGTGGAAAAGATCACATTTTTACATTGTTATGCGTAACAACGATGCATAAAGGTGACATCTTTATACGTTTCAAGGAAACAATTGTCACGTTTTTCTTGCTTTTCTTGTTTTTCTACAACGTACGCGAGAAGATTGAAAAAACGTACAAAATTTTACACCATGTTTCAAAACAACTATGGAAAAGATTACATTTTTACATTGTTATACTTATCAGTGATGCATAAAGATGACATCTTTATACGATTCAAGGAAACAATGGTCACATTTTTTCATCTTTTTCTACCACGTTACGCAAGAATCGTGTAAAAAGTACACGTTATTACACCATGTTTCAAAACAACTATGGAAAAGATTACATTTTACATTGTTATACGCAACAACGATGCATAAAGGTGACATCTTTAAATGTTTCAAGGAAACACTCGTCACCTTTTTCCTTGTTTTTTATCACGTTTCGCGAGAACCGTGTAAAAAGTACAGGTTTTTACACCATGTTTGAAAACAACTGTGGAAAAGGTCAAAATTTTATATTGTTATATGTAAAAATGATGCATAAAGGTGACATTGTTATATCTTTCAAGGAAACAATGGTCAAAATTTTCTTGTTTTTCTACCACGTTACGCGAGAACTAGGTAAAAAGTACAGGTTTTTACACCATGTTTCAAAACAACTGCGGAAAAGATCACACTTTTACGTTGTTATACGTAACAACGATGCATAAAGGTGACATCTTTATACGTTTCAAGAAAACAATTTTCACGTTTCTCTTGTTTTTTACAACGTACGCGAGAACTATGAAAAAATGTACAGTTTTTTACACCATGTTTCAATACAACTATGGAAAAGATTACACTTTTACATTGTTATACGTAACAGTGATGCATAAAGATGACATCTTTATACGATTCAAGGAAACAATGGTCACCTTTTTTCTTGTTTTTCTATCACGTTACGCGAGAACCGTGTAAAAAATACTGGATTTTACACCATGTTTCAAAACAACTGTGGAAAAGATCACATTTTTACATTGATATACGTATCAACGATGCATAAAGGTGACATATTTATACGTTTCAAGGAAACAATAGTCATCGTTTTTCTTGTTTATTCTACCATGTTACGAGAGAACCATGAAGAAGTACAAGTTTTTACACCATGTTTCAAAACAATTATGGAAAAGATCACATTTTTACATTGTTATATGTAACAACGATGCATAAAGGTGACATCTTTATACGTTTCAAGGAAACAATGGTCACCTTTTTTCTTGCTTTTCTAAGAAGTTACGCGAGAACCATGTATAAAGTACAGGTTTTTACACCATGTTTCAAAACAAGTGTGGAAAAGATCACATTTTACATTGTTATACGTAACAACGATACATAAAGGTGACATATTTATAGTATTCCTCAGCGATAAATGTCCATCAGTGATAACCTGTGTCTGTTCACTTATCACTGATGATCGCTGATTGTTTCATATGTAAAACAATATTGTTTGTAACCCCCGAAGACAAGTTTCACGACAAAGAGTTCATCGCTGACATCAATGACAAAGCCGATGAACAAGTGACGAGTCTACTAATGGTCTGATGCGGACATCAGTGAAACAAAGACAAGTCCTCACACGCGACATTTCAAGAAGAAGACTTCAGCGATGGCTGACTTACATATGGTGTTCTCTGATGGAAGATCTACTCAGCGATCGCTGATCATGATGCTTCTACTTCAAGAAATGTTTGTCTTATCTACTTGCACACTCCGTACGATTTGTCAGAAGGGACATGTCTTTGTCCAGGATCGTATAATCACTCTGCCACTACACTGTTCACCATGCGACCCAAAGCATGTTGTGCAAAAAGTCAGAAGCATGCATCCAACTATATGAAGACACGTGTAAAGTCCTCCTGCCATGCATTTAATGCATTGGGTATAAATAGGAGGAATGCTCCTTCAGTTTGAAGGTGGTCTCTCTCTTAACAACTTAGTGCATAGAAACATATCTTCATTTTTCTGTACCTCCTTTTCTCTCTATTTCTTGTGCAAGAACTCTTAGTGATTCTCAAGTTTGTTTAGATTAGGTTCTACTTAATTTTATTCCGCAACAAACTGTAAATTGTGTTTGATTTATCAATAAACAATTTATAAAACCAAATTCTTGTGTTTGTATTCAACCCCACTTCTACAAACTGTTTACCTTGTATAACCCCTTCGGGACCAACAAGTGGTATCAGAGCAGATTGTTTAATCTCTATAAACAAGATCTTGCTTATCCTAATCTCTTCCTTGCTATTCTTCAAATGGCACAAAACACAAACACAAACACAAACTATATTGATAATGGTTCTCTTGCTAAACCTCCTTGATTTAGTAGAGATAACTTTAATCTCTGGAAAAATCGAATGACGCTTTTCCTACAAGGTGTAGATCCCACTATACCTCACTACGAGGAAAATAGACCCTACATTCCATACATTCTCTCTCTTTCCGTTGCTGCAACTGCCACCACTCCATCCATTCCTGAAAGACAATAATCAAAGACGTCTCTCAATGGACTGAAGATGACAAGAAGAAGGTTGCCATCGATACTAAGGCTAGATCAATCATACCGATGAGGTCTATCACTCTGTCATGAATCTCAGAAGCTCTAAATCTACGTGGGACACAATCTGTGTTCAATATGAAGGTACAATTGATGTACAAGAGTCCAGAAGAATAAATATGGTAAGATAATACGAAAGCTTCATTTGTGGTAAGAATGAAACTTTATCTGAAGTACACCAACATTTTAACCGTTTAATCAGTGATCTAAAAAATGTTGGTAAGACCTACTCTAACTCTGAGATCCTGACAAAATTCTTGGAATGTCTTCCTGAAAGTTGGGACAAATTCTGACAAAATTCCTGGAATGTCTTCCTGAAAGTTGGGACAACTATACCATGTGTCTTAAACTCTCTAAGGATCTAAAATTTATGACCTTAAGCAGTCTTTTTGGCACTAAGCTTAATCACAAGCAGTATTGTCAGCCTAAGAAGAATCTTGTAAAAGATTCAAAAAGCACACCTATTGCTTTACTCTTCTCAGAGTTACTGCCCACTCAACGATCTTCTGTCACTATCACTGAGTTGGAATCTAACTCTGATGATTCATCAGAAACTGATCCTTCAGAACTTGATGAATCCCTGACACTCTTGACAAACTCCTTCAGGAGATTTGCAAGAAAGAGTAACTTCAGAAGAAATAAACCTCTCACGATTACTAACAAGACTAAATCATCTCCCATTGATAAGGCAACTGCTACTTGCTATAACTACGAAAAGAAAGGACATTTTGCTAGTGAGTGCAGGTCAAAGAAAGTTTTCAAGCCTTATTCATCTCTCAAACAGTCCTCAACCTCCAAACCTAGAGATGACAAATACCTTAAACTTAAGGAAAAGTACATGAAGTTGAAAAACTATCAGAAGAAAGGTAAAGGTCTGATCGCTGAAGAACACGATTGGGCTGAATCTGATGAAGAATCAGACTCTAATGAGGAAGATGAGGCCAATCTCTGTCTAATGGCCGAAATTCAAGAAGTAAAGGAAGAACCCACTGATATTCCCTCTACATCCTCCACTTCTCAGGTATCAATCTATCCTCCTCAAACTCTCATTGATGCTAATAGACTTCGTGCTATCAATTCACTGACTATTGATTTATACGATGCCCTGAATGGCAAGACCCAAGCTGAACAACAAAATCAAGACTTAACTGAACAGCTTAATAACGAACAAGCTATCGCTGAGCTGAAAGCTGAGAAAGCTAATGGTGTAAATCCTCAGCAAAGATCACTGAGATAATCGGTGCTCAGATCCCTGTCAATGACAAAAGTGGTCTTGGTTTTAATGCTAACACAGATGAACCAAGCAAAGATCGTTCCATGCTTAAGTTTGGAATGTTCGTCTCCTCTAGCCCTGACACCTCATCATCTCAATGCTCTTCTTCTCATACTCCTAACCCTGAGGAAAAATCTTCTTTGAGCCCCATATTCAAAGACAAAGGAAAAACCATTTTACAAAATCCTCATAAGGGTATCAAAGTGCCAAAGCTGAAGAAGTCTAAACCTTCTGCTACTCAACCTTCAATCTCCAGAGTGAAGATCCCTGAACACGTTCAACGATCAACCCCAAGAATAAAGGTTGATGTAATGGCTAAGAATTTTGAAGAACCCAAAGTTCCTCCGATATCTGATGCTAAAGGCATTCTTGGTACGTGCATGCTCATTTAAAATTATCAAATGCTCATGCTTATGGTCCTAAAGCTACTTTCAACTATAGGAAATGTATCATTGTGGACTTACTGATCATATTGCTAGTAAGTGTCCCACAACCACCAAAGCTAAGAAATCAGCTAAGGTGAAGATGGCTGCCTCCAAGGCAAATAAGATCACACAAGATGAAAAACAAGCCAAGGTGAAAAATACCATTAAGGTTAAGAAATTAACCAAAGTAAAGGTTACCATCGACATTGAATCATCGGATGTTGTGAAGACCGCTGATCCTTCCACTTCTTCTTCCATTAACAAATGTGGACCCATTGTAAAGTGGGTACCAATTCCAAATTAATCTTCCTTTTGTTTGCAGGTCTCGAAGGGTATTTGGTATCTTGATAGTGGATGCTCTCGACACATTACTGGAGAAAAGAACCTGCTCATTGAATTCAAGGAAGAGAAAGGTCCCTCGGTGACCTTTGGTGGAAATGGAAAAGGCTACACCAGAGGGTTTGGTGTACTCGCAAATGGTACAACCACCTTTAGAAGAGTCGCTTACATAGAAGGACTGAAGCACAATCTTCTTAGCATCAGTCAGCTATGTGATAAAGACTACAAAGTATGCTTTACTAAGAAAGCATGTTTTGTCTCTGACAAAAAGGAAAAGGTTACTCTCAGCGGTTATCATTTGGAAAATGTTTACATAATAAACATGGACTCAACAACCACTAAGAACATCTACTTTCTGTCTAAAGCCTCATCAGATGTCAATTGGCTATGGCATAAGAGGCTCTCTCATCTCAACTTCAAAACGCTGAATACTCTCTCCTCAAAAGAACTGGTCACTGGATTGCCTCAGCATTCATACGCTAAGGAATCTCTCTGCTCAGCTTGTGAAAAAAGGAAAACAAACTAAAGCTAGTTTCAAGTCAAAACAAGTGTCATCAGTGACAAACCCTCTCCAACTCCTCCATACGGATTTATTTGGCCCTGTCAATATACAATCCATTGCTGGAAAGAAATATACTCTTGTCATAGTAGATGAATTATGTCGTTATACCTGGGTAATGTTTCTCCGTGCTAAGAGTGACACCTCAGAAGAACTCATCTCTTTTGTTAGGAAAATGGAAGTCCTGAACAATATGACTGTTCGCTCAATTAGGAGTGATCATGGGACCGAATTCAAAAACAGTTCTCTTGATAACTTCTTTGAAAGCAAAGGCATTTCTCACAACTTCTCAGCGGTGAGAACACCTCAGCAAAACGGAGTTGCTGCAAGAAGAAACAAAACGATTATCGAAGCTGCTCGATCAATGCTCAACGATTCTCATCTACCAACTCAATTCTGGGCAGAATCTGTCAACACTGCCTGTTTTACTCAAAATAGGTCGCTGATAGTCAAAAGATTCAACAAAACTGCCTATGATCTTTTTCATGGAAGAAAGCCATCTATCAGCTTTCTTCATATCTTTGGTTATCAGTGCTTCATTTTAAACAACAGAGATTCCCTTGGAAAGTTTGATCCCAAAGCTAACGATGGAATATTCCTAGGATACTCCTCAGTATCCAAAGCCTTCAACAAGAGAAGACAAATTGTAGAAGAAACCTTTCATATCACCTTTGATGAATCCCGCTCAGTAAATTCAAGACCTACTGCTGAAAACAAAGAATTGAATTAGTGGATGTTTTCTCATTATGAGGAATCAGAAGCTAACTTCAACCCTGACCCTCAGGTCAACAACCCAATCGCTTATGATGATCCTATCATCATTCCTAGCATGCAATCAAGTAAAGCTGAATCCTCCTCTTGGGTATCAACTGTTCTCATAAATTTTCCTCTTTCTGAACCCTCAACATCTGAAAACCCATCCACTTCTAATCAGCAATCAGTAAATGAAACATCATCTGAACCTCAACAACTCTTGTCTGACATACCTGAAATAATTGCTTCTGAAGCCTCTTCTTCAGCACCTCCCGAAATCCGTTCTGAGCTAGATATTCAAGCTCCTGCTCAACGATGGACATTGAATCATTCAATCGACCAATTTCTAGGTGATCTAAACGCATATGTTCAGACTCAACGAAGTTCAGGTAATATCTGTTTATTTGTTAATTTCATTTCGCTGATTGAACCAAAGAAAACTGATGATGCCCTCAGAGATCCAAACTGGGTCAGTGCTATGCAAGAAGAGCTGACTGAATTTGAAAGAAACAATGTTTGGAATCTTGTTCCCAGACCATCTGATAAAACTGTTATAGGCACCAAGTAGGTGTATCGAAACAAGTTAGATGAGTTTAGAACTGTAACCCGCAACAAAGCTAGGTTAGTTGCTCAGGGATACATACAAAGGAAGACATAGACTATGATGAAACCTTTGCCCTAGTGGCTAGACTCGAAGCAATTCTACTTTTTCTAGCCTATGCAGTTCACAAAGACTTCAAAGTTCATCAAATGGATGTCAAGTCAGCATTCCTTAATGGAAAGCTGAACGAAGAAGTTTATGTTGAACAACCACCATGATTCGCTGATCCTAAGCATCCAGAATATGTCTATAAGTTGGATAAGGCGCTCTATGGCTTAAAACAAGCACCTCGTGTATGGTATGACACTTTATCTTCCTTTCTTATTGCTGAAAAATTTGAACGTGGTAAAATCGATAACACTCTATTTTTCAGAAAGGTTAAAGGTCATATTATTCTTGTTCAAATATATGTCGATGATATTATATTTGGTTCTACTAACCGATCTCTGTGTACTCGGCTCGCTGAACGAATATAAGATGAGTATGATGGGTGAACTAACATACTTCCTTGGACTTCAAATGAAGTAGAGTGATAAAGGCACTTTTATCCACCAAGGTAAGTACGTTAAATATATGCTGAAGAAATTCGATCTTACTCAAAGTTCAGCTATGAAAACTCTTATGGCACCTCCGCTGACACTTAACAAGATCCCTCTGGAAAACCTGTTAATATCACTGCCTATAGAGAAATGATCGACTCTCTTCTTTATCTTACAGTCATTTGTCCTGATATCATTATTCTACTTGTCTTTGTGCACGATATCAATCTGAACCCAAAGAATCACATCTGATCGCTGTAAAGCGAAACTTCAGATATCTGAAGGATACACCCAACCTAGGTCTTTGGTATCCCAAAGACTCAAGGTTCGATCTAACTGCGTATTAAGATAGTGATTTTGCAGGTTGCTAACTGGATAGAAAAAGCACCACACGAGGCTGTCAGCTCCTGGGTGGAAAGCTGGTGAGTTGGACGAGTAAAAAGCAAAATTCAGTGTCCACCTCTACCACTGAAGCTGAGTACGTAGCAGCTGGTAGTTGTTGTGCTCAGGTCTTATGGATGAGAAATCAACTATTAGACTACGATCTTCAGTTATCCAAGATCCCAATCTATTGCGACAACACTAGTGCCATCGCCATAGCAAACAACCCAGTGCTACACTCAAAGACCAAACACATAGATATCAGATATCATTTTATCAGAGATCATGTGCTGAATGGAGACATAGAACTTCATTTCATTCCAATTGAATATCAGTTAGCTGATTTGTTTACCAAACCTGTTGATGAGACAAGATTTAACTTTCTCATCAGTGAGCTTGGAATGCTCAACCTTGAAGAATAACTCTTTAGCGGTTAAGCATTATGTCAGCAACAAGGTTCTATCTCTTCTATTCATCTCTTAATCTATAAATAAATGTTCTATGATATTAAAGTATGTTCTCTATCCTTGATCACTGAAGCTCGCTTCATTAGGATATCTTTCAAAAGAAATCTCAATCAGTGACATTTCTTTATCAGTGATTCTTTTGGAAAAGATAAAAACTCATCACTGATATTTCTTATCAGTTATTCTTCGTAAACTAAAACACAGTCCCGAACCTTTTAAAACAATCAGGAAATCCTTTTGAAAACGAAAAGACAGTTTTATTTATGACGTCATCAAAAGAGGATAAACCATGGCACGCCTTTTTGTCTGACATGTTCGTCCGTTACACTTCCTGTAGAATCACCTTCGTGGGACGTGTCTGTTTCATGATGAGTGTTTTTTCCCGCTCATCACCCTTTCTCTCTCCTCTGTCATTTCTATATAAACAACCCTAGTTTATATTTTTTCTCTTTACGCCCACAATACTCTAAAGGCAAGAAATACCTTTGCATTTTCTCGGATTATTGAACCTAAGACTTTGTTCTTCACACCTTCAAGAAAAACAGGTTCATATTTCTTCTCTTTAATGCTTTATGAACACAAAAACTTATTCTTTTGATCTTAAATCTTTGCTAAAATAGATCAAAATGTGTTTTTACTCTTAAAAGATCATCTCCTTCATGATTTTCACTTAAAACCTTAAAAAGTTTTTTCTTAAGTTTAAAATGTTCTTTAAACTTTCTTTCTCTTCTTAAATACGTTTTCCAGAATCCTTCCTAAAAAGGAAATCGGTAAAACATTGTTTTCTACCAGTTTTAATCTTCCTCAAAACTGGAAAATCATTCTTACAAGTTTCTTTCCCTTTAAGGAAACTGGTAAAACCCTAAACTCTTATTTTTGGAAATCTTTCCTAACTAGAAAAGTCTAATCTTCTTCTCTTCTACTTTCTATTTTTTTTTTCAACAGAAATGGCCCAAGCAGTAACAATGGTGAAGTCTAAAAACGTGAGGTTCGACCTGAACCAGATCACATTTGGCTCAAACAACCAGTTAGCCGTACTACATATCCCTGAAAAGAAACCCAACCTTCATCTCGCTGACGCCGTCACTCTCCTCCGCAACTCTCCCATTCACTACGCCCCGACCGTAGCACCTCCTGCCCACAACCACCTTCTTCAACAGTTCTGGTACACTGCTAAACGAACTGAACAATCCCTGAAATCCAAACGGAAGGTTACTGTTATCGCCTTTCATACTGAACTTGGCAAAGGATTTATCACCGCCAATGGAAATCGCTCCACCCTACGCTTACTAGTGGGACCATTTGTTGATCCTCCCACTGATGATGAACTCATCAGGTTTCTCGACCTCCTTTGTTACACATGGGATCCTATGCCCCGCAATCCTGAACTCCCTGACAAGAATTTGACAAAAATCCTCAAGGCCAAGATGCCTTCAGAGCTGAACTTTCTATTCTCTCATATCATTTCCTCCATGAGTGGGAAGACTGGATCGCTGGACCATGCCAACCGGTACCAGCTATAGATGGGGTGCAACCTCATCACTGGGCACAACATAGACTACGCTCGGATGATCTTTGACGATCTCATGGTCAAAATGGAGAAGAAGAAGAGGGAGATAAAGGTACCCTATGTTCGCTTTGTCTCAGCGCATCTCTCATTCTTCCTGAAGGGTGAATACCCTCAGGAAGGTGATTACCAATTACCTCAGCTCGGGGTCAGAATCCTCGACGTCGAACGGACTGCAAACGACGTAAGTCTCTCTACCCTGACTCAACTTCTCCTACCCTCTTCTTCGTCTTCTCAGGCAACAATGTCAGCGGTTCCACCCCCCGCAACTACCCACACTGCCACAACCACTTCCTTGGCGAAGAGGAAACAGTCTACCACCACTCTTGGTCTTTCCAAAAAGACCAAGAGGATTTCAAAGGAGAAATTACCCCAACAACAACCGTGTTGGTTCCCAGATTCACCTTGTCTCATGAACAAACAAACACATCAGATATAACAGAAGCATTTTAGAGTTGTTTGTATATGAGTGATTGTTTAAATAAGAACAACTATAGAGAAAGTAATATACTAAACAATGAACAAGATATGAATCATAAACAAACTGCTCGTATATTATAAATGAAGAACACCTTAGTGTGTGTGTTCCTTCTGAATTCTCTCAGGCTACAATTCATACACAAGATAGTGGAATGGAATTATAGTGCATCGTGTTCTTACAATTGTGTGCTCCACTACTCTCTATTTATATCTTGATAAAGTGTAAAACAGTGTACTATCTAACCCTGGAATGACACGTGTAAAGTGTGTAGTTGTCCTTTAGGGTTGACGTGGAAAGTGCAAACACTGCTCTAGCACTTGTGAGAATTCTATGAGTCTTGAGCTTCTGCAGAGGTCTTGGTCATCAGAGGTCATTTGCTAGAGCTCTGATGATCTTCTGATGTGTTGGTCTCTGGCGGTTGGTCTCGGACGGACTTCTGATGTTCCTCTGCTATGTCTTCTGTGGTATCTCTGGTGTCTTAAGACTTAAGTGTAATAACCAGGTATTTTATCTAATTTTAATTAAGGAATTTATAAGTTTTTTTATATTAGTATTTTAGGAGTTAAAAACTAAAGGGTAAGTTTTAATTTAATAATGGAAGTTTAGGGGTATGTTTTGTCAAATAAGCTAAACTTGAGGTTTGTTTTGTCTCTTTTCACAAACTCTCTCCCACCACCGCCACTTCCACCTCTCGTAGAGGAGGTGTCCTCTTGTTAGTTACTTAGAAGATATTATTCAAGGTGTATGTGTGTGTAAGTGTATTCGGTTGAGAGAGAGAGAGAGATCGAGAGAAAGGCTAAAAGGAAAGAAGAAGGAAGAATTAAGAAGTTTGCTGCTGGAATTGCTACTAACAATCTGAAGTAATCAAGGTAAACAATCCATACCTTATTTGTGTTTTAATCCATTAAAGAGTTCTTGAGGTTGCAAGATAAGCTTTAGAAGTGGGTTATGTTATTTTAGAAAGATATGATAATTCTGGGTTGGGAATAGTGTTCTAATGGTAGTATAAAACATATCTGCAAAGTTACATAAACATGTATAGCTTAAAACTGCAAAATCTGGGTTTTAGGATGAAACAGTAGACTGAGACATTCATCGAAGTCGCAATAGACGACTGCGACATTCAACGAAGTCGCAACAGTTGGTTGCGACTTGGCATTGAAGTCGCAATGGTCGTTTGCGACTTGGCTTGAAATCGCAGTAGTTGATTGCGATTCGAGTTTGGAATCGCAGTAGTTGGTTGCGACTCCAAGGTGGAATCGCAATAATAGGTTGCGACTCCAGGGTGGAATCGCAATAAGGGGTTTCGACTTCAAAGTGGAATCGCCATCGGAGATTGCGACTTGGTACTGTTCATTGCGATTTCAGTTGGGAATTTTGTAAGTTTAAGTATTAAAAGAGATATTTGGTATTTTATCTGATTTCAGATTTGGTGAAAGATTGACGTACGTGAGTTATCTTG
This sequence comes from Saussurea involucrata, assembly GCA_033807775.1. Lineage (NCBI taxonomy): Eukaryota > Viridiplantae > Streptophyta > Magnoliopsida > Asterales > Asteraceae > Saussurea > Saussurea involucrata. The sequence continues at coordinate 45,926,048 of CM066314.1, read as the reverse complement.
GAAAGGTTTTTGTGATAAAAACAAGGTGAGTTTTTATTTGAAATGTTTTCAAATGGAATACATATATGTGATTTAATGTAATATGGTGCATATAGTGTTTATATGAATATTACATTGTATGAGTACTAGTTGGCCGGGCTTAGGACCGGTGAAAGTTGGCTGTACAAAGGGACAGTGGTGTTGGCTGTATTTAGTACAGCGGTGTAAATTAATTAATTGGCTTGCTACCAATTAATATGGCCAAGGAAAAGAAAAGAGATAGAGATGGAAAGATACATGATGCATGAGTCATATTTGGTATTCTTACGTGAATTATGTGCAAATGTTTTCTTTAACTAACAGGGGTTTTTCTCACTAGACCTCAAGGTCTAACCCTCATTTTGTTTAAAAATATGTATTCCAGGTCATGGAGCAAACAAGAGACAAGGATAGGATTTATCATGTTAGCTTTTGTGGATGTTGAATGATTATGAAGATTTCAGTTATAATTAGTAGTTGTTATGTATTTTACTTTATTCAAAAAGTTTGTACTGAAAGACCTAATTGTAGAATTTAAGGGACCGTATTTGGATTATGTTATGTTATTTTGTGGTGAATTATATGAAACTTGTATGTTGGGATTAAGGGATGTTACAAATGGTATCAGAGCCTTAGTTTAAGAGATTTAGGTATTAGTATCTGTACCTAGACTTAAACTGCATGCGAAGTAGGAGGTCCTTGTTATTTTAGAACCTTGGGATGATAAATATAAAAAGGTAGAAGGAACATCATGTAAGGTAATTTCAGATTACACCTGGCCAGTGTAATTATGATCTTACAGGTACATGTTTGAACCAGAATACTTTATTATATGGGGTATGTGCTTATGTGTATATTAACCTTGTTTGAATCAACAGAATGGCAAGTGGAACGAGACAAACAGCCGGAGGAAGGGGAAGAGGGGGAGAAAGAGGCAGAGGTAGGACAGGGGCAGTGTACCGGGGCGAGGCACGGAGTTTGTTACGAGAGACGATCTAGCGGTTGAAATGGGAAGACTTCAGGCAAATATTCAAGCCATGTTTAACCAGACTCAGCATACGGAAACAGCAATACCAGACCCTACCCTTGAAAACGAAGTGCCTATCGCACCTATTGTCACATCAGTACCAAGAAAGTGTGATTATAAAATGTTTTTAAGCTGTAAACCACCCACTTATGAAGGGGACAGAGATCCAGTAAAAGCAATGCGATGGCTGAAGGAGGTTGAAGCTGTATTTAAGACCAGTAAATGCGCGGAAGAAGATAAAGTGTTATATGGAACAGCAATGTTGAAAGCAGACGCCTTGTATTGGTAGGAAGCCCTTATTGACTCTGAAGGACCTGAAGTATATTCAACTTTTACTTGGGGCGAATTCTCGAGAGCATTTAAGGAACAGTTTTGCCCGCAAGCCGCAGTTAGACAGTTGGAAGAGGAATTCCTGAGCCTACAGCAAGGAAATTTATCGGTAAGAGACTACATGGCCCGTTTCTTGGAAAAGTCGCGTTTCGGAGAATATTACGTTGCCACAGAAAAGATGAAGATGGAAAGGTATGTATTCGGATTGAATTCGGAGATTAGAAAGTTGGTAACTGCAGCAAGACCTAATAATTTTTCAGAAGCTGTCAATGCTGCGGAAAATGTGGAGCGAGACAATAAGAGGGATGTTGGGGATAAGAGTGCGGGAAAGAGAAAATGGGAAGGACCACCACACGATGTTAAGAAGTCTGGATTTCAGCGATTTGATAGTCGTCCACCTTTTAGAGCAGCTGAAAGACCTTGCCCAAAGTGCCACCGTTTCCACCAAGGAAACTGTCAAGTAGATCCTAGAAACTGTTATAAGTGCGGGAAGTTTGGACACATTGCTAAAGATTGTAGGGTGGTTAGATTTTGTTATTCATGCAATTCGCCAGATCATCTTCAATCAGATTGTCCATTGGGAAGAATACCATCGGGTGGCACGTCAACAAGAGCATCGGGTGTTAGACCAACAGTACCGAGGTCAGAGCCAGCAAGAGCAAGAGGCCGTTCATTTCAGATGACAGCAAAGGAAGCGGAGGAAACTCCGGACGTAGTTACAGGTACATTCTTAATAAATTCCACACGTGCTAAGGTGTTATTTGATTCTGGTGCAAACCGATCGTTTGTGTCTCCTTCATTTGCTGCTTACATGCGTTTAAAGCCGAAAGTGTTAGATCATGCTTTATTGGTAGATACGACAAATGAAAATCAAGTATCAGTTAAAGAAGTATTTGATAGTTGCGTGATAGATATAAAAGGGTGCGGGGTACCGATCCAGTTATTTCCAATAGCCCTGGTAGAGTTTGATGTGGTAGTGGGAATGGACTGGTTAGCCGAGAACCAAGCTAATATAAATTGTGATAAGAAGTTAATAAACGTTGTGTTACCTGAGAAAGGGCCGGTAGTGATTTATGGCGATCGTAGGAATTATCAGTATAATCTTATTAACATGGTAAAAGCCCGTAAGTGTGTTAGTAAAGGTTGTCAGAATTACTTAGCTTATGTAATAGATACTAAGCTAGAGAAGAGTAAGTTGGAAGACATTCCAATTGTTAGTGATTTTCCAGAAGTATTTCTTGAAGACTTGAACAGTCTTCCGCCCGTTAGACAGGTAGAGTTCGGTATAGATCTAATTCCTGGAGCCACCCCTGTGGCCCGTGCACCGTATCGTTTGGCGCCTCCAGAAATGAAAGAAATGATGGCACAACTGCAAGATCTAACCGATAAGGGTTTCATCAGACCAAGTTCTTCACCGTGGGGAGCACCAGTCTTATTTGTGAAAAAGAAGGATGGTTCGATGAGAATGTGTATCGACTACAGAGAATTGAATAAGCGCACGATCAAAAACAAGTATCCTCTACCTAGAATTGATGACCTCTTCGATCAATTAGTTGGAGCTTGTTGTTTCTCCAAGATTGATTTAAGATCCGGTTATCATCAGTTGAAGGTCAAAGAAGAAGACGTGTTGAAAACTGCTTTTCGCACCAGGTACGGTCACTATGAGTTTCTAGTAATGCCATTTGGATTGACAAACGCTCCAGCCGCCTTTATGGATTTAATGAATCGGGTATGTAAGCAATATCTTGATAAATTCGTCATCGTATTTATCGATGATATACTTATTTATTCCCGATCCAAAGAGGATCATGCACGACATCTTCGTTTGATTTTGGAATTATTGAAGAAAGAAAAGTTGTATGCGAAATTTTCAAAGTGTGAATTCTGGTTGCGGGAAGTTCAGTTTTTGGGGCATATAGTTTCTGAAAAGGGTATACAAGTCAATCCAATGAAAGTGGAAGCAGTTGAAAAATGGGAACCGCCAAAGATAGCAACAGAAGTACGAAGTTTTCTGGGTTTGGCCGGCTACTACCGAAAGTTTATAAAAGATTTCTCTCGTATTGCCACACCTTTGACGAAGCTGACTCGGAAGAATCTGAAGTTCGAATGGAAGGCAGAACAGGACGAGGCATTCATGATATTAAAGGAGAAACTCTGCAGCGCGCCGATATTAGCATTGCCAGAAGGTTCGGATGATTTTGTGGTCTACATTGATGCTTCTAAGTTGGGTTTGGGATGTGTACTCATTCAACGTGGAAAGGTGATTGCTTATGCTTCTCATCAATTAAAGGATCACGAAAGACAATATCCTACTCACGATATGGAACTGGCAGCAGTTGTTTTCGCTTTGAAGATTTGGAGGCATTATCTTTATGGTTCCAAGTGCCAAATTTTTACGGACCATAAGAGTCTCCAACATCTTTTTGATCAGAAGGAACTGAATATGAGGCAAAGAAGGCGGCTAGAGTTAGTGAATGATTATGATTGTGAAATCCTTTATCACCCAGGAAAAGCAAATGTGGTGGCAGATGCGCTAAGTCGACAAGAAAGAAGTGGAACGATAAAAGCGATATCTCTAAGAGCTGAACTTCTTCCAAACATTTTTGACGAATTACTGAAGTGCCAAATAGATGCTTATCAAGAAGAAAGTTTGAAATCTGAACGGTTGGTTGGGATATCAGCATTGCTTGGGAAAGATAACCGTGGGTTGTTGTGTTTGGGGAATAGGATCTGGGTACCTCGTTTGGGTGGATTACGTGATCGTGTACTACAAGAAGCTCATCAATCTCGATTCTCCATTCATCCAGGTACAAATAAAATGTATAGGGATTTGAAACAATTCTATTGGTGGCCGGGGATGAAAAGAAGTATTGCTAAGCATGTGGAAGACTGCATTACCTGCAAGAAAGTAAAGATTGAGCATCAGAAACCGTTTGGTCAGTTACAACGCTTAGATATTCCAGTGTGAAAATGGGATCAGATCACAACTGATTTCATTACCAAGTTACCAAGAACTTCAAAGGGATTCGATTCTATTTGGATGATTGTGGATAGGTTGACGAAGTCTGCTCATTTCTTGCCGATAAAAGAAACCGATTCTTTGGAACGTTTGGCCAAACTGTACATTAATGAAATAGTAACTCGACATGGAGTACCAATTTCGATTATTTCTGATCGAGATAGTCGTTTTACTTCTAGATTTTGGAGAAGCTTTCAAAAAGAGATGGGAACACAAATCAAGTTGAGTACCGCATATCATTCACAGACTGATGGACAAAGTGAAAGAACAATTCAGACGTTAGAAGATATGCTTCGGGCTTGTATAGTTGATTTTGGAGTATCATGGGATAAACATTTGCCTTTGATAGAGTTCGCTTACAACAACAGTTATCATTCTAGTATTCAGGCGGCACCGTTTGAAGTATTGTATGGAAGGAAATGCCGAACGCCTTTGTGTTGGAATGAAGTGGGGGAAAAGCAGTTAGCAGGGCCAAAAATAGTACAGTTAACAGCAGATAAGATTACTCAGATCCGGGATAGATTGAAAATGGCACAAGACAGACAGAAAAGTTATGCAGATCGACGCCGGAAACCGTTAGAATTTCAGGTTGGGGAATTTGTGATGTTAAAAGTTTCACCTTGGAAAGGAGTCATACGTTTTGGGAAACAAGGTAAACTTAGTCCGCGGTATGTTGGGCCATTTGAAATTACAGAAAGAATTGGGGAAGTAGCATACAGATTGGATCTTCCGTTGGAGTTGAGCAGGATTCACAACGCGTTTCATGTGTCGAATTTTCGGAAATGTTTAGTCACGCCGGACCAGGCAGTCTCTCTACCGGATATCCAGATTGATGAAAAACTGAACTACGTGGAAGAACCGGAAGCTATAGTTGATCACAAGGTTAAAGTATTAAGGAATAAGGAGATCAAGCAAGTAAAGGTCCAGTGGAAACATCATAGGGGTCAGGATGCAACATGGGAATCGGAGGCGGAGATGAGAGCCAAATACCCTCATCTGTTCACTTAATCGAATTCCGGGACGGAATTCTTTTAAGGGGGAGATGTTGTAATAACCAGGTATTTTATCTAATTTTAATTAAGTAATTTATAAGTTTTTTATATTAGTATTTTAGGAGTTAAAAACTAAAGGGTAAGTTTTAATTTAATAATGGAAGTTTAGGGGTATGTTTTGTCAAATAAGCTAAACTTGAGGTTTGTTTTGTCTCTTTTCACAAACTCTCTCCCACCACCGCCACTTCCACCTCTTGTAGAGGAGGTGTCCTCTTGTTAGTTACTTAGAAGATATTATTCAAGGTGTATGTGTGTGTAAGTGTATTCGGTTGAGAGAGAGAGAGAGAGATCGAGAGAAAGGCTAAAAGGAAAGAAGAAGGAAGAATTAAGAAGTTTGCTGCTGGAATTGCTACTAACAATCTGAAGTAATCAAGGTAAACAATCCATACCTTATTTGTGTTTTAATCCATTAAAGAGTTCTTGAGGTTGCAAGATAAGCTTTAGAAGTGGGTTATGTTATTTTAGAAAGATATGATAATTCTGGGTTGGGAATAGTGTTCTAATGGTAGTATAAAACATATCTGCAAAGTTACATAAACATGTATAGCTTAAAACTGCAAAATCTGGGTTTTAGGATGAAACAGTAGACTGAGACATTCATCGAAGTCGCAATAGACGACTGCGACATTCAACGAAGTCGCAACAGTTGGTTGCGACTTGGCATTGAAGTCGCAATGGTCGTTTGCGACTTGGCTTGAAATCGCAGTAGTTGATTGCGATTCGAGTTTGGAATCGCAGTAGTTGGTTGCGACTCCAAGGTGGAATCGCAATAATAGGTTGCGACTCCAGGGTGGAATCGCAATAAGGGGTTTCGACTTCAAAGTGGAATCGCCATAGGAGATTGCGACTTGGTACTGTTCATTGCGATTTCAGTTGGGAATTTTGTAAGTTTAAGTATTAAAAGAGATATTTGGTATTTTATCTGATTTCAGATTTGGTGAAAGATTGACGTACGTGAGTTATCTTGGAAAGGTTTTTGTGATAAAAACAAGGTGAGTTTTTATTTGAAATGTTTTCAAATGGAATACATATATGTGATTTAATGTAATATGGTGCATATAGTGTTTATATGAATATTACATTGTATGAGTACTAGTTGGCCGGGCTTAGGACCGGTGAAAGTTGGCTGTACAAAGGGACAGTGGTGTTGGCTGTATTTAGTACAGCGGTGTAAATTAATTAATTGGCTTGCTACCAATTAATATGGCCAAGGAAAAGAAAAGAGATAGAGATGGAAAGATACATGATGCATGAGTCATATTTGGTATTCTTACGTGAATTATGTGCAAATGTTTTCTTTAACTAACAGGGGTTTTTCTCACTAGACCTCAAGGTCTAACCCTCATTTTGTTTAAAAATATGTATTCCAGGTCATGGAGCAAACAAGAGACAAGGATAGTATTTATCATGTTAGCTTTTGTGGATGTTGAATGATTATGAAGATTTCAGTTATAATTAGTAGTTGTTATGTATTTTACTTTATTCGAAAAGTTTGTACTAAAAGACCTAATTGTAGAATTTAAGGGACCGTATTTGGATTATGTTATGTTATTTTGTGGTGAATTATATGAAACTTGTATGTTGGGATTAAGGGATGTTACATTAAGAGTATTTTCAATACTTTTACAACCGAAATACTTGGGGCTAACAAACCGGCTACTACATCCTCAGGGATCGCCTCTTCACAGGCGACCCTCGATACTTTTGTGGCACACTCCACCAGTTGGTCCCAAAGGGGTTATACAAGTTTGTAGAAGGGAGGGGGGTTGAATACAAACACACAATTTTTACTTTTCAAAATTTTTATTGATATGTATCAAAAAATTTACAACTTGTTGTGGAACAAGATTAAGGAATAAACCTAATCTAAACAAGTTAAGAGAATCACTAAGATTTCTTGCACTAGAATTAAGAGATAAGGAATTTAGAATACTTAAGATAAATATTCTAACACACAGAATAGTAAGGAGAAGGAATGGCCGAGCTCTTCATTTCTGATGTAGGGTTTCCTTTATATACTGCATACATTTAATGCACAACAATACAACTTTACACGTGGCAGCCGCTGGTTGGTTGCATGGTTTGACTTCAGTCGACAACCTAGTGGCCGCATGATGAACATTGTAGAATCAGAGTTGGTTGTACGATTATGGACAAAGGGGATGTCCGTTCTGACAAATCGTACGGAGACGTGCAAGGGGATAAGACAAAAGTAACTTGTAGAGGGAGCTTCATGATTAGCGTTCGCTGAATGAATCTTTATCAGCGAATGATAAAGTTCAGCGTTCGCTGAAGTCTTCTACTTGAAACTTCACGTTGAGTGGACAGGTCTTAGTTTCGCTGATATCCGCATCAATTCATTAGTAGACTTGTAGCTGGTTCTTTGGCTTGATCTTCGACTTCAGCGTAGAACGTAGTTGACGTGAAACTTGTCTTCAGGGATCATAAGTAAACAACTAAAACTATCAGCGATCATCAGTAGGACTGAACAGGCTCAGGGCTTGCTGATGAACAATATCGCTGAATGTATAAATTAAAGAACGAGAGTTACTATCAGCGGTACTGAAACATACTTAGTACTTGTCAGCGATAGTGAAACTCTAATACATCTTGTCTACTTACAATTTTCACTACGTGTTTTTCATAGAGTCATTATCAAATCACTGAGGGTTTGGATCAACAATCTCCCCCTATTTGATTATGACATAGCAACAAAAGAAAATTGCTAAGTGTGAAAACAATAAGGATAAAAAGAACTCATAAAATATTTGTCCCATTTACTGTTTTCGGGGATCTTTTAAGTACTGATGGAGTAAAGTACATTCGCTGAAATTTTTCTTTAAACTTCGTATAAGTTACAGAGGGAAGTAGAAAAATTACAAGTACAACAAATAAAATTTACAAGTACAAAAAATATAAGATGATAAAGATAAAAGAATTACAGGGAATCCTATCAGCTATACAGGTTCATCCTTAATGAGAAGTTCATCAAGGGAGTTTGTGGTAGGGATCATCCAATCAGGGACGTTTTCTCCAAGATCACGTCTTCGCTTTGCTTCTTTAAAGATCAGGGGCTTCATGAAGTGTCCGAGAAGATCATATCTAAAACCGCACCAATAGACGAGATCCCTGAGCTGTTCGATAGGGGCAATGCATAGCTCCGAGATGCGTTGAAAGCATTCTCGTCCATCGTAGTCTCTGAAGAAGATACCATAAGGTTCGCTTAAGACTTTTCCAGGGACAAAGCGTTCACCAGGGGGCAGAGTGACATCGAGTACTGAGAGATCAGGGTCAGGACCAAGAACTTCTTCGCGTGAAAAGCCAATTCCGGTTTCATTTCGGATAGGATGACCTGAGTCTGAAGGTGTTATCTTTTTTTTGCAGCAGGCCTTCTTCGTTGAACTGGAGGAGGAGGAGAAGGAGGAATATCCACAACAGATGTAACCAAGTCGATCTGCTTATTCAAAATTTTCTCGACAATGTCTTTAAAAGTTGAGCGAGATCGCTGAATGGCTATTCGCATCTCCAACCACTCAGAGAAACCGTACTTGCTGATCGATGAAGCGTAGATGGTTTCCTTACTACCATTTTCTCTGAATATGTCGACGTCAACAAATGGAACGTTTATGGACATCTTTCCTCTGATGTTCACTTTGTTGATTCTGGAGACCTGATATCGATAGCTTAATCTTTCTTTGTACCATATCAGGGTAGAGTCAGATACCTTGGTCTTCTTCTCGACGATCTTTTGGGCGTCCTTCCACAATTGACGTTGAACTGAGATGGGAGTCTTGTTCAGTTCAGGGTCTTTCACCAATTGTTGGACGAGCTCAATAGCATAAGCTTTATCTCTTTCTTCAACTCTTTTTCGATCGACGAGTTGTTTTTTTAGCTTTGAAGTGTTCAGCGACTTCCTTTCTTGTTATTTTGAAGAAAGGGCCATGGATGATTCGCTGATCCTCAAGCTGTTTGATCATTGCTTCTCTCCTTTTCAGTTCTTCTTCACTTAGCTTTTGAGGAGCCAAGGAAGGTCTTTTCTTATGAGAGAGCAGTTCTTCTTCTGGTTCATCAGTCACAGTGACGTCTAAGACTGGGATTATTTCATCAGCGCTCGGGGCTGGATTTATTGTTGATGTAGCTGGAGGAACTTCAGCTGGATCCTCAAGCAGGGGAGAGGACTAGCTGAAACATAACGATCGTTTAAGTAAGATCATTTGGGAGAAGACACAGAGAAAAGAATGAGGTTTAAGTGTATAAAGGTTTTATGGAGAAGAAAACTGAGGTTGAGAAGGGATAAAGGAGGAATGCAGTGTAAGGGAAGAAAATATATTGTACCTAACAAACTGGCTTTCGTAGAAGGATAGTCAGATTGCCTTCTGTAGCGAGACCTTTATTTTTGCCTTTGTCCGCTTCAGTCGCTGTAGGCTTTTTGGCGGTCCCCTCCCCTGATGATTCATTAGTAACTACCCCTTTTTGAGCAGGGGCCTTTCTGGGTTGGAAGGAGAAGTCGACATTATCATCATCGTCATCATCATCATCTTTAGGTGATGCTGATGGTTCGTCTTCAGCAAGATCGATATCTTCTTCGTCTTCTTCTTCTTCTTTTTCTTCTTCAGACTCATCCTCAGAAGGAACAAGAACTACAGTATCTTCCAGTTCTTCTTCGAGTTGCTCCCCCTCAGATTCATCGTTGTGTTGGGAGAACTCGGTTCCCTCAGGGTTTTTAACTCCCTGAGGTTTTTCAGTAGCATCAGAAATAATACCCTCCCCCTTAGAGTTATGGGGAAGGTCTTCTTGAGTCTTCTCCCCCTCTTCCACATGACGGATGAGGGAGGATACAGTAGCAGCAGCAGCAACATCAACATGCTTTGGGTCACTGTCTTCCAGGCCAGTGATCCCAACGCAAGTTTCCACCCTTGCTATTCTGTCTTCCAGGACAGAAATAGCAGGGTTGAGTCTTTCAAGGTGTTCCCGATCTGCCTGAGTAAAATGTGAGGGAGGACAAGTTGGAGCATTCAGGCGATCAAGGATCTGCTGCAGGAGATTTGTGGCAGTGCTGACATCTGTCTTTAAAGTAGACACCTCTCCCTGAAGATTGCCAACCACTGTCCGCAACGATGTGACTTCGTTGGACAGGGTGGTGAAGTTGTTGGAGGGGGTGTTGTTGGTAGAGTTCAGGGTGTTGATGGAGGTGGAGTTATCAGCGAGAGCCTGAGCAACATTGGAAAGACTACCTTCCACCTTGTCCAGATCAGTACTGGATGCTTTGCCTTTCACCTCGTTGGTGAGTGTCTTGAGAGCCTCTCCAGCGTTTGTAACCACTGAAGAGTTGGTGGAGAGTGTTGTGGTGAGAGATTCCACCTTTGTAGTCAAATCCTTGAGCGAGTTGTTGATGTCACCCAAATTAGGACCTGTAGAAGATAAAAACTTATGAACAAAGGAAAGCTCAGAAGTTGGGGATTTTGAGAGAGGAGTGTTTAAGGTGTTGTGTATACCTGCGGGTTGGTTGACGAAGTCATCGAAATTTCGATAACCTGAATATTTTTCGTAGTCGTCTTCCAGAGATCCTTTACGTGTTGAGGTGCCTGCATGTCCTGTAGATCGTCAGCAGATGTGTCACTCAGATGAATGACATTTGTAGCAGAGAAGGGGGGAAATAGAGGTGGAGTGATCAAAGAAGTGGAGGGAGGAATGAAGGTTGAGAAGAGGGATTGGGTAGCGAGTTCAGCGTTGGATCCACCGAGGAATACTTCCGCAGTACTTGGAGGTACTGAGGGAGGGAGGTTCCATTCCAAGACAACCTCAGCGTTTAGAGACGCTGAAGCGGGTATTGAAGGGGTTGATTCAGCAGCTGTGGCAGAGCGTACCACGGAACTATCCAGCGTCTTCTTTGGAGAGATAGACGTGGAGTCTTCAGCCTAGGTAGGCTTAGAGGGTTGCTCCTTGGAGGACTTCTTGGGATTATGGGTGCCAAGTGGGGTGTCAGAAGGTTTCCGTTTTTTGAGAAGGAGTGGATGTTGCGGCCTGGGTACCTGCGGTTGGGATGACCGCTGCCGATGTGGTAGCCGCAAAAGTAGAAGAAGAGTGAGGTCTGAGAAGAGGTAAGAGAGTAGAGAGACGTACCTCGTTTGGCAGGGGCTTGAAGTCGAGAACCTTAGGGCCAACCTGTGATAACTTCAGGTCGCCCAGCTTCGGGTATTTGTCCTCGAGCGCTTGTCGAAAAAGAGCGCTAAGAAAACGGGGATATGGAACAGTCGTTGGCCTCTTGTCTCGTCGACTCTGAGCATCATGTCGTCAAAAATGATCTTTACCCAATCGATGTGAAGGTTATTCAGCATCGCATACCCCATAGCCTGTTGGGATTTGGAGGCTTGGTCAGTTGACCTAACCTTAGCTGTCATGCAACTGATAAGGTGTGCGAAGATGAAGTTCATCTCGCTTGGCATTTTGGATTTTTGGATTTGGGTGAGTTTCTTCTTAGGGAGGTGGTCTCTCCCTGTGCCCCAAACATACTGCATTGCATCAAAGAATGCAATAAGTGCATCTCTATCAGGTGGGTTCTTGGGGTCAGGTAGAGGAACGAAACATCTTTCCTTTGTACTACCAGGGAGGTTGAGGGCAGACCTGATAGCGCCGGGAGTAATCTTGGCTTCACCATGTTCGGTGTCGAAGAGGATGACATCGATTTTCTTCTTGGGGTCTTTGGTGGAGGTAATTTGAGCTCTTCTGGCAGTGTACCAGAACTAAGCGAGAAGGTTCCCATGAGCAGGAGGTGTTACGGTCAGAGCTGTCGACAGAGGACAGGACCTGAGAAAATTTATAGCGTCATTCAGATGGGTTATCTTTTTCCTTGGAGGAAAGTCGAAGAGAGCATAGGGGTTGTTTTATTGAAATGTGACTTGTTCTATTTCGAAGTTGACATGTGGGGCTTTGACGAGTTCAGTCTTTTCAGAGGTAGTGGGAGACTGAGGAGTTGCGTCAGTGGTGGGAGCTTCAGTAGATGCCATTTCTGTTCATAAAGTATAAATATGAAGAATATGAAAAGAAGTTCTTAAAATGAATAAAATTCCAAAATAAGGGTTTTTAGGGTTTTATAATTTCCATTTAGAGAAAGAAATGGAGATTAGGGGTTTTCTAGTTTTGAACAAAAATACAAAACATAGTGAATGTTCTTGTTTTCCAGTTTCCTTTTAAAGAAGGGATTCTGGAAAAACATATGAAATGGTCAAGTTTAAGATTTTTATTTTAAACTCGAAGAACAATCTGTAAGCAAATTGTGTTCATAAAACCACGAAGAAAATGATTTCATTTGGAAAAAGTTCTTTTGTTTGATCTTTTAGAACCAAGAATAAGATCGAAAACAAGTTTATGAGTTGCAAAATAAAAGAAATATTAACTTGTAGTGTTGAAGAAGATGAAGATGAACAGGTTCTTAGAGAAAATATTTCAAATGCAACAATCGATTCTTGCTCGAGAGAGATGATGTTCGCGTAAAAGGTAAAAATATAAACTCAAGAGGTTTATATAGTGAGAGTAGAGAGAGAAAAACTATGAGCGGGAAAGTTTTTCATGATGACACGGACACTGATTAGAAATATTAGTGTGATTTAGAAATTTCAAAAAATCACTGAAAGGAAGAGATATTCAGCAATGCAAATTGTTTTGAAATCTTGCATTCTTAGGCGAACGTCAGCGAGTAAGAAAGAACATACCTTGATATCAGCGAATCAATTTTGTTCAGAGAGTAGGTGATTAATAAGGTTATACAAATTCATTTTTATCACTGATCAAATGTGAACCGCCGAAGATTTTACTCTTCTAGGTTCAGCATTCCAAGCTCGCTGATGAGAAAGTTGAATCTTGTCTCATCAAGAGGTTTGGTGAAAAGATCAGCTAACTGAAAATCATTTGGGATAAAATGAAGTCCTATATCACCATTCATCACATGATCTCTGATAAAATGATACCTGATCTCGATGTGTTTGGTCTTTGAGTGTAGCACTGGATTGTTTGCTATAGCGATGACACTTGTGCTGTCGCAATAGATTGGAATTTTGGAGAGCTGAAGGTCATAGTCCAGTAGTTGATTTCTCATCCACAAGACCTGAGAACAACAGCTTCCAGCAGCTATGTATTCACCTTCAGTGGTTGAGGTGGACACTGAGTTTTGCTTTTTACTTGTCCAACTCACCAGCTTTCCACCTAGAAGCTGACAGCCTCATGTGGTGCTTTTCCTATCCAATTTGCAACCTGCAAAATCACTATCTGAATAGGCGATTAGATCAAACCCTGAGTCTTTGGGATACCAAAGACCTAGGTTAGGAGTACCTTTAAGGTATCGAAATATATGCTTTACAGCGATCAAATGAGATTCCTTAGGTTCAACTTGATATCGTGCACACAAACAGGTTGCGTACATAATATCAGGTCGGCTAGCTGTAAGATACAGAAGAGAGCCGATCATCCCACGGTACGTCGTGACATTAACAGGTTTCCCTGAAGGATCCTTGTTTAGTGTCAGCGGCGGTGCCATAGGGGTTTTCATAGCTGAGCTCTGAGTTAAATCAAACTTTTTCAGCATATCTTTAACATATTTTCCTTGGTGAATGAAAGTTCCTTTTTCATTCTGCTTGATTTGAAGACCAAGGAAATATGTTAGCTCACCCATCATACTCATTTTATATTCAGCTTTCATTCTTTCGGAAAAACGAGTACATAGGTCAGGGTTGGTGGAACCAAATATAATATCATCGACATATATTTGAACGAGAATAATATGACCGTTGACTTTCCTAAAAAATAGAGTTTTATCGATTTTACCTCGCTCAAAATTTTCAATGTGGAGATAAGTAGAGAGAGTGTCATACCATGCACGAGGAGCTTGCTTTAAGCCATAAAGTGCCTTATCCAGTATATAGACATAACCTGGATGCTTAGGATCTGAGAATCCTGGAGGTTGTTCCACGTAGACTTCTTCATTCAGATTTCCATTGAGGAACGCTGATTTAACATCCATCTGATAAACCTTGAAGTCTTTGTGTACAGCGTAAGCTAAGAATAAACGAATGGCTTCTAGTCTTGTGTTAGATCTGGAGTTTGTCAAAAAGCCTAAGTGTTGAAGTCTGAACTGAAGACTCAGACTTCTGAGAAAGAAGACTTAGAAGTTCTGATTGGAAAGTATTGCAAAGATGGCAAGTGTGAGATCTGAATAGACGACTCAGACTTCTGAGTAGGAGACTCAGAAGTTCTGAATGTAAAGATGAAAATGTCATGTGCTCAAGTGTATTATCTGAATATTCTTAATCAGAAGAATGTTCAGAAGTTCTGAACATGTGGTTCAGAACTTATGTCTTAGACATTTTCATATAATGTAATTTCAGTTATTAGCTAGCATATTAGAACACGTGTCATTGTTCTAATGGATTGTATTGTAAATGTACTATAGCTTTAGCATTTCTGTTACAGTATATATAGATGTTAGCAACTGAAAGCTAACTAACCTTTGGCATAACTTCGTATTCAATCTTTGTAATCTTTGAGAGATTCTCTCTCTAGATCTGTTCTCTGTTCTTCAATAAATACAAAGTCTTTTGCATCAATTCTCTATTCTTTCATTGTTTAATTGTGTTCTTGATTGTTTAATTGATTGTAAGATCAATCCTGGTTTCTACAATTGGTATCAGAGCCAATCAACAAACAAATTAGGTCAAGATTACTGAAGATTCGTGTTCTTGAAGGTTTCTTGATCAATTCGATAATTGAATTCCGCTGCTACTCATAATTCTTGAATTCTTTGGATTCTTGAATTCGTTTTGTATTGATCAAGAGATTCGAATTTGTCTTTCTGTTGAATCATCTTACAATCATGTATTTTAAAGAATTTCTCTCGATGGGGTCTGAGACGAAGCCACCTGTTCTAATTCCTGAAGAGTATCAACAATGGAAGATCAGGATTATTCAATTCTTGGATAATATTGATGAAAATCTGATGATCTCCATTCGTGAAGGTCCAATTGAAGTGTATGTTGATGTTGCTGCTACACCTGCTACAACCACTACACCTGAGATTCCTGCTACTAGAGTAAAGAAACATTTCTCACAGTATACTAAAGCACAGAAAAAGAGACATGCAATAGACAAAAGAGATGTTACTTTGTTAACTTTGGCAATTCCTAATGACATCTTCAATCGAATTGATAGTGGAACATCTGCTAAAGAAATATGGGATGAACTGGAGAAGCAGATGCTTGGCACAACCAAATCAATTAAGGCAAAACTAAATCAATGCATCAATGCATATGAAAGATTGAAAGCAAAGGAATGTGAGAGTTTGACTCAAACATACAACAAGTTTTGTACAATCTTGAATGATCTTTGAAGGAATGGGCTAAAGAAAACCAAGTCAGAAATCAACTATAAATTTCTGAAATGTCTTATATCAGAATGGTCATCTTTTGCTATAAGTCTTCAGATGAACAAAGATATGTGTGAAGAAGATCTGAATGATTTGTTCTGTGTGTTAAATCAGCATGAAGATTCTGTTAAGCAAGTTGTTGAAGAAAAGAAAAATGTTTCTGATCAATTAGCTTTACTTTCAGAAAGAAAATCAAAGATCAACAAGACAACAAAGAAGTCTGTGTTTCTTTCTGAAATTCCAAAGTTAGAAGAGGAATCTGAGAAGGAAGAAGTATCTGATGAGGATGCTGACGTCAAGTTGATAGTAGAGAAATTGGCCTTGTTGACAAACACCTTCAATAAAAGATGTGGAAAGAAAAAGTATGTTGAGGGTAAGTTCAGAAGAGATGGACAAGGGAGTTCAGAAGAGAGATATAAGAAGAAGGAAGATAGAGAAGAAAATAAGTATGAGAAGAAAGAAGAGAAGGAAGAGAGGAAAGAGAAGGATCTATGTTTCAAGTGTGGGAAACCTGGTCACTTTGCAAGAGATTGCAGAGTGAAGGTTGTCAAAGATTATGAGTACTATGCAAAGAAAGCTCAGTTGGCCAAAACCAAAGATAGTGGAATTGCACTACTGGCAGAACAAGGAAATTGGTTGTATTACTCATCTGACGAAGAGGACTGCATTCATTTCTCTCAAATGCAAAGTGACATGGCCAAAATGGGTGATGAAGATGATTCAGACTATGAAGAAGGTGGTTCTGAGTCTTCTGCTAAGGTACACTCTAATCTTGAAATTGACTTAATGATCCAAATTGGAAACATGAAATCTGAATTTTTTAATCTCAGAAAACAAATAAAAGGTGAAAGAATTTTGGTTAACAAATTCAGGTTAGAAAAAGAAATGTTTAAAGTAAGATTTGAAGAAACTGAGGTTGAGAAACAAGAAGTCAGAAAAGAGAATTCTGAACTTTTGAAAAAGATATCTGAATTACAAGATGAACTTTCAGAAGTAAAAGGTGAAAATGGTGATTTACAAATTAAAGTAGATATGTTACTTGATGAAAGAAAGAATTTATATACAAAGATTAAAGAATTAGAAGATCTTAATCTGAAAAGGGGTCAAACTCAGCAGACTTTAAGTCTTCTCACAAGCAACGTTAAAGACACAAGGTTTTACAATCCATAAATGGGATTAGGTTTGGAAGAAAATGCTATTTTGAAAAAGGCTCCAATAAATCTTTATGATTTTGAGGAACTAAAAGGTCCTAAACCAGAAATCCCAGATTTAGTTGAAATTTTTGTAAGACCTGCAAGTTCAATAACAAGTTCTGACAATTTACAAAAATCAAGTTCTGAAAAAGCAAAGGAAATCATTTCTGAACCAAAAGTTGAAAAATCAGAAATTTCAGAAGACAAGGTTAAGAAAGAAATTTCAAAACCAACTGAAGAGAAACCAAGATACAATACTACAAAATTCAAGTATGATTCTCTAAATGTCAGTTACAAAGATAAACAACCAAGTTTCTCCTATACTGACATTGAGAATATATTTGAAGCATGTAAGGTTTCTGAAAACAAAGAGAATTCTGAAACAGTTAGTCAGAATTCTGAGACCTCTAGTCAGAACTCTGAATTCGTTAGTCAGAATTCTGGGTCTGTTAGTCAGAATTCTGAGTCTGTTAGTCAGAATTCTGAGTCAACTGAAAGTTCTGAGTCAAAATCAGAAAGTTTTTCAGATCTTGAAAATAGATTTAAACATGTTAATCAAGAACTTGAGGAACTGAGAAAAAGTTTTGATGAACTTGAAAATGATTTTTGTGATGTTGATTTTAAACTTGAAGAAATTTTAAAGGAAAACAAAACTTATGTCCAGAAAATAATAGAGCTTGAGAAGTTAAAATCTGAGTATGATCTGTTTAAGATTAAAGCCTTAGAAGAGAATAAGGAATTCTTTAATGAATCGAGTACTTATGAACATGGTGAATCATCTAATGCATCTACTAATTCTGCAAAGTTAAATGTTTTAGAAAAGGAAGATTGCAAAAGGAAAGATGACTTGAAAAAGATCTTTGAGAAGATTTTCTTGAATACTACTTCTGAACCCAAAGCTAGTAGTTCTTATAATAGATGCAAATGTAATCTGAATACTATCAATAAAAATGAAAATTCTTTTCATTCAGATTTGTTGTTTCATGCAAGAAAACATCTGAAATGTGTTCAATGTGGTAGTCAATCATTTCAACTTTCTCAGAAAAAGATGACTCAAAATTCTAAAACATCTTTCAAATCTAAAGAAAAACAGAATTCAGAAAAGAAGACTGAAATCATTTCTCAAACTCAGACAAAAGGAAAGAAGACTGAAAACATTTCTCAATATAAATCAAAAGAAAAGAAGACTGAAAATGTTTCTCAGTCTCAACCTAAAGTTTTCAAAATGAAAAGAAATAATTTTGTAAAGAGAAGATGTTCTGATTTCATAAATATACAAGGAAAATGGTGCTTAAAAGAGAATTATGAATGGAAAGTTAAAGGCACTTTTGCTAAATCTGTTGTTGAAGCTAACAAAACAGGACCCATTCTGATATGGGTACCTAAATCTAACTAAATGTTTTTGCAGGGCTGTCATGTGTAGTTTTTAGACTCAGGAGCATCAAGACACATGACAGGTCACAAGTCTTCTCTGACAAATTTCCCAGAAAAGGCTGGAGGAGCAGTTAATTTTGGCAATAATAGTAAAGGGCAAGTTAGAGGATATGGTGATTTAACAAAAGGAGATCTAACCATTCAGAAAGTATTCTATGTGGAAGGTTTACAACATAATCTGTTCAGTATAAGTCAGTTCTTGTATAGTCTTTGTGAGATCAAGTTCAGTATAACAGGATGCTTAATTCTGAGTGAGAATGGGATAAAAGTGTTCTGCGCTAAAAGACACATGGATTTATTTGTGGTCAATTTTTCAAAGATTGAAGCATTAACTCCAGTATGTCTACTCTCAAATGCAACTGCAAATGAATGTTGGTTATGGCACAAAAGATGTTCTCACTTGAATTTTAAGGAGTTGAACAATCTAGTTGGCAAACATTTGGTTAAAGGACTACCAAATATTAAGTTTGAGAAGGACTCATTGTGTTCAGCATGTGAGATGGGCAAAATGAAGAAAAGTTCTCACAAGTTGAAAATGGACTCCTCATGCATATCACCATTAGAGATGATACACACAGATTTATGTGGTCCAATGGCAGTTTAGTCAATGGGTGGGAAGAAGTACATGCTTGTCATTGTTGATGAGTATTCTAGATATACATGGATTGAATTCTTAAGAGCAAAATCTGAGGCTGCTGAAACATTGATTAACTTCATCAAAAGAATTCAAGTACTATTGCAACTTCAAGTTCAGAAGATAAGGAGTGACAATGGAACAAAATTCAGAAACGAGACTCTTCATAACTTTTTACAAATCACTGGGATTTCTCATAATTTTTCTACTGTCAAAACTCCTCAACAAAATGGTGTTGTTGAAAGAAAGAACAGAACTTTAGTTGAAGCTGCAAGAACCATGTTGGCTTATTCAAATCTTCCAACCTTCTTATGGGCTGAAGCAATTGCCACTGCTTGTTTTACTCAGAACAGGACTTTGTTCAATAAAAGACTAAATAAAACTGCTTATGAACTGATTAATAACAGAAAGCCACTGATTAAATTTTTCCATATTTTTGGATGCAGATGCTATGTTCTCAAAGATAGAGAAAATATTGGAAAATTTGACAAGAAAGCAGATGAAGGATACTTTGTTGGTTATTCACTAACTTCCAAAGCATTCTGAATCTACAATAGAAGTGTAACAACCCGGTTTCCCAAACATACAACAAATAACATACATTGCATAACTTCATTACATTCATAATAAAAGATACATCACAAACCAAGTACGGTCTCAATAGTCTTGACATTACAAAATATATAAAAGCTTCCTAATCAACATCCATCAAAAGCTTCCTACACTTCATCCTCTCTTGCCGATCCTTAACCTGGAAAACATATTTTTGAAAACAAAATGAGGGTTAGACCAAACGGGTCTAGTGAGTTAATCCCGGTCTTTTCCAAAATCAATATAAAACTCTTTTCACATTATACTTTGTATCAAAATAGTTTACATAAAACCTTTCGTATAAGCACGCATATACCACACGTATATAAATACCACATTAGGACTCGTACACCGTGTATCTCTCCTCATCTCATCTTCTTTCCCCTGGCCACATTAGTCGGTAGCAAGCCAACTAATCATCGTCACTGAACAATACAGTCGACTCCACTGTAATTACATACAACCCCGCTGCAATTACCTACAGCTCTACTGCCATTTCATGCAGCCCCGCTGTATTTCCATACAGCCCCGCCGAACAATAATTCGGCTCACCTATACTCGTTTCGTGCAATATAAACACAACACATATCTCAATATATTATCAATCACGTACACCATACATATAAGCACATTAATCACTAATTATCACATTCCCAAACCATACGTACGTATTCCAGTTGAAAATACTTTTAAAGTAAAACTCACCTCGAATTCTTAAAATACGCTTCCAAGCCTTTTCCAAAGATTCAGTCTATCAATCCCAATCCACAGAGTCTTAAATCGTTTCCAAGAAATCCAATTGAAGCCTTAACCCTAGCTTTCTTCTTTTCTCTTCTTTTGCCTCACAAACACACACTCACACACTCTAATGTTTTCTGGACAGTTGTTGTAAATGAAAATATCTGGATATAGCTTAAGGGATAATATCTATCCATACTTACCATATAGACCTTGAACTTCTCAATAATGACCCAAACACCCTTAACTTATAAATTAACCCAAACTTACCCTAAACATCCCACTTTAAAGTTAACTAAATTTAACGGAACTAGGATTTAACTAACGAACTTACCCGGGGTATTCCAAGAAGAACCCAAGAGGATTATGGAAAGCATCAATGTCACATTTGATGAGTCAAGATTAAAGACTTCTGAACAAAATAGTTCAGAACTCAATGAGAATAAGACAAAAACAGTGACTTCTGAATCAAATTCTAATCCTAATTGTTCAGAACTCAATTTATTGTTTAAGGATGCATTTCTGGAACTGACCTCTGAATCTTATGCAGACTTTGAAAATCCAAAAATGATTCAAGAAATGAAAAGAAAAGATTCAAATGTTCAAGCAACAACTGTAATTTCTGATGCTGGTCCATCTGAGGAATGTCCAATTTTGATTAATACAAGTGGTGAAATATCTGAGCCTGGTACTCAGAATTCTGAACAAGGTACTCAGATTTCTGGACAAGGTACTCTGAATTATGGACAAGGTATTCAGAATTCTGGACAAGTGGTTCAGAATTCTGACTCTACTACTCAGAATCCGGACTTAGATGCTACACCTCAACAATTCTCAGAACAAAGAGGTAGTTCAGAATTACAAGCTGTTATGGATGAGAATGATACAAACAACAATCTTTCAGATGTTGATGTACTTCCAAGTTCACACAAATGGACAAAGGACCATCCTATTCATCAAGTGATAGGAGATCCATCAGTGGGAGTGCAGACTAGATCAGCAACAACAAATGAAGCAATGTTTGCAGGATTCCTAAGTATGATTGAACCTAAGAAAGCCACTGAAGCCCTAGAGGATCTAGACTGGATTTTAGCAATGCAAGATGAGTTGCTACAGTTTGAAAGAAACAAAGTCTGGAGACTCATTTCAAGGCCTGAAGGAAAATCAATTATTGGAACAAAATGGGTGTTCAGAAACAAGAAAGATGAGTCAGGTGTTGTAGTCAGAAATAAGGCTAGATTGGTTGCAAAGGGATATTCACAACAAGAAGGAATTGATTATGATGAGATATTTTCATCAGTTGCAAGAATAGAGGCAATCAGAATATTCTTGGCATATGCTGCACACAAGAACTTCAAAGTGTACCAAATGGATATAAAATCAGCATTTTAAAATGGTATACTCAACGAAGAAGTCTATGTCTATCAACCAGAAGGATTTGTTGATCCTGAGTTTTCAGATCATGTGTATGTTTTAGATAAAGCATTGTATGGTCTGAAAAAAGCACCAAGAGCCTGGTATGACACTCTAACTCCATACTTATTAGAATCTGGCTTCAAGAAAGGTAAAATTGATACAACTTTATTTTTAAAGAAAGAAGGTGATGATTTAATCTTAATTTAGATATATGTAGATGATATCATATTTGGTTCTACAAATGCAGAATTATGTAATGAATTCTCAGACATCATGAAATCCAAATTTGAAATAATCATGATGGGAGAATTAAATTTTTTCCTTGGTCTTCAAGTAAAACTGTTGGTTCCTTTTTGTTTAAACAATGATGATTCTTTCAGTTTAGTTTAGATAGGTTTATATTGCGGAAGCGTATTTAATGAACTGAAAGAAATGCTAAGATAGAAGAACACACAATATCAAATAAGTAATGAAGATGACAGATAAATATCTCAAAGGTTACTTTATTTGATATTATCAAGAACACCTAGAATATAACACGAGTCTTCTATTTATACTACTACAAAGGGGACATACTTTAGACAATAAGGACTGATCTACAGTAGACAGGATTGTGTGAACAGTAGCAGGTACGATGTTCATTTAATGCGCATGTTCCATCTTCGGCAGAGCCCTATCAGAGTTTGACACGTGGAGTTTATGTCAGGGCACGCTTTGTACAAGTGGATGAACGGATCCTGGAACAGTAGAAAGATATTTGTTGATTTCTTCTAAGTCTTTAGTATACCGCAAAGGCTCTGTCAAAGGTGACAGAGGTTCTGCGGCTTTGTAAAGCCCGTATCCCGGTATGTAATTTCTTTGTTTTAATTCTTTTCTTTTTAAAGTTTTATTTATCGTGGTTTCCATAACGGGGTTAGACGAATTGGACCTTATAGTCAAATATGTCAAAAACGTTGGTTAGTTTGCTAGAAGGTGTAGTTGAGGGACTAAAATTGTTATAGGGCCAAACTTGTGTTGTGTTCGGCCCATGCAACCCAAACCAAAATCCATTTTCATTTTGGGTGTTGGTGTCGTGTCTGAGGAAACGAGGAAAGAAAGGGAGAAGGAAAAACCCTACGGCTCCTCCCCTCCCCTCCCTTGGTAGTGTGCGGCCGTGAAAAAGAGAGAGAGAGATAGCCACCGAGAGTAGAGAGAGAGTTCGCCGAGAGTAGAGAGAGAGTCCGCCGGAGAAGAGAGAGTGACGCCGTCGTTTTGCTTCCGGAAAAGAGGAGGGTGTCGGGTTCGTGGGTCGCTGTTTGTCGTCAAGAGGTAAGTCCGTTCCGCTCGTTCTTTTGTTTCGGTTCGTCGTAGTCTCGTCGTTGCGAAACCGCCGCCGGCGCAGCCATGGCTGCCGCCGGTGCTGCCGCCGTGCACCGCCAGCGTGGTGGTCGTGATGGCGGTTGTGCGGCTGTGGGTTATCCGTGTGTGCGGGCGGCCCGAACTTGGAAGGTTGGAGCTTTCGTTTTGTTTCGTCGGTTTCTCTTACCAAACCATCCTTACCGGGGGTGGTGGCTGCCGCCGCCGCCGCCGACCACCACTGCCGGGATGGCAGTGGGTGGTGCGCGGTTGACTCCAGCCCCTAGTAATCTAAACCCCAACCTAAGTGCCTACATAGTTAAACCGTAACCCGAATCGCCAAAACCTTAAACCGTTTTATGATTTCATGTAAAAAATTCCATTCTGTTCCTGTTTTGCGACGGCCATAACTTTTCCGTCGTAGCTCGTATTGAGGCGAATCCAGTGCCCACGGTTCACATTCTGTGCCGGGTACACTTTTCATGTTTTAGCGGAAGTCCGGTTCGGCCTCTAACTAGGCGTAAATTGGCTGTTTATACAGCAGGTCCAGAATTGACAGTTTCGCGTTCCGCTTTTAGAAAATCCATATTAAATTGTAGAAAAGTCGTTACAGCGCGTGCGATATGTCCCTGGAACCCTAAGACATGGGACTTTGTGATTATGGAAAAATATTTCTGGATTTATGAGTTTAAGAGGGGCTAAACAGGTCCCGAACAGACCTGTAAATCTTAGAGTAAAAGCTGGAAAATTTCACATATGGGCTCATAGTTGTGACTTTGGGTTAGGACTTCGCTTTGACGTTTGATATCACTTATTTAGGTGGAAAGAGGTGAGTTGGTGTTGTACGGTTCGTGTTGCTGTTGAGGACATAAGCTTTGCGTTTGAGGTGAGTTCTCTCACTATATAGGATGGAGATTATATTTGTGTTACTATAGCTCGGGTGTGATAGTTATGATTGTTTGTTGATATTATTGTGTTATGGGGTATATATAATTGTATATATATATTGAACTGTGATTGATGTACTTCTTGATGGGTGTTCCAAGAAGTATATGGCTTATAATGAGTTGCGATTATATTTTCTTGATGGTCGTTCCAAGAAGTATAAGGCTTATTATTAATTGTGATATATCTTCTTGATGGATGTTCCAAGAAGTATATGTGTTTGTATAATGAGTTGCGATTATATTTTCTTGATGGTCGTTCCAAGAAGTATAAGGCTTATTATTAATTATGATATATTTTCTTGATGGATGTTCCAAGAAGTATATGTGTTTGTATAATGAGTTGCGATTATATTTTCTTGATGGATGTTCCAAGAAATATATGTGCTGGTATATTTGGTATATATAAATTTGGGTGCAAGACGTGATTGCATGATATGAGTTGGTTGTGATAACTAGCTGTTTAAGGGTGATGCTGATATAATTGCGATCCTATATATGGTTTGAATTCACTAAGCCTTGTGCTTACCTTTTCCTATTTTAATGTGGTTTCAGGTGCTTGTGGCTCCAAGGCGTGACGGGTACACACTGGCGCGCGTGAAGAGTTTTTATAATCATGAGATTAAAGTTATTATTAAATAATTTAATTTCCGCTGTTTATTATTACTGAGATTATTTATTATTGAATTTGCAAACGAAACGGTGTTGGATATTTAATAAGGTTTTATTTATTAAAATGCCTATTTTTAAAGTTAAATTCCTTGTAATTTTTGGGACGTTACAACTTGGTATCAGAGCACAGCTTGAGTGAATCAAACGCATCTCGGTGTGTTTGATCTCAAGTTGCGGCTATGGAATTCTTCTCTTAAAATTTTTGGAAAAATAAAAGAAAGAAAAACCCGTTTGGGAAACGGTGATCGAGGGCGCAATGTGTACAGTCAGCCCGAGCCAAAGGGAAAGGTACAGTACTTAGTGTATTTATCGCTTTCTAGATCATAGGGTATGCATGCTAGATTGCCTATGTGGTTTACATTGTACTGTATGATGATTGCTTGCTAGTGGGAATTAATGCTAGCTATAATAGGTTGTTAAGCGAAGGCCCTATAGGTTGTATGCAGTAAGAATCGCATAGCCTTAGAATATTTGATTTAGTTCTATTGCGCAGCTCTTGTTTGAGTCCAACCGTTCTAGGATAGAATCTTGTATCCGAATGTCTATTTGATTCACGCTGCATGCGACTGGGTATTCGCAAGGCAACTCGTTATGGCTAATAGGGATTCCGTTGTAGCAAGGGTAGTGGGATGAGATGAAATTCCTAGTGAGCTGGGAAGAGTGTTTACATATGAGTATGTATACTAGATTGCTTTCTAGAACATAGGAGTATGTGTGCTAGATTGCTTGGTGCTTATTACACTGTACTGCATGTTTGTTGTTTGCTAATAGGAGTTTATGCTAGCCTTGATAGGTTGTTAAGTGAATGCACTATAGGTTGTATGCGGTAGGAACCGAATAGCCCTGGAATGTCGGATTTAGTTCTATTGCGCAGCTCTTGTTTGAGTCCAACCGTTGTAGGATAGAATCTTATATTCGAATGTCTATCTGGTTTTACACTGTGTGCGACTGTGCATTCGCGAGGCGACTCGTCATGACTAGTGGGGATTTCGTCATAGCAAGGGTAGTGGAGTTGGGTGGAATTCCTAGGGAGCTAGGAAGAGTGTGTACCTATGCCGGTGTGGGCATATGTGTATAGTTTTTGGCAAGGAACTACTTGGGCACTTCGGGACGGGACTCGAAACGAGTGAGGATAGGTGTGGAAGGTAGTAGTAGAGCTCCTACTATCTGAAGCACATGATCCGTGCTCGAGTCGGGGAAAGTCACGAGGAATCCAAGGAGTTGAGCGTGAGCGTTGTTAGTGTGAGTTATAATGTGCTAATAGCTCGTTGTATTAATAACCTAGGATGACCATCGCAAGGAGGAACAACGATGTTGAACCGAATGCTAGTATTGAACTCACTAGTGAACAGATACGTGAGTTGATCGCGGCTGAAGTAAAGCATGCTATTAGGGAGGCAATCCCCGGGATTATTACCGCCGTTCGTTGTGAGGTAGTAATGATGCTGGAGGCTGCTCGGGGACAGGGACTCGAGTTAGAGGAACATGCCAAGAAGAGGAAAACGGCGCAGGCCGTTGCATCAGAATCCGCAGTCCCAAAGAAAACGAGGTTTTCAGACTCACTCTTGAATCAAAGGAGCGGTGGGTTTAAAACCAAGGTTAGTAGCGGAAGGAGAAACGACAAGTGTTTCAAGTGTGGCCAGGTAGGACACTACGGTCGGGATTGCAGGGCACCACTGATGGTCTGTTTTAACTGCAAACAGACGGGCCACATGAAGATCAACTGCCAGAATCCGAGGATTTCTGTTGAGAGTGGGGCACAAGAAGCCCCTGTGGTTGCTCCCTTGCGTATTACTGATGGTCGTGTGGGTCAGGATGGACCCGAGGTGGAGTTCATCAACTGACGGTGGAGGAGGCACAGGCTACGCCTAAAGTGGTGACAGGTATATTTCATCAGTTGTTTTCTTTTATTGGATATGGTAAGTAGTTGCTTTTTGCTTAAGCTGTGTGATTATGTACGTTCTTAGTTAACTCGGTGTCTGTTGTAGTGATGTTTGATAGCGGGGCTACCCATTATTTCGTGCCTCACACTTGTAGTGAGCGTTTGGGCCGTAGTATAGGACGACTAGGCTGTCCACTTGTGGTTGAGGTTGCTGACGTAATATTTGTTTTAAGTAGACCATTTCGGGTCAAGTTTGATGCTTGTGCTAGAATCATAGGCTTCTGAGCCGACTTTGTTTTAAGGAAAAGCCGTAAGATAATTTGACGTGAATTCCAACTTGCCCTAAGAGGTTTAAATGTCCGGATGACGATAGTGGACCGGAGGGATTTGGAGTAGTACGAGTCGAGACATAGAATGCTGCCTAAGTCATGCACAAAGTTTGATTTTGAAAATAAAATTGCATTATCTAATTCTTGCGTTTCCAATCCTTATATGGATTGTGTTGTAGAATTTTGGGAGAATATTTTTGGTAGCATTTTTTATCATGAGTTGTTTGGTGCGTTTTTTTTAGTCAGCTAAATGTTTTATTGTCAATAAATCGTTTCCTTGTTTTGTATAAATAACTGACGCGTACAAATTTTGATTGGTAAACTTCGTTCCATATCATTTGGATTTTGTAAGTAAACTGAACGGCAATGAAATGATTTTCAACATGATTTTTATGTGAGACGAGCGTGTCCATTTTTGCGTAACTACCGACCTGGTAATAGTAGTTTTATTGCATGCGGTCTTTTTGAAGTGAAAAATCTTGACGTTGAAAATATTTTTGCAAATGATTTTGTAAACCACTTGGGAAAGGCGCTTTTAAGTGTTATGTGTCATTTTGAGGATTTACATGTTTGGGTGAGTGAGTCATTCCGGGATAGGCATGTTGTTGGTAGACTGTTTGCATTGGATCCTTGGTCATGTCAGTCAGTCGTTGGTAACGGTCGGTGGGTACCTCGGGGTGGGACCCCAGTATTCATGTGTTATGACATTGACTTTCCAGTAGGCACTAAGAGGATATAGTCTTGGGCACTTACCTGAGAGGTATTTCCGATGTGCCGGGCCTTGAGACGTACCTGGGAGGTAGGCGTTAAGGTGTATCTTGATACGGTGTAGCTAGGTTTCCTAGAGCGAGCGTGGAGGATAAGTAGACGGTGGAAGATTGGGTATTCCACACGTGTTGTTAGTGTAGACCGAATAGTGTCGGTTAAGGGAATGATGCCCTTTGTAATTAAGAGAATAAATGCGCAGTAACCTTTTTGAAGTAAGTAGTATATTTAGGTGTCGACTTTTGGGCTTGAGGCCAAACACCCTTAGTGTAATCGGAGACTTGTAGCCGATTTTAAAATAATTTTGGTAATGGTAGTAGTAACCCTGAGATGCTTAATTGTGAGGAATGGTTATGGTGGAATGACCTTCGTGGGTGATTATAAGTTTACTGGTTTGACGATCCGTGTGAAATAAATGTTGGGAGTCTATAGAACTCGTGGAAATTAATCGGCAGTAATGGTAGGAATGATCGGATTCGAGTATCCTGTAGGGTATATTGGTGAGCACCTTTAGAATGGTTAGAGCTTGAAAGTTGAATCGGGATGTATGGAACATCTAAGGTTGGGAGGCAACCGAAGTCGTTTGACTAGGAATGAATCCAGTTGTGGGAGTGTTTTTCCGGTCATAGTTTCAGTGTCCTTGAAGGAGTTTTGTAAAAAAAATAAAAAAATAAATAATATTCGAGAATTTCTAGACGGGGTGAGAAATTTAGATTCTAGTTGAGGAAAGTCCAGTGGCCGCACCGAAGGGGTTCGAGTGGACATGGGAACCCGAAGCGGAGATGCGCGAGAACTTTTCCGAGTTATTCGCCGGTCTAGACTTCGAGGACGAAGTCTAATCCAAGTGGGGGAGAGTTGTAAAGCCCGTATCCCGGTATGTAATTTCTTTGTTTTAATTCTTTTCTTTTTAAAGTTTTATTTATCGTGGTTTCCATAACGGGGTTAGACGAATTGGACCTTATAGTCAAATATGTCAAAAACGTTGGTTAGTTTGCTAGAAGGTGTAGTTGAGGGACTAAAATTGTTACAGGGCCAAACTTGTGTTGTGTTCGGCCCATGCAACCCAAACCAAAATCCATTTTCATTTTGGGTGTTGGTGTCGTGTCTGAGGAAACGAGGAAAGAAAGGGAGAAGGAAAAACCCTACGGCTCCTCCCCTCCCCTCCCTTGGTAGTGTGCGGCCGTGAAAAAGAGAGAGAGAGATAGCCACCGAGAGTAGAGAGAGAGTTCGCCGAGAGTAGAGAGAGAGTCCGCCGGAGAAGAGAGAGTGACGCCGTCGTTTTGCTGCCGGAAAAGAGGAGGGTGTCGGGTTCGTGGGTCGCTGTTTGTCGTCAAGAGGTAAGTCCGTTCCGCTCGTTCTTTTGTTTCGGTTCGTCGTAGTCTCGTCGTTGCGAAACCGCCGCCGGCGCAGCCATGGCTGCCGCCGGTGCTGCCGCCGTGCACCGCCAGCGTGGTGGTCGTGATGGCGGTTGTGCGGCTGTGGGTTATCCGTGTGTGCGGGCGGCCCGAACTTGGAAGGTTGGAGCTTTCGTTTTGTTTCGTCGGTTTCTCTTACCAAACCATCCTTACCGGGGGTGGTGGCTGCCGCCGCCGCCGCCGACCACCACTGCCGGGATGGCAGTGGGTGGTGCGTGGTTGACTCCAGCCCCTAGTAATCTAAACCCCAACCTAAGTGCCTCCATAGTTAAACCGTAACCCGAATCGCCAAAACCTTAAACCGTTTTATGATTTCATGTGAAAAATTCCATTCTGTTCTTGTTTTGCGACGGCCATAACTTTTCCGTCGTAGCTCGGATTGAGGCGAATTCGGTGCCCACGGTTCACATTCTGTGCCGGGTACACTTTTCGTGTTTTAGCGGAAGTCCGGTTCGGCCTCTAACTAGGCGTAAATTGGCTGTTTATACAGCAGGTCCGGAATTGACAGTTTCGCGTTCCGCTTTTAGAAAATCCATATTAAATTGTAGAAAAATCGTTAGAGCGCGTGCGATATGTCCCTGGAACCCTAAGACATGGGACTTTGTGATTATGGAAAAATATTTCTGGATTTATGAGTTTAAGAGGGGCTAAACAGGTCCCGAACAGACCTGTAAATCTTAGAGTAAAAGCTGGAAAATTTCATATATGGGCTCATAGTTGTGACTTTGGGTTAGGACTTCGCTTTGACGTTTGATATCACTTATTTAGGTGGAAAGAGGTGAGTTGGTGTTGTCCGGTTCGTGTTGCTGTTGAGGACATAAGCTTTGCGTTTGAGGTGAGTTCTCTCACTATATAGGATGGAGATTATATTTGTGTTACTATAGCTCGGGTGTGATAGTTATGATTGTTTGTTGATATTATTGTGTTATGGGGTATATATAATTGTGTATATATATTGAACTGTGATTGATGTACTTCTTGATGGGTGTTCCAAGAAGTATATGGCTTATAATGAGTTGCGATTATATTTTCTTGATGGTCGTTCCAAGAAGTATAAGGCTTATTATTAATTGTTATATATCTTCTTGATGGATGTTCCAAGAAGTATATGTGTTTGTATAATGAGTTGCGATTATATTTTCTTGATGGTCGTTCCAAGAAGTATAAGGCTTATTATTAATTGTGATATATTTTCTTGATGGATGTTCCAAGAAGTATACGTGTTTGTATAATGAGTTGCGATTATATTTTCTTGATGGATGTTCCAAGAAATATATGTGCTGGTATATTTGGTATATATAAATTTGGGTGCAAGACGTGATTGCATGGTATGAGTTGGTTGTGATAACTAGCTGTTTAAGGGTGATGCTGATATAGATGCGATCCTATATATGGTTTGAATTCCCTAAGCCTTGTGCTTACCCTTTCCTATTTTAATGTGGTTTCAGGTGCTTGTGGCTCCAAGGCGTGACGGGTACACACTGGCGCGCGTGAAGAGTTTTTATAATCATGAGATTAAAGTTATTATTAAACAATTTAATTTCCGCTGTTTATTATTACTGAGATTATTTATTATTGAATTTGCTAACGAAACGGTGTTGGATATTTAATAAGGTTTTATTTATTAAAATGCCTATTTTTAAAGTTAAATTCCTTGTAATTTTTGGGACGTTACAGGCTCGGTCCTCTGTGAGCAGTCTTCTGTTGATTCTTGTCTTCGGTCTTCTTGGTGTCTCGGCAGAGCCTCTGTTGGAGGCTTCTATACTTAGCCTATTTTTCACCACTTTTACAAACAGAAAGATTGGAGCTAACAATCTCCCCCTAAGTAGTGAAAAATGAAAAATTGAAAAGTACATGGATTTTTAGGCTAAGTATATACTAAGAACACTTTTCTTTTAACATTAGATTATGCCAGAGGCAATTACATATGATTGTATTTGAAAAGAAAAATTACAGAGGACCGAGCCTGTGGTTACCCGGATAACTGACTCGGTTTGGTAAGGACCAATAATTCTTTTATGTCCTGTCACAGCCTCACCATATTCTTTTCACTCCGAACTCATCTATAAATCTAGACCCCTCACTGTTGTCTATAAGGGATGTGTTTCTTGGGTAGGTCCTTTCGGTTCTGGATAGACCATAGAAACGATGTAATTCCTAACACTCCTTTCATGCATCGAGTAAATTAGTTGAGTAAACAGTGAAGTACGAGTTCTAAACTAAAATGTTTAGAAGTCAAACTTTTATGATAGAGTCCTGATCTGAGATGATCAGAAGTCAAAGTTGAAATACCAGAATTTCAAGAAACAAATCAAGCGCTAAACAGATTGACTGAGTAAGCACAATATTTGCAATAATGAAACAATGATCAGAAAGTTTAATTGTGAAGAACAAGTCACAATTATTATATCAGATAAGAATGTAATCATTTGCAAGAAATAGCGAACTTTGAAAACAACTAGGAATTCAAACGAGTGTATTTCCATCGAAAAATCAACGAATATGTGAGACATGGAAATAACTAAGTCAAGAAAAAATGACACGTGGCAATCATGGAATTTAAAATTGGAGAATAACAAACACAAGTAAGTTATCCAGAATGAATTACCACGGTCTTTGAATTCAGTTGCAGTTCACTTACCTTTCATAGTACTCCCCCTCAAAAGTGGCATAACCTTTGAATGCAGTCATGTGAAAAGAATGTTCTGAACTAAGCGCACATGACATTCCTGCAAAAAAGGATTAGAAAGATTTTGGTATCCATCCTTTGATGGATCCTTAATGGTTAGATGCCCTATGATAGTGAGGACCGGGGATACTATAAGTACCATACCAATGAGATGCGTATTTACGGTCAACAAAATCATTCGAACCACATGTAGAACAACATATACAATCATGAGAAAGTTGAAGCAACTATTGAACTGAATAAAGTCTCAAAGGAAACTTTACATTTTGTTCAACAGAAGTTCGAGAATTAAACGCATCATGATTGTGATTGTATGTCCTAGCATGCGAAACTGGCTTAAATGACTTCGTATTTGTCTTGCTTTCATTAGACTTTTTCACTACCCAAACTTGTTTGAACCGTTTTCTTCGGCCATTATTATATGAATTTCCATTAAAGGTATGACCAGTAGAGTTTGAGTAGGAAGGACGTTTATCAGTCGATCGACCGGTCTTTTGCCTCGACTGTGATTGTTTTTGCGAACATGACTCAGTTTTAGAAACCTTATTCACGGTCGGGGTCTTCGTTTTTGTAGAACATTCGCCTTTTTGAAAATTGACCGGGCGATTTACCGCTTTTGAAAGAAAGTCGGTATGACTGGGAAGAGGTTTGTCAAATGGAAACGATTCAAACTCTTCATCTGAACTACCCTCAGAATTCATAACTTTGGAAAAATCTATATCCGGAATCGATGGACTAGGATTGGTCGAGGGAGGTGAGGAATACTTTGTGTTGGTGTGCTTAGGAGAATCTGGTGCGGAAGCTAAGAAAAAGTCAGAGTTCAGATTCTTTAAAACACACTCATCTTGAGACCCTTTACCGTTTGGTGAAGATGTTTTTCCCATGAAAGCTTTGCACGAAGATGTATCGGATGAGTTGGAGGAAAGTTCGGGTGAAATCAGCTTTTCAGTTTGGAGTAGGTCAACCTTCTCTTAGAGTTGACCATTTCTCACATGCTCCTTCATCGCTTCTGTCGCCAAGGCAAACAGTTTTGATGTGAGCCTATCGATTTCAGTCCGAAGGATTTCCTGTCTTTCATTCGACACAGTCTCGGTTTTAGCGGATTGGAGATTCTCAAGTTCTGTGATGAGCGCTTGCTTTTCCTTTTTAAAACTTGACCTTTCCTTCTCGAGTGACTCCTCTAACTCGACTATTTTTGCTTCCAAAACGAGAGAGGGAACATAGAGTTTAAACTCATCCGTCTCAGTTTTGGGTTCGGTTTCTTGGACCTCATCCTTTTTGGAGGAATCCTTGGGCGTCACAACCTTATAGCCGTCAAAGTAGTCATTCGAGAGGTATTTCTTTGGATATTTCTCATAATAATAGTTCGTAGGCTCGTAGAAAAAAGGAAGTTGCATTTTGGTTGTGTGTTTGCGCTTGTATTCCTCAGTTTCCTCTTCCTTTTCAGGTTCAAGAGGACCAGTCCATTTTATCCCATATTCTGGATACTTTTTATCTATACCGAGACAACCAAAGTCATAAAGTGTCGGTCTTTTGAATATACCCTTTTTCAAATAATATGGGTTATCGTATCCGATTCCCCATTCCTTGTTAAAGTAAGTGAACTCCTTGGGTTTATTCATGTGGATGGTCTGATCAGTTTGACCTCTTTTGTGGAGTTTGGTTTCAAGATCAACTATTTTATTGACAAACTCCTTGTGCTGAATTTGAAGAGCAGAGCATTGATAAACAATTTCTACTTTCTCATTCTCACTCTGATCAAGCTGTGACTGTAGTTCAGATATTTTGACTTGTGTTAATTTCTATTTCATACTACGTGTCAGCTTCTTATTGAATGAAACTACCACGTTCATTTAAAGAATTCATTTTGTGGTATTTCACAGTGTTTGAAACCGTTATAACTCTGACATAAAGCAGTTTTTCGTCGTTTGAATCCTTTCAGCTTCGCGGATTTTAAATAGAACTTAGAATCCCTCTTTCAAATTCATTCGAATTATAAGAGTGAAAATTGAGATACACAAAATTCCTGAGTTCATCGATTCTGTTTCTTTCACATTTCTATATTCTAGTCATGTCTGGATCAAGGAGAAATGGTGTTCAATCATTACATTCAACAAGAACCTTAATGGAATCATCTTCAGATTCAGATGATGAAGTTCGAATGCCTGATAGAATAGTCGCAGAAGAAGAGGCTATGGGAGGAAATGTTTTGGGAAATCGGGGTGTTGAAAGAGATGCAGAGGATGAACAAATAGCTGAGTCAAAGGGCAATGCAGATGAGGGGAACGCAAATATTGAACACCAACAAAGTGT
The DNA here is from genome assembly GCA_033807775.1 of Saussurea involucrata. Classification (NCBI taxonomy): domain Eukaryota; kingdom Viridiplantae; phylum Streptophyta; class Magnoliopsida; order Asterales; family Asteraceae; genus Saussurea; species Saussurea involucrata. Next base: position 45,891,838 of record CM066314.1, on the reverse strand, counting down.
TGTAAGGTCTGGAATGTCTTCTAGACCTATTTCTTTGGAAAGGATCGTACTTGAGGATGATTATTTGGATTTGTTAGAGAACAATTGTGTTTTAGTGCTTGATGAAACAAATTTTAAGGAAGAACATAGAATTGTAATAGAGTTGTTGAAATATCACCCTTTCAAAAAGTGGTTTACTCTGAAAAAGACTGTACCAATTCAGTATATTCAACAGTGGTGGAAGAATTTGGAGTTGCAAGGGAATAAGTTTGTATCTAATGTAGGGGGAGTTTCATTGACTCTGACTATTAGTTTTATAAGAATCATGTTAAGATTGCAAGAAAAGGATGATTTGGAGGGGAGATCTAATTATGATGAGGAACCTACTTCAGAGGAAATGATTGCCGATTTCATGAGATTGGGATACTGTGAAGATTTGAGGAATCTTAGTTCATTCAGAAGAAATAAATTACCACCAATTTGGGCTTGTTTCTTTACTATTGTCAACAAATGTCTTGCTGGAAAGCACAATTCACCAGATCAAGCATCAAGGCAGATTATGCAGATTTTTCATGGTTTGGTAAAGAACAGACACTACAACTATGCTTCTATCTTATGGGAAGATATGAAGAACACTTTTGAAAGAAATCAGAAGGCACTGAGGGGAGAAACAAGAGAAAAGCCTTTGACATATATACCTTATCAGAGATACTGGCAGATGGTCATTTGGTATGCAATGAGGCAGGATACTCAGATACCAAGGAGAGCTAATGAGGAGCATGGACCAATCTTCTACATGGGTAAAATGACTTCTTCTCTTAAACTTGTGAATTTTCCAAATCACAAACCATTAACAAGAGCTCTTAGGTCTTACATTCCAAGGGAGAGTGAGATTTTAAAAGCATATTGCACCTCTATGAGACTTGAACAACCTCAGGTCTCTACCCATGAGGACAACCCAGAGAGGAGAGGTGAGGGGTCAAATGCAGTAAGAGAGGGGGAGGATGTTCAGGTGGGAGAACATTCTAAGAGAATTGAGAGGGAAAATTCTGAGAGCTTGGTTAGAAGTGAGCATGAAAAACAGATAGAGGGTGGTGTGGATGAGAGATTGTCCCCAGAGTTAGAAAATAGAGATAACTCTGAACCAGCTGATCTAAACTGGGCATCCACATCTGCTATTGGTTCACATGTCTGGGTGACCAATATTGAAAATACCATTGAGCCCATGGTAGAATTTGAATTACCCAATCCCATCTACTCAGAAGCATTTCCACATGCTACTGTTTCAATTCAAACAGGGAAACCATTGCTTACTCATTTAGAGTTTGGTGATCAATCCCAACATTTTATTCATCATATTGAGTAAGGATTACACAGTAATATCCTATTTGGGCCTGAATTTTCTTCCTACACAAGCACATCACAGGGAATTCGTTTTCCTGTAACAACTTCCATAGACATACCTAATATTGGGTGTCAAGGATTGGATGGAAGACCTGGGGAGGTGAACATTCTAAAAGCTTCTTTACAAAATGCATCTGTTGCACTAGGTGCCTCTGTGACACCTACAGGCCATATGTTCTCTGAACATATGAAATTTGGTTCATCTATTGTTCCAGGGTTACCAAATACACATTCTGAATTTGAAAAGATTTAGAAACATAATCATGATTTGGAAGAAAAGGTTCAGAACTTGGAAAACACAGTAACTTCTTTGAAAGATGAAGTAAAAGATCTCAAAACAATGTTGGAAATAAAGGCTAACTCTGTTGAAAAGAAAGTGGAGGATGTTAAGGTATCTGTGGAATCTCATCAAAAGGAGATCACAGATAAATTTTCAAAGTTTCAAGAGGATATACTCAAAAGTATGGATGCCATGAAGTCTTCTCTGCTTCAAGCATTTAGTTCACAACTAGCTGTTGTCTCAAAGCCTCTACAAATCATGCCTTTGTCTGTAGCTGCAAATGAATCAACTTCAACTCAGTCTTTAAAAAGAAAGTTTGATGATAATGATCCTCATCATCATCAAAAGGGGGAAAAAGAAAGAAGAAAAGCACTGAGTTCATAATAACAAGTTCTGAGAGTCAAAGTTCTGATGAGGAAATGGAGTCAGAAGAAGTGGTTATCGAAAATGCTTCTGAAATGATTACTAATAAAGTTCTGCAAATAACTGGTTCTGAAATGAATATGATGGACAGTTCTGAAGTTGATATGGTTACTACTTCTGAAGTGGATATGGCAGATAGTTCTGATATGATGGATACTTGTTCTAATATTGTGCTCTCCACTGGAGACAATTCTTCTTCTGAATCTGAGCAAGGATTTATTCAAAGTATGTGGCAAAGTATGGTGATCAGTGTGCTGAATCGTCCAAGTGTTCCCAGATATCTCAGAATGGTGATGCCAATTGATTTGATGGGTGAAGAGGATTACTCAGTTGGATATTCAGATAAGTTTCAAGAGGAATTTAAAATGCATTTTCTGGATGAGTTGTCAGTTCTGGAAGGAGAATATGATAGGGTTGAAAACTACTTCATGCCTTTGGAATATGTGTACAGAAGACCAATTGTTATTCCAAGACTTGAAATACCAATTTTAGAAGAACCACTCTGTGATTTCATTGTGGAACAAAGTGATAATCCACTGGCCATAAATTTGTTTGGTGATGTTTTTCCTGAAGATACCTATGAGTATCTCTACTGCAAAGAAAGTGAATATGTTGATGTTGAGAACTTCATTGATGGGTTTTTGGATGAGAAAATACAGATGGTCTATGTTGAAGCTTCCAACAGATTCAGAAAACCAGATGAAAGATTATTTGTGCAGAAAAGGATTGAGAAAGTACTTGAGTTGCAAATAGAAGAGTTTGATGGCCTCAAATATGTAAGTATGGAAGTTCTGAAAGAAGAGAACTTTAAAGTAAGCATGACTAGCTTTGACTTTCACAGATTATTCCTGGATGATGAAATTTTTCTTGTGAAATTCTTTGCAAGCACTGAAGAAACATGGGTGGAGATTGAATGTAGAAGAGTATTGGGTATCTATGTCAGAAATATGCATGCATATGATTTTCAGCTGACAATAGAATCAAGAAAAGACAAGTGTAATCTAGGTTGCCCAATCAGAAAGCCAAAACATGGAATCTGTGTTCGTGGGTTTATAAATGAAGGAATGGAAAATGAAGGCTTCATCTACATAGCTTATGACAAGCCTATGTTTTCAAGTTGAATAACCTTGTGAAATATAGTGATGCTACACTGCAATGGTTGTTGGAAGAAATGGATGTAATTGCCAAGGATGAAAAAGAAATATTGAAAAGAAAAGTGTATAAGGCATGTAAAAGAAAGACTGGATCTCAGAACAAGGGTGAAAGAATGCAGTGATTATATGTTATCAAAAGAAAATCCAAAGAAACTTCTACACATTGACTTTGTATTTCCTTCAGAATACCAAGTTAATGGTGTATATTCCGATGAGGTTGAAGAAGCTATTCCAGAAGCATTATCTACACAAGAAGATGTTCAGATGCAAGATGCTGAACAAGCAGAAAAGTCTGAGGCTAATGAAGAAGAAATGCCAGTTGATTTTAATGCTTTATTTCTGGAATATGATCTGCCAAAATTCTTTCAACCAAGAGATGTGCAATTTCTGAGTGTGTTTCATGATAAATCAGAGTTTTCCCAAAGGTTTCATGCTGAATTGTCAAGATGCATAGGAAAACAAAAACAGTCTGTATATTCTGTTTTCATGATCGCTGGAATCAGAGAAATATGTGTTAAGTGATTTATGAAGAATGAATATTATGGGTTTGAGGTTCTGAGAGAAGATTGAAAGGTGTACTACTTTACTGAAGCTGATTTTGACAAGATCTCAGTATCTGACTTCTATCATTTGTATTGCCTTTTGGAAAACAAAGACTGTAGCAAGTACAAGAAGGAAAAAGGAGCATTGGCAACTGTAAAGGAAGCAATGTTCTATATTATGAGATGGTATGCATACACTGATTTTCAAGTTGCTTTGTATGTACATAGACCATGTGTTTGTCTTTCCAGGCCAAACAATGATCATGAGCAACTAAATGTTTTGAAGAGTGGAAATATTTGTGTATGGCCAGAATTGAGAATCTTCTTGAAAAATAATCGAATTGAAAAGATCTTCTTCAGAGTTAATGAAGTTGCTAAGTACTGCTCTGGAACTCTCAAATTCATCAAACACAGTTTGCAGAAAAAGCTGTTAAGAAGAACTTAAGTTAAAGAGACACAAGAAATCATTGAAAAGATTGATAGAAGATTAGCACTGAGAAATGTAATTCTTCTGAAGACTGTGTCTGCTTTAAAAGAATTCAATGTTGATAAATACAGGCTTGTTTGATAAAAGGGGGAGATTGTTAGATCTGGAGTTTGTCAAAAAGCCTAATTGTTGAAGTCTGAACTGAAGACTCAGACTTCTGAGAAAGAAGACTCAGAAGTTCTGATTGGAAAGTATTGCAAAGATGGCAAGTGTCAGATCTGAATAGAAGACTCAGACTTCTGAGTAGGAGCCTCAAAAGTTCTTAATGTAAAGATGAAAATGTCATGTGCTCAAGTGTATTATCTGAATATGCTTAATCAGAAGAATGTTCAGAAGTTCTGAACATGTGGTTGAGAATTTATGTCTTAGACATTTTCATTTAATGTAATTTCAGTTATTAGCTAGCATATTAGAACACGTGTCATTGTTCTAATGGATTGTAATGTAAATGTACTGTAGCTTTAGCATTTCCGTTACAGTATATATAGTTGTTAGCAACTGAAAGCTAACTAACTTTTAGCATAACTTCGTATTCAATCTTTGTAATCTTTGAGAGATTCTCTCTCTAGATCTGTTCTTCAATGAATACAAAGTCTTTTGCATCAATTCTCTATTCTTTCATTGTTTCATTGTGTTCTTGATTGTTTAATTGATTGTAAGATCAATCCTGGTTTCTACATCTTACCACTAGGGCAAATGTTTCATCGTAATCTATACCTTCCTCTTGTCTGTACCCCTGAGCAACAAGACGAGCCTTGTTGCGGGTAACAGTTCCATGTTCATCCAACTTGTTTCGATAGACCCATTTAGTGCCTATCACTGACTTGTCAGATGGTCTGGGAACGAGCTTCCAAACTTTGTTTCTTTAAAATTCTGTCAGCTCTTCTTGCATAGCGCTGGCCCATTTTGGATCTCTGAGGGCATCATCTGTTTTCTTTGGTTCACTCAGAGAAATAAAGTTAACAAATAAACAAATATTACCTGCACTTCGTCGAGTCTGAACACCAGCGTTTGGATCACCAAGAATTTGATCAATAGGGTGATTAATAGTCTATCGATGAGCCAGAGCATAAGTCGCTGACTCAATCTGAACTTCTGGAGGAGCTGAAGATGAGGCTTCAGCAACTTCTGGTATACCAGCCAAGAGAGGAAGAGGTTTAGATGTCATTTCATTCACCGATTGCTGAGAAGTAGATGGTATGTCTGAGATAGAAGGTTCAGAAGCAGGCATAGTGTTGAGAGGAACAACTGAGACCCATGAGGATTCATCTTCACTTGTCTGCATGCTTGGGATGATAGTAGGATCATCATCTTCAGCGGTATGAGTATGAGTTGGAGGGATAGGAGCATCTTCTGAATCACCAAGATGAGAAAACATCCATTGATTCAGTTCTTCAGTATCAGCAGAAGGTCTGGAGTTCGCTGAACGGGATTCGTCAAAAGTGACGTGGATTGTTTCTTCTACAGTTTGTGTTCTTCTATTGAAGACTCTGAAGGCTTTAGAGACTGAAGAATATCGAAGAAAAGTTCCATCATCAGTCTTGGGATCAAAATTTCCAAGGGCATCTCTGTTGTTCAGTATGAAACACTGACATCCAAAGATGTGAAGAAAGCTAATTGAAGGCTTTCTCCCATGGAAAAGTTCATAGGCTGTCTTCTTGAATCTTTTGACAATCAAACCTGTTTTGAGTAAAACAAGCAGTGTTGACAGCTTCTGCCCAAAACTGAGTAGGTAGATGAGAATCACTGAGCATTGAACGTGTAACTTCGATGATAGTTCGATTTCTTCTTTCAGCGACTCCATTTTGTTGAGGTGTTATCACTGAGGAAAAGTTGTGAGAAATACCCTTGCTTTCAAAGAAGGAATCAAGGGAACGGATTTTGAATTCAGTCCCATGATCACTCCTTATAGAGCGAACGGTCATGTTGTTCAAGACTTCCATTTTCCTGACAAAAGTGATGAGTTCTTCAGGGGTGTCACTCTTAGAACGGAGAAACATTACCTAGGTATAGCGAGAGAATTCATCAACTATGACCAATGTATATTACTTTCCAGCGAGGGATTGTTTGTTAACAGGACCAAACAAATCCATATGAAGAAGTTATAGAGGAGATGACACTGAGGAAACTTGTTTAGACTTGAAGCTTGCCTTGGTTTGTTTCCCTTTCTCACACGCTGAACATAGAGATTCCTTAGCGTATTAGTGTTGAGATAGACCAGTGACCAACTCTTTAGAGGAAATAGTATTTAGTGTCTTGAAGTTGAGATGAGAGAGCCTCTTATGCCATAGCCAGTTGACATCAGATGAGGCTTTTGAGAAGAAACAAGAATTCTCAGTGGTTGTAGAGTCCATGTTTATAACATAAACATTTTCCATATGGTATCCGCTGAGAGCGATCTTCTCTTTTTTGTCAGTAACAAAGCATGATTCCTTAGTGAAAATCACTTTGTTATCCTTGTCACACAGCTGACTAACGCTCAGAAGATTGTGCTTTAGTCCTTCAACATATGCGAATCTTCTGAAGGTAGTTGTACCATTAGAGAGTACACCAAATCCTCGGGTATAGCCTTTTCCATTTCCACCGAAGGTCACTGAGGACCCTTCTCTTCCTTATATTCAGTGAGCAGGTTTTTCTTGCCAGTCATATGTCTAGAGCATTCACTATCAAGATACCAGATACCCTTCTGAACCTGAGAGGTGGAAGCAAAAGTAGAGGGAATTTCAGTTTGTTCTTCCTCTTCTTCTATTTTGGCCATGAGGCAGAGGTTGGCCTCATCTTCATCTTCAGAGTCAGATGATTCTTCTTCATCCGAGGAAGCCCAGTCAAAATCAGTCATCAGGCCTTTTCCTTTCTTCTTAAAGCTTTTCAGCTTTGCATACTTCTCTTTCAGCTTTTGATAGTCATCTCTAGCCCTTGGGTTAGATGATTTCTTGGAGAAGGAAGCTGAGGGTTTAAATACTTTCTTTAACCTGCATTCACTAGCGAAGTGTCCTACTTTCTCACAGTTAAAGTAGGTAGCAGTAGCCTTATCAACAGGGGTTGATGATTTTGGCTTGTCAGTGAGTGCAAGAGGTTTGTTTCTTCTGAAGTTACTCTTTCTGGTGAATCTCCTGAAAGAATTAGTCAGGAGGGCAAGAGACTCATCCATTTCTGAAGGATCAGCTTCAGATGAGTCATCAGAGTTAGATTCCAACTCAGTGATAGTGACAGTAGATCGCCGAGTAGGCACCAACTCTGAAGAGAGTAAAACAACAGGTGTGCTTTTGGAGTCTTTTACCAGATTCATCTTAAGATGACACGACTGCTCATGATTGAGCATATTGCCATATAAGGTAGAGAGAGTCATAGATATTAGATCTTTTGAGAGCTTGAGACACATTGAATAACTGTCCCAGCTTTCAGGAAGACATTCTAGAAACTTTGTCAGGATCTCAAAGTTAGAATATTCCTTACCAACGGTTTTCAAGTCAATGATTACACAGTTAAACCGCTGATGTACTTCAGAGAGAGATTAATTCTTACCACAAATGAAGCTTTCGTACTGTCTTACCAGGTTGATCTTTCTCAAGTCCTGGACTTCAGATGTACCCTCATATTGAACACAAATTGTGTTCCACATGGCTTTGGAGGATTTCAGGTTCATGACGGAATGGTAGACTTCGTCAGGAAGAGCCATAGAAAGGATGGATCTGGCCTTAGTGTCGATGGCCACCTTCTTCTTGTCTTCATCAGTCCATGTGTTAGGAGGCCTGGGAATTTATCTTTCAGGGATTGCAGCTCTAGTGGCAGTCCCTGGAACAGCAGGGTCTAACATGACAGGAATGTATGGACCATTCTCGATGTAGTAAGGCATAGTAGGGTCTACACCTTCCTAGAATAACATCATCCTATTTTTCCATAGATTAAAATTATCTCTGGAAAATCTAAGGTGTTTTACAAGAGAACCATTATCAATGTAGTTTATGTTTGTGGAGTTTTCCATTATAGAAAATAGCAAGGAAGAGAAAAGAATAGTATAAGCAAGATCTTATTTATAGGATTAAACAATCTGCTCTAATACCACTTGTTGGTCCCAAAGGGGTTATACAAGTTTGTAGAAGGGGGGGGGGGGGGGGGGGGGGGGGTTGAATACAAACACACGATTTTTTACTTTTCTAAATTGTTTATTGATATGTATCAAACAATTTACAACTTGTTGCGGAACAAGATTAAGGAATAAACCTAATCTAAACAAGTTAAGAGAATCACTAAGATTTCTTGCACTAGAATTAAAGGATAAGGAATTTAGAATAGTTAAGATAAATATTCTAACACACAGAATAGTAAGGAGAAGGAATGGCCGAGCTATTCATTTCTGAAGTAGGGTTTCCTTTATATACTGCATGCATTTAATGCACAACAGTACAACTTTACACGTGGCAGCCGCTGGTTGGTTGAATGGTTTGACTTCAGTCGACAACCTAGTGGCCACATGATGAACAGTGTAGAATCAGAATTGGTTGTACGATTCTAGACAAAGGGGATGTCCGTTCTGACAAATCGTACGGAGACGTGCAATGGGATAAGACAAAAGCAACTTGTAGAGGAAGCTTCATGATCAGCGTTCGCTGAATGAATCTTTATTAGCGAATGATAAAGTTCAGCGTTCGCTGAAGTCTTCTACTTGAAACTTCACGTTGAGTGGACAGGTCTTGGCTTCGCTGATATCCGCATCAGTTCATTAGTAGACTTGTCGCTGGTTCTTTGGGTTGATCTTCGACTTCAGTGTAGAACGTAGTTGACGTGAAAGTTGTCTTCAGGGATCATAAGTAAACAACTAAAACTATCAACGATCATCAGTAAGACTGAACATGCTCAGGGCTTGCTGATGAATAGTATCGCTGTATGTATAAATTAAAGAATGAGAGTTACTATCAACGGTACTAAAACAGACTTAGTACTTATTAGCGATAGTGAAACTATAATACATATTGTCTACTTACAATTTTCACTAAGTGTTTCTCATAGAGTCATTATCAAATCACTGAGGGTTTGGATCAACACCACCACATTTGCTACAACCACAAACACTTCAACGTCTTCGATCGCTGAATTCTCACTGGCATCTTCCCCAACATTTTCAATGCCTCAAAGCACTGAAGAGTTTGTTCGTGGCACCGCCAGTGCCACACCCGCTCACTGTACGACCTTCTCAACTCTTTCTTCTCCCACAATTTTCTTCATCAACACATCTACTGCACCAGCGACAACGTTCAGTGATGTTCAAGAGTCACTGCTGCAAAACCTCCTGCGCAACAACATCACAAGACCTGATGGTCTCCCTCTCGGAGACTCTCAGCACACGCCACCCACATCACAGTCTCCTTTCGAGCATGATATGAAATATTATGGCGGGAGTAGTCATTTTGACGACTTCTCGTAACCATCAGGTATTCTACCCTCACTACCCTTCTCTTCTAAATCCACTCCCAATTTTGAGCTTTCCTTTCCTTTGCTCAAAGTTCTTTTCTTACAAGTCCTAATCTAGGCACTATCTCTGCCTCTATCAAAGAGGTTAAGGATAACGTGGAATCCCTCTCCAAGGATCTCACAAACAATACCAACGCCATGAACACTGCCGGTGAACCGCTGAAAGAGATCTCCACTTCCCTCTCCTCCAAGGCTGATAACTCTCAACTCTCTGCCTTGAAGGAGGAGGTGAAAAATCTAAAGATGTATGTGGCAACCAACTCATCCTCCCTGCAGTCGCTGACTTCAACCGTCTCATCACCCAACACTGCAGTAGGCTCACTCCAAGGTTCTGTCAGTAACCTCCACTCAAAGGTTGACAACACCAACAACCTTCTCTCCTCCCTCCTCAACAAATTGAGTGAACCGGTGGCTCCCGTCCCATTCTTTACAGCTGATGACCGATCAAAGCTGGGGATAGTGGCTGACTTTATTCTTTAAGCCATCACATCAATCCCTGGCCTAGAAGCCAGGGTGGAAAAGTTAGAGGCTACTCTTGCTTCAACCTCAGTGGCACCTGGCCAAGAAGACAGGACCACTGAGGGTGCCAATGCTGAACCTCTCCAAACTCCCGCTAATGATGATGACAAAGAGGGGGAAAAGAATAACGAAGACCCTCATCAGGCTGAGGGGGAGGGAATTGATGAAAACCTCTCTCATTCCGAGGGAGAGAAAAACCCAACTCCTCCTTCTTCTCTATGGGGCGAAATGATAGATTTAATTTCCTCTGAAGAAGAAGAAGAAGAAGAAGAAGAGGAAGAGGAGTTGGAAGTACAAGATGATGAACCCTCCAACAACCCTGGTGGAGAAGATGATGACGATGATGATGAAGAACCAAGCTTTTGGTTCAAACTTGCATCCATCAAGGTTCCGACTCAGAAAGGGGTCGTCTTCACGGAAGCAGGTGAGACGACTAAGAAGCTGCGAAGAAATCTTCCCAAGGCAAGCAAAAGGAGGTTGCTGCCATTGGGAACCTAAAGATTTTCTTCAATGCTTAGAAAGTGCAACCTTCTCAGGTATGCCTTTCAATCATTCCCTTCTCTGCTTCTATCCACTCTCACTTCAAACCTCTCTACATACTTAGCCATATTTTCTCTATACTTTCCTTTAACCAAAAGAAACTAACTTTTATTTCTTTTTATTCAGCTACTCCTCTCCCCTGCTTAAGGGGCGTGCTGAAGAACCCCAACAACAAATAATCCCAGTGACCAATGCTGATGATGTTTAAATAATTCCAGTCTCAGTGATGGAGACTGATGAAGAAGAAGAAGAAGAAGAGCTGCTGACTCACCCAAACAGACCATCTTGACTTCCTCAAAGGTCTGAGGATGAAGACAAAGAAAGAAGATCCGCAATGATCGGTCAGCTAGAGAGTCAACGTCTACGGGTCCCTCCTCAACCTGGTCTAGAGTTCCTAATGCCTGAAGAATTGGAAGAATCTGTCAGGGCTGAGCAACTTCTCGCTGAATGCCAAAAGGACAAGCTATTTTCCCTTAGGGTAGCTCAGAGCTCAGTTTCTGATAAGAAACTTAAGAAGCATCCGATCAGGGTTCAGGAACAACTTCTGAAAGACGTTGAGAAGGAAACCCGGAAAAGAGCAGTCAGTTATCCCATGATGGAATGGTGCAGAGATAAGGTAAATCACAGATTCCTTCCAAGTCGAATCATAAACGTAAACATGAAGAGAAAAACAGTAAAGAAGTCAGTGATGGTGGAACTCACCATATTAAGAGAGAACGTGTGAGATCCCACATCGGCTAGGAGGGGGAACAATGTCCTACTTATAAGGGTGGATGGATACCTTCCTTGCATGAGGCCTTTTGCCTGTCACTAGGTGCGGTCTGGGTGCGTCCCGCGTATGCCTGTGCGGGCAGGAACAAAACCGTGAGCGGTACCGGCATGCTGTTATGCAGAGGGTATGCGCAAAGAGGACAATATCGTGTACCGTGGGCTGGGGATGTTACAAAATGGTATCAGAGCCGGTCACCGGGTCGATGTGTCAGCGAGGACGCTAATCCCACATAGTTGGGTGGATTGTGAGATCCCACATCGGCTAGGAGGGGGAACGAAGTCCTACTTATAAGGGTGGATGGATACCTTCCTTGCATGAGGCCTTTTATCTGTCACTGGGTGCGGTCTGGGTGCGTCCCGCGTATGCCTGTGCGGGCGTTATGCAGAGGGTATGCGCAAAGCGAAAAATATCGTGTACGGTGGGATGGGGATGTTACAGAACGACCGTCTCAAAGATTATACATGTCAAAGTTAGAGCTCTTTGGTTTCGATGAATGGCTTGAAGTCAGGAGTGCAATTCAAAAGTCTAAGTTCAAGTTCAAGTTCAAATCCCATGTGGAGAAGTTCTTGAACCTGCATATTAACAAAGTCACATCCAGAATGAACCTGCCTCCTCCTCCAACTCTTCTTCAAAATCGAACACATGCTCCAGCCAAGAAAAAACGAGCCTCGATCTCTGGAGAGCCTGCTATCAGAAATGAAACCGGAATGGAATTCTCAAGAGAAGCAGTGCTCGGTCCTCCACCTGATCCTCTCAGCTTTAAACTTATCACTACCACCAGGTGGACCATTCAAACTTGGCCAAGTGATAAGTGACCCTTATGGCATTATATTCCTTGATTGGAATGGAAATATCTGCTTTCAACAATTCTCTGAATTGCCTATCTGCCCAGTCCAACAACTCAAGGATATCATCCACTGGTGTAATCAATCAAGCCTAGACCTCTTCCTCAAAACCCATGTACTCAGTGAAGCTAAACACATAAGGGAACAAGGCAAAGTGGTACCTGGCTGGATGATCCCTAAAACCGACTCCTATAACGAGATGCTCTTCAAAGATGAACCTCAATAGCTGATAGATCTCTCTTGTATTCTTATCTTGTTATTTATCAGTAATTACTTTTGTACTTGTAAATTTTATCTTTCACTTGTACTTGTATTTTTCAACTTTCCTTGTAATCTTTTACGAAGTTAATGAAATATTCAAGGAAAGTACTTTACTCCAGTTAGTACAAAAAATATCCCTGAAAACAGTAAATGGGACACGCATCTATGAGTCACTTTTATCCTTATGTTTTTCATAGTTAGCAATTTTCTTTTGTTGCTTTGTCATCATCAAATAGGGGAGATTGTTGATCCAAACTCTCTCAGTGATTTGATGATGACCCTTAGAATTACTTAGTGAAAATTACAAATGACATCTGTATGTATTAATGTTTCGCCATCAGTGATAAGACCACTTTTTCCGGGGGAGGAATCGAGAAGCATGCTGAGTCTGTTTAGTATCCCTGATGGTAATCACTGTTCTTTATAGTATTCCTAAGCGATAAATGTCCATCAGTGATAACCTGAGTCTGTTCACTTATCATCGATGATCGCTGATTGTTTCATATGTAAAACAATGTTGTTTGTAACCCCTGAAGACAAGTTTCGCGGCAAAGAGTTCATCGCTGACATCAAAGACAAAGTTGACGAAAAAGTGACGAGTCTACTAATGATCTGATGCGGAAATCAGTGGAACCAAGACAAGTCCACACAGTCGACATTTTAAGAAGAAGACTTCAACGATAGATGACTTACATCAGGTCTTCTCTGATGGAAGATCTACTCAGCGATCGCTGATCATGAAGCTTATACTTCAAGAAATGTTTGTCTTATCTACTTGCACACTCCATACGATTTGTCAGAAGGGACATGCCTTTGTCCAGGATCGTACAACCACTCTTCCACTACACTGTTCACCATACGACCCAAAGCATGTTGTGCAAAAAGTCAGAAGCATGCATCCAGCCATATGAAGACACGTGTAAAGTCCTCCTGCCATACATTTAATGCATTGGGTATAAATAGGAGGAATTCTCCTTCAGTTTGAAGGTGGTCTCTCTCCCTCAACAACTTAGTGCATAGAAAAATATCTTCATTTTTCTATACCTCCTTTTCTCTCTATTTCTTGTGCAAGAACTCTTAGTGATTCTCAAGTTTGTTTAGATTAGGTTCTACTTAATCTTATTCTGCAACAAACTGTAAATTGTGTTTGATTTATCAATAAACAATTTATAAAACCAAAATCTTGTGTTTGTATTCACCCCCCCTTCTACAAATTGTTTACCTTGTATAACCCCTTCGGGACCAACAAGTGGTATCCGAGTAGATTGTTTAATCTGTATAAGAAAGATCTTGATTATACTAATCTCTTCCTTGCTATTCTTCAAATGGCACAAAACACAAACACAAACTATATTGATAATGGTTCTCTTGCTAAAGCTCCTCAATTTAGTAGAGATAACTTTAATCTCTGGAAAAATCGAATGATGCTTTTCCTAGAAGGTGTAGATCCCACTATACCTCACTACATGGAAAATGGACCCTACATTCCATACATTCTTTCTCTTGCCGTTGCTGCAACTGCCACCACTCCAACCATTCCTGAAAGACAACTAATCAAAGACGTCTCTCAATGGACTGAAGATGACAAGAAGAAGTTTTCCACTGATACTAAGGCTAGAGCAATCATATCTATAGCTTTACTTGATGAGGTTTATCACTTTGTCATGAACCTCAGAAGCTCCAAATCCACGTGGGACACAATTTGTGTTCAATATGAAGGTACAACTGATGTACGAAAGCTTCATTTGTGGTAAGAATGAATCTTTATCTGAAGTAACAGTGATGCATAAAGATTACATAATTATACGATTCAAGGAAACAATGGTCACCTTTTTTCTTGTTTTTCTACCACATTACGCAAGAACCGTGTAAAAAGTACAAGTTTTTACACCATCTTTCAAAACAACTGTGGAAAAGATCACATTTTTACCATGTTCTCCCCAAAACACACACACACACACACTGATATTTTTCTGAATTGTGATAATATCTGGAGTCTAGAAGGGTAATATCAAAATATATTTACCATTTTAAACCTTAGACTAATCACTAATGACGAAAACACCCTTAACTTGTAAATTAACCCAAACTTACCCTAAACATCAATTATAGAGTTAAATAAATTTAACGGAACTAGAATTTCACTAACGAACTTACCCGGGGTATTACATCATCTCCCCCTTAAAAGAATTCCGTCCCGGAATTCGGTTTGAATACTCATCACTAACTGAATAGACACCCACACCCATCTATATCTCTAACACAGATAAACAACAAAAGAACAGAAATACCAATGATTATTTTGCACCGAAGTCAGATAACACCTTAGCACGTATAGGGTTTGTTAGAAATGTACCTGTTACTTCATCCGGAATTTCCTCTGCTTCTTGTGCTGTCATTTGGAAGGCTCGACCCTTTGCTTTCGGTACTTCAGGCCTTTGTATCCCTCCTGGCCTAACATCCGTTGGTCTCACTATCACAGTACCTGGCTGTGCTTTCCATTGTAGACAATCTGACTGAATATGATCAGGGGAGTTGCAAGAGAAACAAAATCGAGTTACCCAACAATCTTTAACAATGTGACCAGTCTTCCCACTCTTATAACAACTTCGGGGCTCCACATAACAGTTTCCTTGATGAACACGATTACATCTTGAACATGGTCTTTCAACTGGTCTGAAAAGTGAATGACTATCAAACCTCGGGGATTCGTACTCCTCCAAATCGTACGTTGTTTCTTCCAATTTTCTCTTCCCAAAACTTCAATCACTAGCATCCCTCCCTTTATCTCTTTCTATATTTTCCGCGGCATCTACTGTGGCTGAGAAGGTTTCCGGTCCCTTTGCAATCACTAGACCTCTGATTTCCGAATTTAATCCATAAATAAACCTTTCCATTTTAAGTGCTTCGGTAGCCACATAGTATTCTGCAAAACGGGACTTCTCTAGAAAGCGCGCAGTGTAATCCCGAACTGATAGCTTACCCTGTTGCAAATTCATGAATTCTTCTTCCAACTGTCTTACGGCAGCTTGAGGACAGAATTGCCTTTTAAAAACACTAGCAAATTCTTCCCAGGAGAAAGTAGAATACACGTCCGGTCCCTTTGAAGTAATAAGAGCTTCCCACCAGTACAACGCATCGGCCTTTAACATCGCGGTCCTATATAGTACTCTATCTTCATCGGCACATTTGTTAGTCTTAAAGATAGCTTCTATTTCTTTTAGCCATCTCATAGCCTTCACTGGGTCTCTTTCCCCTGAGTAGGTTGGAGATTTACAGCTTAAGAACATCTTGTAATCACACTTCCTTGGCACCGGTATGACAGTAGGTGTAATGGGCATCTCGTCTTCCAGACTAGGATCTGGTATTTCAGTTTCAGTATGACGTGTGCGGTCGAACATAGCTTGTATATTTGCTTGCAGTCTTCCCATTTCAGCCGTCAAATCACCTCTTGTAACAAATTCTGTACCTCGCGACTGAACTCTGCCTCCTGTTTTGCCCCTACCTCGTTCTCCCCCTCTTCCCCTTGTCCCGACTGTTGGATTTGTTCTATTAGGATTTCCTCCTCCCTCTCTATTCGTATTTCGAGTACCGCTTGTGAAATCCCAGATCTCTAGCAATAAGATATGAATGTAGTGAGAAAGAATCTAGAGAGCAAATATGTCATCCATGTATTGAGCTCAAAGGATTACAAAAGGTTTCTAACAAATGAACTAGACAAGCCTATTTATACCCATGACATACAAGGTATAAAGGCACAGCTAACAAATACAGTACATTGACTTTACAGTAAATCGTGAATACAACAATGCTCTAACAATCTCCCCCTTTGGATTCAAGATTTAAAAAAATATGACAGCAGTCTTCAGCTCTTTGTAAAGTCAATCTTCTCAAACAGACACTCTATCAAACCATCTTCAAATAGCTTTATCTCCACTAGTTCACGGCGAACTATATGCTTTGACACTCTTTAAGAACTCAGCTTTGAAGAATCTTCAGACAAACATGAAAAGTCATTGTCTTTTTCTTTGAAAAATCAACCTTCTTCAATACAATCTTCAACAGATTGTCTTCAAGTCTTGAACATGGATTTCATATCTTTATATAGAACCATCAATTCGGAACAAGATAAATCAGAAACGATTAGAGTTTGGATCAGAAAGATGTGAAACCATCCACATTGTTGAACTTTTAGGTGTAAGCGCATTCCGATAACCACTCAGAACTAAGTTAACCAAATTCAGCAACATTTGGACTTCACATGATCCTTCTCCCCAATCTTCAGTCTTTGTTCACGAATCTTTGACTTGAAATATCTTTGATTTGAAAATTCTATGAAATTGAAATTAAACTTTTCTCCCCCTTTTTCGATGATGGTGAGCATCGAAAACCATTTTCAATTTCAGTCGTGTCTTTGAGTATTGCTAACAATCTCCTCCTTACAGAATAACCTTGCTCCCCCTCAAAATAAGAATTCTGGAGCAATTTATTTTCTCCCCCTGAAAGTATGCATATATTTCAATAACGTACAGTATTTGAAATTGTAGCACAAATTTTAAAACAAATTTACACAAGGAAAATAACATTCATTGAATTTTATTTTATAACTACAAACATTTGATCATTTGAAAACTTTACAAAAGAAATTCAACTTTATGAAATTTAATAGATTTTTCAATCAAATGAAATCAAATGCATGTGTTTGGATGCAAGAACAAGTCATCATTGTATATCAAGTTAAAAATGTTCAGTTTCAAACCCTTTATTAAATCTATTTGGTGTGCTAGCATGCGAAATATGATTAGCTTCAAGCATATGCAATTCTAAAACATATAAGAATACTTTGCTCTACTCACACTATTTGTCCAAAATCAGAATTTTCACAAAATTTCAAGAGATGTGTGCTCATTGGCATCTTTTCTTTTGTGCTCATTGGCATCTTTTGATTTGTGCACATTGGCATCTTTTGATTTTGTGCTCATTGGCATCTTTTGATCAAAAAGTTTAGTAAGAATAAGATACACCGTTAAACATGACTTTCTATCTGGTTCTATAGAAGGATTTGGGTTAGCAGATCCCAGACCAGTTGGCCTTAGGTGCTGGGTGACGAGCACCCCTTAGAAATTAATTTCCCAAACCAGAAAGGCCACATCGATATATCTTAAACCCATTTGTACCAGTAGAACATGGCTTTCTATCTGGTTCTATTGCAGGATTTGGGTCAGCCGATCCCAGACCAGTTGATCTTAGGGACTAGGTGTCGAGCACCCCTTAGGACTTACTCTCCCAAACCAGAAAGGCCACAGGCACAAACTTTCAAACTAAATGATATTCTATATAAGTTCGAATTTCCATCACAAAATATGAATGATATCTCAATCACTTGGTTCTTAATCATAGTGCTTCCCCCATATTTTCGTTTCCATTCATCATTCTGATAAATAGGCTTTTTGAGCATTATATTCTATATAAGTCCAGATTCACATATCTTTGAGCATTCAGCATAATTTCATTCATGTTTTGCTGACCTTTCGATTTATTTCAGAGGTGAAAGATGAAACAAATATAACTCAGATAAAACAAAAACACTTGTAAAATCATCTTTTAGAACACATTTAATTCATTGAATGAAAATTGAAAATTTTATCTCATTGAATTAAATTTGTAAAGATTCAAATTTTCAAAGTGGTAGAAACAAAATATAATCCAATGTTACCTTTTACCACGTTCCTTGAAACAGAAAGATGTAACAGTTAAAGATATCACCTGAGAAGTGTGAGTTCTAAACTGATTTGTTTAGAAGTCTTAGTCTTTGAAGTACGGGTCCTGAACTGATTTGTCCAGAAGCCATTGTCGTTGAAGCACGGGTTTTGAACTGATATGTTCAAAAGCCATATTTCTTTGTCTCCCCCTTAATGGTACAAATATTCTTTAAAAAAACAAATCCACCGCTTCTCTTCTGTTTTCAGACATGTGTGTGGTATGTATTTACAAATCAGTACAACACATGATGAACCTGCAAAACAGATTAAGCAGATTTTGGTACCCAATGGCACTTGGGTCCTAGTGGGTTAGGTGTAGATTTCTTACAAGGAATACTGTAAGAACCATACCAATAAGAAGTATAATCTTTATGCACAAAATCATTTGATCCACAGTAAGAACAACAGATTTTCTTATGTGCCAACCTAATCAGATGATTTACAGAATGAATAGGATTAAGTTTAGCAGAAGATTTACCTTTTGGCGCATTGTTCTTCTTGGCATTTGATGTGAATACAGATGATTTTGGCACATCTTTCTTTGGAATTGTTGTGCCTTTGATTCTCCATTCCATCTTCACCCTCTTGAAGACTGGAACTTCTTCAGATTTGGAAGTATTAATTTTAGGCACCTTAAGAATATCATCCGATTTATCAAACAGAGGATTATAGAAAAGATTAGAAGAACGAATCTGACCTTTTGAGAAATCTGTTGATCTTTTAAATTGTTTAGAAGGAATGTTTTTAAAACTTGAACTTGAAGCAGTTTTAAAAGAACATTCAGAATCATTTGAATCAACAAATGGAGTCTGAAAGATAGAATTATGACTAGCCTGCTTTGAGACATCAAATTTAAAATTGACGTCTTCAAGTTCTTTGACTTTGTTTATTAAAACATTTTTCTCTTTAGAAATTAGATCAAATTTCTTTTGGAGATCAGATTTGATCAACTGATCCTTCATAATATCAGCTGATAAACCAGATAATCTTTTGGTAAGATTAAGAATCACATCTTCAAAATATACACGTTCCGATTCAAAATCTTTTTCCAAAAACCTTCTTTTATCAGTAATCTCTTTGAAAATTTCCATAATTTTCTTTTTAAGGGTTTTACTTTCCTTTTCAAAGAGATTTTTCTTTTCCGTGAAATCTTTTCTTTCCTTTTCCAAAAGATTTTCTAATTCAGAGATTTTTATGGAAAGTTCAGAACTTTTAATCTCAAAAAAATTTCGTTCAGTTTCAAATTTAGCTCTTTCTTTTTCGAGCTTGTCTTTTTCTAAAAATAAAACTTTCTCAAAGTCTGAAACTTGTTTTGAAAGTTTTATACATTTCAGCTCAGTCTCTTTCTTTTCTTCAAAAACTTTCTTTTCTTCAAAAGAAAAATTAGACAGTTTTCTCTTTAGATCGGCATTTTCACTGTCCAAAATTTTCCCTATATCTTTAACTTCTTTTAATTGAGCATGTAACTTTAAGTTCCACTTCACTCTCTTTTCTTCTCTACTCTTCAAATCGGCATTTTCTTTTTGAAGAGTTGTTACTTTCTCTTGAAGATTCTCGATTTGATCGTGCAGACTTGAGTTGTCTTTCTTTGCTTCAAGATCTGCAATATAAACTTCAAGATCAGTTATTCTTTTAGTAAGTTTAGCATTTGAAGAAGAAATGTCTAAAATTTGTCTTTTCAGATCAACATTTTCTTCTTCCAATGCTTTATTTAAAATAGGAGTTGAAGAATTTGAAGCATTATCTTTAACAGGAGTTTCTGATATAGGAGATGTTTCTGATAAAATAACTTGTTGCAAAATTCCATTATTTGCCTTAGCTTTTTCAAGTGGCTTTGGAGGTGTTTTTGTTATTATGACTTGTTGCAACACTTCATTATTTGGTTTAACAGATACATGTGAATTAACAGATGTTTCTGTTATAATGACTTGTTGCAACTTTACATTTGGTTTAACAAAAACTTTTGCAATTGGAGGAATCTCCTTTTTCAGAGTTTGCTTCAAATCTTCACCACTGCTTTTAACAATAACTTGTTGTAAAACCATTTTGAATATTGCTAGAAATTGATCGTTCAGAAGATCAAGCAGACAGTGTATGAAAATACACAAAAAAATTATATAAAATTTTTTCTTGAAAAGCTCTTACAGTGTATGAAATACACTATAGGAAAAATTTCGAGATAAATTTTTTTTTCAATTTTTTTTTTTAAATCAATGAATTCGAATGTATAAGGGTTCGAATTCAATGAATTCGGATGTATAAGGATTCGAATTCAATGAATTCGGATGAATAAGGGTTCGAATTCAATGAATTCGGATGAAGAAGGATTCGAATTCACTCAATTCGGACTTAACTTGGTTCGAATTCAATGAATTCGGATGCTTAAGGGTTCGAATTCTATGAATTCGGATGCTTAAGGGTTCGAATGCTATGAATTCGGATGCTTAAGGGTTCGAATTCTATGAATTCGGATGCTTAAGGGTTCGAATTCAACACTTGTAAAAAAAATCAAGAACACTCCGAATTGACTAAAATCAAGTAGAAAATCCCTTGAATGGTCCGAATTCCGTATGAATGATCCGAATTCACCAAGAATGATCCGAATTCTGCACTTCGAACACGAAAATCACTAAATCAGCCATAACCTTTTCAATTCTTGATCAATTGTTATGAAATTTGCACAGATTTGTTCGAAATTTGATTCCACACACTTTCTTAGATAATCACAAATCCTAATTCGATCAATTTAATCGAATTTTGATCCAAAAATAGTAGAAAAAGTTTTCGAACAAAAATGATATAAAATGATCAGATCTGCAAATTCTGTGCAGACTTTGGTGTTAATCCAAGAATTAAAGATGTTAAGGAATCAAATCCGAGTGCAATGATGTCAAGAATCAATCCAAAAGATCAAAAAATGAAAAAATGAAATCTGGATGAATAGTAAATGAAGAAGGGTTAGAATTCTTGATGAACAGTGATGAATAGTGATGAACACCCAATCCGAATTCTTCAGCTTTAGTGTAAAAAATCTTCAATTTGGTCTTCGATCTGCTTGAATCTACTGTTTAGCTCTGATACCAATTGTGAAATCCCAGATCTCTAGCAATAAGATATGAATGTAGTGAGAAAGAATCTAGAGAGCAAATATGTCATCCATGTATTGAGCTCAAAGGATTACAAAAGGTTTCTAAAAGATTACAAAAGCTTACTAACAAATGAACTAGACAAGCCTATTTATACCCATGACATACAAGGTATAAAGGCACATCTAACAAATACAGTACATTGACTTTACAGTAAATCTTGAATACAACAATGCTCTAACACCGCTTGCCATTCTGTTGATTCAGACAAGATTAACATATACATAAGCACATACCCAATATATCAAGGTATTCCGGTTCAGACATGTACTTGTAAGTTCACAATTACACTGGCCAAATGTAATTTGAAATTACCTTACACGATGTTCCTTCTACCTTTTTATATTTAACATCCCAAGGTTCTAATATATCAATGACATCCTACTTCACATGCAGTTTAAGTCTATGTATGGATCCGAATACCTAAATCTCTTAAACTAGGGCTCTGATACCATCTGTAACGACCCGGTATCCCAAAACATACATAATATGCATCAATTAACATGTTATACATAACGTTGTTACATTCATAACAAAAGATACATAATAATTCACGTACGGTCCCATAGTCTCAAAATCATACAATACAAAACATAGATATCTCCTAATCTTCGTCCGCTAACAACCGCATCCTACTCTTTGTCCTTCCCTTAGCTAATAAAAGTTCCTTGACCTGGAATACATATTTTTGAAAACAAAATGAGGGTTAGACCAAACGGTCAAGTGAGATAATCCCTGTCAGTTTAGTAATCCCTTTGTAAAATACAAATATACTACAAGTATTTAAACACCAAGCAAGACTCGTGCACCGTGTACCTCTCCTCATTCCCATGGCCAAATTAGTTGGTTGCGAGCCAACTAATCAATTTACTCCGCTGTACTAAAATTACAGCCAACACCGCTGTCCCTCCGTACAGCCAAAACTCCGCCGGTCCTAAGCCCGACCAACGTGCTCTCGTGTAGTGTAATGCTCATATAAATAAATATAATATACACCTCAATATATCATACTTTATTTATAAACACGTAGTCACATTCCTACCACATATTCATCTCATATATATATATATATATATATTCCAGTTTGAAAACAGTTTGAAGTAAAAACTCACCTGATTGCTTATCAAAGACCCTTCCAAGCTTTTCTCCGAGCTACCCGATCTTTTACCCAAAATTCTCAGAATCTGAAACATTTTACATACAAATATATCTTCACCAAATGAACTCATAAGACTTTACTAACAAGCTAAGAACTCTAGATAAATCCATCTAACTCTTATCCTCAAAAGTGACCAAACAGCCAATGTTTCCTGATACCAAGAACTATCCAGACAACAGGAACTTTCCGGACAACAAGACCAATCCGGACAGCCCAACTTCCCGGACAGCATAAACAATCCGGACATCATCCGTACACCAAAGTAATCCGGATGCCATCCGGTATCTAATTCATCCGGAAACCATCAAACGAATCGTCCGGACACTAACAAAAGGAACTACCGGACACCACCAAAGAAACTACCGGACACATTCATACTATGTCCGAAAACCTCTGTCGGTTTACCCTTTTTCTACCCAGATTCGACAGAAATTACTACCAGTTATGAAATCGGTGATTCTACTCCTATGGAAACTATCTACTAGCAATTACAAACATAAAATACAAAGCAACATACCTTAATTTCACTTCCAATGAATCCAATTGAATCCCTAACCCTTCCTTTCTTCTTTTGCTTCTTTTCTCTCTCTCACACACACACACACACACACACACACACACTGATCTTTTTCTGAATTGTGATAATATCTGGAGTCTAGAAGGGTAGTATCAAAATATATTTACCATTTTAAACCTTAGACTAATCACTAATGACGAAAACACCCTTAACTTGTAAATTAACCCAAACTTACCCTAAACATCAATTATAAAGTTAAATTAATTTAACGGAACTAGAATTTCACTAACGAACTTACGTATTACATTTTAAGGAAACGATTGTCACATTTTTTTTTTCTTTTTCTACCACGTTACACGAGAACCGTATAAAAAGTACATGCTTTTACACCATGTTTCAAAACAACTGTGGAAAAGATCACATTTTTACATTGTTATACACATCAACGATGCATAAAGGTGACATCTTTATACGTTTCAAGAAAACAATAGTCATTTTTTTCTTGTTTATTCTACCATGTTACGAGAGAACCGTGAAGAAGTACAATTTTTACACCATGTTTTTAAACAATTGTGGAAAAGATCACATTTTTACATTGTTATATGTAACAACGATGCATAAAGGTGACATCATTATATGTTTGAAGGAAACAATGGTCACCTTTTTCTTGCTTTTCTAACACGTTACGCGAGAACCGTGTAAAAAGTACAGGTTTTTACACCTTGTTTCAAAAACAAGTGAGGAAAAGATCAAAATTTTACATTGTTATACGTAACTACGATACATAAAGGTAACTTCTTTATAGATTTCAAGAAAACAATGGTCACATTTTTCTTTGTTTTTCTACCGCGTTACGCGAGTACCGTGAAAAAGTAAAGGTTTTTACATCATGTTTCAAAACAACTGTGGAAAAGGTCATATTTTTACATTGTTATATGTAACAACGATGCATAAAGGTGACATCTTTATATGTTTCAAGGAAACAATGGCCACGTTTTTTCTTGCTTTTCTACCATGTTCCGCGACAACCATGGAAGAGTACAAGTTTTTACACCATGTTTTTGATAACAACTGTGGAAAAGATCACATTTTTACATTGTTATACGTAAAACCGTTGCATATAGGTGACATCTTTATCCGTTTCAAGAAAACAAGGGTCACCTTTTTTCTTGTTTTTCTACCATGTTACGCGAGAACCATGTAAAAAGTACAAGTTTTTACAACATGTTTCAAAACAACTGTGGAAAAGATCACATTTTTAGATTGTTATACGTAACAATGATGCATAAAGGTTACATCTTCATATGTTTCAAGAAAACCATGGTCACCTTTTTTCCTGTTTTTCTACCACGTTTTGCGAGAACCATGTAAAAAGTACGGGTTTTTACATCATGTTTCAAAACAAGTGTGGAAAAGATCACGTTTTTTACATTGTTATACGTAACAACGATGCATATAGGTGACATCTTTATATGTTTTAAGGAAATAATGGTCACCCTTTTTCTTGTTTTTCTACCACATTACGCGAGAACCGTGTAAAAAGTACATGTTTTTACACCATGTTTCAAAACAATTGTGAAAAAGATCACATTTTTACATTGTTATACGTAACAACGATGCATAAAGGAGACATGTTTATACACTTCAAGAGAACGTTGGCCACCTTATTTATTGTTTTTCTATCATTTACGCGAGAACCATATCGAAAGTACAGGTTTTTATCACCATGTTTCAAAACAATTGTGGAAAACATCACATTTTTACATTGTTATGTAACACCCGTAATTTTCAGGTAAGTTTTATTTCAAGTCAGTGTAGAGATCGATCTTTCAAGAGAAATAGAATAAATAGGATTTTGGGTTGAATCATATATTTATAGTCTTGTTGGATGGAGAATTCAAATACGAATCTAACGGGCCTTTTCGGAGTGAAAACGGAGCTAAAATGAAGAGGTTGCGGCCAAAACAGTATTCGGTACCTTCTGGCGAAAGTGCCATGCCAGAGTGACACTTGCACTTTAGCAGAAGAAAATTGGCCCTGGGTACAATATGGGCGAAAGTGACATGCTAAAGTGACACTATCACTTTCGTATGTCACTCTCGCGGGCGGGTGCTGTGTATAAAATCCGATTGTGAGTCTCTTTCTTCATTTGGTCATATCTCTCTCATTTCTACTCCATTTTTGGCAATTTAAATTGATATGGTTTCGTTTTTTAAAGCTTTTTGAGTATATAGTGTAAGTTTTGTGAAGATTAAAGGGTATTTGGTGGTGGAGTGTAAGCAAAGATCAAGAGTTCATCATCATCATCTCCATCGTCAAGAAAATTAGGGTTTTCTAGGTTTTCATCAAAACCTAAGTGGTGAGTTCATCCTCCTAGCTTATAAACTTATATATGAGTTTTAAATGCTCTATTTATGACTTCTTAGTGTTTTGTTTCTCAAATTTCTGTTTGGATGATTTTGGGGAAGTTAGGTCAAATTGGAGTTTTGGTCAAAATGGAAATTTTGATATAAGATGTTTAAGGAATGATTCTAAGTGCTTGGACATGTATATTTATGTTTGGAAAACTTTTGAATCTATGGTTTGAAGGAATTGCTTGTGGATTCAAGTTTCTTCAAGGAGCTTTTATTGGGGTAAAATCTAGATTTAGCCTAAATCTAGCAAGGTGAGTTCAAGTTGATTCGTGAATATGTTGTACATGCCAAAATGTATATTTTAAGTGTTTATGTACATAAAATTATCAATTGTTGAGTTATTTAGTGGGTTTTGATTAGTTGAAGTGTTGAGCTTTACAAATCTTGTAAAACACACACATTTGGGATTTTTGGGTAATTGATAAATAAATTGCGAATGAAAGTGTTTAGTTAATTTTCTGCATAAGTAGAGGTTGTTTGGTCAAAATACACTTTTAGTGTTTATTGAGATTGTGCAACGTTTTGAAAATGTGAACGTGTGAGTTGTGGATTTTGGTTAATCTCGACTTTATGAACATTTTGGGAATTGTAAACCTTTTAATTTTGGCCCGAATACCAACTGAGAGTCAAGAGACAAAGATTTTGATTAACGATGTATTTTGATTTATGTAACTGTGATGACTCGCGAATTTAGCCAAACGTTTTTTTGGAAAGGAGGCGGCACTCCTGGCAATATATAGAAAAAAAAAAGAAAATTACACCTACATGGTGAGGGACTCCCTCCCAAAGAAGAACCACTCCCACTATAAAGGACATTTAGCCAAACATTTATTTTGCCTCTAAGGGCTTGATTTGTACTCAAATGGGACTTTGGGGTGTTTGCCAGTTTTAGTAGCTCCGAGATGGAGCTTTGGATGTGTTATGCACTTAATTGCGTTTTAATTGAGAATATGCCCTTTTGAGTGTTTTGTCTCATAAGTGAATACCATTTGACATTTATGCACTCTTGGTACTTTTTGGGTTTTATAAACGATTACGAATTATATACATTATCAAGTTATAAAGTATTTGAGTATATATGTATATATGGGTTGACTTCATTGGAAAGTGACAATCAAGGGGTTTTGAGCTAGTCATGCCTTGGAGCATGTATCTGCATAATGTGGGTTTATTACACTTCATTAGCATATGTTGACTTTTAACAAATGGTCATTTGATATTTTAAGCTTATGGCTCGGTTTTTGACTCTGTTGGGTCTTGAGGACATTTGTACGATTTTGATAGCTCGATGTAGAGCTTTGATTATGATTTGCATGTATTGCATCTTATTTGGGAATTACATAATTTGAGTGCGTTGGTTATTCTTTTGGAGTCATGTGTAAATTTCTAAATTAAACAAGCTTGTTTTTGATGGTGAGATCTCAAGGTAAAGATCCGGTTTGGGTTGAACTTGGTGGTTTTAGGCTAAAGATCCGGTTTGGGTTGATGCTTCAATAGAATAAAGATCTGGTTTGAGTTGATGTCTCGCTAGGCTAGAGATCTAGTTTGGGTTGATGCCTCACTTGACTAAAGATCCGGTTTGGGTTGATGTCATAATAGACTAAAGATCCGGTTTGGATTGATATCTCCTTAGACTAAAGACCTGGTTTGAGTTGATGTCTCCATGGACTAAAGATCTGGTTTGGGTTGATGTCCAAGATTGATTAAATACCTGGATAGGGTTGATGTCATAGGATTTTCCATCCATGAAACATGGTTGTAACTTATAATTGTGGTTTAACTTGTGTATCCGCCACATTCGATGAAATCGGGTCTCCCCCATCACCGAAAGGTGTTGTTTAGGATATTTCTTTTATCCATGTTGTCGATGACGTACTATATTTATATGGATTGTTTTCCCTGATTTATGGGCGCTATATTATGCCTAATCCTTGTTTGGATGTTTTGATTATTGGATCTTTATTCGCGTTGATATTATTTGGAAATTTAATATTTATTCACACCTTGAGTGAGTTTTGGAATTGAGTCCATTGTTGAGAAATTATTTTCATTGGAGCTCGTGCGTTTGGAAAAATGGGTTGTTGGTATATTTAATACAAATCCCTTTTTGAAAATCATGATTTAAGTTGCATCCTTTTTGTCTAACTCTTGAACTCACTAGGCGTTAGCCTAACATTTTTATTTGTCGGCATGTGCAACAAGTTGAGGTTGGGAAAAATTCTAGTGACAATGTGAAGAGATGAGTGCTAGTAGTGTGCTCGAGAGATGAATTGCTTAGTGAAGTCTTCCACATTTATTTTGGGAATAACAACTTGTTTTTGGGTTAAGTAACACCTGACTTTATTTGGTCATGTTGTATGACTTGACTTATTCGCTGTAAGAGTTGTTACATTTTATATGTTGAGGTGTATCCAAGGATGGTTTGTAGAAGGGATTTTTATCCTCATTTGGTTATTTTATCGAAATTTTTAGTAGTTGTTATTTCCAATTTTGAGGGTGTTACATGTTATACGTAACAAAGATGCATAAAGGTGACATCTTTATACGTAAGGAAACAATGGTTACCTTTTTTCTGGTTTTTCTACCACGTTACGCGAGAACCGTGAAAGATTAAAGTTTTTACACCATGTTTCAAAACAATTGTGAAAGAGATCACATTTTTACATTGTTATACGTAACAACGATGCATAAAGGTGACATCTTTATATGTTTTAAGGAAACAATTGTCACATTTTTTCAGGTTACGCGAGAACCATGTAAAAAGTACACGTTTTTACATCATGTTTCAAAACAACTGTGGAAAATATCACATTTTTACAGTGTTATACGTAACAACGATACATAAAGGAGACATTTTTATACATTTTCAAAGAAACAATAGTCCCCTTTTTTCCTGTTTTTTCTAGCACGCTACGAGAGAACCGTGAAGAAGTACAAGTTTGTACACCATGTTTCAAAACAAATGTGCAAAAGATCAAATTTTTACATTGTTATATGTAACAACGATGCATAAAGGTGACATCTTTATTTGTTTCAAGGTAACAATGGTCACCTTTTATGTTGTTTTTCTAACACGTTACGCGAGAACCATGTGAAAAGTACAGGTGTTTACACCATGTTTCAAAACAAGTGACGAAAAGATCAAAATTTTACATTGTTCAAGAAAATAATGGTCACCTTTTCCTTGTTTTTCTACCGCGTTACGCGAGTACAATGAAAAAGTAAAAGTTTTTACATCATGTTTCAAAACAACTGTGGAAAAGATCACATTTTTACGTTGTTATACGTAACAATGATGCATAAAGGTGACATCTTTATATATTTTAAGGAAACAATGATTACCCTTTTTCTTGTTTTTCTACCACGTTACACGAGAACCGTGTAAAAAGTACGGATTTTTACACCATGTTTCAAAACAACTGTGGAAAAGATCACATTTTTACATTGTTATACGTAACAACGATGCATAAAGAAGACATGTTTATACGCTTCTAGGGAACATTGGCCACCTTACCTTACATGATGTTCCTTATAACTTTTTATGTTTATCATCCCAAGGTTCTAATATAATAGGGACATCCTACTTCACATGCAGTTTAAGTCTAGGTATAGATCCGAATACCTAAATCCCTTAAACTAGGGCTCTGATACCATCTGTAACGACCCGGATTCCCAAACAAGCATCAAATAACATATATTGCATGACATCGTTACATAACAAGATACACCATATAACAAGTATGGTCCCTTAGTCTTTACAATCCAAAATAAGGTATTTCATTACAAACTTTTTGCTAACTAAATACATGATATCTGATAACGAGGTTATAACTACAAAACAAGTCATAGTCTTCAAATTATAAGTCTTCCCAAAAACTAGCCCTCTCATTTTTGCATAAGTAAACCCTTAACCTCACTTGTTGAACCACTTCTCTCATTTGCACTCTCTCACTAAAAAGAGTAGTCATCTCCTTCTCTCTCCATCTTCAAACCTACATCC
This sequence comes from Saussurea involucrata, assembly GCA_033807775.1. Lineage (NCBI taxonomy): Eukaryota > Viridiplantae > Streptophyta > Magnoliopsida > Asterales > Asteraceae > Saussurea > Saussurea involucrata. Next base: position 45,862,162 of record CM066314.1, on the reverse strand, counting down.
TCATCTTCATAAGTTCTTCAAGAGTTCATCATAAACTCCAGCCCCTAAAATCATTTCTTCAAGAGTATCAAGTTAAACAAAGGTAAAAATAAGTGTGTTGGGTAAAATCCACACACATTCTTTCAAGTCTTTTTCATGTTCTTGCATTTCCAAAGTATGATCATCCTCTTTTGTTACACCTTATTCATGACTTCTAAAATCATCTTTTATAAGTCTTAATGTTTGTAGATTTACCATCATAACATCTTTTGTTAGTAAAAGATGGTGAATCCAAAATCAAACCAAAGTTAAGACCAAAGATGAACATTTTAAACACATGCATGTAGTGATCTTGAGAGATCCATCATTTTTGTTCAAGAGTCTCATGAATGTACCTTTGAAAATCATTAAAAACATATTTAAACCAACATGCATGAGCTCAAAATACTGAATTTTTAGTTGCATGTTGATGTTCTTAGCAAGAACATCAACAATCTTCAAAATGGGTCTTTTATAAAAGTTTTCAAAGTTTGAGTTGATGGATAAATTGCATGCATTTTTAATGGATCACAAATATGTTTTGGGAACTGAAAATGTATGGGTGAGAGTCAAATCGGATTTTTCATGCAAAAGAATAAGAATTTTGGTTTAAAAGTCAATTGGAGAGCACATGCACAAGGTGTTGTTTGGACAGCTTGCTGTCAGATTTCACACCCCACTTCAAAGAGTCATATCTCACTCATTTTAACTCCAAATGGAGTGATTATTTTTCTGGAAATCATTTTATTGTGTTAAGATTCAAACCCAAGTGGTTTCATTCAAAAACCCAACGGTTTCATTTATCAAACAGCAAAGTCTTCTGTCGGGTTTTATGTCGTGTATTATTTCATGTACTTATACTCTTTCAAAAATTATGAAACTGATGCCAAACGTTTCCTAACTCATTGAACCAACTGGACATAAAATTTCATGATCAAATTATACCTGGAAGTTATCCAAAGCTGGACACAAAGTGACACCAAATTCTGGACAGTAAAGGACAAATTATTATATATTATTAAGGACTATTTCTAATCCCATTTCATCATTTCATGATGAAATAGTGGAGTATATAAGTATATCTTATATTTATGCAGTTTATTTATGCATTTTATTTATGTCTTTTATTTATGCATTTTATTTATTCTTTATCCCTCTTCATCTTTTATGATGAAATTGTGAAATGTTCATATATATAATATATTTATATATATTTATGCATTTTATTCTTGATCCCATTTCATCATTTTATGATGAAATAGTGGAGTATAAATATATATTATATCTATATATTTATACATTTAAATATTTGTCATTTCGTTTACGACCTCTAATTTTATCGTCGTTACGATAAAATTTCGGTTTATACATATATATGTACTATATATGTTTATGTTCTTTAAAACCCTTTTCGTTACTTATTGGGATGAAATTGTGGAAACTTTAATCTAAGAAGAACAATGTTTACGTTTATTACGTTATAATATTAAAACACAACAAGGCAATTTATGATGATTTGGATAGTTAGTATCGAACCTTCGAGATTGAGAACTCACTAGTGACCTTACGTACATAGGTTTGAAGTAGGATCATCTCGGAGTACTTGTGGGAGATTCCCGGATTCTATCGCGTATCATGTTAGTATTCACAGCCCCTTTTTCAATGTTTTACATATTTTGGGGTGAAAAGCATGCGGTTACTACAACTATTTTACACACCGATTATTTCGTTTTCTTGAAAATACGAAGCTTGCTTATTTATGCTCTATGGTATCTATGTTATTGCAAATGTTGTAAGTTTGAGTTTCTTTTGCTATCATTCAAAAGTCCCCGTTTACGTATACGTTACCCGTTAACTCATGGATTGAGCCGTTGGTAATTATGGATAACGTTATTTGGTTTGACACCCCACTCACAGGTAGCGCTTGTTTGAGTGCATAATTATTGTTATATTGGCGTATTGTTGGTGATAGAACATGCGCGTATGTGGAATGATTCCACCGCTGTAGTAGGGGCAAAATATGTCGGTATAGGTCGGGTAACGGGCTCAATAACTTAGCATTTTACATATGATTACCTTGAGCAAGTGGTTTTTATAACCGTATTATTTTATCCCATGTGTGGATTTAAACTATTTTGCGATGGCAAACAATGTTATACTCAGTAAACCTGTGAACTCACCAACTATTCATTAGTTGACACTCTCGTTTACATGCTTTTCAGGAGAACGTTCTTAAGGTTGGAATTTAGGAAGGCTACACGTGATGAAGCTTTCTATACTATCTTTAAATTTTATGTTCATTTCCCTTTCGCAAAGACAATTGTAAAAGACAAGGTTTAACCTTTGAATGTATTTTGATGGTTGTTGTGATCTTGTAACTTTTGCTATGAAACTTGAGTTGTACATTCCGTGTTTCCGCTTTAGCGGGGTGTTACAGATTTGGTATCAGAGCCAAAGGTTATAGAGAATACCGGTTTTCCTTTGGAAAACTGCAACTATAACCAAAAACGGGAATGAACATTTAAATTTCTAAACATGTTGCTAGTATAACTGGTTCGGGTATTGCATAATCGGTCTTTAATTAAACAAAGCCTGATCACCTATGTTTAATTAAAGAAAGAGTGATGCGAGACCGGAAATGGATATACTAGGAATATGTGTGTTTTCACATTTGATGCTTCACGTTGTATGCCTAGTAGGAGGGTAGTTATTGCCTATAGTATGCAATAGTATAGTACGCCTAGCCTTTATATTGCGCGATAGTAATGTTATACACTCTTACTTCAGTATCACTATGTCAACATCCTCATCACACTCTTACTTCAGCAATACTATGTCGTCGTCATCATCATCAAGCTCACAACCTTCCTACACGCCATCAAGTGAGCGTACGTCTGAAGAGGAACGAGACCCGTATGATGGGCCAAGGATGCCTCCGACTGTGGCTCCTCCACAACCCATCCCGGTAGTAATGCCACCTAGGGGTCCACGTACGAGGCAAACCGCTAGGAAGAGCGTGCCCATACCTAGGCGAGTGTCTTTTAGGCCTGATCAGCGAGACGCACCGGAAACCTCACGGGTGATCGAGGGAGTGCCGATTAGTCGAGCGCCTGGCATGACTTCGACTGAAGAGCAACGCCTTAGGGCCGTGACAATGGACTTGCACGGATGTCAAATGAGGGTCAGTCACCAGAGTCAAGCTGTGACCGAGCTAGTGGAATTAAGTCACCTTTTGACCAACATGTCGTCTGACGCCCTAAATGGAGCGAAAATAGCTCGGAGGGTAGCTTTACGAGCCGAGATAATGAGCATGGTAGTAGTGATGCTGTTGACGCTATTGGTGTTATGGGTTTCGATTGAAGTGTATCGGGGCGGATATTGACGTGGACGGTGGAAAAATTTAGAAAATGGAACTTTTTAATTTCTAGTTGCTTCAATCTTAAATTTCAGTTTGTAATTCTATACTGATGTGCGATGCACATCAGAAATTTTGTATCAAATGGCTATTATTAATGACTTCAATGAAAAGGCATTTTTGTTTTTTAATTATATATATGGAACATGAAATAGTTATTATTTATTCTCCAACACTTCGAAGTTTCAAATGTATTCCTTACAAAAACATCCGACTTTAATTACTCAAATTTTAATCAACTCGATTTTTGCAATTGTGATTTAGAAAAATGCCACCAAGAAGATCCACACGTCACACGGGAGGAAATCCTGATGATCAAAACCCCGATATCGCCCAACTCATAGCTCAACGTATCCAATAGGCGATACCTAACATCATAGCCCAAGTTACCGCGGGTATTAATGAGAATCAAAGGAATGTTAATGTAGGAGGAGGAACTCCTAATAACACTCAGGACAATAGAGGATGTAGCTACAAAACGTTCATGACTTGCAAACCCAAGGAGTTTCATGGAACGGAAGGTGCTATAGGATTACTCTCATGGTTTGATAGTATGGAGTCAGTACTTCATATCTGTAAGTGTTCAGAGGATCGCATGGTAGAGTATGCGGCCTGTCAGTTGCAAAAACGAGCTCTAACTTGGTGGAACATTCAAGTACAAACCCGTGGAAGGGAAGATGCGTACAAACTGACCTGGACTAAGTTCAAGGAATTGCTCATGGAGGAATACTGTCCCAAGAGCGAAGTTCAGAAATTGGAAGCTGAACTTTGGGATCTTACCATGGTTGGTTCGGGGATAGATCGCTACACCGCTCGTTTTCACGAACTTGCGAAGTTAGTACCTCACATGGTTACCCCGGAGAGCAAACGGATCGACCGATATTTGTATGGATTAACCCCGGAGATCCGAGGGATGGTTAAGTCATCAAGTCCGACCACGAATAAAGCCGCCGTAGCCTTAGCAACTAGTTTGACCCATGATGCGGTCAGAGCAGGAACTCTAACTCAGAAAGGAGTCGGTATTAAGAGAAGGCCGGAGAATCAGTCGGGAAAAGCAATTGGAAGTAGTTCAAGTGGGAACAAGAAAGTAGTGGGAAGTTTTGGGATGAATGCTAAGGAAGTAGGACGTTACAATAGGCCCCACCCAAAGTGTAACCAATGTGGTTCGCATCACGAGGGAGCCTGTCTCATTTGTAGCATCTGTAAGCAAAAAGGTCATTTAGCCCGATTTTGTAAGACGGTGAAGAATGTGAAAGAGGAAGGAAGGGTATGCTATGAGTGCGGAAGTCCAGATCACTTCCGAAACGTGTGCCCAAGGTGGAGAAGGGGACCAAACAATAACAACGCTGGGTATCAAACAAGACAAGCTAATCAGGGAAACCAAGGAGGACAAGCTCGAGGACGGGCATTTGTGTTAGGAGCAGAAGAAGCACGTCGAGACCCCAATGTAGTGACAGGTACGTTTCTTCTAAACGATTATTATGCATCCGTATTATTCGACACGGGTGCCGATAAGAGCTTTGTTTCTTTAGAATTTAGGCCTTTGATCAATCTAGAATCTAAGAAAATGCCGAATGCTTATATTGTTGAGGTTGCTAATGGATTTGAATTAGAAGCTAAGGATGTAATCTTAGGCTGTACCTTGAACTTAGCTGATAAACTGTTTAGTGTCGATCTTATTCCAATTGAATTGGGGAGTTTCTATGTAGTAATAGGCATGGATTGGTTATCTAAGCACCGAGCAGAGGTTAGTTGTTTTGAAAATACGGTTAGGTTACCATTACAAGGCGGAGAAACCCTAGTTGTCCAAGGAGATAGAGCTGGAAGGAGTCTGAAGATCGTATCATGTATGAAGGTCCACAAGTATTTGAGGAAGAAATATGTTGTGTTCTTGGCGCAAGTAATTGAGAAGAAGTCTGAGGAGAGGCGAGTCCAGGATATTTCTGTGGTGAAGGATCACCCAGAAGTATTTCCAGACGATTTGCCTGGACTTCCACCGTTTAGACAAGTCGAATTTCAGATTGATCTTGTACCCGGAGCGGTGCCCGTAGCTAAGGCCCCGTATCGCTTAGCACCTGCAGAAATGCAAGAGTTGTCGAATCAACTTCAAGAACTTTTGGATAAAGGATTCATTCGACCAAGTTCATCACCCTGGGAGCCCCGATTCTCTTCGTCAAGAAGAAGGATGGATCATTTCGAATGTGTATCGATTATAGGGAGCTAAATAAGTTGACAATCAAGAACCGATATCCCCTCCCTCAAATAGACGATTTGTTCGACCAGTTGCAAGGTGCAACTTACTTCTCTAAGATTGATCTTCGATCGGGATATCATCAGTTGAGAGTCCGAGAGGAAGATATTCCTAAAACAGCTTTTAGAAGTCCCTATGGATACTACGAGTTTTTAGTTATGCCATTTAGATTGACGAACGCGTCAGCTGTGTTTATGGATCTAATGAATAGAGTATGTAGGCCACACCTTGATAAGTTTGTGATTGTGTTCATCGATGATATACTAATCTATTCTCAGAGTAAGAAGGATCATGAGCAGCATCTAAAAGTGATTTTAGAACTTCTTAAGGAGCAGAAGCTATATGCCAAATTCTCTAAGTGCGAATTTTGGATTCGGGAGGTACATTTCTTAGGTCACGTAATCGGGGAGAAAGGGATTCACGTGGACCCGGCTAAAGTGGAAGCCATTAAGAAATGGGAAGCCCCAAGGACTCCAACAGAAATTCGCCAATTTTTAGGCTTGGCAGGGTATTATCGACGTTTTATCGAGAATTTTTCTAAGATCGCTAAACCCCTTACCACATTAACCCAAAAGGAGAAGGAATTCGTTTGGGGAATTTCACAAGAAGAAGCATTTCAACTTCTGAAGAAAAAGTTGTGCAATGCACCGATTTTAGCTTTACCGGAAGGAACGGAAAATTTTGTAGTGTATTGTGACGCATCACATCAAGGATTAGGTTGCGTATTGATGCAAAATGATAAGGTGATAGCATATGCCTCGAGACAATTAAAAGTTCACGAAAAGAACTATACCACACACGATTTGGAACTCGAAGCTGTGGTATTCGCTCTGAAGATATGGAGACATTATCTATATGGTACCAAGTGTACTATTTTCACCGATCATAAGAGTCTTCAACACATCTTTGATCAAAAGATGCTGAACATGAGGCAAAGAAGATGGGTAGAACTTCTCAGCGATTACGATTGGGAGATACGTTACCACCCAGGTAAGGCCAATGTGGTAGCCGATGCCTTGAGTAGGAAAGAAAGGGTAAAACCTTCACGAGTCCGAGCGTTAGGAGCACTGGTTCAAACAAGTTTGAAAACCCGGATTTTTGAAGCTCAGATTGAAGCATTGAAACCTGAAAATCTGAAGGGAGAGACTCTTCATGGTTTAGAGTCTAGTTTTGAAACTAAGATTGATGGAATACGTTACTTTAAGGGCAAAGTGTGGATCCCAAAGGCTGACAACCTACGAGAAATGATTTTTGAGGAGGCTCATAAATCGAAGTATTCAATTCATCCAGGAGCGGATAAGATGTACAAGGATTTAAAGGAATACTATTGGTGGCCAGGAATGAAGAAGGATATTGCCATATATGTAGGAAAATGCATAACGTGTGCAAAGGTCAAGGCTGTATATCAAAAGCCATCGGGACTGTTGCAACAACCGGAAATTCCCCAGTGGAAATGGGAGCAAATCACTATGGATTTTATAACCAAACTCCCGAGAACTGCCAAGGGGAAATACACGATTTGGGTTATAGTAGATCGATTTACGAAGTCTGCACATTTCTTACCTATTCGGGAAGATTATAAGATGGAAAAGCTTGCCCAAATCTGCATCAAGGAGATCGTTACGCGGCATGGAGTTCCAGTTTCCATTATATCGGATAGAGATAGTCGCTTCACATCCCGATTTTGGCAATCACTTCAAAAAGCGTTGGGTACTCAGTTGAACTTAAGCACGGCTTATCATCCTCAAACGGATGGTCAGAGTGAGCGGACCATTCAGACGTTGGAGGACATGCTTCGGGCATGTGTAATAGATTTTGGAGGAAGTTGGGATAACCATTTGCCATTAGTTGAGTTTTCCTACAACAATAGCTATCACACTAGTATCAAGTGTGCGCCATATGAAGCTCTATATGGACGCAAGTGTCGATCACCTCTTTGTTGGTTGGAAATAGGATATAGTCAGCTATCTAGTCCGGATATCGTACAAGAAACCACCGACAAGATTGCAGTTATCAGAGATAGGCTTAAAGCAGCTCAAGATCGTCAGAAGAGCTATGCGGACAATCGAAGAAAGCCTCTAGAGTTTCAAATTGGTGATAGAGTCTTTTTAAAAGTATCCCCTTGGAAGGGAACAATTCGTTTTGGGAAAAGAGGAAAGTTGAGTCCACGGTATGTTGGACCATTCAAGATCACGGAAAGAATTGGACCAGTAGCTTATAAGCTGGAATTGCCAATGGAGTTAAGTGCTATCCACAACACGTTTCACGTGTCGAACCTAAAGAAGTGTTTAGCTGATGAAGCAGTAACCGTGCCCTTGGAAGAAGTCCAAATCAACAATAAACTGCACATCGTAGAGGAACCAATTGAAATACTCGATAGGGAAGTCAAGCGTCTTAAGCGAAGCAAAATCCCGATAGTAAGAGTCCATTGGAACACAAAGCGTGGGCCTGAATACACTTGGGAGCGGGAGGACTACATGTTACAAAAGTATCCTCACCTCTTCGCAAGCAAACCTGTTAACGCTAGTGACACTTGAATTTCGGGACGAAATTCTTCTAACTGGGGGAGACTGTGACAACTGTCAAATTCACATCTCAGGTTAGAACTGTTTTGGATACCTCATTTTTATGACATAGTTTACACAGTGCAATTTTAGCAGTAAACACGGTACGATAGGAAAATTCGAGAAATTTTGCCTAAGAAAATCCTTGAATTAGGAAATTATCCATAAATCTCATAAAATGCCAACTTAATATATATTTATACTACAAGTATTTATGTAGTTGTTAATTTTGATATATTTTAAGTTTATTATGTATATGAATACTTTATTTTTATACTTATACTTGTATTTTTAACTTTAAAAGAAAATACTTGTATTATGATTTTTATTTTAATACATGATGTGACTAAATACCAATGTCACACCACACCACCCCACCCCCCCATGTGAGGCCGGCCATCCCCCCCCCCCCCCCCTCTCTTATTTTTGCATAAGTAAACCCTTAACCTCACTTGTTGAACCACTTCTCTCATTTGCACTCTCTCACTAAAAAGAGTAGCCATCTCCTTCTCTCTCCATCTTCAAACCTACATCCTCATCTTCATAAGTTCTTCAAGAGTTCATCATAAACTCCAGCCCCTAAAATCATTTCTTCAAGAGTATCAAGTTAAACAAAGGTAAAAATAAGTGTGTTGGGTAAAATCCACACACATTCTTTCAAGTCTTTTTCATGTTCTTGCATTTCCAAAGTATGATCATCCGCTTTTGTTACACCTTCTTCATGACTTCTAAAATCATCTTTTATAAGTCTTAATGTTTGTAGATTTACCATCATAACATCTTTTGTTAGTAAAAGATGGTGAATCCAAAATCAAACCAAAGTTAAGACCAAAGATGAACATTTTAAACACATGCATGTAGTGATCTTGAGAGATCCATCATTTTTGTTCAAGAGTCTCATGAATGTACCTTTGAAAATCATTAAAAACATATTTAAACCAACATGCATGAGCTCAAAATACTGAATTTTTAGTTGCATGTTGATGTTCTTAGCAAGAACATCAACAATCTTCAAAATGGGTCTTTTATAAAAGTTTTCAAAGTTTGAGTTGATGGATAAATTGCATGCATTTTTAATGGATCACAAATATGTTTTGGGAACTGAAAATGTATGGGTGAGAGTCAAATCGGATTTTTCATGCAAAAGAATAAGAATTTTGGTTTAAAAGTCAATTGGAGAGCACATGCACAAGGTGTTGTTTGGACAGCTTGCTGTCAGATTTCACACCCCACTTCAAAGAGTCATATCTCACTCATTTTAACTCCAAATGGAGTGATTATTTTTCTGGAAATCATTTTATTGTGTTAAGATTCAAACCCAAGTGGTTTCATTCAAAAACCCAACGGTTTCATTTATCAAACAGCAAAGTCTTCTGTCGGGTTTTATGTCGTGTATTATTTCATGTACTTATACTCTTTCAAAAATTATGAAACTGATGCCAAACGTTTCCTAACTCATTGAACCAACTGGACATAAAATTTCATGATCAAATTATACCTGGAAGTTATCCAAAGCTGGACACAAAGTGACACCAAATTCTGGACAGTAAAGGACAAATTATTATATATTATTAAGGACTATTTCTAATCCCATTTCATCATTTCATGATGAAATAGTGGAGTATATAAGTATATCTTATATTTATGCAGTTTATTTATGCATTTTATTTATGTCTTTTATTTATGCATTTTATTTATTCTTTATCCCTCTTCATCTTTTATGATGAAATTGTGAAATGTTCATATATATAATATATTTATATATATTTATGCATTTTATTCTTGATCCCATTTCATCATTTTATGATGAAATAGTGGAGTATAAATATATATTATATCTATATATTTATACATTTAAATATTTGTCATTTCGTTTACGACCTCTAATTTTATCGTCGTTACGATAAAATTTCGGTTTATACATATATATATGTACTATATATGTTTATGTTCTTTAAAACCCTTTTCGTTACTTATTGGGATGAAATTGTGGAAACTTTAATCTAAGAAGAACAATGTTTACGTTTATTACGTTATAATATTAAAACACAACAAGGCATTTTATGATGATTTGGATAGTTAGTATCGAACCTTCGAGATTGACAACTCACTAGTGACCTTACGTACATAGGTTTGAAGTAGGATCATCTCGGAGTACTTGTGGGAGATTCCCGGATTCTATCGCGTATCATGTTAGTATTCACAGCCCCTTTTTCAATGTTTTACATATTTTGGGGTGAAAAGCATGTGGTTACTACAACTATTTTACACACCGATTATTTCGTTTTCTTGAAAATACGAAGCTTGCTTATTTATGCTCTATGGTATCTATGTTATTGCAAATGTTGTAAGTTTGAGTTTCTTTTGCTATCATTCAAAAGTCCCCGTTTACGTATACGTTACCCGTTAACTCATGGATTGAGCCGTTGGTAATTATGGATAACGTTATTTGGTTTGACACCCCACTCACAGGTAGCGCTTGTTTGAGTGCATAATTATTGTTGTATTGGCGTATTGTTGGTGATAGAACATGCGCGTATGTGGAATGATTCCACCACTGTAGTAGGGGCAAAGTATGTCGGTATAGGTCGGGTAACGGGCTCAATAACTTAGCATTTTACATATGATTACCTTGAGCAAGTGGTTTTTATAACCGTATTATTTTATCCCATGTGTGGATTTAAACTATTTTGCGATGGCAAACAATGTTATACTCAGTAAACCTGTGAACTCACCAACTATTCTTTAGTTGACACTCTCGTTTACATGCTTTTCAGGAGAACGTTCTTAAGGTTGGAATTTAGGAAGGCTACACGTGATGAAGCTTTCTATACTATCTTTAAATTTTATGTTCATTTCCCTTTCGCAAAGACAATTGTAAAAGACAAGGTTTAACCTTTGAATGTATTCTGATGGTTGTTGTGATCTTGTAACTTTTGCTATGAAACTTGAGCTGTACATTCCGTGTTTCCGCTTTAGTGGGGTGTTACATCTGATACCATCTGTAACGACCCGGATTTCCAAACAAGCATCAAATAACATATATTGCATGACATCGTTACATAACAAGATACACCATATAACAAGTATGGTCCCTTAGTCTTTACAATCCAAAATAAGGTATTTCATTACAAACTTTTTGCTAACTAAATACATGATATCTAATAACGAGGTTATAACTACAAAACAAGTCATAGTCTTCAAATTATAAGTCTTCCCAAAAGCTAGCCACCGATTACTCTATTCACTTGCTCTTACCCGATCCACGACCTGGAATACATATTTTTAAAACAAAATGAGGGTTAGACCTAGTGGTCTACGTGAGAAAATCCCTGTTAGTTGGAAATCATTTGCACAAACACCATATACATAACACAAATATAAATACCAGTTAGGACTCATGCATTGTGTACTTCCTGTCTCGTTCCCATGGCCAAATTAGATGGTTGCGAACCAACTAATCAATTTACTCCTCTGTACTTAATACAGCCAACACCGTTGTCCCTACGTACAACCAACTTCACCGGTCCTATGCCCGGCCAACTTATACTCATGTAGTGTAATACTCATATAAACATAATATGCACATTATTACACTATTTATCACATTATCATTCCACATATATATGTATTCCAGTTTAAAAATGTTTTAAAGTAAAACTCACCTGTTTGCCTATCAAAACACTTCCAAGCCTTCCCAAAAGATTCAGTCTTTCACCCCAATTTCACAGTATCTGAAACAATTAGATACAAGTATCTCTTTACCAAATAGAACACATAAAACTTACTAAAGCTAAGAACTCTAGATAACTCTAATCCTCAAATGTTACCCCCAAACCCGAACTTAAGTCGAGTCCACAATATATTCAGTCCTCATTCATTCCCCATCCAAGAGTCAACAAAACACAGGTTACTGGATACTCAAAAGTATCTAAACTCTCAAAAGTGACCAAATCAGCTAAAGTATCCGGATACCATAAGTTATCCGGACAACACAACTTTCCGGACAACACAAACATTCCAGACAATACAACTGTCCGGACAACATATATAATCCGGATAACACCCGGACACCAAAGCAATCCGGACACTATCCGGAAACTAGTTTTAACCGGAAACTTATGGAAAAGAGGACTTACCTGGATAAAGGACTCGTCCGGACACCACTAGAACAACTTCCGAACACCATCAATCAAAACTACCCGAACACATTCATTTTGTCCGGAAACCTCTGTCGGTTTACCCTATTTCTACCCAGATTCGACAGAAAATACTACCAGATGTGAAATAGATGATTCTACTCCGATAGAAAACTTCTATAAACAATTACAAACATAAAACGTAAAAGAACATACCTTAATATCACTTCCAAGTACCCCAAATTGAAGTCCTAGCCCTTTCTTTTCTTCTCTTCTTCTTTTCTTCTCAAAACACACACACAAGAAATCTGGATATTTTCTGATTATGAAAATATCTGAAAATCTTAAAGTATATATATTTTAGACCAATTTCCTCTTAAGGCTTGAACTATTCGAAAATGAACACAAACACCCTTAACTTATAATTTCACCTAAACTTACCCTAAACGTCCAACTTTAAAGTTAACTAAAATTAACGGAAAGAAGTATTTAACTAACGAACTTACCCGGGGTATTACAGTTGGTTTATTTAATTTTTATTATTTTGGTTTTAAGGAAAGTTTGGGATTAGTTTTATAGAGTTTGTAAGTCCCGTAATCATCACTGATAATCAAGATTCAATATAGAATGAACATTAAAGATCGTATTCACAGCAACTGGTCATATGATTTATTAACAATCTGTGAATTACAAGATATTACAATGAGTTTCTCTCTAAATGGATTTGTCTATCAAAATGTCTTCTTACAAATGAAGCCCAAGAGACTTATTTATAGTGTCTAATTACATGACATGGGCCCAAGCCCATTTAACTCCCATTAAACTCCCAAAGCCCAAAAGACCTACAAAGCTAATTACAACACATTTGACTTTTCTTGACTTTACATGGACTTTATAAAACTTTCTATATAATTGGGGCTTTCTAGACCCAACAATCTCCCCCTAAAGTTTTATAAAGAAAGCATCTTCAAATGATCTCCCCCTTGATTTCTTTGAAAACTTTAGTGTTGCACATCTTCATGTCTTGCAAATCTATCCAAGTTCCCCCTAAAATTTTGCTCTTATTCTTCACAAGTTTCAACTTTAAAATCTGATCCAATGTGCAATAAGTTCGACTGAAAACACCTCAGTTTGTAACACAGAATCCGTCTTTGAAATTTGAGTTGAATGGCCATTAAGCTCAAGAGCTTATTCCATTAAGATCAGAGGAGGAAGTTTCTCAACACGCTTCAATAACTCAGCTTGAATCTACAAAAACAGAAGATAGAACACCTTTCTGAAAATTCGGAAATTTCATGAAAAACACAGCTTTCTGTCCAGCAAGTGTCCACTGACTTTAACACATATTCTGACCATTAAGCACACTGATTCAGATGAAACCCAAAACATAAAAAATGTTCATCTGTGTCTTTGGAAACTAACGCATCTGGACTCGTCAAGTTTGGAGTTTCGAGGAGAGAGTTCTGAACAAAATACGACAGGTGCGCAAAGTTGTCAAGTATTACACTTTTGTTCTGAGAAGTCTAAGTAAAAGTTCTGAGTAGGTCAATCAGAATTCTGAGTAAGTCAACCAGAATTCTGAACCTAAAGAACTCTGGAAAAAAAATTCCAACTCTAAAATTCTGACTACACAAGATAAAGTTCTGAATATTGGAGTCAGAATTTTGATTAAGCTCAACATTGAAATCACTTGAACAAGTTCTGAATGAACTTCTGACAACCCACGAACTGATTCTGAATTCTGAATAGCCTTGTAATTTTGAATCAACATATATGAAATTTGAATGCTTTTAGTCTCTAATCTGAATTCTGAACAGTAGGATCAGAATTCTGAATACTCATGATTGAAATCAGAACAACTTCTGAACAAACTCAGATGTTATAACTCTGAACACCCTTCTGAACAAACTCTGAATAAGTACGATCATAAATCTGATTATCTTTGATCGAAATATCTTCAATTTTCTGCCATACTGCGTAACTTTCTGAAGTGTGCTGCACTTTTATGTTTGAACCGAAAGTTAACAAACTTTCTGTTTGAACCGAAAGAAACATCCCCGACAGCAGCTATTTTCGGTTATTGCTCGAACTGAAACCCAAACAACACCCATAATCGGTTGAACATCAAATCTGAATCATTCCTTTTTCTTTATAATAACAACAAATGAGTTTCCTTTTCTTCTCCCCTTAAAATAACATCTCTCTCTTTTGTAGTTTCAGTACAAACCAGTTTCTATTTTCTTCTCCCCCTTTTTATTATCATGACCATGATCATCAAAATGATAATAAAACTGATTTGCAAAGCACCAATCTAGCTTCTAGAGAAATCTTCCAGAATTTGAATCAACCGTCAATTCATATAAGTGTAACCTAAAATCAACAAATGATCTTGTTTAAGCCTTTGAAGAAAAGCGTGGCCTGTTTGTTGCACAAAGCCAATAGATACAACATATATATCTAATTAAAGAGCTTGAGTGATTTTCACTCTCCAGGACTTCCTTCTAATCATTGAGTAGCTTAAAGCAACTCTATAGAAGTTCTGACAAAAAACATATTTTCTGTGTGTTAGTGCATGTGTAGAAAGAATAAAGCAACATATGCTTGAATAATAGGCTCAAAGTGTGTAAACTGTTAAGACAACAACAATTTTCCACGGACTCAAAGTGCATGAATGAAGAGCGAAGGTGGGGAAACTTCCTTCTTTTTCAATATCCAAACCTTCCCAATGAAGATTAGATAGAATATATGCTGTATCCCCAAATCAAATGAAACACCATCTTTTTAAGAAGATAATGAGTGGATGAGTGGGGTTATATCAAGATTTGACATGGGCTCACTGCCTTTTTCAATATTAATCACCAAAAAGTGTGAATCAATAGTTTATGTGGGTGCCCTTCTGTAAATGGCTAGATCAGAGATATCTCAATTTTCTATCTCTGTTAACATTCACTCATTCTGTTTTTAGCCTTACTATTACCCACTCTCAGAATTTTACCACTCATCACTTTGAGTTTGTTCATACCCATGAACATTCTCCCCCTCTCTTTTATGATTTGTGACCCCTCACCCCTCAAATACTCATGGATGACCTCATGGGTAGGTTCTACAGGTTCTTGTAGATCCATAGAGGTAGAAAAAAATAATTCTCACCACTTAAATGTTGTCCATTGAAGTATCCTGCACTTTTAATTTGAATGCACATACATCAGTTTTTTTTATTACTTCCACAAGATAAGAAAATGAAATTGAATGAACCAAGAAGTATGAATGAATTTCAGAAAGATTGAATCTGATGAAAATATGAAGTTTTATCCATAAGACAAACTTAATGGATAAATTGATGTAAAGAATACAAGAGAAGTGTATTACCATCGAAAAAATGAATCTATTTGAGACATGGTAATAACAAAGTTAAAAGAAAAACTGAACTGGTGTGTAAGAATACTTGAAACGATAGAAAAGATAATACACAAGTATTTATCTTTGGAAACAACCAGTCAGATTGAGATAAAAAATTTAAAATCCAACTTCTATGTAGGAAAAATCTTTTAGAACAGTAGAAGTGGTTTGAACATTTGAAATTTTTATCATTTTTAAAGTGTTCTTCTTTAAACATGATTTGAGTATGAGGTTTAGAAATTTACCTTTATCTTGAAACGATCAGATCAAATTTTGAGACAATACTTCCTCTCAAATCAAGATAATCCTGCAAAACCAAGAGATTTTGGTAATCATCTACGATGATTCCACATTAGATATCAAAAATCCAAATTCTGAGTAACTTGTTCAGAATTCTGAGTACCCTGTTTAGAATTCTGATAAAACAATCCAGAACTTTCAGAACTTTCAACCAAAATTTTTGAACTTTCAGAACTTTCAACCAAATTTTTTGAACTTTCAGAACTTCAAATCACCATAACTTGTTCAAAAATCAGAATTTTTCAAGGTAAAGTGTGACAACTGTCAAATTCACATCTCAGGTTAGAATTGTTTTGGAAACCTTATTTTTTTATGACATAGTTTACACAGTGCAATTTTAGCAGTAAACCCGGTACAATATGAAAAATTGAGAAATTTTGCCTAAGAAATCCTTGAATTAGGAAATTATCCATAAATCTCATAAAATGCCAACCTAAAATATTTATATACTACAAGTATCTATGTAATTGATAATTTATATATTTCAATTATATTTTATATATATAAATACTTTACTTTATGCATATATACATGTATTTTGCTTTAAAAAGAAAATACTTGTATTTAGACTTTTATTTTTAGACAAGAAGTGACTAAATACTTAAATGTCACACCACCACCCCCCCCATGTGAGGGCCGGCCATCCCCTCCCCTCTCTCTCATTTTGCATTAATAAACATCTATACCTCACTTGTTAAACCATTCTCTCATTTCACTCTTTCTCTAGTTATCATCCCTCTCTCTCTCCACCTTCAAATCTTCATATCTTCATCTTCAAACCTTCAAACCTTCATCACAACTCCAGCCCCAAAAATCAAAGTCTTCAAGAGTTCAAGATAACCTAAGGTAAACATAAGTGTGTTGGGTAAAAACCACACACATTCTTTCAAGTCTTTTTCATATTTTTGCATTTTTAAGAGTATGATCTTCATCTTTTTGTTACACTTTCTTCACATCTTTTAAAATCATCTTTATGGGTCTTAATGTTTGTAGATTTATCATCATAACATCTTTTGTTAGTAAAAGATGGCGAATCCAAAATCAAACCAAGGTTAAGATCAAAGATGAACATTTTAAACACATGCATGTAGTATTGGTTTAAAAGTCAAGTTGGGTGCACATGCACAAGGTATTGGTTGGACAGCTTGCTGCCAGAAATTACACCTCTCATCAAAGAGTCATATCTCACTCATTTTAACTCCAAATGGAGTGATTCTTTTTCTGGAATTCATTTTAGTGTGTTAAGATTCAAACCCAAGTGGTTTCATTTAAAAACTCAAAGATTTTATTTATCAAACAGTCCTCACAAAATCCGGATGCAAACAGCAAAGTATTCTGTCGGGTTTTACGTCGTGTATTATTTCATGTACTTATACTCTTCCAAAAATTATGAAACTGATGCCAAAAGTTTCCTAACTCATTAAACCAACTGGACATAAAATTTCATGATCAAATAATACCTGGAAGTTACCCAAAGTTGGACACAAAGTGACATCAAATTCTGGACAGTAAAGGACAATTTATTATTTATTATAAGGACTATTTCTAATCCCATTTCATGATGAAATAGTAGAGTATATAAGTATATCTTTTATCTATGCAATTTATTTATGTCCTTTATTTATGCATTTTATTTATTCTTTATCCCTTTTCATCTTTTATGATGAAATTGTGGAATGTTTATATATATATTATATTTATATATATTTATGCATTTTATTCTTGATCCCATTTCATCATTTTATGATGAAATAGTGGAGTATAAATATATATTATGTCTATATATTTATACATTTAAATATTTGTCATTTCGTTTACGACCCCTAATTTTATCGTCGTTACGATAAAATTTTGGTTTATACATATATATGTACTATATATGTTTATGTTCTTTAAAACCCTTTTCGTTACTTATTGGGACGAAATTGTGGAAACTTTAATCTAAGAAGAACAATGTATACGCTTATTACGTTATAATATTAAAACACAACAAGGCATTTTATGATGATTTGGATAATTAGTACCGAACCTTCGAGATTGAGAAATCACTAGTGACCTTACGTTCATAGGTTTGAAGTAGGATCATCTCGGAGTATTTGTGGGAGATTCCTGGATTCTGTCACGTATCAAGTGAGTATTCACAACCCCTTTTTCAATGTTTTACATATTTTGGGGTGAAAAGCATGTGGTTTGTTGGAACCCAGATACACTTTAATCAAGATTAACAGTCTATTAGTTGAGTTTAGAGTTTGATGCGGAAGCGTATTAAACTAACAGATATGTTTGATAGATATTAGAACGCACATATATAAAGAAAACAGTAAAGAATGAAAAAGGAATTCTTGAACAGTTACTGTTATTCAATATATAATAACAACACGAAGAACAGATTAAGAACTTGGTGTGTGTGAGAATATAACACTCATATATTTGACAATAAAGCTTGAGAGTATTAGTGATTCCTTGTGGTTTTTTTCTTAGGAAGATCTCAACATGAGACTTCCTTTTATACTACTTTTAGAAGACTATGAAGTAGGTCACTGTTCCTTTTACGGCATGAATAGTAAACTGGATGGTGTGAACAGTGGACTGGATGGCGTGAGCAGTTGTTTGAGCCATGCGCATTTAATGGAGCAGATGTACTTTTGGTAAATGCATTAAATGGCGCATACGTCTATTTTGTACCTTGCCCTATTGAGTCCACTCAGAGCTTGACACGTGTTTTGACAGTACTTTTCCATGCAAGTTGATGAACGTATCCAGTAATATCTTCCAAGTCTTCATTGAGGATCACAGAGGCTCTGTAATGAATTACAGAGGTTCTGCGGTCTGGTCCTCTGTGGAGCAGTCTTCGCCGGATTTCGAGTCTTTGGTCTTCTTTGTGCGTATGACAGAGCTTCTGTAGGAAGCCTCTGCTGCTTCTGTAGCTTCTTGACCTTGATTTCTCGGTAATGTCGGCAGAGCCTCTGTAAGAGGCTTTCTTCACTTAGCCTATTTTTCACTACTTCTAAATACTTCTATGATTAGGAAGATTGAAGCTAACAATCTCCCCCTAAGTAGTGAAAAATAAAAAATTTGAACTTGAGTTAAGTTTGGCTAAGTTAGATAAGACAGAGGTTAAACAATACCTCGAAATTTCTTTCATTTGGAAATATGCCAGAGGCATTTTACATTTGAGTACAATGAAAGTAACTTTGTTTGCAGAGATTGGAGGTCTGAGAATCAGATTTTGGCATCTTTGAAATCGTTGTAGCTTCTGTTGTCTCTGCCAACTTTTCTGATCTCTTTGTAGAATCTGATGCAGAGTTCTCTTAGGCGGATTGTTGAGTCTATTTCTCTGATGAAAGTATCTGCATCATCTCTATCCATTTTCTCTGTACCTCTATATTTTACAAGGCTTGCTCTGAATTTGCTCAGAGTACTGGTTGCGTACTTCTGACAATCCATGAGTACAAAAAGTTTAACCTGGTGTTGTGGGTTTTGAAATACTAACCCAAATCTTGGTTCTCTGATGATTGAGTTGGGCACAGCGTCTGGTGGGCAGCGATCTTCTGGTGGTCGTAGATCTAGATGTTTGAGACCAAGATCCTTTCCCAGCTGAAAATCTATCATGCTATACAGCAGAAGCTTTTCCCTCATCGCTTTTCTCAACACTTGATAGGCTCTGGTATTAGACTCTGTGTTGTAGTTGTCTTTTGTCCATTGCAGAAGGTCAGGTAGATCGTAAGGATTGATGTTTCTTAAGTCAGCATCAGCGAAGGTAGATTCTGAATTGTTCTCTCTTCTAACTTTGTAAAGATTGTACTTGACCCTTGGATAGGTTCTTGTGAAGGAGAATCTGCAGAAGATCACCTTTTTGATTTTGTGAATTGAGAAGACATCTGCTTTGGTTCTTGGCTTTGTTCTTGTGAAGATGTTCTCAAATTCTTCTCTGATCCTTGGATCTGTCACATGATCTACTGGATGATTTGTCTGATAGGATTGTTTGTAGAGGTATTTGTATACCACTTCTTCCATCTCTTCATGTGTTGGATCAGGTCGTGGAATTTGTCTTCTGAGACTCTCCATCTGTTGAACAACTTCTGCAGCTCTACCAGTTAGAGGAATTTCTAATAGAGGCTTCAATCCATGTTCCCAGTCAACTTCTTCGGGTTTTGGGGTTTGAAAGGCATTAAACGCACTCTTCATTAGTTTTTCTGTTGGCTTTGGCAATGTTTTCTTCTTCTTTGGCTCTTCTGTCAGTATCCTTTTGCCCTTATCTTTTGCTATTGTTGTGGCAGAACCTGTTGCTTCTGTGGGTTTTGAGGTTGGCACTTCTGTTGGTTTGATGGAGGTTGCCTCTGTGGATTTTGACGATTGTGATTTAGAGGACTTTTGTGGCGATGGTTCTGTTGGCTTGACTTGCTCTGTAACCTCTGTTGGAGGTTGTTTGATGATTTCTTCTGCGAGCTCAGTTTCTGTTGATGAACTGTTGACATTGAATCTTCTTGCCATTCTGAAAGCTAAAGTGAACCTGTGCCTTTCTTCTTCTCTCTTCACCATACGATCACTCATTGTTGTGTGCATCCTTTTCAGAATGTCAGAAGCAGAGGTCGTTGCTCTTTTTGGTTTGGTGGCAATCGACTTTCTTCTGGGTATGGTTTGGGGTGTTTCCACAGAGGTGGGTGTTTTCTCTATGGTTGGTTCATCTGTTTCTTCTAAAATGATTACCTCAGGGGCGGTTGTTGCCTCTGTGGCTTGCTGTTCTGCTTCTGGAGTTTTGGTTTCGTCAGGAGATGATTCCACATAGATGGGTGTTGTCTCTGTGGTCTTTTGGGTTTGTTGTTGTCGGGTCTGTTCTGGAGGTGCTTGACTCAGAGGTTCTGCGGCTATTGGTGGACCTGTAAGTCCTCTGCTTGCAGCTTTCTCTGTAGTTTTCTCCCCCTCAGGATGATCTGATGGACCAGGATGGTCATCATCATCAGAGTCATCCTGACCCTTGTCTGATGTACCCTCTGCTCTGCAGGAAGCATCGGGTTTCTTTGGCATTGTGGCTCCAGCAGCGATCAGTTTCGCGCAGGCATCATCACAGAGGCCAAGAAGAGTTGCTAGCTCTGCCTCTGTTTTGAATCTCATCCTTCCTACACTTTCTCTGAAATCTTTGACGAAGTTAGCATTGGCAGTGGTGAAGGAAAGGATGACTTCTGTCACTTGATTAATCACGTTCTGCCCAAGCTCTGTCAGCTGTGCTCTTGTCATGTAGTCTTTGGGTTGCATCAGCATGGTATTTCGCATGGCTTCTTCTTGAACTTTTTGTAGGGCCTTCTGTAGATCTGCATGAGTGATGCCCGTTGACACTGAAGTCTGTTTGTTCAATTGATCAAGGAACTTGTTGATGGAGTTCTCAATCGAAGGAGTAGTTGTTGCGGCAGAAGTGGTGGATGCAGTAGCAGCAGACTTCATCTGTGAGATGGCAGTTTTCACCTCTGTGGACAGGTTGTCCATTTTGGTGTTCAGGTTTAGCAGTGCCAGTGATGTTGTCTCTGCAAAAGAATTGAAAGAGCTTTGCAACTCTTTCAAGATTTGGTTCACAGAGGTCTCAATAGTTTGGAACTCATCCCTTGTAACTTGAGTTCCAGTGGTAACCTCTGGAGGAACACATTCGTCTCCAGAGTGAATCCCTGTTCCTGTGATACCTTCTTTCATTCCTGTTTGTATGTTGAGAATGGAAGGATTTCCTTCTGATCCTTGAGAAGAAACATGAGTTTCAATCCCTACAGAAGTTCTGAGAAGAACATTGTCCAAATCCACTCCAGAGGTGGGTATTGGAATATCCTTCTGTTGACTAGGAGACTTGTCTAGAGTCTCTTTGTCTTTGTGCTCTCTACTTCTCTCTGAAAGAAGTGTGGGTCTTAATAAGTGCGTGGCAGAGGAAACAAATTCCTCTGTTGGGCGTTCTTCTGTGATCTGGGGCAATTGATCACGAACTATAGGTGAGTCTCTTTGAGGAGACTCCCTAGGAATGGATTCCCCGGTTTCTGTGGGCACAGAGGTTGAAAGAGTAACCTCTGGCTGGATGGGTTGGGTTAGGTTCGAGATGTGCTGCTCTTTTTCAATGACACCTTCTGCAGCTAGACCTGCGGTGTCAGAAATGTGGGTTGCACTGGGAGTTGGTTTTGGTTGTGTGCCTCTATTTATCCATGCATCCTTTCTTGCTTCTTCCCTAAGTTCTGTGGAAGTTCCTTGCTCTGGTCGTAATTGGTCATACACTTGATGAGATCCAAATAATCTCATGACATGTGGATGATAAAGACCCTTACATATCCAGACAGCTTCTTCTTCATCTGAATCTGTCTCTAAGATCTCTATTTCTGTCTCAGTTGTTGCTAATCCCTCTTTTTGTACAACTTCGGCCCCTTTTTCTTTCTCTTCTTCCATCATGTTCTCAGAAGCCTCTGTAATTTCACCTCTGTTCAATTCAGCTTCAGTTTGTTCTATTTCTTCTGAAGCTGGGTTTGGACTTCTTCTGTGGACATCCAATCCTTGAATGAAAGGGTTTTGTAAAATAACAGGGGTTTCGGCTGGTTGATTTCTGGGTGTTGTGTCATCTTCTTGCAGATGTGTGTCGATGCCAGAAATGAAGAAATCTTCTTCTGGAGAGTGGTGGTCGAGAGGTTGTGCCGTCCACCCTGCTGTATTTAGGGTGTTGGCAATTTCAGGGTTCTGTAAGAAGTCGTTCAGGTCTCCTTGGTGAGCAAATCTATCTGGAGATTGATAGGGTGATTGACACCTTTCTGTAGCCATTTCTTCTTCTGCAACTTCTTCTTCAGCAGTTTCCTCTTCTGCAATGGTTACCAACTTTGCAAGTGATTTACCATGCCTCTTTTTGGTTTTCCTCCTCTTAGGATTTGGTGCAGAGGTGGTAGAAAGTTGGGATCGTTCTCTTTGACCCTTTTCGAGTTGTTCTTTCTGTCGATGGTGTTTATGATCTCTTGCATCATTATGGTCGCATAATCTAGTGGAAGATCATAGTAAACCCCATACATGATGCTCAAGATTTGATGTGAGCTCTGGTCAATACTGCCTATCTTTCCTGTCAGGCATCTGTTAAGAATCGAGAACAAAGTGTTCCACAGAGGTGGTAATCGGCCTCTGCGGAAGTCATTTCTCTTCCGTAGTTGGGTGTTGTACCCAAGCATTTCCACGAATCGACAGAGCTCTTCGTCTGTTGGTTGCTCTGCATAACTCTTCAATCCCAGAAGACCCCTTGTTGGTAGGTTGAATTCAAGTGAGAACATTGTTCTGTTGAACTTGATTTCAAGATGCTCAGATTTATCAGGTCTTGAAATGTACCCTTTGATAAGAGAATCGTCTTTATCAAATCGGCAGCTTTGCCAAAATTGGTTCAAATAGCGGACTGGAATTTTGTTCGGGGTTCTTGATAGTAGAGGGAAGAGGACATGATTCTCCATGATGTTCAGAAGTATGGCATGGGCTTCGCCGAAAGTAGTGGGTGAGGGGACCAAATAGCAGTTGTTGGATTTGATAGGAAGAATGGCTTCGAAATGATCCTTTGCTATAAAGTTTTGCAAGTGAGTCGTCGGAGCAAAGTCTGCTGAGTCCCCGGAATCTTGTTGTTCAATATTTCTTGCAAGGCTGGGGTTTTCAGAATGTTCTGAATGTGCAGGGGAGTGTTCCGGTGAGTTCGCCGGAGAGAGTTCAGAGGATGTAGCTCGAGAAGATGAAGCCATTTGATTTTAAGAATAAGATTTTTGCAAGCTTTTTGCAGGGTTTCGCCGGAGAAGAAGATGAGAGTTTGTAAAATGTTTTATGAGAGGGTAAGCTTTGTTTTTATAGGATGGTAAAACGGTAGAATTCGAAAGAGTAAAATATATGGCAATGGATTAAAGTTTGGAATCCGCACTCGAGTTTGAGCGGCGGGTTCAACTTTCCAAATAAAAACGTTCCATGTACGCCCAATGAAAATGGGACACGTAGGCCTTGTCAGAATATGACAGGACGTCGTGCGCGGCCCATTAATGCTAGGCGCGTGAGGTTGATTTTAGCCATATGAGTTTCACTCGCAGTAAAAGTAACCGTTATTACTACAGAGATGCCCAAGTAATCAGATTGACAGAGCTTCTGTAGTTTACAGAGGCTCTGTGATCTTGAAAATCTTTGATGTTTATCCCTTTTTCATATATCTCATTGTTATCATGACTTCTGTGGGGTTCTTCTTTTAACCAAAACCATTCTGTGAGGGCCAGTAGAAGCTCTATGAGAGAAAAAATCTCATAACAGAAATTTTATTGATATTTTTGATCATCCAATTTTTGATTTGGTTTAAGAGATGTTTTTCGGATATATTTGAAAGTTTGTGTCCGAGAAAACTGTTAAAAAAAAACGGTTTGTCCGAGAAGGTCATGGTCTGCGTTTTCGGTTTTCGAGATAACATTCCAAAAGATCGACAGAAGGTTAATTTGTGATCACAGAGCATATTTCCTGCAGAAGCTCTGTTGAGCTCAGCAGAAGCTCTATGACTTTAAATTTCTCCTAATTCCAATTTTGTGAAACTTTTTGAGCTTTTGATTTTTGAAATGTTATTCACAGTATATTTAGGACATATTTGACAATTCTTGTCCTAGAAAATTGTTTTCCAAAAACCTTTTGTGCGAGAGACATACCTTTTGGTTCTTCTTTTCTTGGCAGTGATATCTGACTTCTGTCGATATGGAGTCATCGACATTTTTCTTTTGCTTTCCCTTGAAAGTTTTATCTCTTTAGATCATTTCAGGGTTCCCTTCTGCTCCCCCTTGATCTAATCACCTCTGTAGATTAAGTAATTTCCTTTTGCTCCCCCTTGACCTATGCTTGGATCAAAGAATGATAAGTTTTGCATAGAACATAGGTCATGTTTTTCAGAGGTTCTGTAGGGGTCCTCAGAGGTTCTGAGTTGACTTACAGAAGCTCTGTGATTTTAAGAACTATTTAAGGTTTTAAGAATTTACATACAGAAGTGGAATCAATCAAAGCAATAAATTTAGCAATGTATTTACTTATTATTTATAGAAGATAAAGCTATACTTACAGAGGATTTTCACACCATGTTAATCATTCCTAACTTACCCACCAAGAAGTTGAATCTTTTCTCGTCTAATGCTTTGGTGAATAAGTCAGCGAGTTGATATTCTGTGGGCACGAAATGCATTTCGATTGTACCGTATTCAACATGATGTTTCAAGAAATGATACCTTATATCGATATGCTTGGTTTTTTAGTGTTGCACAGGGTTGGCAGAGATAGCAATAGCACTTTTGGAATCACAGAAGATGGGTATTTTGAACAGAATGTGGCCGTAGTCTTTTAGTTGAGTCTTCATCCATAGAACCTGAGAACAACAGCTAGCTGCAGCAACGTATTCAGCTTCTGCAGTGGATGTGGAGACACAATTCTGCTTCTTGGAGGTCCAACTGACTAGTTTACCACCTAGGAATTGACAACTCCCAGAGGTACTCTTTCTGTCGAGCATGCATCCTCCATAGTCTGAATCTGTATAAGCTTTAAGACTAAAACCAGAGTTCTGTGGATACCAGAGACCAAGATTGTTGGTCCCCTTCAGGTATCTCAAGATTCTTTTTACAGCATCATAATGTGATTTCTTTGGATTAGCTTGATAACGTGCACAAAGACATGTGGCATGCATAATGTCAGGTCTGCTTGCTGTTAAGTATAACAGAGATCCAATCATGCCTCTGTAGAGAGTACATTCTACAGAAATACCATTTGGATCTAAGAACAACTTATTTCCAGTGGCCATTGGAGTCTTCATTGCAGAGGTATCAGAGAGATTATATTTTAAAAGTATGTCAGAGACATATTTGGCTTGATTTATAAAAATTCCCTCTGAAGATTGTTTGACTTGAAGTCCGAGGAAGAATGTTAATTCTCCCATCATACTCATTTCAAACTCACTTTGCATGAGTTTTTCAAAAAATTTGCACTCTTCTGAATTTGTAGACCCAAAAATTATGTCATCTACGTATATTTGTACAAGCATTATCTCACTATTTTTGCGTTTATAGAATAAGGTAGTATCCGTTGTACCTCTGTTGTAGCCATTGACTAGAAGGAAGGTAGAAAGTCATTCATACCATGCTCTTGGAGCCTGTTTCAGTCCGTATAGAGCCTTTTCAAGGTAGTATACATGCCTTGGAAACTTTGAGCTTTCAAAACCTGGTGGCTGATTTACGTAAACCTCTTCTTGGATTTCTCCGTTTAGAAAAGCTGATTTTACGTCCATCTGATAGACTTTAAAACCTCTGTGGGCTGCGAAGGCTAAGAATATTCTTATTGCTTCGAGACGTGCGACAGGGGCAAAAGTCTCATCGTAGTCTATGCCTTCTTCTTGTCTATATCCTTTTGCTACTAATCTTGCTTTGTTTCTGACGACCACTCCATCTTCATCCTTCTTGTTTCTGTAGACCCATTTAGTCCCAATGGCCTGTTTCCCTCTTGGCCGAGGTACTAAAGTCCATACTCTGTTACGCTCAAATTGCAGAAGTTCTTCTTGCATGGCGTCTACCCAGTTTGGGTTATCTAGGGCTTCAGAAATCTTATTTGGTTCTATAACACTAATAAAATTTGTAAAGAAACAAAAATTAGCAGTGGCAGACCTTGTTTTTACTGAGTCAGAAGGTTCTCCAATTATTTGGCTTGGAGGATGGCTTTTTGTCCACTGAGTTGTGCGTGGAAGATGATCATCAATGTCATCAAAACTTTCTTCAGAGGCTTCTTGTGTTTCTTCTTGTGCAGCCTCTGATGTTCATCGTGCCTTGGTAGTTGATTCTACCGTTTGTGGAATGATTGGTACGAGTGGTGGTGGAGTTTGTTCCTCTGAGGATGTATAGTCTTGGTCCTCGATCTCCTCTGTAATTGGTTCTTCTGTGGTTTGTGCAGCTTCTGTGGTCGTTTTTCTTGATGTATCATCTTCTGCACTTTCTTCTGCTTCGGCAATTGCATCTGTAGTATTTATAGAAGAAGATGAAGCATTATTTGGACCAGTTAGAGTCATACCTGTAGGATTTTGTCCGACAGAGGATGGTTCTTCAGAAACTCTGATGGTTCCGACAGAAGGATCAATGTCATTGTGGAACATCTCCAAAAATAGAAAATTCAAATCTTCTTTTGTTCTTGAGATGTCAGAGAATTTCCCTTTAATTCCGAGTTCTGAACTTATTTGCTCAGAAGTCATTTGGAATGAATCATCAAAAGAAACATTGATGCTTTCTACAATCTTGTGAGACTTTGTAAGGAATGTTCTGTAGGCTTTGGAAGTGGCAGAGTATCCAATGAATTTGCCTTCATCTGCTTTTACATCAAACTTTCCTCTTGAATCTCTGTCGTTTAAGACGAAGCATTTGCATCCGAATACATGGAAAAATTTGATGTTTGGCCGCCGTTTGTTAAGAAATTCGTAAGGCGACTTGAGGTGTCTTTTCACAATGGTTGATCGATTTTGAGTATAACACGCAGTAGAAATTGCTTCTGCCCAAAAGTTAATTGATAATCCGCATGCTGACATCATAGTTCTTGCGGCTTCCACAAGTGTTCGATTCTTTCTTTCGACAACACCGTTCTGTTGTGGAGTGCGAGCTGCAGAGAAGTTCTGTGATATTCCTTCTGTTGAAAGGTAGGCTTCAATGACAGAGTTTTTAAATTCTGTGCCATTGTCACTTCTTAACTTCTGTATTCTGCAATCATAAAGAACTTGGATTCTTTTCATTAGATTTATCAATATATTTGGAACATCTGATTTCTTTCTAACGAATTCAACCCATGTGAAACGTGAATACTCATCAATTAGGACAAGTATGTATTTCTTGCCACTTAGGCTCTGTATGGCAATGGGACCGCAGAGGTCGACATGAAGCATGTACAGAGGTCTAGTGCAAGATACATCTGTTTTGCCTTTGTGGGAAGCTCTTTTGAGTTTTCCCATCTCACAGGCAGAACATAAATGATCCTTATTGAATTTAACATTTGGCAAACCTTTAACTAGATCAAGTTTGACCAGTTTTTCCAAAGTTTGAAAATTCAAGTGACAGAACTTGTTGTGCCATAACCAGGCTTCTTCACTTTTGCAAGCAACAAGGCAAACTTTGTCCTTGTTCTTTGAGTTGAAGTTCATTAGATATAGATCACCTATTCTTTCAGCTCGCAGAAGTTCCATACTTGTTTCTTCACTTTGTAGAGAGCAGAAAGTTCTTTTGAACAACACATTGAATCCTGTATCACAAAGTTGACTTACACTGAGTAGGTTGTGCTTAAGGCCATCCACATATGCAACTTTGTATACAGAAACGTCTTCTTTCCTTATGACTCCATAGCCTTTTATGTGTCCTTTCTTGTTGTCTCCAAAAGTCACAGATCCACCATCTTGTGTTTCTTTGTACGTGGATAGTGCACTTCTGTCACCAGTCATGTGCCTTGAGCATCCGGAGTCTAGATACCAGATTGGCACATACTTCTTCTGTAGGACAATCACAGAGATTTAGGTACCCATATCCATATGGGTCCAATATTGTTAGAATTTTTTAAGTTTGCCTTGGCATTCTTGAAATACATTTTGTTCTCTGTAGAAGAGTCAGATTGTTTCTTTGTGGGATTTGACTTTTGATTTGTCGTAGAGAGTAAACAGACTTGACTTGAAAAATGATTATTAAGTTTAGACATAAGATCAAAGCAATGACAGTATTGAATATGAGATGTAATTTGCTTGAACTTTTCATTGAACTTTTTAAACTCAGCCACAGAGGCATTACATTCTTTCTTTACATTAGATTTCCTATTACTAGAAGATCTATGAATACTCGAATGTTGTTTGCAAAAGCTCTGTTTAGGACCTGCCTTCTGTGGGTTGCTTCTGTGGTGAACTTCTTTCATCACTGTCACAGAAGAAAAAGATTTATCAACCTTGGGTTTTGAAAATCTAGAACTTATAGGATCAATAGAGGTCTTCTGTAACATTTTAAGCTCAGCAGAGGTTTTGACATGTAGATTCAAATTTAGAAAATCTTGGCAGATTGGAATCTCTGTGAGTTTCTCTTTTGGAGAAATAGTTCTGTGAGGAACTTCAGAGGAGTATTTAACATCCTCTGTGTCATAGAGAGTTATCCCAGATGTAACATCTGTCTCTGAATCGTCAGAAGATGAGTCGTCCTCGTATACAGAGTTTGAGTCAATTCTTTCAATAGAGGTTGAATTTTCCGAACATTCATCATACAAGCTTTCTTCCTCTGTAGAATAGTTTTCATAGATTGCAGAGGTTTCTAATAAGATTTCTTCAGTGAGAGATTTATCTATAGAAGATGTACAGAATTTTTCTAAAACGCTTGATTTCCATATTTCCAAAATTTCTTTTTCAATTAAGTTTTTAGAGTTTTCTTCTGAAAAAATGGGTTTAAACTCAGGAGCTTCTGCTGATAACTTATTTTGAACGTTTATCAAACAGACAAAAGCAACCTGTGTTTGGGTCTCTGGTTTACCAAACTTGAAGATACCAATCTGATCTTGTGTTTTCAGATATTTCTTTGGTTTGATACCTCTATTGACAGAGGTTGAGGATGATGAGTCTGTGTTTTCAAACCACACGTTAATCATCTTCTTATGTTTCTTCAAGTAAGGATCCACAGAGATTTTCGCCCTTTTGCTTACAGAGATTAGATTTGGAAAATCTGGTTTGTTCGTTTTTCCAATCACAAATAAAGAGGACAGAGGTTTGTTTCTTTTGCCTTCAACACCTAGGGTGATATCATCATACCCTATACCTCGTCTTCCTATTTGTGAGTTTACTTTTTCATAAACTTTCTGTGCATCTTTATAGTTTTTAAGCAAAACTTCTCTTCTGAGTAAATCTTGCCATAATACCTCTCTTTCTCTTTGAAAGTATTCTTTAAGAGCTCTTATGTCAGTAGTTTCGCTCCTTGAAACTGAAAGTTCTTTTGTTTTATCTTTTAAAGTATTGGTTAATTCAGAAATTTGTTTTTTTAAAGGATCTAGAGTTTTGTTCCATTTCTTTTCTATTCTCTCTTTTTCCTAAAAAATCTTTGCTTTTTCTTGAGTGAGAAGTCGTACTTCTCTCTCATTGAAAGTGAGTCTTTTCTGAATACTTTGATTTATCTCTTTCAGTTCAATTAGTTCAATGTTAATTCTAAGTGTATTATCATCTACAGAGGTAATACAAGAGTTGGAATTTGAAGTAGATACCTCAGAGTCAGTGCAGGAGTCGACTTCTGCTATGCCACAGAAGAGGGCATTGGCGGTATGTTCATCGTCAGAAGTAGAGTCTGACTAGAAGTCTTCTGTGTTCTCCTCAGAATGTCCTTTTGCCATTAAGGATTTTTGAGCATAATATTCGGCTTTCTTTTTGTAGAAAGCAGAGTCCCTCTGTGGACGATTTGATCTGCTTCTGCATTCATTCGCAAAATGGCCTGGTTTTCCGCAGTTAAAACACCCTTGAGGAGTGTTTCCTGTTCGATCATTGGACTTCTGTAGGTCTCCGCCTTTCTCTGATCTACATTCATTTGCATAGTGACCAGGTTTGCCGCACTTGTAGCATTCTTGCTGCGTGTGGCTTACCGAGTCATCTGACCTCTGTCGGTCATTCCCTCTGTAATTTCTATCGCTTGACCTCTGTCGGCCACTTGATTCTTCTCCTCTTCTGTCATCTCTTCTGTTGTCTCTTCTGTCATCTTGGTTGTCTCTATCATATCTTTCATTTCCGGAACCTCTTCTGTTTCCTCTGAACTCTTTTGTCAATAGAGCTAAAGATTTAGCTAGTGACGCAAGAGTTATTTCCTTTTCTGCTTGCTCTTCTTCTTCACTGTCAATTATCACCATCTTCTTTTTCTCCTTCTTCTTCTCCTCTGTGGCTTTATCATTTCTTGGTCTCTGTGCATCCTCTTTAGTTTTACTAACCAATGCATATGGTGCAATGGTTAGTGTTTTAGCCTGTGCTATCTGAGGTTCTTGTGCGGCTAATGTTCCGTAAAGATCAGAGAGAGTCCAGGTGTCTAGATCCTGATTTGTCTGTAGGGACATAGACAGCTGGAGCCATTCTTCATTTAGACTTTTCAAAAACATGACATTGTTTTCTTCAGAAGTTCTGTCAATGCCTGATTTTCTGCACTTGTTGATTAGAGAGTTGAATCTGTCGTATGTTGTTTGCAGAGATTCTGTTGTAGAGGCTCTGAATGCATGATATTCATTGATGTACTGTGCTCTTCGATTTTTTTGTGTTTTAGCACCTCCTTCCAACTGTCTTTCCAGTTCTTTCCACAGATCATGCGCTGTTTCACATGAATCCAATGATTGAAAGAGTTCGTTGGGTATTGCCATAATCAATGTCCTCTTGGTTTTCTGAGCAACTTCATCTTCTGCTTTATCTTAGGTTGACCACTCCCCTTTTGGCTTTGGTTTTTGATGTTCGGGGATTTCGGCAGATTCAGCAGTAGCAGGTATACGAGGTACTACTGTCATGGGAATAGGAGGAGGATTGTACAGATATTGTACTTGATTTCTTTCAGTGCCCTCGAAAAAATGGACCATTCTTATTTTCCACTAAGGATACTCATCTCGAAGGAGAGTAGGAGGTTTAGTGAGAGAACCAGTAGTAAAGAAATTATTTGTATTTGTCATTTTTTGAAGATTTTAGAAAGAAAGTATGACTAAAGAGTTACTTTGATGAACTTGAAGATTTTCTGGGTTTAAGCAGTTTCCAGACACAATTTTAAATCTCAATAATATCTATCACGAATTTTGATAAGTGGATCACTTGATATTGAAAATCAAGGAAGGCTCTGATACCAATTGTTGGAACCCAGATACACTTTAATCAAGATTAACAGTCTATTAGTTGAGTTTAGAGTTTGATGCGGAAGCGTATTAAACTAACAGATATGTTTGATAGATATTAGAACGCACATATATAAAGAAAACAGTAAAGAATGAAAAAGGAATTCTTGAACAGTTACTGTTATTCAATATATAATAACAACACGAAGAACAGATTAAGAACTTGGTGTGTGTGAGAATATAACACTCAGATATTTGACAATAAAGCTTGAGAGTATTAGTGATTCCTTGTGGTTTTTTTCTTAGGAAGATCTCAACATGAGACTTCCTTTTATACTACTTTTAGAAGACTATGAAGTAGGTCACTGTTCCTTTTACGGCATGAATAGTAAACTGGATGGTGTGAACAGTGGACTGGATGGTGTGAGCAGTTGTTTGAGCCATGCGCATTTAATGGAGCAGATGTACTTTTGGTAAATGCATTAAATGGCGCAGACGTCTATTTTGTACCTTGCCCTATTGAGTCCACTCAGAGCTTGACACGTGTTTTGACAGTACTTTTCCATGCAAGTTGATGAACGTATCCAGTAATATCTTCCAAGTCTTCATTGAGGACCACAGAGGCTCTGTAATGAATTACAGAGGTTCTGCGATCTGGTCCTCTGTGGAGCAGTCTTCGCCGGATTCCGAGTCTTTGGTCTTCTTTGTGCGTATGACAGAGCTTCTGTAGGAAGCCTCTGCTGCTTCTGTAGCTTCTTGACCTTGATTTCTCGGTAATGTCGGCAGAGCCTCTGTAAGAGGCTTTCTTCACTTAGCCTATTTTTCACTACTTCTAAATACTTCTATGATTAGGTAGATTGAAGCTAACATGGTTACTACAAATATTTTATGCATCGATTATATCGTTTTCTTGGAAATACGAAACTTGTTTATTTATGCTCTATGGTATCTATGTTTTGCAAATGTTGTAAGTTTGAGTTTAGATTGCTATCATGTATAAAGTCCCCGTTCACGTATACGTTACCCGTTTAACTCACGAGTGTGAGCCGTTGGTAATTATGAATAACGTTATTTGGGTTGACACCCCCACTCACAAGTAGCGCTTGTTTGAGTGCATAATTATTGTTGTATTGCGTATTGTTGGTGATAGAACATGCGCGTATGTGGAATGATTCCACCGTTGTGGTAGGGGCAAATTATGTCGATATAGTCGGGTAACGGGCTCAATAACTTAGCATTTTACATATGATCACCTCGAGCAAGTGGTTCTGATAACCGTTTTATTTATCCCTTGTGTGGATCTAAACTATTTTGCAATGGCAAGCAAGTGGTTCTGATAACCGTTTTATTTATCCCTTGTGTGGATCTAAACTATTTTGCAATGGCAAGCAAGTAGTTCTGATAACCGTTTTATTTATCCCTTGTGTGGATCTAAACTATTTTACAATGGCAAGCAAGTGGTTCTGATAACCGTTTTATTTATCCCTTGTGTGGATCTAAACTATTTTGCAATGGCAAACAAGTGGTTCTGATAACCGTTTTATTTATCCCTTGTGTTGATCTAAACTATTTTGCAATGGCAACAATGTTATACTATTTAAACCTGTGATCTCACCAACTATTCATTAGTTGACACTCTCCTTTACATGCTTTTCAGGAGAACGTCTTTAAGGTTGGAACTTAGGAAGGCTACACGTGATGAAGCTTTTCTTTACTATCTTTAAATTTCATGTTCATTTCCCTTCCGTAAAAACAATTGTAAAAGACAAGGTTTAACCTCTGAATGTATTTTGATGGTTGTTGTGATCTTGTAACTTTTGCTATGAAACTTGAGCTGCACATCCCGTGTTTCCGCTTTAGCGGGATGTGACATAAAGATCCGGTTTGGGTTGAACTTGGTGGTTTTAGGCTAAAGATCCGGTTTGGGTTGATGCTTCAATAGATTAAAGATCTGGTTTGGGTTGATGTCTCGCTAGGCTAGAGATCTGGTTTGGGTTAATGCCTCACTTGACTAAAGATCCGGTTTGGGTTGATGTCATAATAGACTAAAGATCCGGTTTGGATTGATATCTCCTTAGACTAAAGACCCGGTTTGAGTTGATGTCTCCATGGACTAAAGATCCGGTTTGGGTTGATGTCCAAGATTGATTAAATACCTGGATAGGGTTGATGTCATAGGCTTTTCCATCCATGAAACATGGTTGTAACTTATAATTGTGGTTTAACTTGTGTATCCGCCACATTCGATGAAATCGGGTCTCCCCCATCACCGAAAGGTGTTGCTTAGGATATTTCTTTTATCCATGTTGTCGATGACGTACTATATTTATATGGATTGTTTTCCCTGATTTATGGGCGCTATATTATGCCTAATCCTTGTTTGGATGTTTTGATTATTGGAGCTTTATTCGCGTTGATATTATTTGGAAATTTAATATTTATTCACACCTTGAGTGAGTTTTGTAATTGAGTCCATTGTTGAGAAATTATTTTCATTGGAGCTCGTGCATTTGGAAAAATGGGTTGTTGGTATATTTAATACAAATCCCTTTTTGAAAATCATGATTTAAGTTGCATCCTTTTTGTCTAACTCTTGAACTCACTAGGCGTTAGCCTAACATTTTTATTTGTCGGCATGTGCAACAAGTTGAGGTTGGGAAAAATTATAGTGACAATGTGAAGAGATGAGTGCTAGTAGTGTGCTCGAGAGATGAATTGCTTAGTGAAGTCTTCCACATTTATTTTGGGAATAACAACTTGTTTTTGGGTTAAGTAACACCTGACTTTATTTGGTCATGTTGTATGACTTGACTTATTCGCTGTAGGAGTTGTTACATTTTATATGTTGAGGTGTATCCAAGGATGGTTTGTAGAAGGGATTTTTATCCTCATTTGGTTATTTTATCGAAATTTTTAGTAGTTGTTATTTCCAATTTTGAGGGTGTTACATGTTATACGTAGCAAAGATGCATAAAGGTGACATCTTTATACGTAAGGAAACAATGGTTACCTTTTTTCTGGTTTTTCTACCACGTTACGCGAGAACCGTGAAAGAGTAAAGTTTTTACACCATGTTTCAAAACAATTGTGAAAGAGATCACATTTTTACATTGTTATACGTAACAACGATGCATAAAGGTGACATCTTTATATGTTTTAAGGAAACAATGGTCACATTTTTTCAGGTTACGCGAGAACCATGTAAAAAGTACACGTTTTTACATCATGTTTCAAAACAACTGTGGAAAATATCACATTTTTACAGTGTTATACGTAACAACGATACATAAAGGAGACATTTTTATACATTTTCAAAGAAACAATAGTCCCCTTTTTTCCTGTTTTTTCTAGCACGTTATGAGAGAACCGTGAAGAAGTACAAGTTTTTACACCATGTTTCAAAACAAAGGTGCAAAAGATCACATTTTTACATTGTTATATGTAACAACGATGCATAAAGGAAACATCTTTAGTTGTTTCAAGGTAACAATGGTCACCTTTTATGTTGTTTTTCTAACACGTTACGCGAGAACCATGTGAAAAGTACAGGTGTTTACACCATGTTTCAAAACAAGTGACGAAAAGATCAAAATTTTACATTGTTATACGTAACTACGATACATAAAGGTGACATTCTTAAAAATTTCAAGAAAATAATGGTCACCTTTTCCTTGTTTTTCTACCGCGTTACGCGAGTACAATGAAAAAGTAAAAGTTTTTACATCATGTTTCAAAACAACTGTGGAAAAGATCACATTTTTACGTTGTTATACGTAACAATGATGCATAAAGGTGACATCTTTATATATTTTAAGGAAACAATGGTTACCCTTTTTTCTTGTTTTTCTACCACGTTACACGAGAACCGTGTAAAAAGTACGGATTTTTACACCATGTTTCAAAACAACTGTGGAAAAGATCACATTTTTACATTGTTATACGTAACAACGATGCATAAAGAAGACATGTTTATACGCTTCAAGGGAACATTGGCCACCTTACCTTACATGATGTTCCTTATAACTTTTTATGTTTATCATCCCAAGGTTCTAATATAATAGGGACATCCTACTTCACATGCAATTTAAGTCTAGGTATAGATCCGAATACCTAAATCCCTTAAACTAGGGCTCTGATACCATATGTAACGACCCGGATTCCCAAACAAGCATCAAATAACATATATTTCATGACATCGTTACATAACAAGATACACCATATAACAAGTATGGTCCCTTAGTCTTTACAATCCAAAATAAGGTATTTCATTACAAACTTTTTGCTAACTAAATACATGATATCTGATAACGAGGTTATAACTACAAAACAAGTCATAGTCTTCAAATTATAAGTCTTCCCAAAAGCTAGCCACCGATTACTCTATTCACTCGCTCTTACCCGATCCACGACCTGGAATACATATTTTTAAAACAAAATGAGGGTTAGACCTAGCGGTCTAAGTGAGAAAATCCCTGTTAGTTGGAAATCATTTGCACAAACACCATACACATAACACAAATATAAATACCACTTAGGACTCATGCATTGTGTACTTCCTGTCTCGTTCCCATGGCCAAATTAGATGGTTGCGAGCCAACTAATCAATTTACTCCTCTGTACTTAATACAGCCAACACAGTTGTCCCTGCGTACAGCCAACTCCACCGGTCCTATGCCCGGCCAACTTGTACTCATGTAGTGTAATACTCATATAAACATAATATGCACATTATTACACTATTTATCACATTATCATTCCACATATATATGTATTCCAGTTTAAAAATGTTTTAAAGTAAAACTCACCTGTTTGCCTATCAAAACACTTCCAAGCCTTCCCAAAAGATTCAGTCTTTCACCCCAATTTCACAGTATCTGAAACAATTAGATACACGTATCTCTTTACCAAATAGAACACATAAAACTTACTAAAGCTAAGAACTCTAGATAACTCTAATCCTCAAATGTTACCCCCAAACCCGAACTTAAGTCGAGTCCACAGTATATTCAGTCCTCATTCATTCCCCATCCAAGAGTCAACAAAACACAGGTTACTGGATACTCAAACGTATATAAACTCTCAAAAGTGACCAAATCAGCTAAAGTATCCGGATACCATAAGTTATCCGGACAACACAACTTTCCGGACAACACAAACATTCCAGACAACACAACTGTCCGGACAACATATATAATCCGGATAACACCCGGACACCAAAGCAATCCGGACACTATTCGGTAACTAGTTTTAACCGGAAACTTATGGAAAAGAGGACTTACCTGGATAAAGGACTCGTCCGGACACCACTAGAACAACTTCCGAACACCATCAATCAAAACTACCCGGACACATTCATTTTGTCCGGAAACCTCTGTCGGTTTACCCTCTTTCTACCCAGATTCGACAGAAAATACTACCAGATGTGAAATCGATGATTCTACTCTGATAGAAAACTTCTATAAACAATTACAAACATAAAACGTAAACGAACGTACCTTAATATAACTTCCAAGTACCCCAAATTGAAGCCCTAGCCCTAGCCCTTTCTTTTCTTCTCTTCTTCTTTTCTTCTCAAAACACACACACACAAGAAATCTGGATATTTTCTGATTATGAAAATATCTGAAAATCTTAAAGTATATATATTTTAGACCAATTTCCTCTTAAGGCTTGAACTATTCGAAAATGAACACAAACACCCTTAACTTATAATTTCACATAAACTTACCCTAAACGTCCAACTTTAAAGTTAACTAAAATTAACGGAAAGAAGTATTTAACTAACGAACTTACCCGGGGTATTACAGTTGGTTTATTTAATTTTTATTGTTAGATATGAAGTTTTGTCAATAAACCAAGTGTTGAAGATCTGATAAGAAGACTCAGATGTTCTGAGTAGAGGAGTCAGAGATCTGAGAAGAGAAGTCAGAGTTCTGAGAGAAAGAGTCAGAAGCTCTGAGAAGCGTTATCAGAAGAATGTTCAGAAGTTCTGAACTACCTGTTCAGAACTTATGACTACATACTTTACTTAGTATTTAGTAAACTAATTAGGACACATGTTATGTTCTTATTAGTCTTTCTTATTTGTACTGTAGCTTTAACATGTCCGTTGCAGTATAAATAGAGTGGTTAGCACTACGTTGCTAACTGATTGATTTTCCCGTGTATCTTTGTATTCATTCTTTGTAATCTTTGAGATTCTCTCTCTCTTAGATCTGTAATCCTGTTCATCATTGAATACAATTGGGCTTGATCATACAACTTCTCAATTACTGCTTTCTATATTGATTGTAAGATTAGATCTTGTACTTTCAATTGGTATCAGAGCCAATCAACAAACAAATTCATTCAAGATTGTGATTGCGAAGATCGATTGATCAATTTCTTGAAGATTTCTTGATTCATTCAAAAATCGATTCCGCTGCTAGGGCTAGTTCTTGAATTCTTGGCAATTCTTGAATTACCTGTTACATTTCGATCAAGAAACTCGAATTTGTCTTTCTGTTGAATTTTCTTACAATCATGTCTTCTAAAGAATATCTAGCCATGGGATCTGAAACCAAACCGCCTGTTCTTATACCTGAAGAGTATCAGCAATGGAAAATTCGTATGATCCAATTCCTAGACAACATTGATGAAAATCTTATGATCTCCATTCGAGAAGGTCCAATTGAAGTGTATATCGATGTTGCCGCAACCCCTGCTACAGAGACAACTCCAGAAATTCCAGCGACCAGGGTGAAGAAGAGTTATTCCCAATACACAGCTGAACAGAAGAATAGGCATGCTATTGACAAAAGAGCAATTACTTTGATGACTTTGGCTGTCCCAAATGAGGTTCTTAACAGGATTGACAGTGGATCATCAGCTAAAGAAATGTGGGACGAATTGGAAAGGCAGATGTTAGGAACTGTGAGATCTATTCAGGCAAAGTTAAATCAAAGCATAAATGCTTATGAAAGGTTCAAAGCAAAAGAGTCAGAAAGTTTGACACAGACATACAGTAAATTTTGCACTATTCTAAATGACTTGAGAAGAAATGGACTGAAGAAAACGAAGTCAGAAATAAATTACAAATTTCTGAACAGTCTAAATTCAGAATGGTCATCATTTGCCATAAGTCTGCAAATGAACAAGGATATGTGTGAAGAAGACTTAAATGATCTGTTCTGTGTTCTTAATCAACATGAAGACTCTGTCAAGTTAGTTGTGGAAGAGAAGAAAAATGTTGCTGATCAGTTAGCGTTCTTATCAAAGTCCAAAGCAATCAAAGCACCTAAAAAGACTGCATATCTATCAGAGATACCTAATCTGGAAGAATCTGACAAGGAAGAAGGATCAGAAGATGATGAAGATATCAAGATAATGGCTGAGAAACTAGCTTTGTTGACAAATACTTTCAACAAAAGGTATGGGAAGGGTAGATTTCAAGGAAATTATAAGAGAGTTGGGAGTTCAGATTATAAGAAGAAAGAAGACAGAGAAGAAAATAAGTTTGAAAAGAGAGTAGAGAGAAGTGAAGAAAACAAAGAAGAGAAGGA
The DNA here is from genome assembly GCA_033807775.1 of Saussurea involucrata. Taxonomy (NCBI): domain Eukaryota; kingdom Viridiplantae; phylum Streptophyta; class Magnoliopsida; order Asterales; family Asteraceae; genus Saussurea; species Saussurea involucrata. Next base: position 45,822,704 of record CM066314.1, on the reverse strand, counting down.
TGAGAGAAAAGAAAAGAATCTGTGTTTCAAGTGTGGAAAATCTGGCCACTATGCTAAGGATTGCAGAGTTAAAATTGTGAAAGACTATGAGTACTACACCAAGAAGGCTCAGCTTGCAAAGAAGAGAGATGATAAAATTGCTTTATTGGCTGAACAGGAGAATTGGTTGTACTACACTTCTGATGAAGATGATCATATCAACTTTCCACAGATGCAAAGCTATATGGCAAAAATGAGGAATGAGGATGATTCTGATTTTGAAGTTGCTGATTCCGAGTCATCTGCTGAGGTACATTCTTCACTTGAAATAGAGTTAATGACACAGATTGGTGAAATGAAAACTGAATTTGCTAATCTAAGAAAACAGATAAAAGGAGAAAGAAATTTGGTTAACAAATTCAGAATTGAAAAAGAAGTAATAAAAGAACAATATGAAGAATCTGAGGCTGAGAAACAGAAAGTTAAAGATGAAAATTCTGAATTGTTGAAAAAGCTTTCTGAACTAAAAGTTGAGTTTTCAAAAATAAAGGATGAAAAAGGTGATTTACAAATAAAATTTGATATGTTATTTGAAGAAAGAAAGAATTTATACACCAAAATCAAAGAATTGGAAGATCTAAATTTGAAAAGGGGTCAGACTCAGCAAACATTAAATCTTTTATTAAGCAATGTTAAAGATACAAGATTTTACAACCCAAAGAAGGGATTGGGATTGGAAGAAAATGTCACTTTAAAAAGAGCTCCAATCAACTTGTATGAAAAACTTCAAGTTTCTAAGCCAAAAATCCCAGAAATTGTTGAAGTTTTCATAAGACCTGCTAGTTCTATAACAAGTTCTGACAATTTGCAAAGACCAAACTCTAAAAAGTCAGATGAGAAAATTTCTGAGTCTAAAACAGAAAAGTCAGTTGGTTCAGAAGAAAAGGTTAAGAAAGAAGTTTCTAAACCAACAGATGAGAAGCCAAAATACAATGATACTAAATTCAAGTATGATTCTTTAAATGTCAGCTACAAAGATAAACAACCAAGTTTTTCATATCATGACATTGAGAGCATATTTGACACAAGTAAAAATTCTGAAACAGTCAATCAAAAGTCTGAAACTTCTAGTCAGGATTCTGAACTTTGTAGTCAGAACTCTGAGTCTAAAGATCAGACATCTGAGTCTGTAAATCAGAACTCTGACTCAGGTAGTCAGAAGTCTGATTCAACTGGATTTTCTGAAACAAAGTCAGATGAATTTTTACAACTTGAAAAGAGATTTAATCTTGTGAGTCAAGAACTTGAGGACTTAAGGAAAGTTTATGATGAACTTGAAAATGATTTATGTGAGGTGGATATTAAACTTGAAGAAGCTTTGAAAGAAAAGAATATTTTTATTCAGAAAATAACAGAGCTTGAAAAACTGAAGACTGAGTATGATCTTTTTAAAATTAATGCTCCAAGAGAAAATGATAAATTCTTTAATGAATCAAGTACATATGAAAAAGGTGAATCATCTAATTCTTCTAACAAAAAGGACTTGAATTTTTCAGAAAAAGAAGAAAGCAAAAGGAAAGATGATCTTGCAAAGTTGAATGATCTGAAAAGGGATCTTGAGAAGCTTAGAATGAAATCTACTTCTGAACTCAAAGCTAGAAATTCTTGTAATAAGGGCAATTGTACTCTGAACAGTATCAATAAAAATGAAATGACCTATGTTTCAGATTTATTGTCACTTGCAAAGAAAAATCTTGTTTGTGTTAGATGTAAAAATGATTCATTCCAATATTCTCATAAATGTCAAGTCAAAATAACTTCTGTTTCATACATAAGAAAAGATATTCAGAATTCAGAAAAGAAAATTGTTTCTGTTCATCAGAATACAGAAAAGAAGAAAATTTTTGTTCCTCAGACTGAGAAGAAAGAAAAGATAAAAGAAAAGAAAGTTGAAAATGTTGCAAAATCAAAAGATACAACTTTCAAAAAGAAAGTGAATAAGTTTGTAAGCAGAAAATGTTCTGACTTCATAAAAGTTCAAGGAAAGTGGTGTTTGAAGAAAGATTTTGAGTGGAAAGTAAAAGGTACTAATGTTAAATCCAATGACAAAACTAACAAATATGGACCCATTCCAAAATGGGTACCTAAAACTAACTGATCCTTTTGCAGGGCTGTCATGTGTGGTTTTTAGATTCAGGAGCTTCAAGACACATGACAGGTCAGAAGTCTTTTCTATCAAACTTCACAGAAAAGGCTGGAGGAGCAGTAAACTTTGGAAATAACAGCAAAGGACAAGTCAAAGGTTATGGGGATTTAACTAAAGGGAATCTGACTATCCAAAAAGGTTTTCTATGTTGAAGGATTACAGCATAATCTTTTCAGCATAAGTCAGTTTTTAGACAGTCTTTGTCAAATCAAGTTTCAAATAACAGGTTGCAAGATTTTAACTGAAAATGATGTTAAAGTCTTCTGGGCCAAAAGACATATGGACTTATTTGTAGTTAATTTTTCAAAATTAAAAACATTAAATACAGTTTGTCTTTTATCAAAATCAACTGCAAATGAATGTTGGCTTTGGCACAGAAGATGTTCTCATCTAAATTTCAAAGATCTTAATAATCTCGTTGCAAAACATCTGGTTAAAGGCTTACCAAAGCTTAAATTTGAAAAAGAATCATTATGCTCAGCTTGTGAAATGGGCAAGATGAAAAAGAGTTCTCACAAATTAAAAATGGACTCATATTGCAAAGCACCATTAGAAATGATTCATACTGATCTTTGTGGTCCAATTTCAGTTCAATCTATGGGAGGAAAGAAATATATGCTTGTGATTGTTGATGAATTCTCCAGATACACATGGGTTGAGTTCCTAAGAGCTAAGTCAGAAGCTGCTACTACATTGATAAATTTTATCAAAAGGATTCAAGTTCTCTTACAACTTCCAGTTCAGAAAATCAGAAGTGATAATGGAACAGAGTTCAGAAATGAGACTCTTCAGAATTTTTTAGAAAGTTCTGGGATTTCTCACAATTTTTCTGCTGTCAGAACTCCTCAACAAAATGGTGTTGTTGAAAGGAAAAATAGAACTCTAGTTGAAGCTGCGAGAACAATGCTGGCTTATGCAAATCTTCCTACTTTCCTATGGGCTGAAGCAATTGCAACTGCTTGTTTTACACAGAATAGAACTTTAATCAATAAGAGATTAAATAAGACTGCTTATGAACTGATAAATAAAAGAAAACCATTAATCAAATTCTTTCATGTTTTTGGTTGCAGGTGCTATGTTCTTAGAGACAGAGAAAATCTTGCCAAATTCGATAAAAAGGCAGATGAAGGATACTTTGTGGGTTATTCTTTAACTTCCAAAGCATTCAGAATCTACAATAGAAGAACCAAGGGGATGATGGAGAGCATAAATGTAACTTTTGATGAAGCCAGAATGAGGACTTCTGAACAAGACAGTTCAGAACTCATGCTGAACAAGACAAATATGACTTCTGATACAAATTCTAATTCTATTTGTTCAGAACTCAATTTACTTTTTAAGGATGCTTTTATTGAACTAATTTCTGATTCTTATGCAGAATATGAAAACCCAAAGATGGTCAAAGAGATGAAAAATAAGACTCCAGAAATAGTTCAATCAACTGTAATTTCTGACAAAGGTCCATCAGAGGAATGTCCAAATCTAATAAATACAAGTGGTGAAAATTCTGAACCTTGTAATCAGAATTCTGATTCTTGTACTCAGAACTCTGAACAAGTCACTCAGAATTCTGACTTCATTGATCAGAACCCAAACTTGGATGTAACTCCTACTCATACATCAGAACAAGGGGACAGTTCAGAATTACAAGCAATCATTGATGAGAATGATGCAAACAACAATTATTCAGAGATTGATGTACTCCCTAGTGAAAATAAATGGACTAAAAATCATCCTATTCATCAAGTAATAGGTGATCCATCAGCAGGAGTAAAAACCAGATCAGCTACAGCAAATGAAGCAATGTTTGCTGGTTTCTTGAGTGTGATTGAACCAAAGAAAGCTAATGAAGCCCTAGAGGATCCAGATTGGATTTCAGCAATGCAAGAGGAATTGCTTCAATTTGAAAGAAATAAAGTTTGGAGACTCATTCCAAAGCCTGAAGGTAAATCTATTGTTGGAACTAAATGGGTATTCAGAAACAAAAAGGATGAATCAGGTGTTGTCATCAGAAACAAGGCAAGATTGGTTGCTAAGGGATACTGTCAACAAGAGGGAATTGATTATGATGAGACATTTGCACCAGTGGCAAGAATAGAGGCAATCAGAATATTTTTGGCCTATGCTGCACATAAAAACTTCAAGGTGTATCAAATGGATGTCAAATCAGCCTTTCTAAATGGCAAACTTAATGAAGAGGTGTATGTTCATCAACCTGAAGGTTTTGTTGATCCAGAATTCCCTGATCATGTTTATATTTTAGACAAAGCTTTATATGGTCTAAAACAAGCACCACGAGCCTGGTATGACACTCTTACTAAACACTTGTTAGGTTCAGGGTTCAAGAAAGGTAAGATTGACACAACTTTGTTTTTAAAGAAACAGGGTGACGATTTGATTCTGATTCAGATTTATGTTGATGACATAATATTTGGTTCTACCAGTCCAGAATTATGTAATAATTTTTCAAAAATCATGTCATCTGAATTTGAAATGAGCATGATGGGTGAGCTGATTTTTTTCCTTGGTCTTCAAGTCAAACAATTACCAAAAGGTATTTTTATAAATCAAGGAAAATATGTCAGAGACATTCTGAAAAAGTTCAAAATGTCTGATTGTGCTTCTATGAGAACACCTATGGCAACTAACATAAAGTTAGATGCTGATCTCAAAGGTGTTTCAACAGATATCAAACTCTATAGAGGCATGATTGGATCATTACTTTATTTGACTGCAAGTAGACCGGATATCATGTTTTCTACCTGTTTCTGTGCTAGATTTCAATCTAACCCAAAAGAATCACATATGTTGGCTGTCAAAAGGATTTTAAGATATCTTAAAGGAACACCTGATCTAGGTTTATGGTATCCAAAAGAAACTGACTTCAAATTGACTGCTTTCACTGATGCTGATCATGCAGGAAGTAGGTTGGACAGAAAGAGTACATCTGGTGCTTGTCACTTTTTGGGAGATAAAATAGTGAGTTGGGCATCAAAGAAGCAGAATTGTGTGTCCACTTCAACTGCTGAAGCAGAGTATGTTGCTGCTGCTGCTTCATGCTCTCAAACATTGTGGATGAGAACACAACTCATGGACTATGGATATCAGCTTAACAAGATTCCCATCTATTGTGACTCAGAAAGTGCAATTGCCATTACTCAGAACCCTGTTCAACATTCAAAGACTAAGCATATAGATGTGAGGTATCATTTTATAAAGGACTATGTGGAAAAAGGAACTATAGAGATGCACTTTGTGCATACAAAGTATCAATTGGCTGACTTGTTCACAAAGCCTCTTGATCACAAAAGATTCTCTTTTCTCATATGTAAAATAGGAATGCTTAATTTGACTAATTGAAAATATTTGTTTTTCTTAAAAATGCTAAATTTTTCTAAGTAAAATTGTCTGAGTAGCGTACTCAGAACTCTGAGTCTTAAGTTCAGAACTTCTGAGTCTTGAGATCAGAACTTCTGAGTCTTAAGGTCAGAGATTCTGAGTCAATACTTCAGCAATCTAACTTTCAAAAATTTATTTTTGAGAAATACAAATACTTCAACTGTGTGGATTATGCTTCTTCTATTATCTTTTTATCTCATCTTTATGTATCATAAATAGTCAAATGCATGCTCAAGTCAAGGGGGAGCATCAAAAAAATTTTTTGTTTGGAAATTATTTTGTGATGCTTAAAAAGGTTTGTTTTCATTTCTTATCTCTGATCATTCTAAGAAGAACAAGCTTTTAATGATAAATATTTTTTTTGTTGTTGTTCAAACTATATCTGAATTAAAAAAATTCATATTCAGATATAAGATTTTAAATGATTTATTTTAAAAATCATCATAATATGAACAGAATTTTGATGATAAAAAGTGTTTCTATCTGTTCAAACCTCTTCTGAATAATCAAAATGTTTTATATTTGTCAGAAGTTGATTTTAAATGACATTTTGGTTACAAGGAAAAATTCTTCTGAGTTATGGAATCAGAACTCTGAGTAGAACAATCAGATATCTGATAAAGAAAAGTCAAAACATCTGAGCGTGTTATTCAGATCTTTGACTTGAGTCAAAATTCTATCCACTAACACGTGTCAGCTTCATATTTGTTTGATTATGCCACGCATTTCATTTAAATCCTCTGTGGCATTTCAAATGTGTTGACTCCGTTATAACATTGATTTCGCTTTTCCGTTAAACCTTTCAACTTCGCGGATTTTAAATATGTCTTAAAATCCCTATTCCAAATCTTTTCAAATTCCAGAGCGAAAAGTGAGATACGAATCAAATCCAGAGTTCTTTGAGTTTGTTTTCTTCTTAAATCATGTCTGGAATACGAAGGAGTGGTCCAATTTCGCTACATTCTACAAAATCGATAATGGATTCATCTGATTCGGATAATGATGAAGTACAGAATAGAGTTGTAGAGGAAGAGGCAATAAGAAATGATAAAGAAGTTGAACAAATGGATGAATCAGAAGGAAATGCAGATGAGGTAAACATTAATATTGAACATGAACAGAGTGCTGCAGGGTCAATTATGTCAGATAGACCTATTTTCGTGGAAAGGGCTGTTCCTGAGAGTGAATGGTTGAAATTGTCTGAAAATAACTGTGTTATATTGTTTGAGGAAAGTCGATTTAAACCTGAACACAGAATTATCATGGAGTTATTCAAACATCATCCTTATAGAAAATGGTTTACAAGAAGCAAAAATGTTCCTGTTCAGTACATACAACAATGGTGGAAACATCTGAGGTTAGAAGATAATAAGTTTGTGTCTGAAATTGGAGGAGTGACATTTGCCTTATCCATCTCTGCACTAAGAGAAATGCTGAATCTACTAGAGAAAGATGATGTACAAAGAAGGACAAATTTTGAAGACTCACCCCTAACAGAGGAATTAATAGCAGAATTTATGAAATTGGGATACAATGAAGGATTGAGGACTCTCAGTTTGTTCAGAAGAAACAAATTACCACCTATTTGGGCTTGCTTCTTTCATGTGGTAAATAAATGTTTGTCAGGGAAGAATAGTTCTGCTGATCAAGGTTCTAAACAAATTCTTCAGATCTTTCAGGGCTTAGTGAAGAATAGGCATTATGACTATACTTTAATACTTTGGGAAGACATGAAGAATACATTTGAGAAGAATCAGAAAGCAATTCAGAGGAAAACAAAGGATGCTCCACTGACATACATTCCTTATATAAGGTACTGGCAAATTGTTATTTGGTATGCCTTGCAGGAAAACAGCACAATCTCAAGAAGAACAAATGAGAAGCATGGTCCCACATTTTATTTGGGTAAGATGACCTCAGTAACAAGACTTGAAAACTATCCCAATCATAAATTGTTGCCAAAATCACTTAGGAATTATATTCCAAAATCACTTAGGAATTAAATTGTTGCACCTCTATGGGAATTGAATTACCTCAAATCCCTACCCAAGAGGACCAACCTGAGAAGAGAGGTGAGGGGTCTAGTCGAATTAGAGAGGGGGAGGATGTTCAGATGGGTGAACATTCTGAGAGACTTGAGGGGGAAAATTCTGAGAGCTTGGTTAGATTTGGTGAGGAAAAACAGAATGAGAGTGGTGAGGATGAGAGATTGTCAACAGAGGTTCAAATAGAAAGAGATGCCTCTGAACCAGCTAATCTTGACCAGGTAACCACAAATGCTATTGGTTCACATCTCTTGGTGTCCAATATTGAAACAAACACCATGGACCTAGTGGTGGATCTTGAACAACCCATCCATATCCACTCAGAAGCATTTCAACATGCTACTGTTTCACACAAATCCGGGGAACCATCCCAAACTCATTTGGAGGGAGGTGATAAATCCCAATCTATTTTTCAACACATTGAGTCTGAATATCACAGTCCTATTCATATTGAGCCTGAAATTCCTTCTGACACTTGCACAAATCAGGAATTTCGTATTCCTGAAACAACATTCATAGACATACCTAATGTTGGGTGTCGAGGATTGGATGGAAGTCCTGGTGAGGTGAACATTACAAAAGCCTCATTCAAACGTGCATCTGTTGTACAAGATGACTTTGTGTTATCTACAGGCCATGAGCCCTCTGGGCACATGAAAACTGGACCATCTGTTGGTTCAGGTTCACTGTTAGAAACTTCTGAATTTGAAAAGATTCAGAAACAAAACAAGGAGATGGGGGAAAAAGTAGAAAATTTGGAGAAGAAGGTGGAGGATTTGAATGATGAGATGTCAGATTTGAAAGTTGTGTTGGAGAAAAAGTTGATTTCTGTTGAAACCAAAGTAGATGATGTAAAGAAATCCTTGGATTCTCACAAAAAGGAGATCATGGATATAATGTCTGGTTTTCAAAAAGATATGTTAAAACAAATGCAAGGTATGCAGGAATCTATACTGAAAGCACTGAGTGTATCATTGGCTTCTACTTCAAAGCCTCTTGATCCTGTTCCTATTGCAGAAGCTGAACCTGAAGTTATTTTTAATCAGAACTTGAAAAGAAAGTTTGATGATAATGAGCCTCATGATCATCAAAAGGGGGAGAAAAGACAGAGGTTAAGTTCTGATGATGACATTGGCATAGAAGATTTTGAGATAGCAGATATGCACTTAGCCAGTACAAAAAGTTCAGAAGATCAGACACAAGAAAAGTTAAAGGCAATAACTCAGATAGTTCAGATTGATAGTTCAGATACAGAGGAAATGGAGTTGGAAAGTACAGATGGTGGTGATTCAGATAAAACAGAGGAATTGAACTTAGACACAGAGATGGAAGGAAACTCAGATGAAACTGAAGCTATTGAGGAATCTGTATTGAGATCAGAAAAGACAGTGGAAAGTGAAGTGGTCAACATGTGTACAGATATTGTGGTGTATAACAAAGAAAATATGACGGATTCTGAATTAGAAGAAAGGAGGTTAAGTGAAGAGTTGATCAGAAGGATGCATAATAATTTAGTCAGAGCTTTGAATGTTCAAAAAGTTCAGCAAGGAATAAAAATGGTAAGACCTATTGATCTAATGGGAGAAGAAGACAGAACTGTGAATTATACTCAGGATTTTGAAGATGATTTTAGATTTAACTTTTGTGATGAGTTAAATATAGAAGAAGAGTATGTGAAAGTGAAAGACTACTTTATGCCTTCTGAGTATGTATTCAGAAAACCAATTGAGATCCCAAAGATTAACTTGCAAAGACTAGAAGAACCTGTATGTGATTTCATCCTAGAGTTAAGTGATGTGCCATTAGCCAGACAATTTCATGTGCCATTAGAACCTATTGTACTTTACGCCATTCCAGATGGCAGGCAAACCGCAGCCAAGTAAGCCCGTTTCTACCACCTTTTTTGGGATGTTGTTTGTTAGTAACATGTATGAATTAAAAGATTTCGGAAACAGATTATGATTGTGGTTTTGTTTCATTTTGATATTACTAGTCTTTTCTATATTGCAATCGGTTCTTGGATTCTATGTGTCATTCTTTGTTTTAGAAATGACTTGGAGCGAATAATGAATCAGGGGTATTTGGTTAAAAAAAAAAAAAAAAAAATTAAAAAAAAAAAAAAAAAATCTGTTAAATTTCATTAAGTTGAATTTCTTTTGTAAAGTTTTCAAATGATCAAATGTTTGTAGTTATAAAATAAAATTCAATGAATGTTATTTTCCTTGTGTAAATTTGTTTTAAAATTTGTGCTACAATTTCAAATATTGTACGTTATTGAAATATATGCATACTTTCAGGGGGAGAAAATAAATTGCTCCAGAATTCTTATTTTGAGGGGGAGCAAGGTTATTCTGTAAGGAGGAGATTGTTAGCAATACTCAAAGACACGACTGAAATTGAAGAAGGTTTTCGATGATTATGATGCTCACCATCATCGAAAAAGGGGGAGAAAAGTTTAATTTCAATTTCATGTCAAAGAGCTTTCAAATCAAAGATATTTCAAGTCAAAGATTCGTGAACAAAGACTGAAGATTGGGGAGAAGGATCATGTGAAGTCCAAATGTTGCTGAATTTGGTTATCTTAGTTCTGAGTGGTTATCGGAATGCGCTTACACCTAAAAGTTCAACAATGTGGATGGTTTCACATCTTTCTGATCCAAACTCTAATCGTTTCTGATTTATCTTGTTCCGAATTGATGGTTCTATATAAAGATATGAAATCCATGTTCAAGACTTGAAGACAATCTGTTGAAGATTGTATTGAAGAAGGCTGATTTTTCAAAGAAAAAGACAATGACTTTTCATGTTTGTCTGAAGATTCTTCAAAGCTGAGTTCTTAAAGAGTGTCAAAGCATATAGTTCGCCGTGAACTAGTGGAGATAAAGCTATTTGAAGATGGTTTGATAGAGTATCTGTTTGAGAAGATTGACTTTACAAAGAGCTGAAGACTGCTGTTATTTTTTTTAAATCTTGAATCCAAAGGGGGAGAAAACAAATTGCTCAAGAATTCATATTTTAAGGGGGAGTTAGATTTTTACACAAAGTGATAATTCTAACAGTTTGGACTCATGTTCTATGAGTACCAAATCTTTCTCTGTTTGTGCAGATTTCTCTGAAGAAAAGATAACAGTTTATGCAATTGTTAAGGGGGAGCAATTCGGCATAAATCTGTAAAAGTGTTATCTGTATCTGAGAGCTTACAAAGTTTTATCTGATGTGAGAATTTTAGAACAGTTGTTGGACTTTTCAGAAAAAGTTGTAAATTTTCATGCAAATATTTGAAGAATTCGATCTCTGAAGGATTCGAATTCAAAGAATTCGAACACTTAAGGATTCGAATTCAATGAATTCGGACTCTTAAGGATTCGAATTCAATGAATTCGGACTCTTAAGGATTCGAATTCAATGAATTCGGACCTTTAAGGATTCGAATTCAAAGAATTCGAACACTTAAGGATTCGAATTCAATGAATTCGGACTCTTAAGGATTCGAATTCAATGAATTCGGACTCTTAAGGATTCGAATTCAATGAATTCGGACCTTTAAGGATTCGAATTCAAAGAGTTCGAACACTTAAGGATTCGAATTCAATGAATTCGGACTCTTAAGGATTCGAATTCAATGAATTCGGACCTTTAAGGATTCGAATTCAAAGAATTCGAACACTTAAGGATTCGAATTCAATGAATTCGGACCCTTAAGGATTCGAATTCAATGAATTCGGACCCTTAAGGATTCGAATTCAATGAATTCGGACCCTTAAGGATTCGAATTCAATGAGATCAATATCAATTGTTGTACAACTTTATCTGATTCGAACTCTTTTTGAATTTTTTACATATTTGTTTATGTAAATTGTTCAGATGAACAGTGCCATATCTAATGTTTTGAAACATGCATTTTTAACTGATTGCCAAGTGGGGTACTCTAATGTGTGCCAAGTGTACAAATTTTTTTTGAGTATAAATAGGGTTCGAAACCTTATTTCCCACTTTTCACTATTTGGTATTGTTTCAAACACTCTCAAGAGAACACTGTTCATCTTCCACTTTATCGATCCTTCATCTGCTTGATTCATCCTCATCAGGTAAAAATTTCTATCGAAATTACTCTTATCAGATTCGAAAATGTAATACGAATCATTCTATACGAATGGTTTGTTTGATTGTAAACATTTACTATGCTAATCTGTAAAATCAAAAAGTTTACTGTTCATCATCGTGCTCATATGAACATGAATTCGAACCATACCTGATTCGAATTCATGAACATTGTTGAATTCGAACATGATTTCGAATCGTTCTTGTTTCGAATTCATGAAACATGTTAAGAAAGAATTCCTTTAGATTCGAATTCACATGTTATAATCTGAATTAGGGCTCAAGTGTTGAATTCGAATGCCTTTAGATTCGAATTCCTTTAGATTCGAATTCACATGTTATAATCTGAATTAGGGCTCAACTGTTGAATTCGAATGCCTTTGGATTCGAATTGGATGAATTCGAACCCTTATGGATTCGAATTGGATGAATTCGAACCCTTGTGGATTCGAATTGGATGAATTCGAATCCTTGTGGATTCGAATTGGATGAATTCGAACCCTTGTGGATTCGAATTGGATGAATTCGAACCCTTGTGGATTCGAATTGGATGAATTCGAACCCTTGTGGATTCGAATTGGATGAATTCGAACCCTTGTGGATTCGAATTGATATTCAAAGACAAATCATGAATTCGAATGCACTATGATTCGAATTCTATACTTAGAAAATATTTTTCTTTCAATTTTTTTTTCATAGACTAATTCTGTAAGAACTATTATCAACAGGTAAAATGGTTAATCAAGAAGAACAAAGTCACATTCAAGGCTTTGATGATCATATTCCAAGTCTTCCCGAACCGACACACGATGTACCTTTACCGTCAACACGATCAGTACATCAATCCCAAGCCGGAATTCATCCAGATCATGCTATCATTCATCCGATCAACTATATTGCGATCATTCCCAACAATCATCACATTGATTTTGATCACATCAACATTCATCCAGTGATAAAGGAAGTGCTCAGGAATCATCCGTTAGCATACGCATTAACGAATACTGTCGTTGTGCCTATGCTATATTTACAGCAAGCATGGAAGACAATAACAACAACTATGGAAGATGGAAGACCAATTTTTGTATTCCAAATAGACAACTTCATCACAAAGCTTGATTTCCAAAGACTAAGAATGATTCTGAGGCTACCTGAACCTGATTCACGAGAAGGAAAGACTGAGTTTGATCCTTTTCCATCTGAAGAAGAAACGTTTGAAGGAATACGTGCTATGGGATACACTGGAAACTTAACTCGGGTGAAGGAATTCCATAAGGCGAACCTACCACCGTTATACTATACAATCTTCTCCATTATTAATAGATGCTTATCTGCTAAACATGCCGGAACAGACAGTGCCAGCGTCGGATTTCTGAAGCTATTTCATGCAGTAGTGTATGATCTTCATGTAGATTATGCAGCTATTTTCTGGCATGAACTGAATGAGAAGATAGATCTTCGCCGAAAAAACAAGGGAAAGCCTTATGTTCCATATATGAGGTTTCTTCAGATTATCATTCATAGCATGCTTCGTTCTAACAGAGAAATTCCAAGACGAGCAAATCATCCTTCTGTGCCCGAGAAAGCTATGCAGTATCTTCAGTTTCGTAAAACTGAATTTGATTATGAGATGCCGTTACCTGAAGGATTTCTTCGATACGCGGATCAGGACGTTGAGTGCATTATCGAGTATAGAGAGTCTATGGTCCAGCCAGAACGGGTGGGACCTACCCCAGACTCAACCCCTAGGCGAGAGGAGTCGGTGAGTGTTCAGGATGCACGGGCTACTGAACGGGGAGAGTCGAGGGAAAACACCGAGAGGGGAACTGGTGGGGATCATACATCTGTATTTGAAGATACAGGGTCATCGTCCGAGGACACACATACAAATGATCTTGTACAACACGATTCTGAGGGAGAAATTCCTAAACACATTGGGGATCCTCCTTTAGTTGAGTACTCTAGTGATAGTACAGAGTCTGATAATGCGTCTGATTCAGCGGAGGAACATCGTGATGGTGATGAAGATGACAACGATGATAATGATGATGATCAAGGGAATGCTGGAAATATTGGTGCTGATGCTACTACTGAAGAAAACTGGTTTGGTAACGTTTCTGATATCTTTGAATTTCCACAATTGAATATGTCAGATAATATTAATGTGGAAAGCTTAAACTTTGATGACATGCCTTTAATGTCGACTCAAGTTAGTGAAGGAACGGAAGGCATAAGGAGACCCGAGGGAGTATCAGTTGAAAATATATGTGAGACTGTGAGAGAAACTGAAGAAAAGAATATGGAGAGTGTGAAAGATATCCAAACTGTCTATTCCAGAAGGGCAGCCACATCCACCACCAGATCTCATTTGTTGGGATCAGGTGTTGAACAAGTCGTTACTCGCCCAGTAACGCAATTGCACACCTCTGCCAGCTATTCAGCTTCTTCTTCACAAGAAACTGTCTCATTTTCTCACGGGGTTTTAGCACAAACACTATCTGGATCTCGTTCGGAGATTCCGGATATTGAAACAGAGCGACTTCCTCCCCAGTCCTCGACCTTCTTTCCTGCACAAAGTTCGAGTCTAGTGCATGTTCCTAATATATTTGATTCTTTGAATAGGACACTTTCAGGAACATCTGATGCGCGCCTTCGTGACTCATCCGGAACACTCAGAGTAGATTCTTTTACAGGACTACAAGGACAGAGTGGAAATCCTACCAGTGCTAACACTATGCCAACACTGAGTGTAGGTCACACAGTTGCAACAACTGTTGTGTCAACGGCAAACCTAAGTGGTGCCGGTGTTAGTTTACCCGTCTTTGTGACAAGGGAAAACTTCGATGGCGCCCTAAAGGACATTGAAACTATGTTCATCCGGGAGTTACAAGGTGTGAAGAATCAGTTGAAGGGAAAAGAACCGATGACTTATGAGCCAGCTGTACGTCCTCGTCCAGAAATCTATCTGGCTCCGCCTCGAATACCTCAGTCTTCTCCTATGCAACAACCACCAGTGGATCAAAGTGTTGATGAATTAAGGGATTTATTCTATGCCAAACTGATGTCTATGAGTCCTGAAGATCAGCAAAGTAAAACCTTGTTATCTCTACTTCAGAATTTCCAATCTACTCCAAATCCACTTCCACCTACACCTTCAGTTACACCCACACAGTTTCAAGCATTATCCAAAGAGTTATCTACTTTCAAGTCTGAAGTTGTGAAATCTTTAAGTGATATGAAGCAGTCAATTGTTGAGTTGAAAGCATTAATGGAACAGTCGTGTAAGACTCAAGCTCAGAGTACTAAAAGAAGACATGATCAGGATCCCGATGATCATGATCATGAGGGGGAGATGAGTAAGAAGAGAAGAGCTGAGTCAGAAAGCTCTCAAGGTCAGAAAAAGAATCCGACTGTTGCTGAAATATCTAAGATGTTTGAATCAGGTGCTATGGGTGATCAAAGCGGAAAACAGATCGTATTATATGTTGATCCGAATATAGAACCAACGGTTGAAAAGCCTGAGGTAAATGAGAAGGAGATAAGAGAAGTGGTTGATCGATTCGTGCAATCTGTGGAGTTGATTGAAATTAGTTCTGATGATGAAGAAACTGATGAAAGTGCAAGAGCTTATGATCAGTATTGGAAAGTTAAGGAGGAAGAAGAACCACTTTTGGTATTTACTTATGAACCAGAAGATCAAGGTGTTGGATTTAATGAAGAAGAGGTTGATATTTTGTCAGAGATATATGGGCCACAAACTCCTGAAGAAATAATCTTTAGCCCTGTACACTCACCCGAACATATCTCAACCACTTTGATGTCAGAACAACCTTCTGTTACACCTATAACCATCAACCTTAACCAATCTACTTCAACTCAAACCACTATACCTGTATCTGAACCACATCATTCTCATGATCCATTATCTAAAGAGCCAAAATCCGAAGAGACTGATCCTCAATCCACTACATCTTCAATACCTCCTATCATTCCTAGTCATGATGAAGCTGGTCCTTCTAATCCTGCTGATCAACCTGGTCCTTCATCCTCACGGAGCAGAAAATTGACTGAACTTGAACAACGACAAAGAACTTTGTATTTGAGAACACCTTTCCTAGAAGAAGAAGAAAGAAGACTGTTTGTGCACAGAATCAGAACTTTGAATCCCTACGCTGTGTTGGGTATTACAGATCAAACAGCCGAATACAAGTTCGAATATATGTACTTTCTAAGGGACAAGTGTCAAAAGAAAAGAGAGGTGAGGAGCAAGAAGTTGATTGTGTCTATAAAGGAGGTAACAGCTAGACTGTATTACAAGTTGTGGTATCCAGAGTTTCTTGTTCAAAGGCAAGATTGCAGAGATTATAGATTTACTGAAGCTGATTTCTGTCATTTAACCATGGAAGATTTTGAGTTCTTGTATCATCATTTCAGAGATCTTCAGATCAGAAGGGAAAACGTAACTCTTGCTTTGAATGCCATTAAGAGATTTCTGAGAAGACACGTTTTATTCACACAGTGTCATGATTTGCAGATGGGTGTGGAAAGCTATCAACCAAGAATAAATCTGTTAAGACCAAATCAAGAATTGACTGGATTGATGAGGATGCCTTTATATTGTGTTATTGGAGAACCAGAGTTTGGTGTTGTGTTCAGTAATGGTGCAAACAAGATATTCATTCGGTTTAATGAGTTGGAAAAATATTCTGATGGTACGCTTAAAATTGTAAGACTTCAGTTAGTCGAAAAGCTCAAAAGACATGATGCTGAACGAAAAGTTAATTGGATGTCTTCAAGACCTAGAAGAGTTTTGTCAAGAGCCATTGAAGAGATAGATGAAAAATTGAGCTTCAGAATGGCTATGCGAAGGATTGAAACGCATCTTGGGTTTCGAAGTAGAAGAAGACCCTTTCTGCCTTGATAGCTAAGGGGGAGATTGTTAGGGCATTTTTGTAGCTATCAAGACAGTATTAATATCTTGTACTGTTTCTCCTTAGTAGAGGCATGGGCTTGTCATGTCCTACTATATAAAGGAGTTCCTTTGTTATTTTGGATAACAACTTGAAGCATTTGTCATTTTACACTTTGAAATCAATATATGGATGACAAGATTGCACTCTAGATTCTCTCTACACTTGTTCATTACTTTGTGCTAGATTTGGGATTTATCAATTGGTATCAGAGCTAAACAGAAGATTCAAGCAGATTAAAGAGCAAATTGAAGAATTTTTACACTGTTCATCAAGAATTCGGACCAAGAGAAGTTTACTGTTCATCTGAAGTCTTAACATTCAGACATGAAGATTTTCTAGATTTTGAGTTTTTGAATCATTTCTTTGCATCGTTCAACTCGGATTTGGATTCTGAACACATTTAATTCTTGCATAAACATCAAAATCTGCACAGAATTGACAGATCTGATCGATTCTTGAATATTTTTTCAAAAACTTCAAGTTCACTGTTTGGATCTTAATTCGATTAAATTGATCGAATTGTGAATTGTGATCAACAGGAAAAGTGTGCAGATTTCAATTACGAACAATTTGATATAAGATTCATCACAATTGATCAAGAATTGAAGAAGTTATGGCAGATTAAGTGATTTTGAAGTTCGAAGTGCAGAATTCGGATTCTTCTTGGTGAATTCGGATCATTCAAAGAGAATTCGGAACATTCATAGAGAATTCGAACCCTATTACATTCGAATTGAGTGAATTCGAACCTAAGTAAATTCGAATTGAGTGAATTCGAATCCAGTTACATTCGAATTGCGTGAATTCGCACTCAACATAATCCGAATTGAGTGAATTCGAACCTTAGTACATCCGAATTGAGTGAATTTGAACGCTGTTAAGTTCGAATTGGAGGATTTCGAAATCTATCAAGTCCGAATTGATTATCCAAATTGAGTATCCGAATTGAGCATCCGAATTGATCATCCGAATTGATCATCCGAATTGAGCATCCGAATTGAGCATCCGAATTCTTAGGAATGTTGATTAAATTCTCATAAGTGTAATTTTTCTTACACTAACTGCTTTATCTTCTGAACGATCGTTTATCTAGCCAATTATCAGAAGATGTCGAGAGATATGCTGAGCATGGGTTCTAAGAATAAGCCTCCGGTATTGATAGCTGAAGAATATTCTCAATGGAAAAGGAGAATGATTCAATTTCTGAATCATCAGAACAGAGATCTTATGCTGTCCATTCAGAACGGTCCTTACAAAGCCTACATAGAGGTTGGTGGCATTGCTGCAACAGAAACAAGTCAAGAGATTCTTCCAAGAAGAATAGAAAAGGAATACAAATATTACAGTGATGCTGATAAAGCTAGAGTTGAAATTGATGAGCAAGCATTGACATACTTGACTATGGCCATTCCAAACAATATCTATAATCGCGTAGACAGCCGAAATTCAGCAAAGGATATTTGGGATGAGCTAGAAAGGCAGTTTGAAGGTTCATCAAAATCAATGAAGACCAAAAAGAATCAGAGCATCAATGCGTATGAAGGGTTTAAAGCTAGAGATGGAGAATCGTTGAAAGATACCTATGATCGTTACAACATCATTCTGAATGATTTAAGAAGGAATGGAGTTGACAAGTCTGAATCAGAGATTAATTACAAGTTTGTCAAGAATTTACTGCCGGAATGGGATTCATACTCTATTCAGCTTCAAATGTCAAGGGATATGGATGATGAAAAGTTGACCGATATTTTCAGCATTCTGGGTCAACATGAAGAAAAAGTAAAAATGGTCAAAGAAAAGGAGAAAAAGGTTGAAGAATCTTTAGCCCTTCTAAGTGAACACAAGAAAAGTGGAGCGATGAAAATAAAGGCTTTGATCTCTGGGTTAAGCAAAAAGAAGATAAGTTCTGATGATGATGATGAAAGCAGCAGTTCTGGAGATGAAATGAGTGAGATAGCTGAAAAATTAGCCTTGTTAACTACAAGATTTCAAAACAGATATGGAAAGAAGAAGTTTCATTCAAAAAGCAAACCTGATTACAACAAAGTGAACAGATACAAAAGGTTTGAGAAAAGGTATGAGAACAAGGATCAAAAGGAAGAAGAAAAAGAGGAGAAAGTTGAGAAAAAGGAGAGGGAAGAAAAGAAGGATATGGATGACCGAAACTGCTATAACTGCGGTAAGCCGGGTCATTTTGCCAGAGATTGTCAGTTGAAGAAAGTTAAGGATTCTGAATACTATCAGCGTAAAGCACATCTCGCAAAAGCCAAAGAAACCGGAAAGCCAGTAAATGCTGAAGAAGAAATATGGCTGATGGATTCTTCAGATGATGAAGAAGCTCACTTCACTCAAGTGAAGCACAGTTTAATGGCTAAACTTGATGAGGAAGATCTGGAATCTGAGGTACAATCTCTATATCCTTCTCTTTATGATAACACTTCTCTTTATTCTGATAATTCTGAAAATGAATCTGAAACTGAAAATGACAAATATGAAGAAATGCAAGCTGTGATATTTGAGCTTAACGAGAAATTTAAAAAGGCACAAAAGAAAATTGAAAAAGTGCAAAAGCAATATGAAGATGAGAAAAGCTCAAAGCTGAAATATCATGATGAAGCACTTCTTTATAAGTGTTTAGCTGAAGATAGAGAAAAGGAGAAAGAAATTATTAGATCAAATGTTAAAATACTTGAATCTGAAATTTCTGAGTTAAAAAAGAAAATAACTGATTTAAATGATGAAAACATAGATTTTCAGTTCAAAATCAAGGTTCTTTCTGATGAAAGAAAAGAAGCAATTGAAAAGATTAAGCAGCTTGAAGATTTAAATTACAAAAGAGGCCAATCTGAGCAAACGCTGAATTTGTTGACTAGCAACCCAAAAGATAAACGATTTTATAATCCAAAAATGGGTCTAGGATTATCTGATGACAAGAGTTTCAAAACAATAAAACCTCATGAGAAAAAGGAAGTTTTGAAGCAAACTCTGATAAAGGAGATTCCTCCAATTGCAAAAGTTTTTGTTAAACCAGCAAATGTAAAGTTGCAACAAGTCATTATAACAGAAACACCTGTTAATTCACCTGTATCTGTTAAATCAAATAATGAAGTGTTGCAACAAGTCATAATAACAAAAACACCTCCAAAGAAACAAGAAAAAGCAAAGGCAAGTAATGGAATTTTGCAACAAGTTATTGTATCAGAAACATCTCCTAAATCAGAAACTCCTATCAAAGATAATGCTTCAAATTCTTCAACTCCAATTTCAAAGAAAGATGAAGCTAAAACAGACAAAGGTTCAAAAGAAAAGCCTAGATACAATATAACAAATTTTAAATATGATGAATTAAACTCCAGTTACAAAACCAAAATGTTTGAACCAACTGGATTTAGTTCATTGTTTTCCGATGAATCTATGGCTAAAACAATTGTTGACAAAATCAATGAACCTATATCTGTTAAAACTAAATCTAACGTTGAAATGGAGTCAAATAATACATCAGATTCTGACAAAAGGGAGTTTGTTCCAGAAACTTCTTCTGAATTTCCTAATTTGGACTCAGCTTTACTTAAAATTGTTGATTTAGAAAATCAAATTTCCAAATGGCAATTAGATTTTGAAAAATTAGAGGATGATCGTGATAATATTGGACTAGAATTTGATCATACAAAAAGGATCAATCTTGATCTTAAGAGTGAGATTCAAAGACTAGAATCCAAATTAGATGAAATATCAAACTCTAAGGCCTCAAAAAGTTGTGAAAAATGTTCAAAACAAGCTGAATCCAAAGATCAAAATAAATCTTCAAGTATGTTTGATCCTTTTGAAAAGCTCAAATTTTTTAAAGAAAAGAAAAATCTTGAATTAAGATGTGTAGAACTTTCGAAACAAATTTCAGATTTTGAAAAAGTTCTATTTCTAGAAAAAGAAAAGCAGAAGAAAGAAAGAACTGAATTTGAAATAGAATTAAAGTTTTGTGAAGTCTACCATAAAAAGTTTTCATCAAAGGTATCTGATTTAAAAACAGAACCAGCTTCAAAAGGAAAAGAGAAACAAAAATCATCTGAAAATAAATCTAATTTGTTTTCAAGTGATCCAGTTTCAAAAGGAAAAGAGAAAGAAAAATCATCCGAAAATAAATCTAATTTGTTTTCAAGTGATCCTTCTACCTCTAAAGGTTCTGACAATGTTTCTTCTTCTTTCTCAGAAATGGATGAAGAAAAGTATGTGGATTTGAAGGAACAAGTTCTGAATAGCAAGAATAGAAGCACCGACTCTGAGAAATGTAGTTCTTTGAATAAAAATTGTATACATTCTTGTAATGTTTGCAATGTTTGTGGCAATAATAATTCCGCAATTTCAGATTTCAAATTATTGTCACAAGCTAAAAGAAGAATTCATTGTGCTCACTGTTGGGATAACTATTTCAAGCTAAACAGAAATGCTCCAACGAATAAGAAGTCTAAAACTTCTTCCTTCTCTTTAAAATCCTCAGCAAACAAATTTGCCAAAATGTTTGGTTTCAGATCAAACAAACAGAATAAAAAGATGAAAGAAAAGAAAACAGTTGAAGTAAATATGGATTGGAAATGGATTCCAAAAAATGAAGTTAACAAACCAAATTTACTCAATCGTTTAACTTTTAAAGGCAAAATTCAGGGGGCATCAAATGTCATTAATAAACTGATCCATACTAACAAGAAAGGACCCATGCAGATATGGGTACCTAAAATAAGATAATTTTTTCTTAACAGGACCGTCATGTGTGGGTCATTGATTCGGGAGCATCTAGACACATGACGGGGTACAAGCACTTCTTGCAAAATTTTATTGTACATCCTGGAGGATCAGTGGGATTTGGAAATGACTCAAAAGGTCACGTTCGAGGCTACGGAACGTTGAAAAATGACTCAATGCAAATTGAAAAGATTTTGTATGTTGAAGGTTTAGGGCATAACCTTTTCAGTATAAGTCAGTTCTGCGACAAGAACTGTAAGGTGTTATTTGATAAAGATTTTTGCTACATCTTGGATGCAAATTGGTCAGAAATCTTCAGAGCAAAAAGATGCGGAGACTTATACATGACTGATTTTACAACTCTTGTTGCTTCTAATCAAGTCTGTCTTGTATCAAAAGCTTCACAAGAAGAGTGTTGGTTATGGCATCGAAGGCTCTCGCATCAAAATTTTCGCAGCATCAACAAGCTTCGAATTGATGGATTAGTTTCCGGGCTTCCTGAAATGAAAATTGACAAAGTTTCTGTGTGTCCAGCTTGTGAAATGGGAAAGATGAAACATGTTTCTCACAAGACCAAGACTTTGTCTAATTGTAACAATGCCTTGGAATTAATTCATATGGATCTCTGTGGCCCAATGCGAACTCAGTCAATGGGAGGAAAGAAATATATCTTGGTTATGGTTGATGAGTTTTCGCGATATACTTGGTTGGATTTCTTACGACTCAAGTCTGAAGCACCCGAGCAGATCATTAAATTCATCAAGAAGATTCAAACTCTTCTACAACGCCCTGTTCGAAAAATCCGAAGTGACAACGGAACTGAATTCAAGAATGCAACTCTTCAATATTTTCTTGAATCCGTTGGAATAACTCATAATTTTTCTGCCCCAATTACTCCACAACAAAATGGAGTAGTTGAAAGGAAAAATCGAACTCTTGTAGAAGCTGCTAGGACGATGCTTGCTTACTCGGGTCTTCCACCAAGTCTATGGGCTGAAGCAGTATCCACAGCGTGTTTTACTCAAAACAGAACTATTATAAATAAACGCTTTAACAAAACTGCATATGAATTAATCAACAATCGCAAACCTAACATCAAATTTCTGCGTGTATTTGGATGCAGGTGTTTTGTGATGAAAGATCATGAATATCTTACAAAGCTTCAAGTTAAAGTTGATGAGGGCATCTTTATAGGCTATTCCTTGAACTCGAAAGCATACAGGATTTATAATAATCGAACAAAATCAGTAATCGAGAGTATCAACGTTACGTTCGACGAGACTGTGACATTGACTTCTGGACAATTTAGTTCAGAACTCGTACAGAAATCTGAAGCTTCTACTAAAAATGGAGTAGAACCTGTGACGAAACAGTTTTCTAATTCAGCTTTGAATTATAATAATACTACTGATTTAGATTTACTATTTCATGATGCATTTATGGATTACTGTGCAGATATGGAACCACCAATCACATCTGTGAATGCATCTCAGAATCAGACGAGTGCAAATATCTCCGGTCCAACTGAAGATGTTGATACTAGTACTTCTGTAGAAACTAATGAGATTACAAGTGAACACGTTCCTGTCTCTGAACCTGAAATTCAACCAGTTGTTCAGGTTTCAGAAAATCATTTATCGGAGACTTCCACATCTGAAGGATTAGAAACAGAAGTCAACATACCGGAAACGACAAATGTATCTTCAGCTGAATCGACAGAGGAGATTTTTGCAGTATTGGATGAAAATAATCCATCAAACACTCGTATGGATATACCAACTCTTCCAAGTAGTCATAAATGGACAAGAGCACATCCTCCGGCTGATATAATTGGTGATCTAAATGATGGAGTGAAAACCCGATCTGCGACTACAAACGAATGTTTGTACGTAAATTTTCTTAGCACGTTAGAACCCAAGAAAGCATCTGAAGCTTTACAAGATCCAGATTGGATCAACGCCATGCAAGAGGAATTAAATGAGTTCAAACGCAACGAAGTGTGGCACTTGGTGAAACGTCCAAAAGACAAAACCATAGTTGGAACCAAATGGGTCTTTAGAAACAAAAAGGACGAAGCGGGGATTATAGTCAGAAATAAAGCAAGACTGGTTGCTAAAGGTTACAATCAACAAGAAGGAATAGATTATGATGAAACCTATGCACCAGTAGCAAGGATTGAAGCAATAAGGATCTTTCTTGCATACGCAGCACATAAGAACATGAAGGTATTCCAAATGGACGTCAAATCTGCGTTTCTGAATGGAATATTACATGAGGAAGTGTATGTAAGTCAACCTGAAGGCTTTGTTGATCCCAAATATCCCAACCATGTCTACATTCTAGACAAAGCACTCTACGGCTTAAAGCAAGCACCGAGGGCATGGTATGAGACTCTGACTATTCACCTGCTTAAAAATGGATACACCAAAGGTACAATAGATACAACTCTTTTTCTCAAAAGAGAAGGTAAAGATTTAATGTTAGTACAAATATATGTTGACGACATTATATTTGGATCTACAAATCCAGATATGTGTAAAGATTTTGAAAAGGTGATGAAAAGCCGTTTTCAAATGAGTATGATGGGAGAGTTAAAATTTTTTCTTGGTCTCCAAGTGACACAATCAAATGAAGGCATTTTCATTAATCAATCAAAATATATAAATGATATGCTTAAGAAATTTGAATTAAATTCCTCTTCCACCATGAAAACTCCCATGGCTACCGGTAAGCTTTTGAACGCTGATTCATCTGGTATATCAGTCGATCAAAAGTTATACCGAGGCATGATTGGATCTTTACTGTATCTAACAGCAAGTAGACCGGATATTTTGTTTGCAACATCTTTTTGTGCACGTTTCCAAGCAAACCCGAAGGAATCTCATATTGTGGCTGTAAAGCGAATCCTTAGATATCTCAAAGGCACAAAAAATTTGGGTCTTTGGTATCCTAAGGATTCTGGGTTTGAACTAACTGCTTACACAGATGCAGATCATGCGGGAAATATGATGGACAGGAAAAGCACATCTGGTGCTTGTCAATTCTTGGGAGATAAACTAGTAAGCTGGTCATCAAAGAAGCAAACTTGTGTATCAACATCTACGGCTGAAGCAGAGTATGTGGCCGCCGCTAGTTGCTGTTCGCAAGTAATTTGGATGAAAACTCAGCTAAAGGATTATGGATATATCTTCAACAAGATCCCCATTTATTGTGATTCCAAAAGCGCAATTGCAATAACTGAAAATCCTGTTCAGCATTCCAAAACGAAACACATAGATGTCAGGTACCATTTTATCAAAGACCATGTTGAGAAGGGAACTATAGAAATGCACTTTGTACCAACAGAACTAGAACTTGCTGATCTTTTCACAAAACCTTTAGATGAAAAGAGGTTAAATTTTTTAATCAGCAAACTAGGAATGTTGAATCCTTAAGACATTGAGGGGGAGTTCGTGTTCTTGCTTACTTAAATCTATGATCATATCCTAACCCACTAGGACCCAAATGCCATTGGGTACCAAAATCTGCTTAATCTGTTTTGCAGGTTCTTCATGTGTTGTACTGAATTGTAGATACATACCACACACATGACTGAAAACAGAAGAGAAGCGGCGTATTTTTTGAAAAATATTTGTACCATTAAGGGGGAGACAAATATTAATGGCTTTTGAACATATCAGTTCAAAACCCGTGCTTCAACGACTATGGTTTCTGAATACATCAATTCAGGACCCGTACTTTAAAGACTAAGACTTCTAAACAAATCAGTTTAGAACTCACACTTCTCAGGTAATATCCTTAACTGCTATTTATTTTTGTTTCAAGGAACAAGTGGCAAAAGGTAACATTGGATTATATTTGTTTCTACTGATTTGAAAACTTGAAACTTTACAAATTTAATTCAATAAGATGAAATTTTCAATTTTCATTCAATGAATTAAATGTGTGCTAAAAGATGATTTTACAAGAAACTTTGTACTATCTGAGTTAGATTTGCTTCAATTTTCACCTCTAAAATAAATCGAAAGGTCAGCAAAACATGAATGAAATTATGCTGAATGCTCAAAGTTATGTGAATCTGGATATATATAGAATATAATGCTCAAAAAGCCTATATGTCAGAATGATGGATGGAAATGAAAATATGGGCAAAGCACTATGTTTTAGAACCAAGTGATTGAGATAAAATAGTTGCACTATCATTTAGTTTGAAAGTTTATGCCTGTGGCCTTTCTGGTTTGGGAGAGTAAGTCCTAAGGGGTGCTCGACACCTAGTCCCTAAGATCAACTGGTCTGGGATCGGCTGACCCAAATCCTGCAATAGAACCAGATAGAAAGCCATGTTCTACTGGTACAAATGGGTTTAAGATATATCGATGTGGCCTTTCTGGTTTGGGAAATTAAGTTCTAAGGGGTGCTCGTCACCTAGCACCTAAGGCCAACTGGTCTGGGATCTGCTAACCCAAATTCTGCTATAGAACCAGATAGAAAGTCATGTTTAACGGTGTATCTTATTCTTACTAAACTTTTTGATCAAAAGATGCCAATGAGCACAAAATCAAAAGATGCCAATGAGCACAAAATCAAAAGATTCAAATGTGCACAATATTAAAAGATGCCAAAGAGCACATATCTTTTGAAACTTGGGAAAATACAAAGTCGCGATAAACCCGTAAATTTGTGAAAATTCTGATTTTGGACAAATAGT
Source organism: Saussurea involucrata (assembly GCA_033807775.1). Lineage (NCBI taxonomy): Eukaryota > Viridiplantae > Streptophyta > Magnoliopsida > Asterales > Asteraceae > Saussurea > Saussurea involucrata. The sequence continues at coordinate 45,796,556 of CM066314.1, read as the reverse complement.
GTGAGTAGAGCAAAGTATTCTTATATATTGTAGAAATACATAAGCTTTATGCCAATCATATTTCGCATGCTAGCACACCAAATAGATTTGATAAAGGGGTGGACACTGAACAATTATAACTTGATAAGCAATGATGTCTTGTCCTTGAATCCAAACACATGCATTTGATTTCATCTGATTGGAATATATGTTAAATTTTATTAAGTTGAATTTCTTTTGTAAAGCTTTCAAATGATCAAATGTTAGTAGTCATAAAACAAAATTCAATGAATTTGACTTTCCTTGTGAAATGTATTTTTGATCCAATATCAAATACTGAGTTTTATGCATATTTTCAGAGGAAGAAAGCAAGTTGCTCAAGAATTCATTAATACAAGATGTAGATCTCTAATCACTTTGTGTTCTCTCTAGGTTAGATTTCCTTTTCAATAAAGTTCTTCATCATCTTGTTACACAATACTTGGATTGTATGAAGATCATGGACCTAACATAATCTCTACTACACAGAAGGAGAGTATGAGCTTTTGGAAAGTAACATTGATGGTTTTATGGATGACAGAGCTCAGATAGTCTACTCAGAAGCTTCTAACAGATTCAGAGTTCCTGACTCAAAACTGCATATCCCGAAAAGAATTGAGAAAGTTATGATGTTTCAACAAGAAGAATTCAATGGTTTAATGTTTGTTAGAATGGAAGTGCTGAAAGAAAGAAATACAAAGGTTTCCATGTCTACTTTTGATTTTCACAGATTGACTCTTGATGATCAAATCTTTCTAGTCAAGTTCTTTGCCAGCACTGAAGAAGCCTTGATGGAAATTGAATGCATAAGACTTCTGGGTATCTATGTCAGAAATATACACTTGTATGACTTCCAATTAGCTATTGAAGAAAGAAAAGAGAAGTGTAATCTGAGTTCTCCCACAAAGAAAACAGAAATTGGTTTAGATTTGAAGGGATTTGTGAATGAAGGAATGGAGACAGAAGGGTTCACATATACAGTTCACGGAAGGCTTGAAATGTTCAGATTAAAAGAGTTGGTGAAGTACAGTGATGCAACTCTAAATTGGTTATTGATTGAAATGGAAGTAAGTGTGGAAACTAAAAGAGAGAGTTTAAAGAAGAGATGTATGAACTCTGTGAAGAGGAGGTTGGATCTTAGAAGAAAAATCAGAAACTGTAGTGAATGGTTGCTATCTGAGGTGAATCCCAAAAAGATTCTACATAATGATTTTGTGTTTCCTGCTGAGTATGAAGTGAATGAAATTCTGTCAGATGAAGTTGAAGAAGTCCAGAACACAACACCTCAGAATGTGCAGATAACTAGTTTTGATCAAGCTGAACAATCTGAACCCAAAGAAGATGAAATATCCATTGATCTAAATGGATACTTTCTTGAATTTGATTTGCCTGAGTTCTTCAAACCAAAAGAAGTACAATTCTTGGACGTGTATTATGATAGACCTAAGGAGACTCAGATCTGGTTGGCTGAAAAATCAAGATGTCTTGGCAAAACAAAGCAAGCTGTTTACTCAGATTTTCTAATCACTGGAATCAGAGAATTGAAGGTTAAGAAATTCAGAAAGATGGAGTACTTATCCTTTGAAGTTCTGAGAGAAGATGGCAAGGTTTATTACTTTACTGATGCAGATTTTGAGAAACTATCAGTGGTTGACTTCTACAGATTACACAGCTTTCTATGCTTCAAAGAGTCAAGCAAAGACAGAAATGAAAGGAAGGCAAGAAGTGTGGTGATTGAGGCCATGTTCTACATCTTGAGGTGGCACTGTTATACAGATTTCCAAATAGCTTTGTACTTACAAAAGCCATGTGTTTATCTGGCAAATCCCAACACAGATCATGAACAGAAAAAGGTGTTAAAGACTGGAAGTGTTCACAAATATCCAGATTTGGGAGTATTTTTGAAAAACAAAAGTGGAAAGATCTTCTTCAGAGCAAAGGAAACTGCAAAATACTGTTCTGGAACTTTAAGAATCATAAAGCATAATTTGGAGAAAAAGATGCTTAATCTAATTCAAGAAGTAATCAATCAGCAAGTTGAAATTATTCAAGAAATCATTGTCAAAATTGATAAGAGGCTTAATCTGAGAAATGTGCTACTTCAGAAAATCGTTCCTGCTCTGAAAGACCTAGATGATGCTAAATTCAAGTTTATTTGACAAAAAGGGGGAGATTGTTAGATCTGAAGTTTTGTCAATAAACCAAGTGTTGAAGATCTGATAAGAAGACTTAGATGTTCTGAGTAGAGGAGTCAGAGATCTGAGAAGAGAAGTTAGAGTTCTGAGAGAAAGAGTCAGAAGCTCTGAGAAGCGTTATCAGAAGAATGTTCAGAAGTTCTGAACTACCTGTTCAGAACTTATGACTACATACTTTACTTAGTATTTAGTAAACTAATTAGGACACATGTTATGTTCTTATTAGTCTTTCTTATTTGTACTGTAGCTTTAACATGTCCGTTGCAGTATAAATAGAGTGGTTAGCACTACGTTGCTAACTGATTGATTTTCCCGTGTATCTTTGTATTCATTCTTTGTAATCTTTGAGATTCTCTCTCTCTTAGATTTGTAATCCTGTTCATCATTGAATACAATTGGGCTTGATCATACAACTTCTCAATTACTGCTTTCTATATTGATTGTAAGATTAGATCTTGTACTTTCATTTATTATTTTGGTTTTAAGGAAAGTTTGGGATTAGTTTTATAGAGTTTGTAAGTCCCGTAATCATCACTGATAATCAAGATTCAATATAGAATGAACATTAAAGATCGTATTCACAGCAACTGGTCATATGATTTATCAACAATCTGTGAATTACAAGATATTACAATGAGTTTCTCTCTAAATGGATTTGTCTATCAAAATGTCTTCTTACAAATGAAGCCCAAGAGACTTATTTATAGTGTCTAATTACATGACATGGGCCCAAGCCCATTTAACTCCCATTAAACTTCCAAAGCCCAAAAGACCTACAAAGCTAATTACATCACATTTGACTTTTCTTGACTTTACATGGACTTTATAAAACTTTCTATATAATTGGGGCTTTCTAGACCCAACAATCTCCCCCTAAAGTTTTATAAAGAAAGGATCTTCAAATGATCTCCCCCTTGATTTCTTTGAAAACTTTAGTGTTGCACATCTTCATGTCTTGCAAATCTATCCAAGTTCCCCCTAAAATTTTGCTCTTATTCTTCACAAGTTTCAACTTTAAAATCTGATCCAATGTGCAATAAGTTCGACTGAAAACACCTCAGTTTGTAACACAGAATCCGTCTTTGAAATTTGAGTTGAATGGCCATTAAGCTCAAGAGCTTATTCCATTAAGATCAGAGGAGGAAGTTTCTCAACACACTTCAATAACTCAGCTTGAATCTACAAAAACAGAAGATAGAACACCTTTCTGAAAATTCGGAAATTTCATGAAAAACACAGCTTTCTGTCCAGCAAGTGTCCACTGACTTTAACACATATTCTGACCATTAAGCACACTGATTCAGATGAAACCCAAAACATAAAAAATGTTCATCTGTGTCTTTGGAAACTAACGCATCTGGACTCGTCAAGTTTGGAACTTCGAGGAGAGAGTTCTGATCAAAATACGACAGGTGCGCAAAGTTGTCAAGTATTACACTTTTGTTCTGAGAAGTCTAAGTAAAAGTTCTGAGTAGGTCAATCAGAATTCTGAGTAAGTCAATCAGAATTCTGAACCTAACGAACTCTGGAAAAAAATTCCAACTCTAAAATTCTGACTACACAAGACAAAGTTCTGAATATTGGAGTCAGAATTTTGATTAAGCTCAACATTGAAATCACTTGAACAAGTTCTGAATGAACTTCTGACAACCCACGAATTGATTCTGAATTCTGAATAGCCTTGTAATTTTGAATCAACATATATGAAATCTGAATGCTTTTAGTCTCTAATCTGAATTCTGAACAGTAGGATCAGAATTCTGAATACTCATGATTGAAATCAGAACAACTTCTGAACAAACTCAGATGTTATAACTCTGAACACCCTTCTGAACAAACTCTGAATAAGTACTATCATAACTCTGATTATCTTTGATCGAAATATCTTCAATTTTCTGCCATACTGCGTAACTTTCTGAAGTGTGCTGCACTTTTCTGTTTGAACCGAAAGTTAACAAACTTTATGTTTGAACCGAAAGAAACATCCCCGACAGCAGCTATTTTCTGTTATTGCTCGAACTGAAACCCAAACAACACCCATAATCGGTTGAACATCAAATCTGAATCATTCCTTTTTCTTTATAATAACAACAAATGAGTTTCCTTTTCTTCTCCCCCTTAAAATAACATCTCTCTCTTTTGTAGTTTCAGTACAAATCAGTTTCTATTTTCTTCTCCCCCTTTTTATTATCATGACCATGATCATCAAAATGATAATAAAACTGATTTGCAAAGCACCAATCTAGCTTTTAGAGAAATCTTCCAGAATTTGAATCAACCGTCAATTCATATAAGTGTAACCCAAAATCAACAAATGATCTTGTTTTCAAGCCTTTGAAGAAAAGCGTGGCCTGTTTGTTGCACAAAGCCACTAGATACAACAGATATATCTAATTAAAGAGCTTGAGTGATTTTCACTCTCTAGGACTTCCTTCTAATCATTGAGTAGCTTAAAGCAACTCTATAGAAGTTCTAACAAAAAACATATTTTCTGTGTGTTAGTGCATGTGTAGAAAGAATAAAGCAACATATGCTTGAATAATAGGCTCAAAGTGTGTAAACTGATGAGACAACAAAAATTTTCCACGGACTCAAAGTGCATGAATGAAGAGCGAAGGTGGGGAAACTTCCTTCTTTTTCAATATCCAAACTTTCCGAATGAAGATTAGATAGAATATATGCTGTATCCCCAAATCAAATGAAACACCATTTTTTTAAGAAGATAATGAGTGGATGAGTGGGGTTATATCAAGATTTGACATGGGCTCACTGCCTTTTTCAATATTAATCACCAAAAAGTGTCAATCAATAGTTTATGTGGGTGCCCTTCTGTAAATGGCTAGATCAGAGATATCTCAATTTTCTATCTCTGTTAACATTCACTCATTCTGTTTTTAGCCTTACTATTACCCACTCTCAGAATTTTACCACTCATCACTTTGAGTTTGTTCATACCCATGAACATTCTCCCCCTCTCTTTTATGATTTGTGACCCCTCACCCCTCAAATACTCATGGATGACCTCATGGGTAGGTTCTACAGGTTCTTGTAGATCCATAGAGGTAGAAAAAAATAATTCTCACCACTTAAATGTTGTCCATTGAAGTATCCTGCACTTTTAATTTGAATGCACATATATCAGCCTTTTTTTATTACTTCCACAAGATAAGAAAATGAAATTGAATGAACCAGGAAGTATGAATGAATTTCAGAAAGATTGAATCTGATGAAAATATGAAGTTTTATCCATAAGACAAACTTAATGGATAAATTGATGTAAAGAATACAAGAGAAGTGTATTACCATCGAAAAAATGAATCTATTTGAGACATGGTAATAACAAAGTTAAAAGAAAAACTGAACTGGTGTGTAAGAATACTTGAAACGATAGAAAAGATAATACACAAGTATTTATCTTTGGAAACAACCAGTCAGATTGAGATAAAAAATTTAAAATCCAACTTCTATGTAGGAAAAATCTTTTAGAACAATAGAAGTGGTTTGAACATTTGAAATTTTTTATCATTTTTAAAGTGTTCTTCTTTAAACATGATTTGAGTATGAGGTTTAGAAATTTACCTTTATCTTGAAACGATCAGATCAAATTTTGAGACAATACTTCCTCTCAAATCAAGATAATCCTGCAAAACCAAGAGATTTTGGTAATCATCTACTATGATTCCTCATTAGATATCAAAAATCCAAATTCTGAGTAACTTGTTCAGAATTCTGAGTACCCTGTTTAGAATTCTGATAAAACAATCCAGAACTTTCAACCAAAATTTTTGAACTTTCAGAACTTTCAACCAAATTTTTTGAACTTTCAGAACTTCAAATCACCATAACTTGCTCAAAAATCAGAATTTTTCAAGGTAAAGATCCGGTTTGGGTTGAACTTGGTGGTTTTAGGCTAAAGATCCGGTTTGGGTTGATGCTTCAATAGAATAAAGATCTGGTTTGGGTTGATGTCTCGCTAGGCTAGAGATCTGGTTTGGGTTGATGCCTCACTTGACTAAAGATCCGGTTTGGGTTGATGTCATAATAGACTAAAGATCCGGTTTGGATTGATATCTCCTTAGACTAAAGACCCGGTTTGAGTTGATGTCTCCATGGACTAAAGATCCGGTTTGGGTTGATGTCCAAGATTGATTAAATACCTGGATAGGGTTGATGTCATAGGCTTTTCCATCCACGAAACATGGTTGTAACTTATAATTGTGGTTTAACTTGTGTATCCGCCACATTCGATGAAATCGGGTCTCCCCCATCACCGAAAGGTGTTGTTTAGGATATTTCTTTTATCCATGTTGTCGATGACGTACTATATTTATATGGATTGTTTTCCCAGATTTATGGGCGCTATATTATGCCTAATCATTGTTTGGATGTTTTGATTATTGGAGCTTTATTCGCGTTGATATTATTTGGAAATTTAATATTTATTCACACCTTGAGTGAGTTTTGGAATTGAGTCCATTGTTGAGAAATTATTTTCATTGGAGCTCGTGCGTTTGGAAAAATGGGTTGTTGGTATATTTAATACAAATCCCTTTTTGGAAATCATGATTTAAGTTGCATCCTTTTTGTCTAACTCTTGAATTCACTAGGCGTTAGCCTAACATTTTTATTTGTCGGCATGTGCAACAAGTTGAGGTTGGGAAAAATTCTAGTGACAATGTGAAGAGATGAGTGCTAGTAGTGTGCTCGAGAGATGAATTGCTTAGTGAAGTCTTCCACATTTATTTTGGGAATAACAACTTGTTTTTGGGTTAAGTAACACCTGACTTTATTTGGTCATGTTGTATGACTTGACTTATTCGCTTTAGGAGTTGTTACATTTTATATGTTGAGGTGTATCCAAGGATGGTTTGTAGAAGGGATTTTTATCCTCATTTGGTTATTTTATCGAAATTTTTAGTAGTTGTTATTTCCAATTTTGAGGGTGTTACATGTTATACGTAACAAAGATGCATAAAGGTGACATCTTTATACGTAAGGAAACAATGGTTACCTTTTTTCTGGTTTTTCTACCACGTTACGCGAGAACCGTGAAAGAGGAAAGTTTTTACACCATGTTTCAAAACAATTGTGAAAGAGATCACATTTTTACATTGTTATACGTAACAACGATGCATAAAGGTGACATCTTTATATGTTTTAAGGAAACAATGGTCACATTTTTTCAGGTTACGCGAGAACCATGTAAAAAGTACACATTTTTACATCATGTTTCAAAACAACTGTGGAAAATATCACATTTTTACAGTGTTATACGTAACAACGATACATAAAGGAGACATTTTTATACATTTTCAAAGAAACAATAGTCCCCTTTTTTCCTGTTTTTTCTAGCACGTTACGAGAGAACCGTGAAGAAGTACAAGTTTTTACACCATGTTTCAAAACAAATGTGCAAAAGATCACATTTTTACATTGTTATATGTAACAACGATAGATAAAGGTGACATCTTTATTTGTTTCAAGGTAACAATTGTCACCTTTTATGTTGTTTTTCTAACACGTTACGCGAGAACCATGTGAAAAGTACATGTGTTTACACCATGTTTCAAAACCAGTGACGAAAAGATCAAAATTTTACATTGTTATACGTAACTACGATACATAAAGGTGACATCCTTATAAATTTAAAGAAAATAATGGTCACCTTTTCCTTGTTTTTCTACCGCGTTACGCGAGTACAATGAAAAAGTAAAAGTTTTTACATCATGTTTCAAAACAACTGTGGAAAAGATCACATTTTTACGTTGTTATACGTAACAATGATGCATAAAGGTGACATCTTTATATATTTTAAGGAAACAATGGTTACCCTTTTTCTTGTTTTTCTACCACGTTACACGAGAACCGTGTAAAAAGTAAGGATTTTTACACCATGTTTCAAAACAACTGTGGAAAAGATCACATTTTTACATTGTTATACGTAACAACGATGCATAAAGAAGACATGTTTATACGCTTCAAGGGAACATTGGCCACCTTACCTTACATGATGTTCCTTATAACTTTTTATGTTTATCATCCCAAGGTTCTAATATAATAGGGACATCCTACTTCACATGCAGTTTAAGTCTAGGTATAGATCCGAATACCTAAATCCCTTAAACTAGGGCTCTGATACCATCTGTAACGACCCGGATTCCCAAACAAGCATCAAATAACATATATTGCATGACATCGTTACATAACAAGATACACCATATAACAAGTATGGTCCCTTAGTCTTTACAATCCAAAATAAGGTATTTCATTACAAACTTTTTGCTAACTAAATACATGATATCTGATAACGAGGTTATAACTACAAAACAAGTCATAGTCTTCAAATTATAAGTCTTCCCAAAAGCTAGCCACCGATTACTCTATTCACTTGCTCTTACCCGATCCACGACCTGGAATACATATTTTTAAAACAAAATGAGGGTTAGACCTAGTGGTCTAAGTGAGAAAATCCCTGTTAGTTGGAAATCATTTGCACAAACACCATATACATAACACAAATATAAATACCACTTAGGACTCATGCATTGTGTACTTCCTGTCCCGTTCCCATGGCCAAATTAGATGGTTGCGAGCCAACTAATCAATTTACTCCTCTGTACTTAATACAACCAACACCGTTGTCCCTGCGTACAGCCAACTCCACCGGTCCTATGCCCGGCCAACTTGTACTCATATAAACATAATATGCACATTATTACACTATTTATCACATTATCATTCCACATATATATGTATTCCAGTTTAAAAATGTTTTAAAGTAAAACTCACCTGTTTGCCTATCAAAACACTTCCAAGCCTTCCCAAAAGATTCAGTCTTTCACCCCAATTTCACAGTATATGAAACAATTAGATACACGTATCTCTTTACCAAATAGAACACATAAAACTTACTAAAGCTAAGAACTCTAGATAACTCTAATCCTCAAATGTTACCCCCCAAACCCGAACTTAAGTCGAGTCCACAGTAAATTGAGTTCGATTACACCACAGTAAATTGAACTTTTTTTTCGAAAAAAAAATCTTCAAAATTAACAAAATGATCTGTATGAATCAGAAATTCATAATCACATTCAGACTGAGTTCTATACTGATGTGTACAGAAGTCTTTTTTTAATAACTAATTGAAACACTTGTAATTTCCAGAAAAGAATATATTCTAAAAGGTATATTCAGAAGATATGACTAACCTTATCAGAATTAAAAAGAAGTTAGAATTCTGAAGTATTGACTCAGAAGTTCTGAACTCAAGACTCAGAACATCTGAGTAAGAGAGTCAGAATTCTGAGAACACTACTCAGAAAAAACTTACTCGAAAAAAAATTAAGTCACATTTCTGAAGTATTGACTCAGAAGTTCTGAACTCAAGACTCAGAGCATCTGAGTAAGAGAGTCAGAATTCTGAGTGCACTACTCAGAAAATCTTACTTAAAAAAAATTCATTTCTGAAAAAAAAAACTTACTCAATTAGTCAGGTTAAGCATATCATCTGTTTTCAGTCATGTGTCAGTATGGATCATTCATTCAGCTCTACACATGAATAACCTGCAAAACATATTAAGTTGACTTTGGTACCCATTTGAACTTGGGTCCAGGTCTGTTAGGTGCAGTGGCATATGCAGATATTCTATAAGAACCAAACCAGTGCTAAATAAAATTCTTGTTCACAAAATCATCAGTCCCACAATATGAACAACAAAGTTTCTTTTGTGCTAACCTGACTAATTGATTTACAGAATAAATCACATCAGGTTTTACAAAAGATTTGGTATGAAAAGCTTGGTTGTTTATTTTGACATGTTGAACAAACTTAGATGATTTTGGAATTGTAGCAGAACCTTTCACTCTCCAAATCATTTTTACCTTTTTAAAAGAACAATTATCAGATTTATCAAAAAGAGGATCATAAAACAGATTAGAAGAACGAATCTGATCTTTTGAACTATGATTTGATTTATCAACAACTTTTAAATTTTTAAAAACTTTTAGAGGAACATTTTTAAAGATTGAAGTTGAAGCATTCTTTTTAGATGATCCAACATCAGTAAAATTGACTTCAAGTTCTTTAAACTTTTCTTCCAAAACAATGTTCTCTTTAACATACAAATCAAACCTTGACTGCAAATCAGATTTGGATTTCTTTTCTATCATGATTTCAGTTGATAAATCAGATATTTTCTTAATAAGCTTCTTTATCTCAAAATGAAAAATCTTCTTTTCCTTCTCAAACTCATCTTTTAAGCATTTTTATTTAAAACCATCTACCTTCTTCTTTTCAATCTCTTTCCTTCCATCTTCTAACTCTTTCTCCAACTCATTGACTTTGAAAAACATTTTTCTTGCATTCAAACTCTTTTATTTCTTTTGCAAGAATTTTCTCCAAATCAGAAATTTTCAAAAAGAATTCAACAGACTTTGTATCAAAACCTTTCCTCTCAGTTTGAAAATCTCTTCTCTCTTTCTCAAATTTCTCTCTTTCAAGTATAAGAACTTGTTCAAAATCAGATATCTGTTTCAAGAGTTGACAATTTTTCATTTCACATGATTTGATTCTATTTTCAGAATCTGTCAACATCTTTCTTTCAAAATTGATTTTCTCTTTCAAATCAACATTCTCCTTTTCTAACAACTTTGTGTTCTCTCGAACCTTTTCAAAATCCTTTAGAAGATCAGATTTATCTTTTTGCAAATTTTACAACAACTTTTGCACTTTCATCAAATTTGGCTTCAAGATTTGCAATCTTGCTTTCAAAATGAACAATCTCAGGCATATACAAAATAGCCGTTTCTCTTCATGAATAAGAATCATTTCCATTTTTATCATAAGTAGACATGATGAAATGACAAATTCAAATATCAACTATGAATTATGATAAAAAATGAAGATCGACACAGATCTAGAATATGCAAGAATAGATCAAATCTGTCACAGACATTTCATCAAACAGTTAGAGTACATGAATTGATAAAATCTTCTTTTCACCATTCATCAGAGAAATTACAAAGAATCTTCAAGAATGAATGAATTAATCAAGAATTAAATCACCCAATTGAAAAAGATCTTGAAAACTTGAAATCCTTGAAAATTAGTGAAATGCGATATTTTCAACAATAAAACCCAATAATCCCGATCAAATTGAATTTGAAATCAACATGCAGCGGAAAGAATCACTTTGATCAAGAAACCAATCAAGAAATTCGAAAACATACCTGTGATCTCTGTCTAATTTCGAAAATTAATCAGCAGATCAGAATGTTCTTGATTCTGTCGAGTTCTTGGAATAACTAGGGTTTTTGTTGTTTGGCTCTGATACCAATTGTAAGTCCCGTAATCATCACTGATAATCAAGATTCAATATAGAATGAACATTCAAGATCGTATTCACAGCAATTGGTCATATGATTTATTAACAATCTGTGAATTACAAGATATTACAATGAGTTTCTCTCTAAATGGATTTGTCTATCAAAATGTCTTCATACAAATGAAGCCCAAAGACACTTATTTATAGTGTCTAATTACATGACATGGGCCCAAGCCCATTTAACTCTCATTAAACTCCCAAAGCCCAAAAGACCTACAAAGCTAATTACAACACATTTGACTTTTCTTGACTTTACATGGACTTTATAAAACTTTCTATATAATTGGGGCTTTCTAGACCCAACAGAGTTATAAGTTAAGGGGTAAACCTTAATTTTAATTTGGAAGTTTAAGGGTGTGTTTTGCTATTTATTAGAAGTTTGGGGTTTGGTTAGTAAAAGTGATTAAACAAATTACTACAAACCACCCCATTTTCATTAATAAAGTGAGGTGTCTCATTTTTAGGAGATAACCTCTTAAGTATGTGTGTGTGTGTTGAGTGGCAAAGAGAAAGAGAGAAAGAGAGAGACCAAGAGAGTTAAGTATTTTGATTAGTGTGTGTGTGTTTTTCGGCAAGAATAAGAGAGAGAGATAGAACCGCGAGAGAAAAGAAGAATAAGAAGAAGAAAAGCAAGAAATTTCTGCTGGAGATTTTAGGAAACAACCTGTGAGAATCAAAGGTATGTTTCTTTTTAATTTGCTCTCTTTATGTTTTAAAGTTTGCTAAATGAGTTTAGAAATGGGTCTTGATGAATTCGGAAGATATGAGAAATCTGGGTTTAGAATTGTGTTCTAAAAATAGTCTTAAACATATCTGCAAAATTACAGAATCATTCAAGGTGTAAAACTATAAATTTCTGGGTAAAAGATGAATTTAGTTGACTGAGATAGTTATGAGTATCGCAGTAGTTGATTGCGAGAGTTATGATGTTTTGCAACAGTTATGAGTATCGTAACCTTGAGTTGCGACAAGCTCATTGGTATCGCAACAGTTGATTGCGACAAGTGATGTATCGCAACAGTGAGTTGCGATGAGAGGGAGATGTCGCAATGGTGGGTTGCGACAAGTTACTGTGTCGCATGTAGTTGGTTGCGACAAAGGTTATCGCCACTAGTTGGTTGCGATAACAGCCGTGGATTTTGGATTATTTAATATTCTTAGTCTTTAAGGGCCCTGAACAGTAGATTGATACCAGTACTTTATGTATATGAGTATTTCAGATTTCTGTGAAGTTGGTGACGAAGATTCTTACGACTTTAATCAGGTGAGTTTTACTTTAAAAAATATTTTCAAACTGGAATACATATATGTGGTTTGATAATGTGGTAAGTAGTGTGATTATGTGCTTATGTATGAAGTATGATATATTGAAGTGTATATTATATTTATACAAGTATTACACTACACGAGAGCACGTTGGCCGGGCTTAGGACCGGCGGAGTTTGGCTGTACGGAGGGACAGCGGTGTTGGCTGTTGTCATACCCCGCTAAAGCGAAAACACGGGATGTCACAATTTAATGTTTCAAAAGCACAAGGTAGAAGACAACACACAATCATCATATCATCAAGGTTACAAAATACAACATGTTTGTGAAATACAAATTGTCCAAAGCAAAAAGAGACTTGACATGATGAAATAAAGTCGGATGCTGCTAAATGTAGTGCCTTCTAGAACTCATCCTTACTTGATGTTTCCTGAAAAGCATGTAAAGGAGAGTGTCAACTATAAAATAGTTGGTGAGTTCACAGGTTTGCGTATGCACTAAAAGTTTTAATGCAAGTTGATAGCATTCGCGCTTTCAAAAGATTGTAGTACAACTCTCGGTTGTAAAAGTTCCGTTTTTGCGTTCTGTTTTGCTCAAGGTATATAAGTGTGTTGCCTCAGAGGTAGCATACTGAGCCATTACCCAAACCTCCTGACCATAGTATTAGTTTGCCCCGTTCATCATGTTCTATCGTCAACATGGCACTATAGTAATTATGCACTCACATCACAATAAGTGGGCGGTCAACCAAATAACGTTATCCATAATTACCATGGCTCACACTCGTGAGTTAAATAGGTAATGTAAAAACAAGTTGGGTACTTTTGTGCGTTAGCGTAACTCAGAATCTTTAACATGTGCACACGTACCATAGAGCATAAAATATTTGTAGTATTTCAGTAACAAAATAATGATGTGAAATAGAATTTGTAACATGCTTTCCACCCCAAAATGTATAAAATAGTAAAAAGGGGCTGCGAAAACTCACGGTGATAAACGTAGTTGTTCCCAAGTGCTGCGTAATGCGATCCGTAACGCGATCCTACGTCGATCCTACGAATGTAAGTACACTAGTAAGATTATATGTTCTAAACCTTAGTCCTTGGTATCGTGTAATTATCCAAATCAACATAAAATGCCTTTGTTGAGATTAAGTTTGTATGTTATAATAAGTTCGTCGATATTAGTAGTTAATATCTATAACATTACATATGATAATTTGAGATTACCGCAATTTCGTCATAACGAGTGACGAAAAGGGTCTATAACTAGGAGTCATATATATAATATATATGATGTTAGGAGTTAGAGTATATAAAATGTGTATTCGTAATATATAAAGGTATATTCCACAATTTCATCATATAGATGATGAAACGGGTTCAAGAGTTAGCTTTTAGCTATAGTAAAATGCATAATCATATAGTATATATACATATTCCACAATTTCATCACAAGAATGATGAAACGAGTTCAAGAGTTAGCTTATAGCTATAATAGAATATAGTCGGTTGCTGTCCAGAATATGTAGTCACTTTCGGTTCGTTTTTGGATAACTTCCAGGGACATTTAGGTCATGATATCTTATGACCAGTTTGTTAAATGTGTTACAAAACTTTTGACATAAGATTCATGATTTTTAGAGTGGTTTAAGTACATAAAATAATTGTTGACGTAAACTGCGACAGAGAACATTGCTGTTTGCGCACTGTCTTTGTGAAAAATGTTTGAAGGTCGAAATCTTAATATTTTTCAATGATTCCAGTTGGGTTTGATTCATAACTCATAAAAGTGAAATTCAGAAAAAGAATCACTTAATTTGAAGTATTATCGAGTGAGATATGGCTTTTCAAAGAGAGAAGAAAAATCTGGCAGCATGCTGTCAAAACAAGACTTTATGCATGTGCACTCCTTTTTGTCTTTTACCAATATTCTTATTCTTTTTGCTTGAAATCCGATTTGACACAACCCCATACATATATTTTCAGTTTAAAAATATATTTCTCAGCCATTTACAATACATGCAATTTATTTATAAAACTCTTTTTTGGCAAATACTTGAAAATGGTTATTTTTTATGGTTCTTGGGTGTTTATGACAAGAACACCTTCATGCAACTTATAATAGTGAATTTTTTGCTCATGCATGTTAGTTCAAACATATTTTTAGTGGATTTAAAGAGTAGTTCATAAAATTTCTTAGAGATTAAAGGGTTGGTTTTGATGAAGAACACATGCATGTTTGTTAGAACATTGTAAAAGTCCTTCTTTGGTCTTAACATGGGTTTGGTCATGGATTCATCCCCTTTTTAGTAACATACAAGATGTTATGGTGATGAAGCTCCCAAACATCAAGATCCAAAGATATTGATAAAGTAAAACAACATGCAACTAGTGTAGAAGAAGGAATCTAAATAAAATGAAAGAACAATAACAAAGAAAGGTGCAGGCTTTGCACTACATGTTATTTTTACCTTTGTGAAGACTTGAACACTTGATGTTCTTGAGTGAAAATGACTGGACTTTGTGTGTGTTTTAGTGAGGAATAAAGAGTGAAATAAAGAGAGAAATTGTTGGGAGAAAAGAGAGAGGGATGATAATGAGAGAGTAGCAAATTTTGGGAGAGTGAGGGGGTATATATGGGGGGGGGGGGGGGGGGGCTTTGGAGAGGGGAGAGAGAGAGTGTGGAGTGTGGTTTTGTATAAAATAATTGTGTCTTTTATTTCTTTTTAAATTTTATTTTTATTTTAATTGTTTGAATTATTTAACACAATAATTTAGTTAGTTGTAAGGTTACTAGTTAACTTTACTAGTATTATTTTAGTATGGTTTATATATATATATATATATGTATGTATTTAAGATATTTTTGGTTGGCATTTTATGAGATATATGGATAATTCCCTAATTTGAGGGGTTTTAGGCAAAATTCCCAATTTTTCCTACTGTACCGGGTTGACTGCTAAAATTGGACAGTGCGACATATAGTATCAGTATCTGATATGTTTAGTGCAGTTCTAATCTGAACGCGAATTTGACGGTTGTCACAGCTGTATGTAAGTGCAGCGGAGATAATTTATTAGTTGGCTTGCAACCAACTAATATGGCCATGTGAAGGATGAGTTGTACACAATGCACGAGTCTTGCTTGGTATTTAATTATTTGTGGTATATGTGTGTTTTTACAAAGGTTTACTAAACTGACAGGGATTATCTCACTAGACCTTTTGGTCTAACCTCATTTTGTTTTCAAAAATATGCATTCCAGGTCGAGGAACTTTTAATAGCAAAGGGAAGGATAAAGTGTAGTATGCGGTTGATAGTTGACGAAGATTAGGAAATGCTTATGTCTTGTATTGTATAGTTTTGGAGACAATGGGACCGTACGTGATTTATTATGTATCTTTTGTTATGAATGTAACGATGTTATGCAATATATGTTATTTGTTGTATGTTTGGGAAACCGGGTCGTTACAGATGGTATCAGAGCCCTAGTTTAAGGAATTTAGGTATTTGGATCCATACCTAGACTTAAACTGCATGTGAATTAGGATGTCCCTATTATTTTAGAACCTTGGGGTGCTAAATATAAAAGGTAGAAAGAACATCATGTAAGGTAATTTCAAATTACATTTGGCCAATGTAATTGTGAACTTACAAGTACATGTTTGAACCGGAATACCTTATTATATGGGGTATGTGCTTATGTGTATATTAACTCTATAAAAAATCAACAGAATGGCAAGTCGGACTCGACGTATGGATAGAGATTAAGACAGGTATATTTCTATAAACTCTACACGTGCTAAAGCCCTATTTGATTTCGGTGCAAACCGATGAACTGTGTCTTCTTCTTTTATTGCTTATCTACATTAAAAAGGTATTTGATAGTTGTGTAATAGATATAGATTGGTGTGGAGTACCTAATAAGTTATTTTTGATAGCCTTGTTGAAGTTCGATGTAATAGTGAGAACTAAGTAATCGTACCTCTTTGCCTAACCGAATTCCGGGACGGAATTCTTTTAAGGGGGAGATGTTGTAATAACCGGGTACGTTGTTGGTTTATTTAATTTTTATTATTTTTGTTTTAAGGAATGTTTGGGATTAGTTGTATAGAGTTATAAGTTAAGGGGTAAACCTTAATTTTAATTTGGAAGTTTAAGGGTGTGTTTTGCTATTTATTAGAAGTTTGGGGTTTGGTTATTAAAAGTGATTAAACAAATTACTACAAACCGCCCCATTTTCATTAATAAAGTGAGGTGTCTCATTTTTAGGAGATAACCTCTTAAGTATGTGGTGTGTGTGTGTGTGTGTTGAGTGGCAAAGAAAAAGAGAGAAATAGAGAGACCAAGAGAGTTAAGTATTTTATTTAGTGTGTGTGTGTGTTTTTCGGCAAGAATAAGAGAGAGAGATAGAACCGTGAGAGAAAAGAAGAAGAAGAAGAAGAAGAAGAAAAGCAAGAAATTTCTGCTGGAGATTTTAGGAAACAACCTGTGAGAATCAAAGGTATGTTTCTTTTTAATTTGCTCTCTTTATGTTTTAAAGTTTGCTAAATGAGTTTATAAATGGTTCTTGACGAATTCGGAGGATATGAGAAATCTGGGTTTAGAATTGTGTTCTAAAAATAGTCTTAAACATATCTGCAAAATTACAGAATCATTCATGGTGTAAAACTATAAGTTTCTGGGTAAAAGATGAATTTAGTTGACTCAGATAGTTATGAGTATCGCAGTAGTTGATTGCGAGAGTTATGATGTTTTGCGATAGTTATGAGTATCGCAACCTTGAGTTGCGACAAGCTCATTGGTATCGCAACAGTTGATTGTGACAAATGGTGTATCGCAACATTGAGTTGCGATGAGAGGGAGATGTCGCAATGGTGGGTTGCGACAAGTTACTGTGTCGCATGTAGTTGGTTGCGACAAAGGTTATGGCCACTAGTTGGTTGCGATAACAGCCGAGGATTTTGGATTATTTAATATTCTTAGTCTTTAAGGGTCCTGAACAGTAGATTAATACCAGTACTTTATGTATATGAGTATTTCAGATTTCTATGAAGTTGGTGACGAAGATTCTTACGACTTTAATTAGAGTAACGTGACTACAATCAGGTGAGTTTTACTTTAAAAATATTTTCAAACTGGAATACATATATGTGGTTTGATAATGTGGTAAGTAGTGTGATTATGTGCTTATGTATGAAGTATGATATATTGAAGTGTATATTATATTTATACAAGTATTACACTACACGAGAGCACGTTGGCCGGGCTTAGGACCGGCGGAGTTTCAAATTACATTTGGCCAATGTAATTGTGAACTTACAAGTACATGTTTGAACTGGAATACCTTATTATATGGGGTATGTGCTTATGTGTATATTAACTCTATAAAAAATCAACAGAATGGCAAGTCGGACTCGACGTATGGATAGAGATTAAGACAGGTATATTTCTATAAACTCTACACGTGCTAAAGCGCTATTTGACTTCGGTGCAAACCGATGAACTGTGTCTTCTTCTTTTATTGCTTATCTACATTAAAAAGGTATTTGATAGTTGTGTAATAGATATAGATTGGTGTGGAGTACCTAATAAGTTATTTTTGATAGCCTTGTTGAAGTTCGATGTAATAGTGAGAACTAAGTAACCGTACCTCTTTGCCTAACCGAATTCCGGGACGGAATTCTTTTAAGGGGGAGATGTTGTAATAACCGGGTACGTTGTTGGTTTATTTAATTTTTATTATTTTGGTTTTAAGGAATGTTTGGGATTAGTTGTATAGAGTTATAAGTTAAGGGGTAAACCTTAATTTTAATTTGGAAGTTTAAGGGTGTGTTTTGCTATTTATTAGAAGTTTGGGGTTTGGTTAGTAAAAGTGATTAAACAAATTACTACAAACCGCCCCATTTTCATTAATAAAGTGAGGTGTCTCATTTTTAGGAGATAACCTCTTAAGTATGTGTGTGTTGAGTGGCAAAGAAAAAGAGAGAAAGAGAGAGACCAAGAGAGTTAAGTATTTTATTTAGTGTGTGTGTGTGTTTTTCGGCAAGAATAAGAGAGAGGGATAGAACCGTGAGAGAAAAGAAGAAGAAGAAGAAGAAAAGCAAGAAATTTCTGCTGGAGATTTTAGGAAACAACCTGTGAGAATCAAAGGTATGTTTCTTTTTAATTTGCTCTCTTTATGTTTTAAAGTTTGCTAAATGAGTTTATAAATGGTTCTTGACGAATTCGGAGGATATGAGAAATCTGGGTTTAGAATTGTGTTCTAAAAATAGTCTTAAACATATCTGCAAAATTACAGAATCATTCATGGTGTAAAACTATAAGTTTCTGGGTAAAAGATGAATTTAGTTGACTCAGATAGTTATGAGTATCGCAGTAGTTGATTGCGAGAGTTATGATGTTTTGCGATAGTTATGAGTATCGCAACCTTGAGTTGCGACAAGCTCATTGGTATCGCAACAGTTGATTGCGACAAATGGTGTATCGCAACATTGAGTTGCGATGAGAGGGAGATGTCGCAATGGTGGGTTGCGACAAGTTACTGTGTCGCATGTAGTTGGTTGCGACAAAGGTTATCGCCACTAGTTGGTTGCGATAACAGCCGAGGATTTTGGATTATTTAATATTCTTAGTCTTTAAGGGTCCTGAACAGTAGATTAATACCAGTACTTTATGTATATGAGTATTTCAGATTTCTATGAAGTTGGTGACGAAGATTCTTACGACTTTAATTAGAGTAACGTGACTACAATCAGGTGAGTTTTACTTTAAAAATATTTTCAAACTGGAATACATATATGTGGTTTGATAATGTGGTAAGTAGTGTGATTATGTGCTTATGTATGAAGTATGATATATTGAAGTGTATATTATATTTATACAAGTATTACACTACACGAGAGCACGTTGGCCGGGCTTAGGACCGGCGGAGTTTCAAATTACATTTGGCCAATGTAATTGTGAACTTACAAGTACATGTTTGAACTGGAATACCTTATTATATGGGGTATGTGCTTATGTGTATATTAACTCTATAAAAAATCAACAGAATGGCAAGTCGGACTCGACGTATGGATAGAGATTAAGACAGGTATATTTCTATAAACTCTACACGTGCTAAAGCGCTATTTGACTTCGGTGCAAACCGATGAACTGTGTCTTCTTCTTTTATTGCTTATCTACATTAAAAAGGTATTTGATAGTTGTGTAATAGATATAGATTGGTGTGGAGTACCTAATAAGTTATTTTTGATAGCCTTGTTGAAGTTCGATGTAATAGTGAGAACTAAGTAATCGTACCTCTTTGCCTAACCGAATTCCGGGACGAAATTCTTTTAAGGGGGAGATGTTGTAATAACCGGGTACGTTGTTGGTTTATTTAATTTTTATTATTTTGGTTTTAAGGAATGTTTGGGATTAGTTGTATAGAGTTATAAGTTAAGGGGTAAACCTTAATTTTAATTTGGAAGTTTAAGGGTGTGTTTTGCTATTTATTAGAAGTTTGGGGTTTGGTTAGTAAAAGTGATTAAACAAATTACTACAAACCGCCCCATTTTCATTAATAAAGTGAGGTGTCTCATTTTTAGGAGATAACCTCTTAAGTATGTGGTGTGTGTGTGTTGAGTGGCAAAGAAAAAGAGAGAAAGAGAGAGACCAAGAGAGTTAAGTATTTTATTTAGTGTGTGTGTGTGTGTGTTTTTCGGCAAGAATAAGAGAGAGAGATAGAACCGTGAGAGAAAAGAAGAAGAAGAAGAAGAAAAGCAAGAAATTTCTGCTGGAGATTTTAGGAAACAACCTGTGAGAATCAAAGGTATGTTTCTTTTTAATTTGCTCTCTTTATGTTTTAAAGTTTGCTAAATGAGTTTATAAATGGTTCTTGACGAATTCGGAGGATATGAGAAATCTGGGTTTAGAATTGTGTTCTAAAAATAGTCTTAAACATATCTGCAAAATTACAGAATCATTCATGGTGTAAAACTATAAGTTTCTGGGTAAAAGATGAATTTAGTTGACTCAGATAGTTATGAGTATCGCAGTAGTTGATTGCGAGAGTTATGATGTTTTGCGATAGTTATGAGTATCGCAACCTTGAGTTGCGACAAGCTCATTGGTATCGCAACAGTTGATTGCGACAAATGGTGTATCGCAACATTGAGTTGCGATGAGAGGGAGATGTCGCAATGGTGGGTTGCGACAAGTTACTGTGTCGCATGTAGTTGGTTGCGACAAAGGTTATCGCCACTAGTTGGTTGCGATAACAGCCGAGGATTTTGGATTATTTAATATTCTTAGTCTTTAAGGGTCCTGAACAGTAGATTAATACCAGTACTTTATGTATATGAGTATTTCAGATTTCTATGAAGTTGGTGACGAAGATTCTTACGACTTTAATTAGAGTAACGTGACTACAATCAGGTGAGTTTTACTTTAAAAATATTTTCAAACTGGAATACATATATGTGGTTTGATAATGTGGTAAGTAGTGTGATTATGTGCTTATGTATGAAGTATGATATATTGAAGTGTATATTATATTTATACAAGTATTACACTACACGAGAGCACGTTGGCCGGGCTTAGGACCGGCGGAGTTTCAAATTACATTTGGCCAATGTAATTGTGAACTTACAAGTACATGTTTGAACTGGAATACCTTATTATATGGGGTATGTGCTTATGTGTATATTAACTCTATAAAAAATCAACAGAATGGCAAGTCGGACTCGACGTATGGATAGAGATTAAGACAGGTATATTTCTATAAACTCTACACGTGCTAAAGCGCTATTTGACTTCGGTGCAAACCGATGAACTGTGTCTTCTTCTTTTATTGCTTATCTACATTAAAAAGGTATTTGATAGTTGTGTAATAGATATAGATTGGTGTGGAGTACCTAATAAGTTATTTTTGATAGCCTTGTTGAAGTTCGATGTAATAGTGAGAACTAAGTAACCGTACCTCTTTGCCTAACCGAATTCCGGGACGGAATTCTTTTAAGGGGAAGATGTTGTAATAACCGGGTACGTTGTTGGTTTATTTAATTTTTATTATTTTGGTTTTAAGGAATGTTTGGGATTAGTTGTATAGAGTTATAAGTTAAGGGGTAAACCTTAATTTTAATTTGGAAGTTTAAGGGTGTGTTTTGCTATTTATTAGAAGTTTGGGGTTTGGTTAGTAAAAGTGATTAAACAAATTACTACAAACCGCCCCATTTTCATTAATAAAGTGAGGTGTCTCATTTTTAGGAGATAACCTCTTAAGTATGTGGTGTGTGTGTGTGTTGAGTGGCAAAGAAAAAGAGAGAAAGAGAGAGACCAAGAGAGTTAAGTATTTTATTTAGTGTGTGTGTGTGTTTTTCGGCAAGAATAAGAGAGAGAGATAGAACCGTGAGAGAAAAGAAGAAGAAGAAGAAGAAAAGCAAGAAATTTCTGCTGGAGATTTTAGGAAACAACCTGTGAGAATCAAAGGTATGTTTCTTTTTAATTTGCTCTCTTTATGTTTTAAAGTTTGCTAAATGAGTTTATAAATGGTTCTTGATGAATTCGGAGGATATGAGAAATCTGGGTTTAGAATTGTGTTCTAAAAATAGTCTTAAACATATCTGCAAAATTACAGAATCATTCATGGTGTAAAACTATAAGTTTCTGGGTAAAAGATGAATTTAGTTGACTCAGATAGTTATGAGTATCGCAGTAGTTGATTGCGAGAGTTATGATGTTTTGCGATAGTTATGAGTATCACAACCTTGAGTTGCGACAAGCTCATTGGTATCGCAACAGTTGATTGCGACAAATGGTGTATCGCAACATTGAGTTGCGATGAGAGGGAGATGTCGCAATGGTGGGTTGCGACAAGTTACTGTGTCGCATGTAGTTGGTTGCGACAAAGGTTATCGCCACTAGTTGGTTGCGATAACAGCCGAGGATTTTGGATTATTTAATATTCTTAGTCTTTAAGGGTCCTGAACAGTAGATTAATACCAGTACTTTATGTATATGAGTATTTCAGATTTCTATGAAGTTGGTGACGAAGATTCTTACGACTTTAATTAGAGTAACGTGACTACAATCAGGTGAGTTTTACTTTAAAAATATTTTCAAACTGGAATACATATATGTGGTTTGATAATGTGGTAAGTAGTGTGATTATGTGCTTATGTATGAAGTATGATATATTGAAGTGTATATTATATTTATACAAGTATTACACTACACGAGAGCACGTTGGCCGGGCTTAGGACCGGCGGAGTTTCAAATTACATTTGGCCAATGTAATTGTGAACTTACAAGTACATGTTTGAACTGGAATACCTTATTATATGGGGTATGTGCTTATGTGTATATTAACTCTATAAAAAATCAACAGAATGGCAAGTCGGACTCGACGTATGGATAGAGATTAAGACAGGTATATTTCTATAAACTCTACACGTGCTAAAGCGCTATTTGACTTCGGTGCAAACCGATGAACTGTGTCTTCTTCTTTTATTGCTTATCTACATTAAAAAGGTATTTGATAGTTGTGTAATAGATATAGATTGGTGTGGAGTACCTAATAAGTTATTTTTGATAGCCTTGTTGAAGTTCGATGTAATAGTGAGAACTAAGTAACCGTACCTCTTTGCCTAACCGAATTCCGGGACGGAATTCTTTTAAGGGGGAGATGTTGTAATAACCGGGTACGTTGTTGGTTTATTTAATTTTTATTATTTTGGTTTTAAGGAATGTTTGGGATTAGTTGTATAGAGTTATAAGTTAAGGGGTAAACCTTAATTTTAATTTGGAAGTTTAAGGGTGTGTTTTGCTATTTATTAGAAGTTTGGGGTTTGGTTAGTAAAAGTGATTAAACAAATTACTACAAACCGCCCCATTTTCATTAATAAAGTGAGGTGTCTCATTTTTAGGAGATAACCTCTTAAGTATGTGGTGTGTGTGTGTGTTGAGTGGCAAAGAAAAAGAGAGAAAGAGAGAGACCAAGAGAGTTAAGTATTTTATTTAGTGTGTGTGTGTGTTTTTCGGCAAGAATAAGAGAGAGAGATAGAACCGTGAGAGAAAAGAAGAAGAAGAAGAAGAAAAGCAAGAAATTTCTGCTGGAGATTTTAGGAAACAACCTGTGAGAATCAAAGGTATGTTTCTTTTTAATTTGCTCTCTTTATGTTTTAAAGTTTGCTAAATGAGTTTATAAATGGTTCTTGATGAATTCGGAGGATATGAGAAATTTGGGTTTAGAATTGTGTTCTAAAAATAGTCTTAAACATATCTGCAAAATTACAGAATCATTCATGGTGTAAAACTATAAGTTTCTGGGTAAAAGATGAATTTAGTTGACTCAGATAGTTATGAGTATCGCAGTAGTTGATTGCGAGAGTTATGATGTTTTGCGATAGTTATGAGTATCACAACCTTGAGTTGCGACAAGCTCATTGGTATCGCAACAGTTGATTGCGACAAATGGTGTATCGCAACATTGAGTTGCGATGAGAGGGAGATGTCGCAATGGTGGGTTGCGACAAGTTACTGTGTCGCATGTAGTTGGTTGCGACAAAGGTTATCGCCACTAGTTGGTTGCGATAACAGCCGAGGATTTTGGATTATTTAATATTCTTAGTCTTTAAGGGTCCTGAACAGTAGATTAATACCAGTACTTTATGTATATGAGTATTTCAGATTTCTATGAAGTTGGTGACGAAGATTCTTACGACTTTAATTAGAGTAACGTGACTACAATCAGGTGAGTTTTACTTTAAAAATATTTTCAAACTGGAATACATATATGTGGTTTGATAATGTGGTAAGTAGTGTGATTATGTGCTTATGTATGAAGTATGATATATTGAAGTGTATATTATATTTATACAAGTATTACACTACACGAGAGCACGTTGGCCGGGCTTAGGACCGGCGGAGTTTCAAATTACATTTGGCCAATGTAATTGTGAACTTACAAGTACATGTTTGAACTGGAATACCTTATTATATGGGGTATGTGCTTATGTGTATATTAACTCTATAAAAAATCAACAGAATGGCAAGTCGGACTCGACGTATGGATAGAGATTAAGACAGGTATATTTCTATAAACTCTACACGTGCTAAAGCGCTATTTGACTTCGGTGCAAACCGATGAACTGTGTCTTCTTCTTTTATTGCTTATCTACCTTAAAAAGGTATTTGATAGTTGTGTAATAGATATAGATTGGTGTGGAGTACCTAATAAGTTATTTTTGATAGCCTTGTTGAAGTTCGATGTAATAGTGAGAACTAAGTAACCGTACCTCTTTGCCTAACCGAATTCCGGGACTGAATTCTTTTAAGGGGGAGATGTTGTAATAACCGGGTACGTTGTTGGGTTATTTAATTTTTATTATTTTGGGTTTAAGGAATGTTTGGGATTAGTTGTATAGAGTTATAAGTTAAGGGGTAAACCTTAATTTTAATTTGGAAGTTTAAGGGTGTGTTTTGCTATTTATTAGAAGTTTGGGGTTTGGTTAGTAAAAGTGATTAAACAAATTACTACAAACCGCCCCATTTTCATTAATAAAGTGAGGTGTCTCATTTTTAGGAGATAACCTCTTAAGTATGTGGTGTGTGTGTGTGTTGAGTGGCAAAGAAAAAGAGAGAAAGAGAGAGACCAAGAGAGGGACAGCGGTGTTGGTTGTATGTAAGTGCAGCGAGATAATTTATTAGTTGGCTTGCAACCAACTAATATGGCCATGTGAAGGATGAGATGTACACAATGCACGTGTCTTGCTTGGTATTTAATTATTTGTGGTATATGTGTGTTTTTACAAAGGTTTACTAAACTGACAGGGATTATCTCACTAGACCTTTTGGTCTAACCCTCATTTTGTTTTCAAAAATATGTATTCCAGGTCGAGGAACTTTTAATAGCAAAGGGAAGGATAAAGTGTAGTATGCGGTTGATAGCTGACGAAGATTAGGAAATGCTTATGTCTTGTATTGCATAGTTTTGGAGACTATGGGACCGTACGTGATTTATTATGTATATTTTGTTATGAATGTAACGATGTTATGCAATATATGTTATTTGTTGTATGTTTGGGAAACCGGGTCGTTACAGTAATTGATAAATAAATTGCGAATGAAAGTGTTTTGTTAATTTATTGCATAAGTAGAGGTTGTTTGGTAAAAATAAACTTTTAGTGTTTATTGAGATTATGCAACGTTTATGATATGTTACGTTTTGCAAATGTGAACATGTGAGTTGTGGATTTTGGTCAATATCGACCTTATGAACATTTTGGGAATTGCAAACCTTTTAATTTTTGGCCGAAGACAAATTGAGAGTCAAGAGACAAAGATTTTGAGTAACGATGTATTTTGGTTTATGTAACAGTGATGACTCGCATATTTAGCCAAACGTTTATTTTGCCTCTAAGGGCTTGATTTGTACTCAAATGGGTCTTTGGGGTGTTTGCTGGTTTTAGTAGCTCCGAGATGGAGTTGTGGATGTGTTAGGCACTTAATTGCATTTTAATTGAGAATATGCCCTTTTGAGTGTTTTGTCTCATAAGTGAATACCATATGACATTTATGCACTCTTGGTACTTTTTGTGTTTTATAAACGATTACGAATTATATACATTATCAAGTTATAAAGTATTTGAGTATATATGTATATATGGTTTGACTTCATTGGAAAGTGGCAATCAAGGGGTTTTGAGCTAGTCATGCCTTGGAGAATGTATTTGCATAATGTGGGTTTATTACACTTCATTTGCATATGTTGACTTTAACAAATGGTCATTTGATATTTTAAGCTTATGGCTCGGTTTTTGACTTTGTTGGGTCTTGAGGACATTTGTCCGATTTTGATAGTGTAATAACCAGGTATTTTATCTAATTTAAAATTGGAATTTATAAGTCTTGATTTTCGTATTTTGTGGAATTAAGAAATTTAGGGATAAGTTTTTATTTTATAATAGAAGCTTAAGGGTGTGATTTGTCAAGTAAAGCAAGTTTAGGGTTAGTTGGGTATTTTACCCAAACCTTTAAGACACAAACCGACTCAGTATACTAAATAGAAGAAATATCTCAAATTGAAACAGTAAAGTAGAACCCAAATAGTGTATGTGTGTGTGTGAAATTGTTCACGGCTGAGAGAGAGAAAGAGAAAGAACCGTAGAAGAAGAAGAAGAATTAAAGACACTTCAGCTGGAATTTTGTATTGGTGCAGTAAAATCAAAGAGGTAATTATCTTATTCAAACACTCTTTTATAAGAATTAGGTTTCTTTTGAATTTTGAGGTGGGTTTAGGTAATCTTAGATGAATTTGTGTATTTTAGTGGCAATTTAGAGTGTTAAAAGGGGTTTAGAACATTTTTGTGCAATCTGGGGAAAAGTTGGATTTCCTGAAAATGAACTGAACTTATCCGAAAAAGACGATGAACAGTGTTCTTGCGAAAAGTAGGAATTCGCAAGCCTTGGTTGCGAAAAGTCCACTTTTCGCAAGCAGCTAAAGCGCATAGTTAAGTTTTCGTATCTGTTGGTTACGAAAAGTAGGGAACTCGCAACTGTGGGTTGCGAGAAGTGAGGTTTTCGCATCTGTTGGTTGCGAAAAGTGAGGAACTCGCAACTGTAGGTTGCGAAATGTAAACTTTTCGTAATAGTGGGTTGCGAAAAGTTGGGTTTTCCTGTTTATGTGTTAAAGAGTATGTATGCTTTAATTTGTTTCAGATATTAAGGATCTGGGTTAAAAGATAATCTATTTTGAAGAAAGTTTGAAGGACCTTGCTTAAAAGATCAGGTGAGTTTTATTTTAAAGAGTATTTTTACTGGAATACAATATGTGAATAATGAATTGTGATAAGTGTATGAATATGTCATACGTGAGTGATTATAATGGGATATTATAATTACGTGATTATTATATGAAAATATAATACGTGGACGGGCTTTGGACCGGTGTGATAAATTGGCTCGCAACCAATTGATTTGGCCATTGGTGGAGGGATAAGGTGGAATGAGACAGGTATGATGAATAATTGTTAGTTGGTATTATCTTACGTGTGTGGTATTTGTATTTATATAAATAGTGTTTTATATAAATTAGTTTTTAATGAATTACAAATGTCGGGGATTTACTCACTAGACCCTTAGGTCTAACCCTCATTTTCTGTTTTAAAAATTATGTATTCCAGGTGGTGATTCCAGTAAGAACAAGTAAATAGAATACTTGTTGGCTAGCTTTGGAGAAGATTATCATCATGATGCTACGGATGCTTTTGTAGTTATAATTTTTGTTATCACTATGTAATTCAAAGTGGATCAAGTTGTAATGAATTTTTATGTTCAGACTTTAGATGGGACCAAATGTGAAAGATGAAGTACTTTGTTGTAAACATGTTATGGAATGTATGTTATATGTATGTTTCGTTATGCGGGACGTTACAGATGGTATCAGAGCCCTAGTTTAAGGGATTTAGGTATTAGTATCTGTACCTAGACTTAAACTGCATGTGAAGTAGGATGTCCCTATTATTTTTAGAACCTGGGGATGCTAAGTATAAAAGGTGGAAGGAACATCATGTAAGGTAATTTCAAATTACACCAGGCCAGTGTAATTATGATTTTACAGGTGCATGTTTGAACTGGAATACCTTGTTATATAGGGTATGTGCTTATGTGTATATTAACTTTGTTTGAATCTACAGAATGGCAAGTGGCACTAGACAAAGGAATCAAAGAGGCGGAAGGAATTCGGGTGGAGGGAATCCACCAATAGGAACAGGGGGAAGAGGAGGAGATCGTGGTAGAGGCAGTACCGGAAGGGGAACTGGGGGCCGAACTGGAGGAAGAACACAACCACAGGGCACAGAGTTTGTTACACGGGACGATTTGATGGCAGAAATGGGAAGGTTACAAGATAACATACAAGCTATGTTTGAACATAATCGCCACAATGAAGCTGAAAGATCAAATCCGGAACACGAAGTTGAAATACCACTTACTTCTACTATCTTACCGATGATGAAAAGGTGTGACTATAAAATGTTTCTTAGTTGTAAGCCCCCTACATACTCAGGAGACTGAGATCCAGTAAAGGCGATGAGGTGGCTGAAAGAACTAGAGGCCATCTTCAAGACGTGTAAGTGTGCTGAAGAAGACAAAGTGCTTTATGGAGCTGCGATGCTGAAAGGGGATGCTCTGTATTGGTGGGAGGCTCATATAGAATCAAGAGGAACAGATGTTTACACTACTTTTGCATGGGAGGAATTTGTGTTAGCTTTCACAACGCACTTCTGCCCACAAGCTGCTGTCAGACAGTTAGAAGAAGAATTCATGAATCTACAACAAGGAAATCTGTCGGTTAGAGATTATACTGCACGATTTTTGGAGAAGTCTCGTTTTGCAGGATATTATGTTGCTACAGAAAAGATGAAAATGGAGAGGTTTATCTATGGGTTAAATTCAGAAGTTCGAAGATTGGTGACTGCAACAAGGCCAGATACTTTTACAGCTGCGGTGGATGCTGCCAAGAATGTGGAAAGAGATAATAAAAGGGATGCCGGTGATAAGAGCTTGGGGAAAAGGAAATGGGAAGGACCGCCACAGGATCCAAAGAGGTCTAGATTCCAGAGGTTTGATAACCGTCCGTCGTTCCGACCAGCGGAAAGACCATGTCCGAAATGTAATCGCTACCATCAGGGAAATTGTCAAGTGGAATCGCGGGTTTGTTTTAAATGTGGGAAAACTGGGCATGTTGTAAAGGATTGTCGAGTAACACGATTTTGCTTTTTGTGCAATTCTCCAGATCACCTTCAATCAGATTGTCCGCGGGGTAGAATACAATCCGGGGGTACATCGGGGAAGCCAGCCATTACTAGACCAGTGGTTCCAAGAATAGAACCGCCCAGAACGAGGGGTCGTACATTTCAAATGACAGCGAAAGAGGCGGAGGAAACTCCAGATGTGGTCACATGTACATTTTTCATAAACTCCACGCGTGCTAAAGTGTTATTTGATTCTGGTGCAAACCGATCTTTTGTGTCTCCATCTTTTGCTGCTCACATGCATTTATAGCCTAAAATGTTAAAACATGCCTTATTAGTAGATACTGCAAATGATAAGCAAGTGGCAGTTAAAGAGATTTATGATTGTTGTATGATAGACATAGAGGGGTGTGGAGTACCGATACAACTGTTCCCATTAGCCTTGATTGAATTTGATGTGGTAGTAGGAATGGATTGGCTAGCTGAGAATCAGGCCAACATAGTTTGTGATAAGAAAATAATCCATGTCGTTTTACCCGATAAGAGATCAGTAGTAATTTATGGAGATCGAAAGAATCATCAGTCCAATCTTATATCTATGGTAAAAGCCCGTAAATGTGTTAATAAGGGTTGCTCTAGCTATCTAGCCTATGTGATAGATAGTAGGCCTGAAAAGTGTAAGCTGGAAGATATTTCCATTGTTAGTGAATACCCAGAGGTTTTTCCTGAAGACTTGAATAGTCTTCCTCCTGTTAGGCAAGTAGAATTTGGAATAGACCTGGTACCTGGAGCCGATCCCATCGCTCGTGCGCCGTACAGATTAGCACCACCAGAAATGAAAGAAATGATGTCACAGCTTCAAGATTTATCTGATAAGGGCTTCATCAGACCCAGCTCATCGCCATGGGGTGCACCAGTTTTATTTGTGAAGAAGAAAGACGGTTCAATGAGAATGTGTATCGATTATCGGGAGTTGAACAAGCGCACGATCAAGAACAAGTATCCACTTCCAAGAATTGATGATCTTTTCGATCAATTAGTTGGAGCTTGTTACTTCTCCAAGATTGATCTCAGATCTGGCTACCATCAGTTGAAGGTTAAGGAGGAGGATGTTTTAAAGACTGCATTTCGCACAAGATACGACCACTACGAATTTTTAGTAATGCCTTTCGGATTGACGAACGCTCCAGCCGCTTTTATGGAGCTAATGAATCGGGTATGTAAGCCTTATCTCGATAAATTTGTCATTGTGTTTGTCGATGATATACTTATTTATTCCCGATCCCAAGAGGATCATGCGCAACATCTTCGTTTGATTTTGGAGTTATTGAAGAAAGAAAAGTTGTACGCTAAGTTCTCTAAATGTGAATTCTGGTTGCGGGAAGTTCAGTTTTTGGGTCACGTAGTTTCAGAGAAGGGTATACAAGTCGATCCAGCGAAAGTGGAAGCAATTGAAAGATGGGAACCGCCGAAGACAGCAACCGAAGTACGTAGTTTTTTGGGTCTAGCTGGATATTACCGGAAATTTATAAAAGACTTTTCTCGAATCGCGACACCATTAACCAAGCTGACTTGGAAGAATTTAAAGTTTGAATGGAAGGCAGAACAGGACGAGGCATTCAGAATATTGAAGGAGAAACTCTGCAGCGCGCCGATATTAGCATTGCCAGAAGGTTCAGATGATTTTGTGGTCTACAGTGATGCTTCTAAGCTGGGTTTGGGATGTGTACTTATGCAACGTGGAAAGGTGATTGCTTATGCTTCTCGTCAACTGAAGGATCATGAAAGACAATATCCTACTCACGATATGGAACTACCAGCAGTTGTTTTTGCCTTGAAGATTTGGAGACATTATCTTTATGGTTCTAAATGTCAAATTTTCACTGACCATAAGAGTCTCCAACATCTTTTTGATCTGAAGGAACTGAATATGAGGCAAAGAAGGTGGTTGGAATTGGTAAATGATTATGATTGTGAAATCCTTTATCACCCCGGGAAGGCGAACGTGGTGGCAGATGCGCTAAGTCGTCAAGAAAGGAGTGGAACGATAAAAGCAATATCTCTTCGAGCTGAAATGCTTCCAAATATTTTTGACGAATTATTGAAATGCCAAATAGATGCTTATCAAGAAGAAAGTTTGAAGTCAGAACGGTTGGTTGGGATATCAGCACTGCTTGGGAAAGATGACCGTGGGTTGTTGTGTATGGGAAACAGAATTTGGGTACCTCGTTTGGGTGGATTACGTGATCGTGTACTACAAGAGGCTCATCAATCTCGATTTTCTATTCACCCAGGTACAAATAAAATGTATAGAGATTTGAAACAATTCTATTGGTGGCCGGGAATGAAGAGAAGTGTTGCTAAGTATGTGGAAGATTGTACTACCTGCAAGAAAGTAAAGATTGAGCATCAGAAACCGTTTGGCCAGTTACAAAGACTAGATATACCAATGTGGAAATGGGATCAGATCACTACTGATTTTATTACCAAGTTGCCTAGAACTTCAAAGGGATTCGATTCGATTTGGGTGATTGTGGATAGATTGACGAAGTCTGCTCACTTCTTGCCGATAAAAGAAACTGATTCCTTGGAACGTTTAGCTAAATTGTACATTAATGAAATAGTAACTCGACATGGAATTCCAATCTCGATTATTTCCGATCGAGATAGTCGTTTTACTTCTAGATTTTGGAGAAGCTTTCAAAAAGAGATGGGAACGCAGATAAAGTTGAGCACAGCATATCATCCACAGACAGACGGGCAGAGTGAAAGAACAATCCAGACTTTAGAAGATATGCTCCGGGCTTGTATAGTGGATTTTGGGGGATCATGGGATAAACATTTACCTTTGATAGAATTCGCCTACAACAACAGTTATCATTCTAGCATCCAAGCGGCACCGTTTGAAGTATTGTATGGTAGAAAATGCAGAACGCCTCTATGTTGGAATGAAGTGGGGGAGAAGCAATTGGCAGGGCCAGAAATAGTACAGTTAACAGCAGATAAGATTACCCAGATTCGGGATAAATTGAGAACAGCTCAAGACAGACAGAAAAGCTATGCTGATCGACGTCGGAAACCGTTAGAGTTTCAGGTTGGGGATTTTGTAATGTTGAAAGTATCGCCCTGGAAAGGAGTCATATGTTTTGGGAAGCAAGGTAAACTCAGTCCGAGGTATATTGGTCCATTTGCAATTACTGAAAGAATTGGGGAAGTGGCTTACAGATTAGATTTACCTCCAGAATTAAGCAGGATTCACAACGCGTTCCATGTATCGAATTTTAGGAAATGTTTGGTGACTTCAGACCAGGCAGTCTCTCTACCAGATATCCAGGTTGATGAAAAGCTGAACTATGTGGAGGAACCGGAAGCTATAGTTGATCACAAAGTCAAAGTATTGAGGAACAAAGAAATCAGACAGGTAAAGGTTCAGTGGAAACATCATCGAGGTCAGGATGCGACGTGGGAATCGGAGTCGGAAATGAGAGCCAAATACCCTCATCTGTTCTCTTAACTGAATCCCGGGACGGAATTCTTTTAAGGGGGGGATGTTGTAATAACCAGGTATTTTATCTAATTTAAAATTGGAATTTATAAGTCTTGATTTTCGTATTTTGTGGAATTAAGAAATTTAGGGATAAGTTTTTATTTTATAATAGAAGCTTAAGGGTGTGATTTGTCAAGTAAAGCAAGTTTAGGGTTAGTTGGGTATTTTACCCAAACCTTTAAGACACAAACCGACTCAGTATACTAAATAGAAGAAATATCTCAAATTGAAACAGTAAAGTAGAACCCAAATAGTGTATGTGTGTGTGTGAAATTGTTCACGGCTGAGAGAGAGAAAGAGAAAGAACCGTAGAAGAAGAAGAAGAAGAATTAAAGACACTTCAGCTGGAATTTTGTATTGGTGTAGTAAAATCAAAGAGGTAATTATCTTATTCAAACACTCTTTTATAAGAATTAGGTTTCTTTTGGATTTTGAGGTGGGTTTAGGTAATCTTAGATGAATTTGTGTATTTTAGTGGCAATTTAGAGTGTTAAAAGGGGTTTAGAACATTTTTGTGCAATCTGGGGAAAAGTTGGATTTCCTGAAAATGAACTGAACTTATCTGAAAAAGACGATGAACAGTGTTCTTGCGAAAAGTAGGAATTCGCAAGCCTTGGTTGCGAAAAGTCCACTTTTCGCAAGCAGCTAAAGCGCATAGTTAAGTTTTCGTATCTGTTGGTTACGAAAAGTAGGGAACTCGCAACTGTGGGTTGCGAGAAGTGAGGTTTACGCATCTGTTGGTTGCGAAAAGTGAGGAACTCGCAACTGTAGGTTGCGAAAAGTAAACTTTTCGTAATAGTGGGTTGCGAAAAGTTGGGTTTTCCTGTTTATGTGTTAAAGAGTATGTATGCTTTAATTTGTTTCAGATATTAAGGATCTGGGTTAAAAGATAATCTATTTTGAAGAAAGTTTGAAGGACCTTGCTTAAAAGATCAGGTGAGTTTTATTTTAAAGAGTATTTTTACTGGAATACAATATGTGAATAATGAATTGTGATAAGTGTATGAATATGTCATACGTGAGTGATTATAATGGGATATTATAATTACGTGAGTATTATATGAAAATATAATACGTGGCCGGGCTTTGGACCGGTGTGATAAATTGGCTCGCAACCAATTGATTTGGCCATTGGTGGAGGGATAAGGTGGAATGAGACAGGTATGATGAATAATTGTTAGTTGGTATTATCTTACGTGTGTGGTATTTGTATTTATATAAATAGTGTTTTATATAAATGAGTTTTTAATGAATTACAAATGTCAGGGATTTACTCACTAGACCCTTAGGTCTAACCCTCATTTTCTGTTTTAAAAATTATGTATTCCAGGTGGTGATTCCAGTAAGAACAAGTAAATAGAATACTTGTTGGCTAGCTTTGGAGAAGATTATCATCATGATGCTACGGATGCTTTTGTAGTTATAATTTTTTTTATCACTATGTAATTCAAAGTGGATCAAGTTGTAATGAATTTTTATGTTCAGACTTTAGATGGGACCAAATGTGAAAGATGAAGTACTTTGTTGTAAACATGTTATGGAATGTATGTTATATGTTTGTTTCGTTATGCGGGACGTTACAGATAGCTCGATGTAGAGCTTTGATTATGATTTGTATGTATTGCATCTTATTTGAGAATTACATAATTTGAGTGCGCTGGTTATTCTTTTGGAGTCATGTGTAAATTTCTAAATTAAACAAGCTTGTTTTGGATGGTGAGATCCCAAGGTAAAGAGCCGGTTTGGGTTGAACTTGGTGGTTTTAGGTTGAAGATCCGGTTTGGGTTGATGCTTCAATAGAATAAAGATCTGGTTTGGGTTGATGTCTCGCTAGGCTAGAGATCTGGTTTGGGTTGATGCCTCACTTGACTAAAGATCCGGTTTGGGTTGTTGTAACAATAGACTAAATGTAATACCCCGGGTAAGTTCGTTAGTTAAAATACTTTTTTCCGTTAAATTTAGTTAACCTTAAAGTTGGATGTTAGGGTAAGTTTGGGTAAATTATAAGTTTAGGGGTGTTTGGGTCATTAAAGAGAAGTTCAAGGTTCATTGGGTAGTTGTGGTTTGATATTACCCCTTAAGCATCAGATAGTATTCTGATAACCTAAATTTAGAAAGTGTATGTGTGTGTGGAGGCGAAAAGCAGCAGAAGAAGAAAGTTACGGTTGCTACATCAATTGATTTGGTTAAAGTTGATTTTGAGGTAAGTACCTTTACATTTTGTGCTTGTAATCATAAGTAGAAGATATCTATCGGTTTAGAAAGATCGATTTTATTGTTTAGTATTAGTTTCAATTGAATCTGAGAAAATGGAACCGACTGTGTTCTTGAGAGTCCCGGGGAAGTCCCGGTAGATCCCGGTCATTTCGACTCCCGGTAGTGTGGAGTCCCGGTATAGTCGACTCCCGGTGATAGAGACTCCCGGTACTGAGAAGTCCCGGTACTGAGAAGTCCCGGTACTGAGAAGTCCCGGTACCCTGTGTAGTCCCGGTAGTTGTTAAGTT
The DNA here is from genome assembly GCA_033807775.1 of Saussurea involucrata. NCBI lineage: Eukaryota > Viridiplantae > Streptophyta > Magnoliopsida > Asterales > Asteraceae > Saussurea > Saussurea involucrata. Next base: position 45,760,906 of record CM066314.1, on the reverse strand, counting down.
TTGACAATTGGTTGCAGTAAGCAGTGAATCAGTTGGGGATAGGAACTTGATAGGTTTTATATGATTGGCTTGTAAGGCAATATATATACCTTAAATTGTTTCAGATTCTGTGGAGTCGTGGTAAGAGATAAGACCATTTTGAAAGGAGCTTACGAGCGTGTGTAATAATCAAAACAAGTGAGTTTTACTTTAAAAGTATTTTTAACTGGAATACATATACGTATGGTTTGGGAATGTGATAATGTTGGTCCCGAAAGGCCTATACAAGTTTGTAGAAGGGGGGGGGGGGGGGGGGGTTGAATACAAACACACTATTTTACTTTTCTAAATTGTTTATTGATAAATCATTAACAATTTACAGCTTGTTGCGGAAACAAGATTAAGGATAAACCTAAATCTAAACAAGTTGGAACACTAAGGTTTCTTGCACTAAGAAAGATAAGGAGATTACTAATAAAATCCTATCTTGAGAGAGATTTGAACTTGTCCAGAGTTAGCAAGTTACTTCAAATGAAGTGAGTTCATCTCTTTATATACTGCATGCATTAAATGCAAATCAGTATATACTTTACACGTGTCATCAGCTAGTTGGTTGCATGTCATTGACCTTGGTTGACAACCTTAGTAGCCGTAAGGATGAACAGTGTAGTATCAGAGTGGTTGTACGATTTCAGGTATTCGGAGGTTCTTTTCTGACATTTCGTACGGAGGCGTGCAAGGGTGGTTAAGACAAAAGTACTTTGTACGGAGGACTTCATGATCAGCTTTCGTTGAATCAGCGATTATCATTTACTATTCAGCAGATGATAAAGTTCAGCGATAGCTGAAGTCTTGTACTTGATACTTCACGTTGAGTGGACAAATCTGAGTCTTCGCTGATCCGCATCAGTTCATTAGGAGACTTGTCGCTGGTTCTTGAGCTTGATCTTCGACTTCAGCGTAGAACCTTTGTTGACGTGAAACTTTTCTTCAGGGATCATAAGTAAACAACTAACTTATCAGCGATCACCATAAGGACTGAACAGGCTCAGAGCATTATGGTGAACAGTGTTCGCTGAATGTTTAATTTAAAGAGCGAGAGTTCCTATCAGCGGTACTGTAAGATCTTAGTACTTATCAGCGATAGTGAAACTCTGATACATATTGTTTACTTACAATTTTCACTAAGTATTTAAGAGAGGGTCATAATCAAATCACTGAGGGTTTGGATCAACAATCTCCCCCTATTTGATTATGACATAGCAACAAAGAAAATTGCTATTTAATGAAAACATAAGGATAAAAAGAACTCATAAGATATTTGTCCCTTTTACTGTTTTCTGGGATCTTTTCAGTACTGATGGAGTAAAGTACGTTCGCTGAAATCTTTCTTTAAATCTTTGAATCAGGTTACAATGAAGAACAGAAAGATTACAAGTACAAGCGAAATAATTTACAAGTACAGAAGGATAACTGATACAATAGAGAAAAAGGCGATTATATCAGTTTTCAAAAGGTTCTTCCTTAATGAGAAGTTCATCAAGGGTCGTATTTTCAGTGGGGATCATCAAGTCAGGAACCGTTACACCTCGTTTTCTTTTGTTCAGCGCTTCTTCAAAGATCAAGGGTTTTAGGTGTCGTGCCTGAATGTCCTTTCTGAAGTCACACCAGTAGATAAGATCTCTGAGCTGTTCGATTGGAGTGATTGGAAGCTCAGCGATCCGTTGAAAGCATTTACGTTCGTCGTAGTCAAGAAAGAATATTCCATAAGGATTACTGATGACTTTACCAGGGACGAAAAGTTCACATGGTGGCAAAGAGATGTCAAGGGCAGATAGATCAGGATCAGTACCAAGCACTTCAGCGCGAGAGAAACCAATTCCAGTTTCATTTCGTATGACAGGACCTGAGTTTGGATCTTGACGTTTCTTCTTTGGAGAGCCCCTTTTTCTTTTCAGCTTTAGATCAGGAACAGGAGGAATATCCACACAAGAAGATATCAAATCGATCTGTCTGTTTATCAGTTTTTCGAAATGATTCTTGTACTTAGATTGTGATGATTGGATAGCTAACCTCATCTCCAGCCATTCAGAGAGACCATACCTTTTTACAGTATCAGCGCGAAAGGTTTCAGTTTGGCCATCTTCTCTGAACAGTTTGATGTCAACAATAGGTACTCCGATAGAGGTTCTTCCAGAGATCAATACCTTGTTGATCTTCGCTGGACGATATCTGAAGTGAATTTTCTCTTTACACCAGATCAGGGTAGTCTGAGAAACTTCAGTTTTCTTTTCCACGATTTTCTGGGCTTCTTCCCACAGCTTTCGTTGGATTTGAATGGGAACACGCTTCAGCTTTGGGTCTTTGACAGATTCTTGAGTGAGCTTGATGGCGTATTCTCTGTCTTTCTCTTCAGCTTCCTTACTTTCAGCGATGAGGCGTTCAGCTCTAAGGTGTTCCTGGTATTCAGCTTTTGAGATTCTGAACTTAGGAGGAACTGAAGGCAGTTGATCAGGCCTTAGAATGATTCGCTGATCCTCGAATCGCTTTATTATTTCTTCTCTTCTCTTTTGATCCTCTTCACTTAGCTTTTGAGGAGCTGAGGAAGGTCTGTTTCTGTGTAAGAGAGGTTGTTCTTCTGGTTCATCAGTCTCAGAGATCAAATCCAAGACTGGGATTATTTCATCTGCAGCAACTGGCTTTATTTGTGAAGTCGCAACAGTAGAACCTTCAGCGACATCCTCAAACAGGGGAGAGGGCTAGCTTAAACGCAGCGATCTTACAAATAAGAACTGGGTAGAAGAACTTGGGTAGAAAAGATAGAAAAAGAATGTGGATGTGTAGAGAGGTTGTGCAGTAGAACTGATTGTGTATGGATATGTTCAGGGAAGGAATATAGGTAAAGTTTAATGTACCTGACAAACCGGCTTTTTAAGCAAGATCGCCAGATTTTCATCTTCAGCGAGGCCTTTGTCTTTGCTTTTCTCAGCGCCAAAGGCTGAGGGCTTTGTCTTTGTCTTCTCCCCTGATGGTTCTTTTATTGAGATTCCTTTAAGAGCTTTGATCCTTAGGGCAGGTTTGACGATAAAGAAATCATCGTCATCTTCATCATCATCATCATCCTTTCTTGGAGGGAAGGATGGTTCGTCTTCAGGGATTTCGATGTCTTCATCTTCTTCTGCTTCGGATTCCTCAGCATCTTCTTCGAGTTGCTCCCCCTCAGATACAGAGGCGAGCTTCTCGGTTCCCTCAGGGTTTTCATCTCCCTGAGGTCCAGCGGTCAGATCTTCATTCCTCTCTCCCCTGATAGATTCATCATGGGAAAGGTCTTCAGCGCTTTTGTTCAGATCTTCAGCGCTTTTCTCAAGATTTTCAGCGGTCTTCTCCCCCTCTTTTTCATAATGACTGGGGGAGGAATGGGCAGACTCAGCATTGGTGTTATCTCTGTCTTCAGGGCCAGAGATTTTCACACAACCTTCAAGCTTTGCTATTCTGTCTTCTAGGCCAGAAATAGGAGGCGTGATTTTCTTCAGCTATGTGCGATCTGCCTCTGTGAAAGATTCCAAAATAGGGACAGGGGCAGGAGCAGGAGCTGGACTATTTTCCTTGTGGACCAGCGTCTCGATCATCGTCTTCATAGAACTAACGTCGGTCTTTATAGAGCCTAAGTCAGTCTTGACCTCTGACATATCACCCTCTAATTTTCCAACCGATGTCTTCAGCGTTGTTACTTCGCTGGACATGGTCGAAACTGAGGTTTTGAGGCTGGTGTAGTCAGTGTAGATGTCGGAGAGCACCTTGGCAAAATCGCTGAGCGTCTTATCAAGACTCTTGATGTCTTCAGTGGAAGCTTTCTTCTCCACCACCGTTGTCAGCTTTGTCAAATTCTCTCCAGCGTTTGTTATAGCTGTTGAGTTGTTGGAGAGTGTGGTGGTGAGACTGGTCAGCTTTTTTTCCACGGACTTCAGAGAGGCGTCGATGTCTCCCAAATTAGGACCTGTAACACATAAGTACTTGTGAACAAAGGAAAGCTCAGAAGTTTCAGGTTTAGTTACAGTGTTAAAGGTGGGATTTGTACCTGCAGGAGGATTGATGAACTCGTCAAAGTTGCAAGTTCCTGAATAATGTTCCACATCCTCTTCGAAAGTACGGTGAGGAATGGTGATCTCTGCAGGTCCTTTCTTCATCATTTGTTGAGAAGCGTCAGCAGTGGCTTCGGGAACGATGGCATCTCCAGTGATCTTTGGAGGAGTGACCAAGTGAGTGGAGGGAGAAGCGAAGGTTAAGATTGGGGTTCGGGTTCTGAGTTCAGCGTTGGAATCGCTGACAATCACTTCATCAGTCTTTTGAGAGACTGAGGGAGGTTGGGTAGTTTCCAAGTTTCTAACCTCAGCGTTTAGAGACGCTGAAGCCTGGATTAGAGGGATGGCTTGAACGGGTGTGGCAGAGCGTACCACAGAACCTTCCTTCAGCTCGTCAGAATGAGCTGAGGAGTCTTCAGCATGGAATTGCTGGGGTTGCTCCTTGGTTTTCTTGATCCTTTTGGAATCAAGTTGGGTGTGTGAGGGTTTCCTTTTCTTAGAAGGAGATAATTTTGTGGCCGGGGTATCAGCGATGGGTATTGTCGCTGAAGGAGCCACAGAAAGCGGAGAATTTAGAAGAGTGAGAAGAGTAGAGAGACGTACCTCATTGGCGACAGGCTTGAAGTCGAGAACCTTAGGGCCAATCTGAGAAAGTTTCAGATCACCCTCTTCAGGATAGCTGTCCTTCAGGCCATATTGAAAGATGGCGCTGATGAATCGTGGGTAAGGAACCCATGCTGGTCTGTCAGCGGCAGAATCGACACGTTCAATCAGGTCATCATAAATAATGGAGGCCCAGTCAATGTGTAGACCTTTCAGCAGTGCGTATCCCATGGACTGCTGAGGTTGGGCGGCTTGATCAGAAGATCCGGATTTCGCTGTCATGCAGCTGATCAGGTGAGCGAAGATGAAATTCTTCTCGCTGGGCATCTTGGATTTCTTTATCAGCGTCAGTTTCTTCTCAGGCTTCTTGTCCCTTCCAATATCCCAGATATAACCCATTGCGTCAAGGAAAGCAATGATTGCTTCTCTGTCAGCATGCTTTTTATGGTCAGGGAATGGAATGAAGGGTTTTTCTTTGGTAGCATTTGGGAAGTTCAGGGCTTTGCGGATTATGGCTGGTGTGATCTTGATTGTGCCATACTCAGTATCGCTGAGTATGCAGTCGATGGTTTTGGATGGATCTTTGGCAGAGGGTAGCTCAGTGTGTCTGGCAGAGTACCAGAATTGGGATAAGAGCCGCTGACTGGCAGGAGGTGTTATGGTCAGGGCTGTGTAGATGGGGATGTTCTTCAGAAAACTTACAGCATCGTCCAGATGTGATACTTGCTTCTGAGGAGGAAACTCGAGAAGAACTGAGAGGTTGTTGGCCTTAGTCCAATCGAGTTGATCCAGCTCGAACTTAACCTGAGGGGCTTTGAAGATATCCATTTCCCCAGAGTCAGCAGAGATGGACTCAGCGGTAACATTCAGCTTTGAAGTTGCCATTTCACTGTATTATCAGTTCAACCAAAGATGTTAATAAGAATTATCTTAATGTGGAAATAAATTTCCATTAAGATTTTTCGAATTTTGTCCATTTCATTCAGACAAAAATGTCTTAATGAAGATTAGGGTTTTTCTTGATTTTTGAAAAGAAATGTAAAACCCATAAAGTCTTGTATTCCAGTTTCTAAAAGAAAATTGGATACGAATGAAGAACAAGTTTAAGATTTAGATTTAAAACTTGAAGAACAACCATGAAATGGTTGTGTTTATAAAACCATGAAAGAAATGATTTTATTTTTGAGTTCTTTTGTTTGATCTTGTGTAAAACAATGATAAGATCGAAAACAAGTTATCTGCATTTGAAAAGTAAGAACATATTAACCTTGAAGTTTTGATGATGAAGATGATGAACATTTCTTGAGGTTTTTGAGAGCACAAATGCAACAGAGGATTCTTTCTTGCGGAGGAAGATTTGATCGCGTAAAAGACAAATATAAACAAAGAGTTGTTTATATATGGATTTTTAGAGAGAGAAAACCTTGAGCGGGAAAAGGTTTTCATCATGACACGGACACGTGTTTGCATTTGATTGGAAGTTTGAACGAAACGTGCAAACGTGTGTCAGAAAGAAATCGTGCCTAGTGTAATCCGTTGCAATGACGTCACAACTGTCCTTTCACATTCTTTTAGGATGTCTCTGAGGTTTTGAAAAACTCATGGACTCTTTTGAAAAACATGAAGCACTGAATAGAAAATATCAGTGAAGGTTTAAGAACTTTCAAAATATCGCTGTTAAGGAAGAGATATTCGGCGATGTAGTTTATTTTGAAATCTTGCATTTACATGCGATTGTCAGAGAGAGAAAACATACCTGGATATTAGTTTAACCAAGTTTATTCAGAGAGAAGATGATGAAATGGTTTATATGAGTTGATTTTATCCCGAAGACTATACAAGTTTGTATAAACGTATCGCTGATCAAATGTGAACCGCTGAAGATTTTACCCTTCAAAGTTCAGCATTCCAAGCTCGCTGATGAGAAAGTTGAATCTTGTCTCATCAAGAGGTTTGGTAAATAAATCAGCTAACTGATAATCAGTTGGGATAAAATGAAGTTCTATATCACCATTCATCACATGATCTTTGATAAAATGATATCTGATTTCTATGTGTTTTGTCTTTGAGTGTAGCACTGGATTGTTTGCTATAGCGATGGCACTAGTGCTATCGCAATAGATTGGAATTTTGGAGAGCTGAAGATCATAGTCTAGTAGCTGATTTCTCATCCACAAGACTTGAGAACAACAGCTTCCAGCGGCTACATATTCAGCTTCAGCTGTGGAAGTGGACACTGAGTTTTGCTTCTTACTTGTCCAACTTACCAGCTTTCCACCCAGGAGCTGACATCCTCCTGTGGTGCTTTTCCTATCCATTTTGCAACCTGCAAAATCACTGTCTGAATAGGCGGTTAGATCGAATCCTGAGTCTTTGGGATACCAAAGACCTAGATTCGCTGTACCCTTAAGATATCGAAAGATTCGCTTTACAGCTTTCATATGAGATATCTTAGGTTCAGCTTGATATCGTGCGCACAGACATGTTGCAAACATAATATCGGGTCGACTAGCTGTAAGATACAATAGTGAGCCGATCATCCCACGGTACAGCGTGACATTGACAGGAACACCCTTTGTGTCCTTATCAAGTATCAGCGGTGGTGCCATAGGGGTTTTCATAGCTGAACTTTCAGTTAAGTCGAATTTCTTCAGCATATCTTTAACATACTTTCCCTGATTTATAAAAGTTCCTTTTTCAGTTTGCTTAATCTGAAGACCAAGGAAATATGTTAGTTCACCCATCATGCTCATTTTATACTCATCTTTCATTCTATCAGCGAAACGAGTACAAAGCTCAGGGTTAGTAGAACCAAATATAATGTCATCAACATATATTTGAACTAAAATGATATGACCTTTCACTTTTCTAAAAAATAAAGTTTTGTCAATCTTTCCTCTCTCAAATTTTTCAATATGGAGATAAGTAGAGAGAGTATCATACCATGCACGAGGAACTTGCTTTAAGCCATAAAGTGCCTTGTCCAGTTTATAAACATATCCTGGACGCTTAGGATCTGAGAATCCTGGAGGTTGTTCCACATATACTTCTTCATTCAACTTTCCATTTAGAAACGCTGACTTAACATCCATCTGATGTACAGTGAAGTTTTTGTGTACAGCATATGCTAAGAAAAGACGAATAGATTCAAGTCTTGCTACTGGAGCAAACGTTTCGTCATAATCTATGCCTTCCTCTTGTCTGTATCCCTGAGCAACAAGACGAGCTTTGTTGCGAGTTACAGTACCATGTTCGTCCAACTTGTTTCGATAGACCCATTTAGTGCCTATCACCGTTTTGTCAGTTGGTCTACGAACAAGTTTCCAAACTTTGTTTCTTTCGAATTCAGTCAGCTCTTCTTGCATAGCACTGACCCAGTTTGGATCTCTGAGGGCATCATCTATTTTCTTTGGTTCAGTTAGAGAAATAAAGTTAACAAATAAACAAATATTACCTGCACTTCTACGAGTCTGAATACCAGCGTTGGGATCACCAAGAATTTGATCGATTGGGTGATTTACAGTCCATCGCTGAGCAGGAGCATACGTCGCTGTCTTAGTCTGAACTGGAGAAACTGAAGATGAGGCTTCAGCTACTTCTGGATTATCAGCTAAGAGAGGAATGTTTGCATTTGTCACTTCATTCACTGATTGCTGAGAAAAAGATGGAATTTCTGAGACATTTGGATCAACTGCAGGTATAGTGTTTATAGGAACAGCTGAGACCCAAGATGTTTCAGCTTCACTATTCTGCATATCTGGAATGATAGTAGGACCATCATTTTCTACGGTGTGAGCATGAGGAGTGGGAATATCTTCTGAATCACCAAGATGAGAAAAAATCCATTGATTCAGTTCTTCTGTATCAGCGTTCGGTTTAGAGTTCGCTGAACGGGATTCGTCAAACATGACGTGAATAGTTTATTCTACAGTTTGTCTTCTACGGTTGAAGACTCTGAAGGCTTTGGAGACTGAGGAGTATCCAAGAAAGATTCCATCATCAGCCTTAGGATCAAACTTTCCAAGGGCATCTCTGTTGTTCAGTATGAAACACTGACATCCAAAGATGTGAAGAAAGCTGATTGAAGGCTTTCTCCTATGAAAACGTTCATAGGCTGTCTTTTTGAATCTTTTAACTATCAGCGACCTGTTTTGCGTAAAACAAGCAGTGTTGACAGCTTCTGCCCAAAACTGAGTAGGCAGGTGAGAATCGCTGAGCATTGATCATGCAGCTTCAATAATTGTTCTATTTCTTCTTTCAGCGACTCCATTTTGTTGCGGTGTTCTCACTGACGAAAAGTTGTGAGAAATACCCTTACTCTTAAGGAAGGAATCAAGAGAACTGTTTTTGAATTCAGTTCCATGATCACTCCTTATTGAGCGAACAGTCATATTGTTCAGAGTTTCCATCTTCCGAACAAAGGTGATGAGTTCTTCAGGGGTGTCACTCTTAGAACGGAGAAACATTACCCATGTGTAACGAGAGAATTCATCAACTATGACCAACGTATATTTCTTTCCAGCGATGTATTGTTTGTTAACAGGGCCAAACAAATCCATATGGAGTAGTTGTAGAGGAGATGACACTGAGGAAACTTGCTTTGACTTAAAGCTTGCCTTGGTCTGCTTCCCTTTTTCACACGCTGAACATAAAGACTCTTTGGCGTATGAATGTTGAGGTAGACCAGTGACTAACTCTTTGGAAGAAAGAGTATTCGGCGTCTTGAAGTTGAGATGTGAGAGCCTCTTGTGCCATAGCCAGTTAACATCAGAAGATGCCTTTGAGAAGAAACAGGAGTTCTCAGTGGTTGTTGAGTCCATGTTTATTACATAAACATTTTCCAAACGATAACCGCTGAGAGCTATCTTCTCCTTTTTGTCAGAGACAAAGCAGGATTCCTTCGTGAAAATCACTTTGTTATCCATGTCGCAAAGCTGACTGATGCTCAGAAGATTATGCTTCAGCCCTTCAACATATGCGACTCTTCTGAAGGATGTTGTACCATTTGAAAGTACACCATACCCTCGGGTGTGTCCTTTTCCATTTCCACCGAAAGTCACAGAGGGACCCTTCTCTTCCTTGTATTCAGCGAGCAGGTTTTTCTTTCCAGTCATGTGTCTAGAGCATCCGCTATCGAGATACCAGATACCCTTCTTAACCTGCAATACAAAGGAAGATTAGTTTTCCTTGGGTACCCACTTCACCATGTATACGCGTTTGTCAGTGGAAGAAGTTGGAATGGGTTCAGCAGTCTTTGCAGCATTTGAAGATTCAGCTTTGTCTTTCTTCACTTTGGTCAATTTCTTAACCTCAGCGGTAGGAGTCACCTTGACCTGAATTGCAACTGGTTTGGTCTTCTTGGGTGCTATCTTCACCTTAGCTATCTTATCAGCTTTGGTGGCTGTGGGGCACTTACTTGCAATATGATCGGTAAGTCCACAGTGATAACATTTCCTATAACTAAAAATAGTTCTAGGACCACTTGAGTGTTGAGCTTTTAATTTGGAATTAGAAGTGCCAGCACCAAGTACACTATTGGTTTTTGAAATAGGACGAACATTCAGTTCTTCAGATTTCTTACCAAGGACATCTACTCTGAGTCTAGGAGTAGGTCGCTGAACTGATCCAGAGGTCTGATTTCTAGAACCAGATGAATGAATCACTAAGGCTTTGGAAGCATTCAGCTTAGGTACTAAGGTACCTTTCTGAGGATTTTGATAAATAACAATTCCTTTACCTTTGTCTTTAGAGACAGAGGTAGGTTTGGAATAAACCATTTTCTCCTTACCTTTTGAGGAGGTAGGAGTTTCCTCAGGGATTGGTGTAACCGACGAGGAGTACTGAGATGATGAAGTATCAGCAACTGAGGATACGAACGTTCCAAATTTAAGCATTGAACGTTCAGTGGTTGGTTTTGGAGTATCATATTTATAACCCAGACCACGTTTATCACTCAGAGGAATCTGAGCCTTAATTATCTCAGTGATCTTTGTTGAAGAATTACACCATCCTTCAACAGTAGCTTGTTCAGCTTTTAATGCAGCGATAGCTTCTGCTCGTTCGATTTTGACTAGCTGATTTAAATAGACTTGATCTTTAAAATCATCTTCAATTTTAGAAAGCTTTTCTATTTGAAGGTGGCAGTTTTTAAGCTTTTCAGCAAGATCAAGATTTTGGTTTTCAACCACAGCTTTGCCGTTCATGGCTTCGTATAAACTTCTAGTCAATAGATCGATTTTACGGAGACTATCAGCTTCATCAATATTTGCAATATTGGTAAAGAAAGAAGGTGATACCTGAATGGCAAATGTTGAAGTGGAGGGAATGTCTGAACTTTCTTCCTCTTCTTCAATCTTAGCCATGAGACATTGATTTGCTTCATCATCTTCAGAATCAGATGATGAGGCTTCTTCATCAGAAGCAGCCCAATCATAGTCAGCCATCAGGCCTTTTCCTTTCTTCTTAAAGCTTTTCAGCTTTGCATACTTCTCCTCCAGCTTTGAGTATTTATCATCTTTATTCCTTGGAACAAATGATTTCTTTGTAAAAGCTGAAGGTCTTATGATTTTCTTTGACCTGCACTCATTAGCGAAATGACCTGTCTTTTCGCAGTTGAAACAAGTAGCAGTAGCCTTATCAACAAAAGCTGATGTTTTAGGCTTGTCAGCTATGGAAAGAGTTTTGTTCTTTCTAAACATTTTCTTCTTGGCGAATCTCCTGAACTTTTTAGTTAGGAGAGCCAAGGATTCATCATCATCTGAAGAATCAGAATCTGATGACCTTTCAGAGTTACTTTCTAACTCAGTGATAGTGACCGAAGGTCGCTGAGTAGAAGGTTCCTCTGAGAGTAAAGCAACAGGAGTGCTTTTGGAATCTTTTACAAGATTCTTCTTAAGATGGCTAGATTGCTCATGATTCAGAAATGTACCATATAAGGTTGAAAGGGTCATTGATTTAAGATCCTTTGACAGCTTGAGACACATGGCAAAATTGTCCCAGCTTTCAGGTAAACATTCTAGAAACTTTGTCAGCACTTCAAAGTTAGAATATTCCTTACCAACCGTTTTTAGATCTATAATTAAGCAATTAAAACGTTGGTGAACTTCAGAGAGAGTTTCATTCTTGCCAGAAATGAAGCTTTCATATTGTCTTACCAGGTTGATCTTTCTTGAGTCCTGGACTTCAGACGTTCCTTCATACTGAACACATATTGTGTCCCACATGGCTTTTGATGACTTCAGGTTCATGACGGAATGGTAGACTTCGTCAGGAAGGGCCATGGATAGTATGGATCTGGCTTTTGTGTCTATAGCCACTTTCTTCTTATCTTCATCGGTCCACATATGTATTTCCTTTGGAATCAGCCTTTCCGGAATAGCAGCTCTAGTTGCAGTGGCTGGAACTAAAGGATCAATAGTTACAGGGATGTGTGGGCCGTTTTCAAGATAGTAGGTCATAGTAGGGTCTACACCTTCTAGGAAGAGCATCATCCTATTTTTCCATAAGTTGAAGTTATCTCTGGAAAATCTAGGGGGTTTTGCAAGAGAACCATTGTCTATATAGTTTGTGTTTGTGTGGGAGGCCATTTTCAGATAATAGCAAGGAAAAGAAATATCTTAGATTGGATCTTGTTTATGAGATTAAACAAATCCGCTCTGATACCACTTGTTGGTCCCGAAAGGCCTATACAAGTTTGTAGAAGGGGGGGGGGGGGGGGGGTTGAATACAAACACACTATTTTACTTTTCTAAATTGTTTATTGATAAATCATTAACAATTTACAGCTTGTTGCGGAAACAAGATTAAGGATAAACCTAAATCTAAACAAGTTGGAACACTAAGGTTTCTTGCACTAAGAAAGATAAGGAGATTACTAATAAAATCCTATCTTGAGAGAGATTTGAACTTGTCCAGAGTTAGCAAGTTACTTCAAATGAAGTGAGTTCATCTCTTTATATACTGCATGCATTAAATGCAAATCAGTATATACTTTACACGTGTCATCAGCTGGTTGGTTGCATGTCATTGACCTTGGTAGACAACCTTAGTAGCCGTAAGGATGAACAGTGTAGTATCAGAGTGGTTGTACGATTTCAGATATTCGGAGGTTCTTTTCTGACATTTCGTACGGAGACGTGCAAGGGTGGTTAAGACAAAAGTACTTTGTACGGAGGACTTCGTGATCAGCTTTCGTTGAATCAACGATTATCATTTACTATTCAGAAGATGATAAAGTTCAGCGATAGCTGAAGTCTTGTACTTGATACTTCACGTTGAGTGGACAAATCTGAGTCTTCGCTGATCCGCATCAGTTCATTAGGAGACTTGTCGCTGGTTCTTGAGCTTGATCTTCGACTTCAGCGTAGAACCTTTGTTGACGTGAAACTTGTCTTCAGGGATCATAAGTAAACAACTAACTTATCAGCGATCACCATAAGGACTGAACAGGCTCAGAGCATTATGGTGAACAGTGTTCGCTGAATGTTTAATTTAAAGAGCGAGAGTTCCTATCAGCGGTACTGTAAGATCTTAGTACTTATCAGCGATAGTGAAACTCTGATACATATTGTTTACTTACAATTTTCACTAAGTATTTAAGAGAGGGTCATTATCAAATCACTGAGGGTTTGGATCAACAGGTAATTGGTGATTACGTGTTTATATGTATGGTATATGTGAATTATAATATATTGAGGTATTATATTTACATGAGTATTATAATGTGTTATAATACGTTGGCCGGGCTTAGGACCGGTATGTTTGGCTATAGAATCCGTATAGCGTTGTTTGGCTGTAGATGTTGTACAGCGTTGTAAATTTATTAGTTGGCTTGCAACCAACTAATATGGCCAGGTTGAAAGAGAAGGGAAGGTATATGATGTGTCAGTTCAATTATATATTTTTGATCGTGCTGTGTGATTTATATAAATAAGGTTTATATATATGATTTCGAACTAACAGGGATTTTTCTCACTTAGACCCTTAGGTCTAACCCTCATTTTTGTTTTAAAAATATGTATTCCAGGTGGTGGATCGAGTAAGAGCAAGTAATTAGAGTAACCGACGGATGGCTTTTGTGAAGGATTATATGATGAAGATTTTGGCATGTTTTGAAGTTGTATTACAATACTAAATGTTATGTATGTATTTAGTACATAGTTTATAGTATAATGGCTTCTGCTAAACGTAAAAGAGTACGGGACCGTACTTGTAATGTGATGTCTCTTTTGTTATATCGATGTTGTGTTACATTATGTGATTTGTTGTGTATATGGGAAATGGGTTGTTACAAATGGTATCAGAGCCTTAGTTTAAGGGATTTAGGTATTTGTATCTGTACCTATACTTAAACTGCATGTGAAGTAGGATGTCCCTATTATTGTAGAACCTTGGGATGATGAAGTATAAAATGGGAAGAAAGAACATCATGTAAGGTAATTTCAAATTACACATGGCCAGTGTAATTGTGATCTTACAGGTACATGTTTGAACTGGAATACCTTGTTATATGGGGTATATGCTTAAGTGTATATTAACCTTGTTTGAATCTACAGAATGGCAAGTGGTACTAGACGAAAGAACCGAGGAGGAGGAAACCCGAATAGTACTAATCCGCCGATAGGAACAGGGGACAGGGGAGGCAGAACTGGGGGCAGAGTCGGGGGTAGAAACGGGGGTAGAGCTGGAGGTCGAGCCGGAGGCAGAGTCCAACCACATGGTACAGAGTTCGTTACCAGGGATGATCTAATGGCAGAAATGGGAAGACTGCAGGCTAGCATATAAACAATGTTTGATCGAAACCGTCATAATGAAGCTGAAACACCGGATCCCGGGCCAGAAGATGAAATGCCAATTACACCAACTGTTGTACCAATACAAAGGAGGTGCGACTACAAAATGTTTTAAAGCTGTAGACCTTCGACATACTCAAGAGACAGGGATCCCGTGAAAGCAATGAGATGGATGAAGGAAATAGAAGTTATTTTCAAGACAAGCAAGTGTGCGTATGAAGATAGGGTATTGTACGGGACAACAATGTTAAAAGGGGATGCTTTGTATTGGTGGGAATCTTTTATTCATTCTAAAGGATCTGATGTTTATTCTACCCTCTCTTGGGAAGAATTTGTGATAGCCTACGGGAAACAATTTTGTCCCCAAGCAGCCGTCAAACAACTGGAAGGGGAATTTATGAACTTACAACAAGGAAACTTATCCGTTCGAGACTACACCGCTAGCTTTCTGGAAAAGTCTCGATTCGCAGAATACTACGTTGCTATGGAGGCGATGAAGACGGAAAGGTTTATCTTTGGGCTGAACTCAGAAGTCAGAAGGCTAGTGACTGCAAAAGGACCCGATACCTTCTCAGCTGCAGTTGATGCAGCAGAGAATGTTGAAAGAGATATTAGAAGGGATGCTGGCGATAAAAGTATCGGGAAGAGAAAGTGGGAAGGACCACAACACGATCCGAAGAAGTCCCGATTTCATAGGTATGATAGCCGTCCGCCGTTTCGACCAGCGGAAAGACCGTGTCAGAAGTGTAAACGCGTCCACCAAGGAAATTGCCAAGGTGATTTACGAGCGTGTTATAAGTGTGGGAAGACCGGGCATGTCATTAAAGATTGTAAGGTAACGCGGTTATGTTTCTTATGCAATTCTCCGGATCACCTTCAGTCCGACTGTCCGCGGGGGAGGATACAGCAAGGTGGGTCATCGGGCAGGCCAGCAATTGTTAAACCAGTAATACCAAGACTGGAACCGCCAGTAACCAGGGGTCGCGCATTTCAAATGACTGAGACTTTTTTAATAAACTCTACACGTGCTAAGGTGTTATTTGATTCTGGTGCAAACCAATCGTTTGTGTCTCCTGCATTTGCTGCTTGCCTGTGTTTGAAACCTAAAATGCTAGAACATGCTCTAGCAGTAGATACGGCAAATGATAATCAAGTGTCAGTTAAAGAAGTATTTGATGGCTGTGTGATAAATATAGAGGGGTGTGGAGTGCCGATACAATTGTTTTCGATAACTTTGATAGAGTTTGATGTAGTAGTTGGGATGGATTGGTTAGCTGAGAATCAGGCTAACATAGTGTCAGGATCGATTCTTAACAAGAATTAAACTTCTTAGAAACAGAATTTAGAGAATCTTGCGGAATAGAACTCTAAATCAATTAAAGAACAATCAATAGAAATTCAATAAACTGTATATATATCAAACAGTTATAACTCACAAGTTTTACACCAAAACCTCAATCTTGTTGAACAGACTCAACAAGACGATTTCTACTTCTCTAGAAATAGGATCTATGATCTTGAGGTTAATTCACTCTTGAATATCGAATTCTGTATATTATCTATCTTCCTTTTTCGTATTTTCGTGTGTTCTAATAGCTATCTATCAATACTATTTATACAAAAGTAATTACAAGATAACTATCAAAAGTAAATTGATCTTCTGAATCTTCGTTAAACATATCTTGATCAATTCCTTATTTGTCTCCAAAAGCATCGCATACCAAACTTATCAACTCAGCAGTATTAATGATGATTTGGCTCAGCAGTATTAACAACCTTCAGCAGTATTAATCTTCACAGTCTTCAAGCAGTAGTAACTCAGCTCAGCAGTACTAACCATGTCTAGCAGTAGTAATTTGGTCTAGCAGCACTAACTTCATCTAGCAGCAGTAACCTTGCCCAGCAGTAGTAACGAAGAACTGGCAGTAGTAATGAAGACTTAGCAGTACTAACTATACTTAGCATATCTTCAGTTCCCAACACATAGTTTGTGATAAGAAGTTAATAAATGTTGTATTACCTGATAAAGGACCAGTAGTGATTTATGGTGATCGTAGGAATCATCAGTCTAGCCTTATATCTATGATAAAAGTCCGTAAGTGTGTGAATAAGGGTTGTCAGAGTTACTTGGCTTACGTGATAGATATTAAGCCAGAAAAGGATAGGATGGAAGATATTCCTATTGTTAGTGAATTCCCTGAAGTATTCCCCCGAAGACTTGAATAGTCTTCCGCCCGTTAGACAAGTAGAGTTCGGTATAGACCTGATTCCTGGAGCCACTCCTGTAGCCCGTGCACCTTATCGTCTGGCACCTCCAGAGATGAAAGAGATGATGGCACAACTACAAGATCTGTCCGATAAAGGCTTCATCAGACCTAGTTCTTCACCGTGGGGAGCACCAGTGTTATTTGTTAAAAAGAAGGATGGTTCGATGAGAATGTGTATCGACTACCGAGAACTGAATAAGCGCACGATAAAGAACAAGTATCCGTTACCCCGAATTGATGACCTCTTCGATCAGTTAGTTGGAGCTTGCTATTTCTCCAAGATTGGTCTAAGATCCGGTTATCACCAGTTGAAAGTTAAAGAAGAAGACGTTCTAAAGACTGCTTTTCGAACAAGGTATGGACATCATGAATTCTTAGTAATTCCATTCGGACTGACGAACGCTCCAGCTGCCTTTATGGATTTAATGAATCGGGTATGTAAGCCGTATCTCGATAAATTTGTTATTGTATTTATCGATGATATCCTTATCTATTCCCGATCCAAGGAAGAGCACGCACAACATCTTCGTTTGATTCTGGAGCTACTGAAGAAGGAAAAGTTGTATGCAAAATTTTCTAAATGTGAATTCTGGCTACGGAAAGTTCAATTTCTGGGGCACGTGGTTTCTGAGAATGGTATACAAGTTGATCCGATGAAAGTGGAAGCAGTTGAAAAGTGGGAACCGCCGAAGACAACAACCGAAGTACGTAGTTTTCTGGGTTTAGCCGGCTACTATCGGAAATTCATAAAAGACTTCTCTCGTATTGCCACGCCTTTGACTAAGCTGACCCGGAAGAACCTGAAGTTTGAATGGAAAGCAGAACAAGACGAGGCATTCCGGATATTGAAAGAGAAACTGTGCAGCGCACCGATTCTATCACTACCTGAAGGTTCGAAAGATTTTGTTGTTTATATTGATGCGACAAAACTGGGATTGGGATGTGTAC
Organism: Saussurea involucrata; assembly: GCA_033807775.1. Classification (NCBI taxonomy): domain Eukaryota; kingdom Viridiplantae; phylum Streptophyta; class Magnoliopsida; order Asterales; family Asteraceae; genus Saussurea; species Saussurea involucrata. Next base: position 45,743,236 of record CM066314.1, on the reverse strand, counting down.
TTATGCAGCGGGGAAAGGTTATTGCTTATGCTTCTCGTCAATTAAAGGATCATGAAAGACAGTATCCTACGCACGACATGGAGCTTGCAGCAGTTGTCTTCGCATTGAAGATTTGGAGACATTATTTGTATGGTTCCAAATGTCAGATTTATACTGATCACAAGAGTCTCCAACACCTCTTTGATCAGAAGGAACTGAATATGTGACAAAGGAGATGGCTAGAATTGCTGAATGATTACGACTGTGAAATCCTTTATCACCCGGGTAAGGCGAATGTGGTGGCGGATGCGCTGAGTCGTCAAGAAAGGAGTGGAACAATAAAAGTTATTTTGCTACGAATTGAACTCCTACCCAACATATATGACGAATTGCAGAAGTGTCAAGTGGAAGCTTATCAGGATGAACATCTGAAATCAGAACGGTTAGCGGGGATGTCAGCATTGCTAGTAAAATATGATCGTGGGTTATTGTGTCTGGGAAATAGAGTGTGGGTACCTCGTTTGGGTGGGTTGCGTGATCGTGTTTTACAAGAAGCTCATCAATCCCGTTTCTCTATTCACCCAGGTACAAACAAGATGTATAAAGACCTAAAGCAATTCTATTGGTGGCCGGGAATAAAAAGAGGGATTGCTCAGTATGTGGAAAGATGTGATACTTGTAAGAAAGTGAAGATCGAACACCAAAAGCCGTTTGGTCAACTACAGCGGCTAGAAATACCTATGTGGAAGTGGGAACAGATTACCACAGATTTCATCACGAAACTACCAAGGACTCCGAAAGGATTTGATTCTATTTGCGTGATCGTCGACAGATTGACAAAGTCTGAACACTTTCTACCGATAAAGGAAACCGATTCGATGGAGCGATTAGCTAAGTTGTACATTGACGAAATAGTAACTCGACATGGAGTTCCAATCTCGATCATTTCTGATCGTGATAGTCGTTTTACTTCGAGATTTTGGAGAAGTTTTCAAAGGGAAATGGGAACACAGATAAAGTTAAGTACGGCATATCATCCCCAAACAGATGGTCAGAGTGAACGAACGATTCAGACCTTAGAAGATATGCTCCGGGCTTGCATTTTTGATTTTGGGGGATCAAGGGATAAGCACTTACCGTTGATCGAGTTTGCATATAACAACAGTTATCATTCCAGCATACAAGCGGCACCGTTTGAAGTACTGTATGGTAGGAAATGCCGAACGCCTCTATGTTGGAACGAAGTGGGAGAGAAACAGCTAGCGGGACCGGAAATAGTTCAGTTAACTGCCGATAAGGTTACTCAGATTCGAGAAAGATTGAAAGTGGCTCAAGATAGACAGAAGAGCTACGCTGACCGACGCCGAAAGCCATTGGAATTTCAAGTTGGGGATTACGTAATGTTAAAGGTTTCGCCGTGGAAAGGAGTCATCCGATTTGGGAGACAAGGTAAACTTAGCCCAAGGTATATCAGACCGTTTGCAGTTACAGAATCGGTGAAGTAGCTCACCGATTAGATCTTCCACCAGAATTGAGCAGGATTCATAACGCATTTCACGTATCAAACTTCCGAAAGTGTTTGGTTACTCAAGATCAGGCAGTCTCCCTACCCGAGATACAAGTCGATGAAAGACTGAATTATGTGGAAGAGCCGGAAGCTATAGTTGATCATAAAGTTAAAGTGCTACGGAATAAGGAGATCAGGCAAGTGAAAGTTCAGTGGAGGCATCATAGAGGTCAGGATGCTACGTAGGAATCAGAGACGGAAATGAGAGCCAAATACCCTCATCTTTTTACTTAACTGAATTCCGGGACGGAATTCTTTTAAGGGGCGATGATGTAATACCCCAGGTAAGTTCGTTAGTTAAAATCCCCTTTTCCGTTAAATTTAGTTAACCTTAAAGTTGGATGTTAGGGTAAGTTTGGGTAAATTATAAGTTTAGGGGTGTTTGGGTCATTAAAGAGAAGTTCAAGGATCATTGGGTAGTTGTGGTTTGATATTACCCCTTAAGCATCAGATAGTATTCTGATAACCTAAATTTAGAAAGTGTATGTGTGTGTGGAGGCGAAAAGGAGCAGAAGAAGAAAGTTATGGTTGCTACATCAATTGATTTGGTTAAAGTTGATTTTGAGGTAAGTACCTTTACATTTTGTGCTTGTAATCATAAGTAGAAGATATCTATCGGTTTAGAAAGATCGATTTTATTGTTTAGTATTAGTTTCAATTTAATCTGAGAAAATGGAACCGACTGTGTTCTTGAGAGTCCCGGGGAAGTCCCGGTAGACTCCCGGTCATTTCGACTCCCGGTAGTGTGGAGTCGCGGTATAGTCGACTCCCGGTGATAGAGACTCCCGGTACTGAGAACTCTCGGTACTGAGAAGTCACGGTATTGAGAAGTCCCGGTACCCTGTGTAGTCCCGGTAGTTGTTAAGTTTTGACAATTGGTTGCAGTAAGCAGTGAATCAGTTGGGAATAGGAACTTGATAGGTTTTATATGATTGGCTTGTAATGCAATATATATATACCTTAAATTGTTTCAGATTTTGTGGAGTCGTGGTAAGAGATAAGACCATTTTGAAAGGAGCTTGCGAGCGTTTGTAATAATCAAAACAGGTGAGTTTTACTTTAAAAGTATTTTTAACTGGAATACATATACGTATGGTTTGGGAATGTGATAATTGGTGATTACGTGTTTATATGTATGGTATATGTGAATTATAATATATTGAGGTATTATATCTACATGAGTATTATAATGTGTTATAATACGTTGGCCGGGCTTAGGACCGGTATGTTTGGCTATAGAATCCGTATAGCGTTGTTTGGCTGTAGATGTTGTACAACGTTGTAAATTTATTAGTTGGCTTGCAACCAACTAATATGGCCAGGTTGAAAGAGAATGGAAGGTATATGATGTGTGAGTTTAGTTATATATATTTGATCGTGCTGTGTGATTTATATAAATAAGGTTTATATATATGATTTCGAACTAACAAGGATTTTTCTCACTTAGACCCTTAGGTCTAACCCTCATTTTTGTTTTAAAAATATGTATTCCAGGTGGTGGATCGAGTAAGAGCAAGTAATTAGAGTAATCGACAGATGGCTTTTGCGAAGGATTATATGATGAAGATTTTGGCATGTTTAGCAGTTGTATTACAATATTAAATGTTATGTATGTATTTAGTACATAGTTTATAGTAGAATGGCTTCTGCTAAATGTAAAAGACTACGGGACCGTACTTGTAATGTGATGTCTCTTTTGTTATATCGATGTTCTGTTACATTATGTGATTTGTTGTGTATATGGGAAATGGGTTGTTACACTAAAGATCTGGTTTGAATTGATGTCTCCTTAGACTAAAGACTTGGTTTGAGTTGATGTCTCCATGGACTAAAGATCCGGTTTGGGTTGATGTCCAAGATTGATTAAAGATCTGGATAGGCTTGATGTCATAGGCTTTTCCATCCATGAAACATGCGTGTAACTTATAATTGTGGTTTAACTTGTGTATCCACCACATTCGATGAAATCGGGTTTCCCCCGTCACCGAAAGGTGTTGTTTCGGATATTTCGTTTATCCATGTTGTCGATGACGTACTATATTTATATGGATTGTTTTCCCTGATTTATGGGCGCTATATTATGCCTAATCCTTGTTTGGATGTTTTGATTATTGGAGCTTTATTCGCGTTGATATTATTTGGAAATTTAATATTTATTCACATCTTGAGTGAGTTTTGGAATTGAGTCCATTGTTGAGAAATGGTTTTCATTGGAGCTCGTGCGTTTGGAAAAATGGGTTGTTGGTATATTTAATACAAATCCCTTTTTGGAAATCATGATTTAAGTTGCAGCCTTTTGTCTAACTCTTGAACTCACTAGGCGTTAGCCTAACATTTTTATTTGTCGGCATGTGCAACATGTTGAGGTCGGGAATAATTCTAGTGACAATGTGAAAAGATGAGTGCTAGTAGTGTGCTCGAGAGATGAATTGCTTAGTGAAGTCTTCCACATTTATTTTGGGAATAACAACTTGTTTTTGGGTTAAGTAACACCTGACTTTATTTGGTTATGTTGTATGACTTGACTTATTCGCTGTAGGAGTTGTTACTTTTTATATGTTGAGGTGTATCCAAGGATGGTTTGTAGAAGGGATTTTTATCCTCATTTGGTTATTTTATCGAAGTTTTTAGTAGTTGTTATTGTAATACCCCGGGTAAGTTCGTTAGTTAAATCCCCTTTCCGTTAAAGTTTTGTTAACTTTAAAGTTTTTATTTAGGGAAAGTTTGGATAAGTTTATAAGTTAAGGGTGTTTGGGTCATTAGTGAGAAGTTCAAGGGCTAAAATGGTAAAATAAGTTTGATATTATCATCTTGTAGACTTCAGATATTTTCATTCAGTAATCATCCAGAAAACCTAAGTGTGTGTGTGTGTGTTGGGAAGAAAAGGAGCCAAAGAAGGAAAGAAGGCTAGGAATTCAATTTGGAGTATGTGGAAGTGAAAATAAGGTAAGTTCCTTTGTATTTTGTGTTTGTAATGGTTGGTAAATGGTTTCTGTCGGATTAGAATCAATAGAACCGAACTGGTAGGAATTTCTGTCGATTTCTGGGTAAAATAGGAAGAACCGACAGAGGTGTCCGGACACAGTATGAATGTGTCCGGATAGTTCTGTTGGGGGTGTCCGGGTGGTTATGTCGATGGTGTCCGGATGACTTTCTGAAGGTGTCCGGACAGGGTTTTATCCGGGTAAGTCCTTCTTGTTATACTTTTCCGGATGGAATGGGATACCGGATGGTATCCGGATTCCTCATGTTGTCCAGATTCTTTGTGTTGTCCGGAAAGTTGTTCGGATACTTTGAGGTTTCCGGATAACTTGGCTGTCTGGGTAATTTTGAGGATAAAAGTTATGTAGATGTATCTAGAGTCCATAACCTGCTAGTAAGTCTTATACATAAGTTGGTAAGAAGATATTTGTATGTAAATGGTTTCAGATTCTGAGAATTTTGGATAAAGGATCGGATAACTCGGAGAAAGGTTTGGAAGCATATTGTAAGCATTCAGGTGAGTTTTGCTTTAAAACGTTTTTGAACTGGAATACATATATGTGTATAAATATATATATATATGAGATGATTATTGTAATAACCAGGTATATTATTTAATTACGTTGCTAGTATTATTGAAGGATAATTAAATTTGGAAAATAATATAAGTCTTTATGTTGAGTTAGTTTTGTGGAGATAGAAGTTAAAGGGTTAGTCTTAAAATTTTATAAAGTAATTAAAGGGTTGGTTTTGACACTTTTGAGAAGTGTGAGGGTTGTTGGGTAAGAAAGGGGGTTGGTGGCCTCCTCCATACCGTCCTTCACCTAAAAGAGGCAAGGTGTCTCTTTATTTTCATTTTAGAAAAGAAAGCAAGTGTGTGTGTGTGTTTTGTGGTTCACGGCCGAGAGAGAAAGAGAGAGTTTTAGGAGTGATTTATTGCATTAAAGTAAAGAAGATGAAGGGTTGTTGCAGTTTGGATTGAGATTGAAAACAAGAAAACATAAGGTAAGAATCCTATATTAAATCTTACATTTTGTATATTTTGAGCTTTTTAGGAAATTTAGTGGGTTTTGGTAATTTAAGAGATAAATGTGTGTTTTAATCTTGGGTAAGTGTTCTAGTAGTGGTAGTGTACATACCTGCAAATTTTCATAGTGATTGGAGCCTTAGAACTTGTAAAAACATAGGATTTTAGACATCAGGAACTGGGTTTTTTTTGCTGGATGTTCATTCGGCTCGCAACCATAGGTTGCGAGGGAGTGATTGCGAGGGAAGGATTGCGATAGGCATAGTTTTCAAATGATGGATTGAGAGGGGCATAGATTTTCAAATGATCATGTTGCGAGGGATTTTGAGGTGTGTGCTTGCGAGCTTGAGGTGTGTGCTTGCTAGCTTAGTTAGTTGCGAGGGATTTTGAGGTGTGTGTTTGCGAGCTTGAGGTGTGTGCTTGCGAGTCGTTTGGCTTGTTTTTAAAACAAGTACTTGTGTTTATTTGTGCAGCTTCTGTGAATTTGGGATCGAAGGATCAGGCGCTTGTTTAATAATCTTAGAAGGGCTTTCGGACATAAACTAACCAGGTGAGTTTTACTTTAAAATGTTTTCAACTGGAATACATATATATGTGTACAAATGTATATATGAGATTGGTTATATCTGATTTGAAAGGTGATATATGGTGTGGTGATAATGTGTTTACATTAAGAGATATATATATCTAAATATATAGAAATGATTGGAATGTGATGACGTATTTACAAATGAAATATATCATATATTGAGGTATGATTGTAAGGTGATATATGGTGTTGTGATAATGTGTTTACATTAAGAGATATACATCTATATATGAACATGGTTGGAATTTTGGTGGAAGAAGTTATAAATGTCAATGTGATATATTGGTACATTTATATATTGTGTTTATATGGTTATGTGAATTTCACTAACACGATTGCAGAGTAGCCGGGTTCCGGTGTGCGGACCGGTGAGTGACCGGGTTCCTGTGTGCAGGACCGGAGGGTAGCCGAGTTCCTGTGTGGACGAACCGGTGAGTAGCCGGGTTCCGGTGTGCGGACCGGTAACGTTAATTAATTTATTTAGTTGACGTTTATTAGTTGGCTTGCTACCAACTAATATGGCCATTGTGGAGGAATAAGGGGGAATGAAAGGTATTTGATGCACGAGTCATGATTGGTAATTATATACGTGTAGTATATGGTGGTATTTCTATAGTTATCATACATGATGTGATAATTTATTTATATTGAGATGTATACTTGATTGGATTGTAGTAACGCAATTATAAAAGAAAATGTCAATTATATATATGTGGTTGAAAGGAATGGTATTCGTTGCACGAGTCTTGGTTGGTATTTAATTCTGTGTGATACGTATCCGTGTTTATATAAAAGATTTTATATAAATGGATTTTCTAACGTTTTGCAAATGACAGGGATTTTCTCACTAGACCATTAGGTCTAACCCTCATTTTCTGTTTTAAAAATATGTATTCCAGGTTGAGGATCGTTTGTTAGCGAAAGTGAAGAATTAAAGTATAAGGCGAGGTTGATAGCTAGCAAGGATTAGGAACTGTTCATGTTCTTTGTTGTATCGTTTCGAGACTGATCTGGGACCGTATGTGAATTATTTGTATTTTCTTTATGAATGTAACGTCGTGATGCAATATATGTTATTTGAATCATGTAAGGGAAACCGGGTTGTTACAGTTGGTATCAGAGCCTTAGTTTAAGGGATTTAGGTATTAGTATCTGTACCTAGACTTAAACTGCATGTGAAGTAGGATGTCCCCATTATTATAGAACCTTGGGATGTTAAGTATAAAAAGGAAGAAGGAACATCATGTAAGGTACTTTCAGATTACATTTGGCCGGTGTAATTGTGAACTTACAAGTACATGTTTGAACTGGAACACCTTGTTATATGGGGTATGTGCTTGTGTGTATATTGACCTTGTATGAGTTAACAGAGTGGCAAATCAGATTTGATACATGGACGAAGACGAAGACAGGTATACTCATATAAACTTTACACGTGCTAAAGTGCTAATTGACTTCGGTGCAAACCGATTATTTGTGTTGTTAATCTTTTGTTGCTTGATTGCATAAGAAAAGAGTTTGATAATTGTGTTGGTGATATAGATAGAAGTGGAGTGCCTATTAAGTGATTCTTGATAATCTTATTGGAGTTTGAAATAGTAGTGAGTATAGTATGGTGTTGGAACTTGATTTTTGTTGAAATCGTCGAGTAGGTAATAATGAAGTGATCCTCGGTAATTTGGTATATATTGGAATAAGTGGTTAAGATGAAAGAAGAGATTGTCGGGTGTTTGATTTAAAGTTTCGGTTGTTAACAAACTTTATATTTAAGGATGTATGAATTATTTTGATAAGGCTTAGTGAACGAGTAGGTTTGGAAGCATTTGGTGTTAAAAGAGATTGGTTCTAATTTAGTAAGAATGTGACAAATATTTTGGATGATATCGAAATTAGTGTGATTATTCTTTATGATATGGCTTGGGATAAATTCAAGTAAGAAATCAAGGAAAAATTTGAAACTAGAAAGCGAAGAGTGTTTTTGGAATGATTTGTAAGGAAAAGTTATTAGTGATCAAAGGCGATAACCCGTTGTCATATGTGTTTGAATTTGGAAGATTGTTCAAAGTGGTAAATTAAATTTATATTTTAGGGACGAAAGTGGTTGGTAGTTTAAATTGGATTGAATGGTCTAATACTTGCAATTGTTATCAATTTTCAAATTGAAACCGCATGTTAGAATTTTGGAAAGATATTGCGAAAATGTAGAATGTGGCGTTGTGTATAATTCAGTATTTCAAACACCATGTTATGCCTCCAAGCGTTAAAGTTTATGTTATGAATAAAATTTCGAAGGTGTTAAATGATTTGTGATATATATAAATATATATAAATTTTGTGCTGAAAGAGGCACGATGATAAATTTTGTGCTGAAAGAGGCGCGATGATATATTTTGTGCTAATCGAGGCACGAGGAGAAATAAAGATGTACTGATTCTGTTAATAAGATGTTTTTATGGTTGTTATATTTTTGGGGATGGGTGAATAGTGTAAACCCAATTTGTTTATTATTGTTTTGAAAGAATAAGTTAACGATATTTGAAATATGGAAAAGTGTGTGGTTGTTTCGAGCAATGGGTGTGATTTCGGTTTAACTCAGTTAAGTCCCTGGTATGAGGTGTGGGAAATTGTTGGTTAAAAACGGTAATCGTTGAAATTGGGTGTGTGCTATTGGTTTAGAGGTGAAAGAAAGCTAGCTCACAGGATCGGTCTAGAGTAAGCACCTCCTAGTAAGCTATCCTTGGGGAAGCGTGTTTATGTTGAGAAGAGAATGGAAGAAAGTAGCCAAAGGTAGAGTACTCAGTGTAATTTTTTTGCTTTTTAGAGCATGGGAGTATGTATACTAGATTGCCTAGTGCCTATTACACTATGTCGTAGAACTATTACCTGCTAGTAAGAATTTGTACTAGTCCTGATAGGTTGTTGAGTGAATGCTTTATAAGTGGTATACAGTAGGAACTATATAGCCTTAGAACGTTTGATTTAGTTCTATTGCACAGCTCTTGCTTGAGTCTAACCGTTGTGGGATAGAATCCTTGTTTCAAATGTCTATCCGATTTCACACTGTATGCGACTCTGCATTCGCGAGGCAACTCGTTATGGCTAGTGGAGATTTTCGTCATGGCAAGGGTAGTAGGATGAGGTGGAGCTGGAGTCTAGACGTGTGAGGGATATTGATGTGATCGACCTGAAGTATTATACTTTGTTTGTATCGTAAGGAAATTTCCTTTGGGAAAAAGAGTTTTTGTAATTAGAAGGGTACTATTTTTGTTGTATGCGCCTTAGTATTGAAGGGTTACATAGTGAGAGTTCATTTGGCCCTTCCTGTGTAATTCTGCGGAAGGGCTTAGCCGAAGCAAGTGAGGTTGAACTGTTAGAAAACACCGATTTGGATTGGGGGGTTTAAGTTGCAAAAGGGATTTATATTATCAAGTGTTATGATTAGTGGGAAGGATATTTGGATCAAATAATTGTGATGATCATGGGATGAACTTGGTGGTGTAATTCGAGGTAGACTTATTATGCATGTGGTTGAAAAGTTTCGGTTAAGAAGGGTGAGATTAATATTGGTGAAACTCCCTTTTGGAGTTGTTTAAGTTAAAGAGTTGTTTTTAACTGGTGCTGGATTTTGCGTGTTAAGCTGTTATTGAGTTATATGAATAGTGGCATGAAATTTTATCGGAGTTGTAGTGAATTCCTTTCGGCTTAGTTTTGTAGCGAATTTATTACTATGTTGATTCGATAATTTTTCGGTTGGGTAAAGAGAGACCGGTGTTGATAAATTTCAATTGCGGAGTGTTTAATTGAAACGAATGTCTAAAGGTTTGTGTTAGTATTTTTATGCAAAGTGGGAGATGTAAGGATTTGGTGTGATAGCGAGTTTGTTATTTTATTAAGAAATAAATTGGTGTTGATATTCTTGGATGGAAGTCGGTATGAGTTATGGTGGTGAGGTTATTGAGATAATTATGTGTGAGATTGTGTCTTGCTGATATTCGAGAAATTAAGTTTTTTATTTAGACTTTATTTTAATTTGATGAATGAATTGGTGTCAAGTGCAAATAAGTATGGTTATATGATTATAGTGATTATGCTATGCTTTCATGGGAAATGGAAATGGTAGGATGGAGTTTTCGGGGTTGATAAAATTAAGAAATTTTCCGTGAGAAAAAGTGATTCGTGTTGAGAATATTCTATTCCATGAAAGAGTTTAATAAATCAGTTGTATTGGCTAAGCAAATTTTACATTGGAAGCATATGATTACGTTTGTGAGTTAGTATTGTAAAAGTGTAGAACACGACGTGTGTAGTAAAAGGCCGGTGAAGTTCAAAGTAGAATTAGCCTGATGATGTTCTGAGTAAGCATATAATGTCGTGTTATTTGAATTAGATTTATATAACTATAAGTTATTTCTTTTATGAGATAGATGCATTTTCGAGTTAATTTGGAACCTTGTGGGATTTGATTATTGAGTGAGTGTCGTTGTTTTAAAAGGGGTGGATTTCTTGTGAGAAATTTTAACTCTTGATGTCTTGGGTTGAATTATTGAAATAGGAATGATTGATAAACTAGAAGCAATAAAGCGGTTGGTCTAGCAATTAGATATGTTCATAGAATTTGATATCCATTCGATAGTAGTTACCCTAGTTCGTTGCTTGAATGAATTCCGGGACGAAATTCTTTTAAGGAGGAGATGTTGTAATAACCAGGTATATTATTTAATTACGTTGCTAGTATTATTGAAGGATAATTAAATTTGGAAAATAATATAAGTCTTTATGTTGAGTTAGTTTTGTGGAGATAGAAGTTAAAGGGTTAGTCTTAAAATTTTATAAAGTAATTAAAGGGTTGGTTTTGACACTTTTGAGAAGTGTGAGGGTTGTTGGGTAAGAAAGGGGGTTGGTGGCCTCCTCCATACCGTCCTTCACCTAAAAGAGGCAAGGTGTCTCTTTATTTTCATTTTAGAAAAGAAAGCAAGTGTGTGTTTTGTGGTTCACGGCCGAGAGAGAAAGAGAGAGTTTTAGGAGTGATTTATTGCATTAAAGTAAAGAAGATGAAGGGTTGTTGCAGTTTGGATTGAGATTGAAAACAAGAAAACATAAGGTAAGAATCCTATATTAAATCTTACATTTTGTATATTTTGAGCTTTTTAGGAAATTTAGTGGGTTTTGGTAATTTAAGAGATAAATGTGTGTTTTAATCTTGGGTAAGTGTTCTAGTAGTGGTAGTGTACATACCTGCAAATTTTCATAGTGATTGGAGCCTTAGAACTTGTAAAAACATAGGATTTTAGACATCAGGAACTGGGTTTTTTTGCTGGATGTTCATTCGGCTCGCAACCATAGGTTGCGAGGGAGTGATTGCGAGGGATGGATTGCGATAGGCATAGTTTTCAAATGATGGATTGAGAGGGGCATAGATTTTCAAATGATCATGTTGCGAGGGATTTTGAGGTGTGTGCTTGCGAGCTTGAGGTGTGTGCTTGCTAGCTTAGTTAGTTGCGAGGGATTTTGAGGTGTGTGTTTGCGAGCTTGAGGTGTGTGCTTGCGAGTCGTTTGGCTTGTTTTTAAAACAAGTACTTGTGTTTATTTGTGCAGCTTCTGTGAATTTGGGATCGAAGGATCAGGCGCTTGTTTAATAATCTTAGAAGGGCTTTCGGACATAAACTAACCATGTGAGTTTTACTTTAAAATGTTTTCAACTGGAATACATATATATGTGTACAGATGTATATATGAGATTGGTTATATCTGATTTGAAAGGTGATATATGGTGTGGTGATAATGTGTTTACATTAAGAGATATATATATCTAAATATATATAAATGATTGGAATGTGATGACGTATTTACAAATGAAATATATCATATATTGAGGTATGATTGTAAGGTGATATATGGTGTTGTGATAATGTGTTTACATTAAGAGATATACATCTATATATGAACATGGTTGGAATTTTGGTGGAAGAAGTTATAAATGTCAATGTGATATATTGGTACATTTATATATTGTGTTTATATGGTTATGTGAATTTTACTAACACGATTGCAGAGTAGCCGGGTTCCGGTGTGCGGACCGGTGAGTGACCGGGTTCCTGTGTGCAGGACCGGAGGGTAGCCGAGTTCCTGTGTGGACAAACCGGTGAGTAGTCGGGTTCCGATGTGCGGACCGGTAACGTTAATTAATTTATTTAGTTGACGTTTATTAATTGGCTTGCTACCAACTAATATGGCCATTGTGGAGGAATAAGGGGGAATGAAAGGTATTTGATGCACGAGTCATGATTGGTAATTATATACGTGTAGTATATGGTGGTATTTCTATAGTTATCATACATGATGTGATAATTTATTTATATTGAGATGTATACTTGATTGGATTGTAGTAACGCAATTATAAAAGAAAATGTCAATTATATATATGTGGTTGAAAGGAATGGTATTCGTTGCACGAGTCTTGGTTGGTATTTAATTCTGTGTGATACGTATCCGTGTTTATATAAAAGATTTTATATAAATGGATTTTCTAACGTTTTGCAAATGACAGGGATTTTCTCACTAGACCATTAGGTCTAACCCTCATTTTCTGTTTTAAAAATATGTATTCCAGGTTGAGGATCGTTTGTTAGCGAAAGTGAAGAATTAAAGTATAAGGCGAGGTTGATAGCTAGCAAGGATTAGGAACTGTTCATGTTCTTTGTTGTATCGTTTCGAGACTGATCTGGGACCGTATGTGAATTATTTGTATTTTCTTTATGAATGTAACGTCGTGATGCAATATATGTTATTTGAATCATGTAAGGGAAACCGGGTTGTTACAATTATGTGGTAGGAATATGATTATGTGTATATAAATGACAATATGATGTAATGAGATATATATTGTATTTATATAAGCTTTGCACTACACGAGTGCACTTGTTGCCGGGTTCCGGTGTGCATACCGGTGTGTAGCCGGGTTCCGGTGTGCGGACCGGTTAGTAGTCGGGTTCCGGTGTGCAGACCGACGGGTAGCCGGGTTACAGTGAGCGGACCGGTTGTTGATTTATTAGTTGGCTTGCTACCAACTAATATGGCCATTTGTGGAGGAATAAGGTGAATGAGATGTACACGATGCACGAGTCTGGATTGGTATTTAAATACGTGTGGTATGTTTATATTTTACGAAAGGATTACCAAAGGTTTATCTAAACTATTTTGATACAAAGGATTTACATAAAATGTTTTATAATGATTTTGGAAAGGACCGGGATTAACTCACTAGACACGTTTGGTCTAACCCTCATTTTATTTTCAAAAATATGTTTTCCAGGTTAAGGATCGGCAGGAGAGGATGAAGTGTAGGAAGCTTTTATATATATTTTGTAATGTCAAGACTAATGAGACCGTACTTGGTTTGTTATGTAACTTTTGTTGAAAATCAATGATATGTATGAATGTTATGTATTATGATGTATGTTATAGGAACCGGGTAGTTACAAATGGTATCAGAGCCCTAGTTTAAGGGATTTAGGTATTTGTACCCGTACCTAGACATAAACTGCATGTGAAGTAGGATGTCCTTGATATATTAGAACCTTGGGATGCTAAGTATAAAAGGTAGAAGGAACATCGTGTAAGGTAATTTCAGATTACACCTGGCCAGTGTAATTGTGATCTTACAGGTGCATGTTTGGACTGGGATACCTTATTATATGGGGTATGTGCTTATGTGTATATTAATCTTGTCTGAATCTACAAAATGGCAAGCGGTACTCGAAATACGAATAGAAGAGGAGGAGGAAATCCGAATAGTACGAATCCACCAATAGGAACGAGGGGAAGAAGAGGAGAGCGAGGGGGAGGTAGATCCGGAGGTAGAACGGGGAGTAGAACTGGGGGTAGAACCGGAGGTAGAGTTCAGGGGCGAGGTATGGAGTTTATTACCAGAGAGATTTTATGGCGGAGATGGGAAGACTACAAGAAAATATCCAGGCTATGTTCGACCAAGCTCGTCATACTGAAACACCAGATCCTGGTTTGGAAGACGAAATGTCCATTACACCTACGGTCATACCAGTGTCAAGAAGGTGTGATTACAAGATGTTCTTAAACTGTAGACCTCCAACTTACTCAGGAGATAGAGACCCAGTGAAGGCGATGAGATGGTTAAAGGAAATAGAAGCCATCTTCAAGACCAGTAAGTGTGCGGATGAGGACAGAGTATTATACGGAACGGCGATGTTGAAGGCAGAAGCTCTGTACTGGTGGGAAGCTCACATTGATTCCACCAGGTCGGATGTATACTCTACTTTTACTTGGGACGAATTCACAACAGCATTCAATGGACAGTTTTGTTCTCAAGCAGCAGTTAGACAGTTGGAAGAGGAGTTCATGAACCTACACCAGCGAAGTTTATCGGTTAGGGATTACACCGCTCTCTTTCTGGAGAAGTCTCACTTTGCGGAGTACTATGTTGCCACGGAGGCTCTAAAGATGGAAAGGTTTATTTTTGGGTTAAATGCAGAAATTAGAAAGCTAGTGACTGCAAGAGGACCCGATACCTTCTCAGCCGGAGTGGATGCCGCGGAAAATGTGGAACAGGATAACCGGAGAGACGTTGGTGATAAGAGTGCTGGGAAAAGAAAACTGGAAGAAACGATGTACGATTCGGAAGAATATGAATCCCCGAGGTTTGATAGTTATTCACCTTTCAGACCAGTTGAAAGACCATGTCCAAAATGCAACTGTGTGCATCAAGGAAATTGTTATGTTGATCCTAGAAGTTGTTACAAGTGTGGAGGGGCTGGACATATCATTAAGAATTGTCGTGCAAACCGATTATGTTTCGTTTGCAATTCCCCGGATCATATTCAGTCAGATTGTCCGCAATGGAAAGCACAGCAGGGTAGTATGACGGTAAGACCAACGAGTGTTAGACCGGGAGAGAAACAAGGGCCTGAGCTACCGAAAGCAAAGGGTCGAGTTTTTCAGATGACGGAACAAGAGGTGGAAGAAAGTCCTGATGAGGTTACAGGTATATTTCTATAAACTCTATACGTGCTAAGGTGTTATCTGACTTCGGTGCAAAATGGTTTTTGGTATTTCCGTGCTTTTGTTGCTTATCTGTGTTAGAGATATAGGTGGGTGTGGGGTGGCTATTTAGTTAGTTACTATGGCTTTGATTAATTTCGAAGTAGTAGTAATAGGTATTCATACCTTATTGCTTAACCGAATTCCGGGACGGAATTGTTTTAAGGGGGAGATAATGTAATACCCCGGGTAAGTTCGTTAGTTAAATCCCCTTTCCGTTAAAGTTTAGTTAACTTTAAAGTTTTTATTTAGGGAAAGTTTGGATAAGTTTATAAGTTAAGGGTGTTTGGGTCATTAGTGAGAAGTTCAAGGGCTAAAATGGTAAAATAAGTTTAATATTATCATCTTGTAGACTTCAGATATTTTCATTCAGTAATCATCCAGAAAACCTAAGTGTGTGTGTGTGTTGGGAAGAAAAGGAGCCAAAGAAGGAAAGAAGGCTAGGAATTCAATTTGGAGTATGTGGAAGTGAAAATAAGGTAAGTTCCTTTGTATTTTGTGTTTGTAATGGTTGGTAAATGGTTTCTGTCGGATTAGAATCAATAGAATCGAACTGGTAGGAATTTCTGTCGATTTCTGGGTAAAATAGGAAGAACCGACAGAGGTGTCCGGACACAGTATGAATGTGTCCGGATAGTTCTGTTGGGGGTGTCCGGGTGGTTATGTCGATGGTGTCCGGATGACTTTCTGAAGGTGACCGGACAGGGTTTTATCCGGGTAAGTCCTTCTTGTTATACTTTTCCGGATGGAATGGGATACCGGATGGTATCCGGATTCCTCATGTTGTCCGGATTCTTTGTGTTGTCCGGAAAGTTGTCCGGATACTTTGAGGTTTCCGGATAACTTGGCTGTTTGGGTAATTTTGAGAATAAAAGTTATGTAGATGTATCTAGAGTCCATAACCTGCTAGTAAGTCTTATACATAAGTTGGTAAGGAGATATTTGTATGTAAATGGTTTCAGATTCTGAGAATTTTGGATAAAGGATCGGATAGCTCGGAGAAAGGTTTGGAAGCATATTGTAAGCATTCAGGTGAGTTTTGCTTTAAAACGTTTTTGAACTGGAATACATATATGTGTATAAATATATATATATGAGATGATTATGTGGTAGGAATATGATTATGTATATATAAATGACAATATGATGTAATGAGATATATATTGTATTTATATAAGCTTTGCACTACACGAGTGCACTTGTTGCCGGGTTCCGGTGTGCGGACCGGTGTGTAGCCGGGTTCCGGTGAGCGGACCGGTTGTTGATTTATTAGTTGGCTTGCTACCAACTAATATGGCCATTTGTGGAGGAATAAGGTGAATGAGATGTACACGATAGACGAGTCTGGATTGGTATTTAAATACGTGTGGTATGTTTATATTTTACGAAAGGATTACCAAAGGTTTATCTAAACTATTTTGATACAAAGGATTTACATAAAAGGTTTTATAATGATTTTGGAAAGGACCGGGATTAACTCACTAGACCCGTTTGGTCTAACCCTCATTTTATTTTCAAAAATATGTTTTCCAGGTTAAGGATCGGCAGGAGAGGATGAAGTGTAGGAAGCTTTTATATATATTTTGTAATGTCAAGACTAATAAGACCGTACTTGGTTTGTTATGTAACTTTTGTTGAAAATCAATGATATGTATGAATGTTATGTATTATGATGTATGTTATGGGAACCGGGTTGTTACAGTTATTTCCAATTTTGAGGGTGTTACATGTTATACGTAACACAGATGCATAACAGTGACATCTTTATACGTAATAAAACAATGGTCACCTTTTTTTGGAATTTCTACCACGTTACGCGAGAACCGTAAATGAGTAAAGTTTTTACACCATGATTCAAAACAATTGTGAAAGCGATCACATTTTTACATCGTTATACGTAACAACGATGCATAAAGGTGACATCCTTATATGTTTTAAGGAAACAATGGTCACATTTTTCATGTTACGCGAGAACCGTGTAAAACATACCCGTTTTTACATTATGTTTCAAAACAACTGTGGAAAATATCACATTTTACAGTGTTATACGTAACAACGAAACACAAGGAGACATTTTTATACGTTTCAAAGAAACAATAGTCCCCTTTTTCTTGTTTTTTCTACCACGTTACAAGAGAACCGTAAAGAAGTACAAGTTTTTATACCATGTTTCAAAACAAATGTGGAAAACATCACATTTTCACATTGTTATACGTAATAAAGATGCATAAAGGTGACATCTTTATACGTTTCAAGGAAAAAATGGTCACCTTTTTTTCTTGTTTTTCTACCACGTTACGCGAGAACCGTGAAATAGTACAACTTTTTACACCACGTTTCAAAACAATTGTGAAAGAGATCACATTTTTAAATTGTTATACGTAACAATGATGCATAAACGTGACATCTTTATATGTTTTAAGGAAACAATGGTCACATTTTTTCTTGTTTTTCTACCACGTTATGCGAGAACCGTGTATTAAGTATAGGTTTTTACATCATGTTTCAAATCAACTGTGGAAAATATCACATTTTCACATTGTTATACGTAACAACGATACATAAAGGTGACAGTTTTATACGTTTCAAGGAAACAATAGTCCTTTTTTCTTGTTTTTTCTACCACGTTACGAGAGAACCGTGAAGAAGTACATGTTTTTACACCTTGTTTCGAAATAACTGTGGAAAAGATCACATTTTTACATTGTTAGACGTAACAACGATGTTAAAGGTGACATCTTTATATGTTTTAAGGAAACAATGGTCACCTTTTTTCTTGTTTTTCTATCAAGTTATGCGAGAACCGTGTAAAAAGTACAGGCTTTTACACCATTTTAAAAACAATTGTGGAAAAGATCATATTTTTACATTGTTATACGTAACAACGATGTATTAAGGTGTCATCTTAATACGTTTCAAGGAAATAATAGTCACGTTCTTTCTTGTTTATTCTACCACGTTACGAGAGAACCGTGAAGAGGTACAAGTCTTTACACCACGTTTCAAAACAATTGTAGAAAAGATCACATTTTTACAATGTTATATGTAACAACGATGTATAAAGGTGACATCTTTATACAATGGTCACTTTTTTCTTGTTATTCTACCACGTTACGCGAGAACCGTGAAATTATACAAGTTTTTACACCATGTTTCAAAACAATTGTGAAAGAGATCACATTTTTACATTTTTATACGTAACAACGATGCACAAAGGTGACATATTTATATCTTTTAAGGAAACAATGGTCACATTTTTTCTTGTTTTACTACCACGTTACGCGAGAACCGTGTAAAAAGTACAGGTTTTTACATCTTGTTTCAAAACAATTGTGAAAAATATCACATTTTTATATTGTTATACGTAACAACGATACATAAAGGTGACAATTTTATACGTTTCAAGGAAACAATAGTCCCCTTTTTACGAGAGAACCGTGAAGAAGTACAAGTTTTTACACCATGTTTCAAAACAAATGCTGAAAAGACCACATATTTACATTCTTATACGCAACAACGATGCATAAAAGTGACATCCTTATACGCTTCAAGGAAACATTGATCACATTTTTTCTTGTTTTTCTACCACGTTACGCGAGAACCCTAAAAGAGTACAAGGATTTACACCATGTTTCAAAACAATTGTGAAAGATATCACATTTTTACATTGTTATACGTAACAATGATGCATAAACGTGACATCTTTATATGTTTTAAGGAAACAAAGGTCACATTTTTTCTTGTTTTTCTACCACGTTACGCGAGAACCGTGTAAAAAGTACAGGTTTTTACATCATGTTTCAAAACAATTGTGGAAAAGACACATTTTTACATTGTTATTATGTAACAACGATACATAAAGATGACATTTTTATACGTTTCAAGAAAACAATAGTCCTATTTTTTCTTGTTTTTTCTACCACGTTACGAGAAAACCGTGAAGAAGTACATGTTTTTACACCATGTTTCAAAACAACTGTGAAAAAAATCATATTTTTACATTGTTATACGTAACAACGATGCATAAAGGTGACATCTTTATACGCATCATGGAAACATTGGTCACCTTTTTTCTTTTTTTTCTACTACGTTACGCGATAAACCGTGTAAAACGTACAGGTTTTTACACCATGTTTGGAAACAACTGTGGAAAAAATCACATTTTCACATTGTTATACGTAACAGTGATGCATAAAGGTGACATCTTTATACGTTTCAAGGAAACAATGGTCACTTTTTTCTTGTTTTTCTATCATTTACGCGAGAACCATGTAAAAAGTACAGGTTTTTACACCATGTTTCAAAACAACTGTGGAAAAGATGACATTTTTACATTGTTATACGTAACAAAGATGCATAAAGGTGACATCTTTATACGGTTCAAGGAAACAATGGTCACCTTTTTTCCTGTTTTTTTGCCACGTTACGCAAGAATCGTGAAAGTGTACAGGTTTTTACACCATGTTTCAAAACAATTGTGAAAGAGATCACATTTTTACATTGTTATACGTAACAACGATACATAAAGGTGACATTTTTATACATTTCAAGGAAACAATAGTCCCTTCTTTCTTGTTTTTTCTACCATGTTACGAGAGAACCGTGAAGATGTACAAGTTTTTACACCATCTTTCAAAACAAATGTGGAAAAGATCACATTTTTACATTGTTATACGTAACAACGATGCATAAAGGTGACATCTTTATATGTTTTAAGGAAACAATGGTCACCTTTTTCTAGTTTTTCTACCATGCTACGCGAGAACCGTGTAAAAATTACAGGATTTTACACCATGTTTAAAAACAACTGTGGAAAATATCACATTTTTACATTGTTTTTTTAGAGGAAAAGCTTCAGGCAAAAATATAAAAGACAAGCAAAAACAAACCGACAATGAGTTTTAGGCAAGTCACAGCCCACCCAGCACACCCAGTCACATTTTTACATTGTATACGTAACAACGATGCATAAAGGTGACATCTTAATACGTTTCAAGGAAACAATAGTCACCTTTTTTCTTGTTTATTCTACCACGTTATGAGAGAACCGTTAAGAGGTACAAGTCTTTACACCACGTTTCAAAACAATTGTGCAAAAGATCACATTTCTACATTGTTATATGTAACAACGATGTATAAAGGTGACATCTTTATACGTTTCAAGGAAACAATGGTCACTTTTTTCTTGTTATTCTATCACGTTACACGAGAACCGTGAAATTGTACAAGTTTTTACATCATGTTTCAAAACATTTGTGAAAGAGATCACATTTTTACATTTTT
Organism: Saussurea involucrata; assembly: GCA_033807775.1. NCBI lineage: Eukaryota > Viridiplantae > Streptophyta > Magnoliopsida > Asterales > Asteraceae > Saussurea > Saussurea involucrata. The sequence goes on along the minus strand of CM066314.1, from coordinate 45,722,737 downwards.
AGACGCAACAACGATGCACAAAGGTGACATATTTATATCTTTTAAGAAAACAATGGTCACATTTTTTCTAGTTTTTCTACCACGTTACGCGAGAACCGTGTAAAAAGTACAAATTTTTACATCTTGTTTCAAAACAACTGTGAAAAATATCACATTTTTAGAATATTATACGTAACAACGATACATAAAGGTGATAATTTTATACGTTTCAAGGTTACAATAGTCCCCTTTTAACGAGAAAACCATGAAGAAGTATAAGTTTTTACACCATGTTTCAATACAAATGTGGAAAAGACCACATATTTACATTGTTATACGTAACAACGATGCATAAAGGTGACATCCTTATACGCTTCAAGGAAACATTGTTCACATTTTTTTTCTTGTTTTTCTACCACGTTACGCGAGAACCCTGAAAGAGTACAAGAATTTACACCATGTTTCAAAACAATTGTGAAAGAGATCACATTTTTACATTGTTATACGTAACAACGATGCATAAAGGTGACATCTTTATATGTTTTAAGGAAACAAATGTCACATTTTTTCTTGTTTTTCTACCACGTTACGCGAGAACCCTGTAAAAAGTACATGTTTATATCATGTTTCAAAACATCTGTGGAAAAGACACATTGTTACATTGTTATTACATAACAACGATACATAAAGTTGACATTTTTATACGTTCAAGAAAACAATAGTCCCATTTTTTCTTGTTTTTTCTACCACGTTACGAGAAAACCGTGAAGAAGTACATGTTTTTACACCATGTTTCAAAACAACTATGAAAAAGATCATATTTTTACATTGTTATACGTAACAACGATGCATAAAGGTGACATCTTTATACGCATCATGGAAACATTGGTCACCTTTTTCTTGGTTTTCTACTACGTTACGCGATAAACCGTGTAAAACGTACATGTTTTTACACCAAGTTTGGAAACAACTGTGGAAAAAATTACATTTTCACACTGTTATACGTAACAGTGATGCATAAAGGTGACATCTTTATACGTTTCAAGGAAAACAATGGTGACTTTTTTCTTGTTTTTCTATCATATACGCGAGAACCGTGTTAAAATTACAGGTTTTTACACCATGTTTCAAAACAACTGTGGAAAAGATGACATTTTTACATTGTTATACATAACAAAGATGCATAAAGGTGACATATATACGGTTCAAGGAAACAATGGTCACCTTTTTTTGTTTTTCTACCACGTTACGCAAGAATCGTGAAAGTGTACAGGTTTTTACACCATGTTTCAAAACAATTGTGAAAGAGATCACATTTTTACATTGTTATACGTAACAACGACACATAAAGGTGACATTTTTATACGTTTCAAGGAAACAATAGTACCTTTTTTTCTTGTTTTTTCTACCATGTTACGAGAGAACCGTGAAGAAGTACATGTTTGTACACCTTGTTTCAAAATAACTGTTGAAAATATCACATTTTGTAAGTAAGTTCGTTAGTTAAATTCTATTTCCGTTAAAATTAGTTAACTTTATAATTGGATGTTTAGGGTAAGTTTGGGTAATTTATAAGCTTAGGGGTGTTTTGGTCATTCTTGCATAGTTTAAGCCTTAAATGCAAAGTGGGTCTAGGATATAAATATCCTTTTTATTCCAGATATTTTCAAACAAAAAATATCAGTATAGTGAGTGTGTGTGTGTGTGTGTTTTGAGAAGAGAAGAAGAAGAAAGAAGGGTCTTGTGGCTAGGGCTTCAATTTGGTGTACTTGAAAGTGATATTAAGGTATGTTCCTTTATGTTTTATGTTTGTAAGTGTTAGTAAAAGGTTTCTATCAGAATAGAATCAGCGATTTCATGCCTGGTATAATTTTCTGTCGATTCTGGGTAAATATTGGGTAAACCGACAGTGGTTTCCGGACACGGTATGAATGTGTCCGGTAGTTTCTCCTCGCTAGTATCCGGACGAGTCATGTATCCGGTAAGTTCATATTTTCCATAAGTTTCCGGTTAAAATTAGATACCGGATGGTGTCCGGATTGCTTTGGTGTCTGGGTGTTATCCGGATTGAGTATGTTTCCGGTTAGTGTCCGGATAGTGCGAGTGTCCGGATTGTTTATACTGTCCAGAAAGTTGTGTTGTCTGGATTGTATAGGTTGTCCGGAAAGTGGTGTTGTCCGTATTGTTTTGTATTATTCAGAAACTTTAGCTGTTTGGTTACTTTTGAGATTTCAGATACTTTTGAGTATCCAGTAACTTTGTATTTTGTCGCCTCTTGGATAGGATATGAATGAGGACTGGAAATACTGTGGACTCGACTTAAGTTTGGGTTATGGGGAAACATTTGAAGATAAGAGTTAGATATAAATTATCTAGAATTCTAAGTATTCTAGTAAGTCTTATATGTTTAGTTGGTAAGGAGATAATTGAATGTAAATTATATTAGATTCTGTGAATTATGGGTGAAAGACTGAATCTTTTGGAAAAGGCTTGGAAGCGTTTTGATAAGCAAACAGGTGAGTTTTACATTAAAATGTTTTCAAACTGGAATACATATATGTGGATTGTGAATGTGATAATTTGTGTAATTATGTGCATATGTATTAAATATGATACATTGAAGTGTGTGTTATTTTTATACGAGTATTACAATATATGAGAGCACGTTGGTCGGGCTTAGGACCGGTGGAGTTGGCTGTACGGAGGTACAACGGTGTTGGCTTAATTTTAGTACAGCGGAGTAAATTTATTAGTTGGCTCGCAACCATCTAATATGGCCATAGAAATGAGACAGGAAAGTACACGATGCATGAGTTGTAATTGGTATTTATATTTGAATGATGTATATGGTGGTTGTGCAAATTATTTTGAACTAACAGGGATTTTCTCACTTAGACCACTAGGTCTAACCCTCATTTTGTTTTAAAAATATGTATTCCAGGTCGTGGATCAAGTAAAAGCAAGTAAGAAGGGTAATTAGTGAATAGCTTTTGGGAAGACTTATGTTATGAAGATTAAGAGGTGTTTTATACAAATGACCTTGTTGGTAGTCATAATGTAAATTAATTAGCAAAAAGTTTGTAATCAAATATGTATTATGGTTGTAAAGACTAAGGAACGTACCTGTTTTATGATGTATCTTTGTTTATGTAACGATGTTGTGCAATATATGTTATTTGACGCATGTTTGAGAATCGGGTCGTTACAGATGGTATCAGAGCCCTAGTTTAAGGGATTTAGGTATTCGGATCTATTCCTAGAGTTAAACTGCATGTGAAGTAGGATGTCCCTATTATGTTAGAACCTTGGGATGCTAAATATAAAAGGTAGAAGGAACATCATGTAAGGAAATTTCAAATTACATTTGGCCAGTGTAATCATGAACTTACAGGTACATGTTTGAACTGGAAAACCTTATTATATGGGGTATGTGCTTACGTGTATATTAACCTTGTTGAAACCTACAGAATGGCAAGTGGTACTCGACGTATGAATAGAGAGGGAGAAGGAAATCTTAATAGAACGAATTCAACAGTTGGGACAAGGGGAAGAGGGGGAGAATGAGGCAGGGGCAGAACTGGAGGCAGAGTTCAGTCGCAAGGTAATGAATTTGTTACAGGAAACGACTTGACGGCTGAAATGGGAAGACTGCAAGCAAGTATACAGGCTATGTTCGACCGAACTCGTAATACTGAAACTGAAATACCAGATCCTAATCTGGAAGACGAGATGCCCATTACACCTACTGTCATACCGGTGCCAAGGAAGTGTGATTACAAGATGTTTTTAAGCTGCAAACCTCCAACCTACTCAGGGGAAAGAGATCCAGTGAACGCTATGAGATGGCTAAAAGAAATAGAAGCTATCTTCAAGACCAACAAATGTGCTGATGAAGATAGAGTATTATACGGAACAACGATTGTTAGGGTCAATTTATGTTGATTTAAAGTTCAAGGGTTTGTATTGTAATAGTTGAATTTGAGCTTAGTTAGTGAACGGGTCGTGGGCTTGTTAACCACGGGGCCGTCATATATAAAGTGCATTAGCCTTAGAAAATAGGCTAGTTGTCTCTTTTGCTTTCCTACTCATTATTGTAATTCTCTCTGATTGAAAGCTAATAGGGATGACCAGTTGAAATCATAAACTCTATTGTTTTACATATATTGATTTCAATGTTCGTTGCACGGATCTGAGACTAATAAATTGTATCATAGCAGACGGACTACATCGATTCAAAGTGTTCAATTCGATTTCTGGTAAGTTTTCTAGTTTTTCACGTATGTGTTCTTGATTGCACATTCATATTTTGATTCGAGCAAAATTGATCGATCTCGTTTATTGGGTATTGTTAGTATCATTGTTTTGAGTGATTCTCCAATTTTTCATAATCTAATTCGATCGTTTGAGTGGTCTATTAAGCAAATTAAGTCCAAAGTTTTTGGTTGTGTTCTTCACTAAAAATCAAATTTTTACCATCAAAACGTGTTCTTTTTGCTTAAAATTTTATTTGGGTAGTATTATTTTTGTGTTTGGTTGTGTTTCTAATCATCCAGGAATGTTTTTGAGCAACCCTAATCGATTCCCAATCGATTGGAAACCCACAGTCGCAGTTCCCAGACACAGCAACCGCGGTTTCCGGATAACTCCCAAGTTTCCGGATAATTGCGTAATCTTTCCGGGTACGTCCATCTCTCCGGGTAAGTTTTCCGGGTAAGTCAAGCTTTCCGGGTAAGTCATATTTCTCTTAATCTCTCCGGGTATATCTCGTCCGGAAACTCAAAGTTTCCGGTACACTTTATCCGATAACCATTTCATTCGGTAAGTGTTTATTATCCGGAAAATATCTCATTCGGGAAGTTCATTGTCCGGATACTTCACTCACCCGGTAAGTTGTGTTGCTAGTTAATTCATCCGGACACTATTTTTTTCCGGTAACCTATTGTTATCCGGAAACTATAGTTTATCCGAAATCTGTTTATTATCCGGATTCTTCTGTTTATCCGGATACTTCTGTTTGATTTGAATTGTTTTCACTTAATTCTGATCCAGACACTTTCAGATCAGATATCTCATACGGATTCCTATCCAGTGTGTTCAGTTTGTTGAAATCTTACCTGTTCCTAATTCAAATCTGTCATAGAACCTGCTTTAGGATACCACTCTTAGTGCCCTGCGTTAGGTTTACACTTTGAATCAATCAATTCGTCTGACGATCACTCCAGTGCAACCAAAGATGTCTTTGCGCGACGCTCTTGCAATCGGCACCGACTCCAAACCACCTTGTCTCTATCAAGGTGAGTACAGCCAGTGGCGCGACAGGTTCAAAATCTTCTGTTGGAACCCAGATACACTTAATCAAGATTAACAGTCTATTAGTTGAGTTTAGAGTTTGATGCGGAAGCGTATTAAACTAACAGATATGTTTGATAGATATTAGAACGCACACATATAAAGAAAACAGTAAAGAATGAAAAGGATTTCTTGAACAGTTACTGTTATTCAATATATAATAACAACACGAAGAACAGATTAATAACTGTTGGTGTGTGTGAGAATATAACATTCAGATATTTGACAATAAAGCTTGAGAGTATTAGTGTTTCCTTGTGTAATCGTCCTTAGGAAGATCTCAACATGAGACTTCCTTTTATACTACTCTTAGAAGACTATGAAGTAGGTCAATGTTCCTTTGACGACATGAATAGTGAACTGGATGGTGTGAACAGTTGTTTGAGCCATGCGCATTTAATGGAGCAGATGTACTATTGGTAAATGCATTAAATGGCGCAGACGTCTATTATGTACTAAGCCCTATTGAGTCCATTCAGAGTTTGACACGTGTTGAAGTTGGACAGGGCAAGTTGCCATGCAAGTTGATGAACAGGTCTTGGAACAGTAGCAAGATATTATAAATATCTTCAAGTCTCAGTGAGGACCACAGAGGCTCTGTAATGAGTTACAGAGGTTCTGCGGTCTGGTCCTCTGTGGAGCAGTCTTCGCCGGATTCTGAGTCTTTGGTCTTCTTTGTGCGTATGACAGAGCTTCTGTAGGAAGCCTCTGCTGCTTCTGTAGCTTCTTGACCTTGATTTCTCGGTAATGTCGGCAGAGCCTCTGTAAGAGGCTTTCTTCACTTAGCCTATTTTCACTACTTCTAAATACTTCTATGATTAGGAAGATTGAAGCTAACAATCTCCCCCTAAGTAGTGAAAAATAAAAAATTTGAACTTGAGTTAAGTTTGGCTAAGTTAGATAAGACAGAGGTTAAACAATACCTCAAAATTTCTTTCATTTAGAAATATGCCAGAGGCATTTTACATTTGAGTACAATGAAAGATAAACTTTAACTTTGTTTGCAGAGATTGGAGGTCTGAGAATCAGATTTTGGCATTTTTGAAATCGTTGTAGCTTCTGTTGTCTCTGCCGACTTTTCTGATCTCTTTGTAGAATCTGATGCAGAGATCTCTTAGGCGGATTGTTGAGTCTATTTCTCTGATGAAAGTATCTGCATCATCTCTATCCATTTTCTCTGTACCTCTGTATTTTACAAGACTTGCTCTGAATTTGCTCAGAGTACTGGTTGCGTACTTCTGACAATCCATGAGTACAAAAAGTTTAACCTGGTGTTGTGGGTTTTGAAATACTAACCCAAATCTTGGTTCTCTGATGATTGAGTTGGGCACAGCGTCTGGTGGGCAGCGATCTTCTGGTGGTCGTAGATCTAGATGTTTGAGACCAAGATCCTTTCCCAGCTGAAAATCTATCATGCTGTATAGCAGAAGCTTTTCCCTCATCGCTTTTCTCAACACTTGATAGGCTCTGGTATTAGGCTCTGTGTTGTAGTTGTCTTTTGTCCATTGCAGAAGGTCAGGTAGATCGTAAGGATTGATGTTTCTTAAGTCAGCATCAGCGAAGGTAGATTCTGAATTGTTCTCTCTTCTGACTTTGTAAAGATTGTACCTGACCCTTGGATAGGTTCTTGTGAAGGAGAATCTGCAGAAGATCACCTTTTTGATTTTGTGAATTGAGAAGACATCTGCTTTGGTTCTTGGCTTTGTTCTTGTGAAGATGTTCTCAAATTCTTCTCTGATCCTTGGATCTGTCACATGATCTACTGGATGATTTGTCTGATAGGATTGCTTGTAGAGGTATTTGTATACCACTTCTTCCATCTCTTCATGTGTTGGACCAGGTCGTGGAATTTGTCTTCTGAGACTCTCCATCTTTTGAACAACTTCTGCAGCTCTACCAGTTAGAGGAATTTCAGACAGAGGCTTCAATCCATGTGCCCAGTCAACTTCTTCGGGTTTTGGGGTTTGAAAGGCGTCAAACGCACTCTTCATTAGTTTTTCTGTTGGCTTTGGCAATGTTTTCTTCTTCTTTGGCTCTTCTGTCAGTATCCCTTTGCCCTTATCTTTTGCTATTGTCGTGGCTGAACCTGTTGCTTCTGTGGGTTTTGAGGTTGGCACTTCTGTTGGTTTGATGGAGGTTGCCTCTGTGGATTTTGACGATTGTGATTTAGAGGACTTTTGTGGCGATGGTTCTGTTGGCTTGACTTGCTCTGTAACCTCTTTTGGAGGTTGTTTGATGACTTATTCTGCGAGCTCAGTTTCTGTTGATGAAATATTGACATCAAATCTTCTTGCCATTTTGAAAGCTAAAGTGAACCTGTTCCTTTCTTCTTCTCTCTGTGCCATTCGATCACTCATTGTTGTGTGCATTCTTTTCAGAACATCAGAAGCAGAGGTCGTTGCTCTTTTTGGTTTGGTGGCAATCGACTTTCTTCTGGGTATGGTTTGGGGTGTTTCCACAGAGGTGGGTGTTTTCTCCGTGGTTTGTTAATCTGTTTCTTCCAAAATGATTACCTCACGGGCGGTTGTTGCCTCTGTGGCTTGCTGATCTGCTTCTGGAGTTTTGGTTTCGTCAGGAGATGATTCCACAGAGATGGGTGTTGTCTCTGTGGTCTTTTGGGTTTGTTGTTGGGTTTCTTCTGGAGGGGCTTGGTTGATTGGTTCTGCTGCGATTGGTGGACTTTGTATTTCTCTGCTCGTAGCTTTCTCTCTTAGATTCTCCCCCTCAGGATTATCTGATGGACCAGGTTGGTCATCATCAGAATCATCCTGACTTTTATCAGAAGTACCCTCTGCTCTGCAAGAAGTGTTGGGCTTCTTCGGTAATTCAGCTCCTGCTGCCATCAACTTTTCACATACATCATCGCAGAGGCCAATCAATGTCGCAAGCTCTGCTTCTCTTTTGAAACGCATTCTGCCGACACTCTTTCTGAAATCCTTGACATAGTTGGCATTTGCAGTTGTGAAGGAGACAATGACTTCTGTGACCTGGTTAATGACGTTCTGTCCGAGCTCTGTAAGTTGTGCTCTGGTCATATAGTCTTTTGGTTGCATTATTGTCGAGTTGCGTATTGCCTCTGCTTGTACTTGTGATAGGGCATTCTGTAAGTCTGCAGGAGTGATGCCCTCTGCTCTGTGGGATTGCGTATTCATTTGTTCAAGGAAATCTTTGACAGAGTCCCTGAAAGCAGAAGTTGCAGTTGTTCCGAATTCCTTAGCTGCAGAAGTGGCTGTTGCTTTGGCAGTAGTTTCGGCAGAAGACTTCATCTCTGAGATGGCGGTTTTTACCTCTGTGGACAGATTGTCCATTTTGGTGTTCAGTTTCAGGATAGCCGTAGATGTTGTCTCTGTAAAGGATTTGAAAGAGCTTTGCAACTCTTTCAATGTTTGGTTCACAGAGGTGACAAGGGTTTGGAACTCATCCCTTGATACTTGTGTTCCTTGTGTAACCTCTGGAGGAACACATTCGTCTCTAGAGTGAGTCCTTGTTCCTGGGTCACCTTCGTTCACCCTTATTTGTACGATGGGGGTGGAAGGATTTCCTTCTGATCCTCGAGAAGAAACCTGAGTTTCGATCTCTACAGAAGTTCTGTGAAGAACAGTGTCCAAATCCACTCCAGAGGTGGTTATTGGAATGTCCTTCTGTTGACTGGGAGACTTGTCTAGAGTCTATTCGTCTCTGTGCTCACTACTTCTCTCTGAAAGAAGTTTTGGTCCTAATGTGTGCGTGGCAGAGGAAACGAATTCCTCTGTAGGGTGTTCTAGGGTGATCTGGGGCGACTGATCACGAATAATAGTTGAGTCTCTTTGAGGAGACTCCCTAGGAATGGGTTCCCCGGTTTCTGTGGGCACAGAGGTTGAAAGAGTAACCTCTGGCTGGATGGGTTGGGTTAGGATCGAGCTGTGCTGCTCTTTTTCAATAACTCCTTCTGCAGCTAGACCTGCGGAGTTAGAAATGTGGGTTGCACTGGGAGTTGGTTTTGGTTGTGTGCCTCTGTTTATCCAGGCATATTTTCTTGCTTCTTTCTCTGTTAAGCATCCAAGCACTACTTCATTTTCTACCATATCATCCTCTGTAACTATCCTATGGCTTGGTGCTTCTTCCCTAAGTTCTGTAGAAGTTCCTTGCTCTGGTCGTAAGAGGTCATACATTTGATGAGATCCAAATAATCTCATGACATGTGGATGATAAAGACCCTTACGTATCCAGACAGCTTCTTCTTCATCGGAATCTGTCTCTAAGATCTCTATTTCTGTCTTCGTTGTTGCTAATCCCTCTTTTTGTACAACTTCGGCCCCTTTTTCTTTCTCTTCTTCCATCATGTTCTCAGAAGCCTCTGTAATTTCACCTCTGTTCCATTCAGCTTCAGTTTGTTCTATTTCTTCTGAAGCTGGGTTTGGACTTCTTCTGTGGACATCCAATCTTAGAATGAAAGGGTTTTGTAAAATAACAGGGGTTTCGGCTGGTTGATTTCTGGGTGTTGTGTCATCTTCTTGCAGATGTGTGTCAATGCCAGAAATGAAGAAATCTTGTTCTTTTGGAGAGTGGTGGTCGAGAGGTTGTGCCGTCCACCCTGCTGTATTTAGGGTGTTGGCAATTTCAGGGTTCTGTAAGAAGTCGTTCAGGTCTCCTTGGTGAGCAAATCTATCTGGAGATTGATAGGGTGATTGATACCTTTCTGTAGCCATTTCTTCTTCTGCAACTTCTTCTTCAGTAGTTTCCTCTTCTGCAATGGTTACCAACTTTGCAAGTGATTTACCATGCCTCTTTTTGGTTTTCCTCATCTTAGGATTTGGTGCCCCTTCTTCTGTTGATTTTGATATTTTCTTCTTCATTTTTAGGGAGGAGGGAGGAGCAGAGGAGCCAATTTCTGTGGCATGAGGAGGTGAGGGTTGATCTTCTGCAGCTCTTGTTGAGGTGCCTTCTGCAGTTTTCCTCTTCTTGGCTTTTGGAGTAGATGCAGAGGTTCTTGATGAAGACTTCTTTCCCATTAGTTTTGCACGTTTGGCTATAAAGCTGAGTTGAATAGCCATGTGCTTTGCTAACTTCTGATCCTTTTCTTCTTGAGTGGAAAGAGGTTTTGCTATCATTGTTCCTAGGGGGACACCTAAACGCGGGGGTGTCATAGGACTCGGTTTAGGAGTTCTATGATCGCGTATATACTCTTTCTTAAGGGATTTATTTGATGCGTATTGCAGAAGCTTCTTTGACAGAGGTCTGCAGTGTGAGTAGCCATCAGCATGATCAGTGGGGGTATTCTTGTTCATCGGGAACTGTTTGGGAGTTGGCCCTTCCATTGGCCAATTTTGGATTAGCAGCAGAGGGTCGAACAGTACTCCTAATATTCTTTGGAATTGCAGAGGTGGTAGAAAGTTGGGATCGTTCTCTTTGACCCTCTTCGAGTTGTTCTTTCTGTCGATGGTGTTTATGATCTCTTGCATCATTATGGTCGCATAATCTAGTGGAAGATCATAGTAAACCCCATACATGATGCTCAAGATTTGATGTGAGCTCTGGTCAATACTGCCTATCTTTCCTGTCAGGCATCTGTTAAGAATAGAGAACAAAGTGTTCCACAGAGGTGGTAATCGGCCTCTGCGGAAGTCATTTCTCTTCCGTAGTTGGGTGTTGTACCCAAGCATTTCCACGAATCGACAGAGCTCTTCGTCTGTTGGTTGCTCTGCATAACTCTTCAATCCCAGAAGACCCCTTGTTGGTAGGTTGAATTCAAGTGAGAACATTGTTCTGTTGAACTTGATTTCAAGATGCTCAGATTTATCAGGTCTTGAAATGTACCCTTTGATAAGAGAATCTTCTTTATCAAATCGGCAGCTTTGCCAAAATTGGTTCAAATAACGGACTGGAATTTTGTTCGGGGTTCTTGATGGTAGAGGGAAGAGGACATGATTCTCCATGATGTTCAAAAGTATGGCATGGGCTTCGCCGAAAGTAGTGGGTGAGGGGACCAAATAGCAGTTGTTGGATTTGATAGGAAGAATGGCTTCGAAATGATCCTTTGCTATAAAGTTTTGCAAGTGTGTCGTCGGAGCAAAGTCTGCTGAGTCCCCGAAATCTTGTTGTTCAATATTTCTTGCAAGGCTGGGGTTTTCAGAATGTTCTGAATGTGCAGGGGAGTGTTCCGGTGAGTTCGCCGAAGAGAGTTCAGAGGATGTAGCTCGAGAAGATGAAGCCATTTGATTTTAAGAATAAGATTTTTTCAAGCTTTTTGCAGGGTTTCGCAGGAGAAGAAGATGAGAGTTTGTAAAATGTTTTATGAGAGGGTAAGCTTTGTTTTTATAGGATGGTAAAACGGTAGAGTTCGAAAGAGTAAAATATATGGCAATGGATTAAAGTTTGGAATCCGCACTCGAGTTTGAGCGGCGGGTTCAACTTTCCAAATAAAAACGTTCCATGTACGCCCAATGAAAATGGGACACGTAGGCCTTGTCAGAATATGACAGGACGTCGTGCGTGGCCCATTAATGCTAGGCGCGTGAGGTTGATTTTAGCCATATGAGTTTCACTCGCAGTAACAGTAACCGTTATTACCACAGATAACAAAATGGCAGAACTTTTGTGTTTCACAGAAGCTCTGTGATTTTGAAAATCTTGAGTTTTAACCTTCTCATATATCTCATTGTTGTCATGACTCTGAAGGTTCTTCTTTGAACGAAAACGTTTGTAAAGACATTGGAGAGGATCAATAGGATTTTGTCAAGAAATTTTATTCACAGAGGTTTTGTAGCTCTGATGGAACTTGCAGAAGCTCTGCGAGAGCCAGCAGAAGCTCTATGAGAGAAAAAATCTTATAACTTGAATTCTATTAACTTTCTGATCATCCAATTTTTGATCTGTGTTAAGAGATGTTTTTCGCACATTTTTGAAGGTTGGTGTCCGAGAAAACTATTTTGATAAACGTTTTGTTCGAGAAGGTCATGGTGTGTGTTGTCGGTTCCCGAGATAACATTCCAAAAGATCGACAGAAGGTTAATTTGTGATCATAGAGCATATTTCCTGCAGAAGCTCTGTTGAGCTCAGCAGAAGCTCTATGACCTTAAATTTCTCCTATTTCGAATTTTGTTAAACCTTTTGAACTTTTGATTTTTGAAATATTATTCATAGTATATTTAGGACATATTTGACAATTCTTGTCCTAGAAAACTGTTTTCTAAAAACCTTTCGTGCGAGAGACATACCTTTTGGTTCTTCTGTTCTCGGCAGTTTTGTCTTTCTTCTGTCGATGGAGAATGATCGACATTCTTCTTTGGCTTTCCTTTGAAGGATTTACCTCTGTAGATCATTTCAGGGTCCCTTTTGCTCCCCCTTGATCTAATCGCTTCTGTAGATCAAGAATTTTCCTTTTTCTCCCCCTTGATCTATGCTTGGTTCAAAGAATGGTAAGATTTGTATTGAGCATAGATTATGTTTACCAGAGGTTCTGTAAGGATTATCAGAAGATCTGAGCGGACCCACAGAGGCTCTGTAAACAATTTATTTTATATATATAAAAAAATATAAACTGAAATAAATTTATCAACGCAATAACTTAGTAATAATAGATATTTATACTTATTTACAGAAGATAAAGCTATACTTACAGAGGATTTTCACACCATGTTAATCATTCCTAACTTACCCACCAAGAAGTTGAATCTTTTCTCGTCTAATGCTTTGGTGAATAAGTCAGCGAGTTGATATTCTGTGGGCACGAAATGCATTTCGATTGTACCGTATTCAACATGATGTTTCAAGAAATGATACCTTATATCGATATGCTTGGTTTTTGAGTGTTGCACAGGGTTGGCAGAGATAGCAATAGCACTTTTGGAATCACAGAAGATGGGTATTTTGAACAGAATGTGGCCGTAGTCTTTTAGCTGAGTCTTCATCCATAGAACCTGAGAACAACAGCTAGCGGCAGCAACGTATTCAGCTTCTGCAGTGGATGTGGAGACACAATTCTGCTTCTTGGAGGTCCAACTGACTAGTTTACCACCTAGGAATTGACAACTCCCAGAGGTACTCTTTCTGTCGAGCATGCATCCTCCATAGTCTGAATCTGTATAAGCTTTAAGACTAAAACCATAGTTCTGTGGATACCAGAGACCAAGATTGTTGGTCCCCTTCAGGTATCTAAAGATTCTTTTTACAGCATCATAATGTGATTTCTTTGGATTAGCTTGATAACGTGTACAAAGACATGTGGCATGCATAATGTCAGGTCTGCTTGCTGTTAAGTATAACAGAGATCCAATCATGCCTCTGTAGAGAGTACATTCTACAGAAATACCATTTGGATCTAAGAATAACTTATTTCCAGTGGCCATTGGAGTCTTCATTGCAGAGGTATCAAAGAGATTATATTTTAAAAGTATGTCAGAGACATATTTGGCTTGATTTATAAAAATTCCCTCTGAAGATTGTTTGACTTGAAGTCCGAGGAAGAATGTTAATTCTCCCATCATACTCATTTCAAACGCACTCTGCATGAGTTTTTCAAAAAATTTGCACTCTTCTGAATTTGTAGACCCAAAAATTATGTCATCTACGTATATTTGTACAAGCATTATCTCACTATTTTTGCGTTTATAGAATAAGGTAGTATCTGTTGTACCTCTGTTGTAGCCATTGACTAGAAGGAAGGTAGAAAGTCGTTCGTACCATGCTCTTGGAGCCTGTTTCAGTCCGTATAGAGCCTTTTCAAGGTAGTATACATGCCTTGGAAACTTTGAGCTTTCAAAACCTGGTGGCTGATTTACGTAAACCTCTTCTTGGATTTCACCGTTTAGAAAAGCTGATTTTACGTCCATCTGATAAACTTTAAAACCTCTGTGGGCTGCGAAGGCTAAGAATATTCTTATTGCTTCGAGACGTGCGACAGGGGCAAAAGTCTCATCGTAGTCTATGCCTTCTTCTTGTCTATATCCTTTTGCTACTAATCTTGCTTTGTTTCTGACGACCACTCCATCTTCATCCTTCTTGTTTCTGTAGACCCATTTAGTCCCAATGGCCTGTTTCCCTCTTGGCAGAGGTACTAAAGTCCATACTCTGTTACGCTCAAATTGCAGAAGTTCTTCTTGCATGGCGTCTACCCAGTTTGGGTCATCTAGGGCTTCAGAAATCTTCTTTGGTTCTATAACACTAATAAAATTTGTAAAGAAACAAAAATTAGCAGTGGCAGACCTTGTTTTTACTGAGTCAGAAGGTTCTCCAATTATTTGGCTTGGAGGATGGCTTTTTGTCCACTGAGTTGTGCGTGGAAGATGATCATCAATGTCATCAAAACTTTCTTCAGAGGCTTCTTGTGTTTCTTCTTGTGCAGCCTCTGATGTTCTTCGTGCCTTGGTAGTTGATTCTACCGTTTGTGGAATGATTGGTACGAGTGGTGGTGGAGTTTGTTCCTCTGAGGATGTATAGTCTTGGTCCTCGATCTCCTCTGTAATTGGTTCTTCTGTGGTTTGTGCAGCTTCTGTGGTCGTTTTTCTTGATGTTTCATCTTCTGCACTTTCTTCTCCTTGGACCAGTTAGAGTCATACCTGTAGGATTTTGTCCGACAGAGGATGGTTCTTCAGAAACTCTGATGGTTCCGACAGAAGGATCAATGTCATTGTGGAACATCTCCAAAAATAGAAGATTCAAATCTTCTTTTGTTCTTGAGATGTCAGAGAATTTCCCTTTAATTCCGAGTTCTGAACT
Source organism: Saussurea involucrata (assembly GCA_033807775.1). Classification (NCBI taxonomy): domain Eukaryota; kingdom Viridiplantae; phylum Streptophyta; class Magnoliopsida; order Asterales; family Asteraceae; genus Saussurea; species Saussurea involucrata. The sequence continues at coordinate 45,707,713 of CM066314.1, read as the reverse complement.
TATTTGCTCAGAAGTCATTTGGAATGAATCATCAAAAGAAACATTGATGCTTTCTACAATCTTGTGAGACTTTGTAAGGAATGTTCTGTAGGCTTTGGAAGTGGCAGAGTATCCAATGAATTTGCCTTCATCTGCTTTTACATCAAACTTTCCTCTTGAATCTCTGTCGTTTAAGACGAAGCATTTGCATTCGAATACATGGAAAAATTTGATGTTTGGCCGCCGTTTGTTAAGAAATTCGTAAGGCGTCTTGAGGTGTCTTTTCACAATGGTTGATTGATTTTGAGTATAACACGCAGTAGAAATTGCGTCTGCCCAAAAGTTCATTGATAATTCGCATGCTGACATCATAGTTCTTGCGGCTTCCACAAGTGTTCGATTCTTTCTTTCGACAACACCGTTCTGTTGTGGAGTGCGAGCTGCAGAGAAGTTCTGTGAAATTCCTTCTGTTGAAAGATAAGTTTCAATGACACAGTTTTTGAATTATGTACCGTTGTCACTTCTTAACTTCTGTATTTTGCAGTCATAAAGAACTTGGATTCTTTTCATTAGATTTATCAATATAATTGGAACATCTGATTTCTTTCTGATAAATTCAACCCATGTGAAACGTGAATACTCATCAACTAAGACAAGTATATATTTCTTGCCACCTAGGCTCTGTATTGCAATGGGACCGCAGAGGTCGACATGAAGCATGTACAGAGGCCTGGTGCAAGACACATCTGTTTTGCCTTTGAGGGAAGCTCTTTTGAGTTTTCCCATCTCACAGGCAGAACATAAATGATCCTTATTGAATTTAACATTTGGCAAACCTTTAACTAGATCAAGTTTGACCAGTTTTTCCAATGTGTGAAAATTCAAGTGATAGAACCTGTTGTGCCATAACCAGGCTTCTTCACTTTTGCAGGCAACAAGGCAAACTTTGTCCTTGTTCTTTGAGTTGAAGTTCATTAGATATAGATCACCTATTCTTTCAGCTCGCAGAAGTTCCATACTTGTTTCTTCACTTTGTAGAGAGCAGAAAGTTCTTTTGAACAACACATTGAATCCTGTATCACAAAGTTGACTTACACTGAGTAGGTTGTGCTTAAGGCCATCCACATATGCAACTTTGTATACAGAAACGTCTTCTTTCCTTATGACTCCATAGCCTTTTATGTGTCCTTTCTTGTTGTCTCCAAAAGTCACAGATCCACCATCTTGTGTTTCTTTGTACGTGGATAGTGCACTTCTGTCACCAGTCATGTGCCTTGAGCATCCGGAGTCTAGATACCAGATTGGCACATTCTTCTTCTGCAGGACAATCACAGAGATTTAGGTACCCATATCCATATGGGTCCAATATTGTTAGAGTTTTTCAAGTTTGCCTTGGCATTCTTGAAATACATTTTGTTCTCTGCAGAAGAGTCAGATTGTTTCTTTGTGGGATTTGACTTTTGAATTGTCGTAGAGAGTAAACAGACTTGACTTGAAAAATGATTATTAAGTTTAGACATAAGATCAAAGCAATGACAGTATTGAATATGAGATGTAATTTGCTTGAACTTTTCATTAAACTTTTTAAACTCAGCCACAGAGGCATTACATTCTTTCTTTACATTAGATTTCCTATTACTAGAAGATCTATGAATACTCGAATGTTGTTTGCAAAAGCTCTGTTTAGGACCTGCCTTATGTGGGTTGCTTCTGTGGTGAACTTCTTTCATCACTGTCACAGAAGAAAAAGATTTATTAACCTTGGGTTTTGAAAATCTAGAACTTATAGGATCAATAGAGGTCTTCTGTAACATTTTAAGCTCAGCAGAGGTTTTGATATGTAGGTTCAAATTTAGAAAATCTTGGCAGATTGGAATCTCTGTGAGTTTCTCTTTTGGAGAAATAGTTCTGTGAGGAACTTCAGAGGAGAATTTGACATCCTCTGTGTCACAGTGAATTATCCCTGATTTGAAATCAGTCTCTGAGTCGTCAGAGGATGAATCGTCCTCGTATACAGAGGTTGAGTCAATTCTTTCAATAGAGGTTGAATTTTCCGAACATGCATCATACAAGCTTTCTTCCTCTGTAGAATAGTTTTCATAGATTGTAGAGGTTTCTAATAAGATTTCTTCAGTGAGAGTTTTATTTATAGAAGATGTACAGAATTTTTCTAAAACGCTTGATTTCCATATTTCCAAAATTTCTTTTTCAATTAAATTTTTAAAGTTTTCTTCTGAAAAAATGGGTTTAAACTCAGGAGCTTCTGCTGATAACTTCTTTTCAACGTTTATCAAACAGACAAAAGCAACCTGTGTTTGGGTCTCTGGTTTACCAAATTTGAAGATACCAATCTGATCTTGTGTTTTCAGATATTTCTTTGGTTTGATACCTCTATTGACAGAGGTTGAAGATGATGAGTCTGTGTTTTCAAACCACACGTTAATCATCTTCTTATGTTTCTTCAAGTAAGGATCCACAGAGATTTTCGCCCTTTTGCTTACAGAGATTAGATTTGGAAAATCTGGTTTGTTCGTTTTTCCAATCACAAATAAAGAGGACAGAGGTTTGTTTCTTTTGCCTTCAACACCTAGGGTGATATCATCATACCCTATACCTCGTCTCCCTATTTGTGAGTTTACTTTTTCATAAACTTTCTGTGCATCTTTATAGTTTTTAAGCAAAACTTCTCTTCTGAGTAAATCTTGCCATAATACCTCTCTTTCTCTTTGAAAGTATTCTTTAAGAGCTCTTATGTCAGTAGTTTCGCTCCTTGAAACTGAAAGTTCTTTTGTTTTATCTTTTAAAGTATTGGTTAATTCAGAAATTTGTTTTTTTAAAGGATCTAGAGTTTTGTTCCATTTCTTTTCTTTTCTCTCTTTTTCCTCAAAAATCTTTGCTTTTTCTTGAGTGAGAAGCCGTACTTCTCTCTCATTGAAAGTGAGTTTTTTCTGAATACTTTGATTTATCTCTTTCAGTTCAATTAATTCAATGTTAATTCTAAGTGTATTATCATCTACAGAGGTAATACAAGAGTTGGAATTTGAAGTAGATACCTTAGAGTCAGTGCAGGAGTCGACTTCTGCCATGCCACAGAAGAGGGCATTGGCGGTATGTTCATCGTCAGAAGTAGAGTCTGACTGGAAGTTTTCTGTGTTCTCCTCAGAATGTCCTTTTACCATTAAGGATTTTTGAGCATAATATTCGGCTTTCTTTTTGTAGAAAGCAGAGTCCCTCTGTGGGCGATTTGATCTGCTTCTGCATTCATTCGCAAAATGGCCTGGTTTTCTGCAGTTAAAACACCCTTGAGGAGTGTTTCCTGTTCGATCATTGGACTTCTGTAGGTCTCCGCCTTTCTCTGATCTACATTCATTTGCATAGTGACCAGGTTTGCCGCACTTGTAGCATTCTTGCTGCGTGTGGCTTACCGAGTCATCTGACCTCTGTCGATCATTCCCTCTGTAATTTCTATCGCTTGACCTTTGTTGGCCACTTGATTCTTCTCCTCTTCTGTCATCTCTTCTGTTGTCTCTTCTGTCATCCTGGTTGTCTCTATCATATCTTTCATTTTCGGAACCTTTTCTGTTTCCTCTGAACTCTTTTGTCAATAGAGCTAAAGATTTAGCTAGTGACGCAAGAGTTATTTCCTTTTCTGCTTGCTCTTCTTCTTCACTGTCAATTATCACCATCTTCTTCTTCTCCTTCTTCTTCTCCTCTGTGGCTTTATCATTTCTTGGTCTCTGTGCATCCTCTTTAGTTTTACTAACCAATGCATATGGTGCAATGGTTAGTGTTTTAGCCTGTGCTATCTGAGGTTCTTGTGCGGCTAATGTTCCGTAAAGATCAGAGAGAGTCCAGGTGTCTAGATCCCGATTTGTCTGTAGGGACATAGACAGCTGGAGCCATTCTTCATTTAGACTTTTTAAAAACATGACATTGTTTTCTTCAGAAGTTCTGTCAATGCCTGATTTTCTGCACTTGTTGATTAGAGAGTTGAATCTGTCGTATGTTGTTTGCAGAGATTCTGTTGCAGAGGCTCTGAATGCATGATATTCATTGATGTACTGTGCTCTTCGGTTTTTTTGTGTTTTAGCACCTCCTTCCAACTGTCTTTCCAGTTCTTTCCACAGATCATGCGCTGTTTCACATGAATCCAAGGATTGAAAGAGTTCGTTGGGTATTGCCATAATTAATGTCCTCTTGGTTTTCTGAGCAACTTCATCTTCTGCTTTATCCTCGGTTGACCACTCCCCTTTTGGCTTTGGTTTTTGATGTTCGGGGATTTCGACAGATTCAGCAGTAGCAGGTACACGAGGTACTACTGTCATGGGAATAGGAGGAGGATTGTACAGATATTGTACTAGATTTCTTTCAGTGCCCTCGAAAAAATGGACCATTCTTATTTTCCACTGAGGATACTCATCTCGAAGGAGAGTAGGAGGTTTAGTGAGAGAACCAGTAGTAAAGAAATTATTTGTATTTGTCATTTTTGAAGATTTTAGAAAGAAAGTATGACTAAAGAGTTACTTCGATGAACTTGAAGATTTTCTGGGTTTAAGCAGTTTCCAGACACAATTTTAAATCTCAATAATATCTATCACGAATCTTGATAAGTGGATCACTTGATATTGAAAATCAAGGAAGGCTCTGATACCAATTGTTGGAACCCAGATACACTTAATCAAGATTAACAGTCTATTAGTTGAGTTTAGAGTTTGATGCGGAAGCGTATTAAACTAACAGATATGTTTGATAGATATTAGAACGCACACATATAAAGAAAACAGTAAAGAATGAAAAGGATTTCTTGAACAGTTACTGTTATTCAATATATAATAACAACACGAAGAACAGATTAATAACTGTTGGTGTGTGTGAGAATATAACACTCAGATATTTGACAATAAAGCTTGAGAGTATTAGTGATTCCTTGTGTAATCGTCCTTAGGAAGATCTCAACATGAGACTTCCTTTTATACTACTCTTAGAAGACTATGAAGTAGGTCACTGTTCCTTTTACGGCATGAATAGTGAACTGGATGGTGTGAACAGTTGTTTGAGCCATGCGCATTTAATGGAGCAGATGTACTATTGGTAAATGCATTAAATGGCGCAGACGTCTATTATGTACTAAGCCCTATTGAGTCCATTCAGAGTTTGACACGTGTTGAAGTTGGACAGGGCAAGTTGCCATGCAAGTTGATGAACAGGTCTTGGAACAGTAGCAAGATGTTATAAATATCTTCAAGTCTCAGTGAGGACCACAGAGGCTCTGTAATGAGTTACAGAGGTTCTGCGGTCTGGTCCTCTGTGGAGCAGTCTTCGCCGGATTCTGAGTCTTTGGTCTTATTTGTGCGTATGACAGAGCTTCTGTAGGAAGCCTCTGCTGCTTCTGTAGCTTCTTGACCTTGATTTCTCGGTAATGTCGCCAGAGCCTCTGTAAGAGGCTTTCTTCACTTAGCCTATTTTTCACTACTTCTAAATACTTCTATGATTAGGAAGATTGAAGCTAACATCTTCATTGAGTCGAAGGATAACTTTGAGTACATTTGGCGAGCATTAGAAGATGGGCCAATTCCTCAACCAATGAAGGACGTTCCACCACCTCAAGAAGGTGGGAAAACACTCCATGTGCCAAAGACTCTCGCTGATATGACCAACGAGGAAAAAAGCATGCTTGAGGGAGAAAAGCTTGATAAGCGGTATCTCGTTCAAGCTATCCCCAACACGATCTATACTGCCATCGATAGCTACAAAGATACAGCTAAGGGCATGTGGGATCAGGTGGAAAATATGATGCATGGGAGCGAAGTCGGGAATCAGCTGAAGATTAATAGCTCCATAACTAAGTTCGATGGATTCAAACAATGTTCCGGCGAATCTCTTTCCGAGACCTATGAACGTTTTTGTCTTCTCCTCAACGAACTTAACAAGAACAAGATTACTCGTTCGAACACGGAGAATGCTCTTAAATTCCTCAACAACCTTCTGCCTGAGTGGAAAGTATTTGCCTCACACGTAAAGCATAACAACCTGATTGAGAAAATTGGCATCCAGGAGCTGTATGAGACGCTTCTTCAAGATGAAGATGAAGTGAATGAACTTCTAAGCGAAAAGAAGACTGCTTCCAAACCAACTGCTGATCCCATTGCTCTCATGTCCTCGAAGCAAGGGAAATCCTCTAGCCGTCACTCCAAACGTGCTCAAAAGCAAAATCTTTCTGAGTCAGAACCTGAAGAAAAGGATGATAGTGAGTCTGATGATGACGTATCTGATTTCAAGAAAGCGATAGCCCTTCTTACCAAATCATTTCAACAACAAAAGTTCCATAAGAAACCATCGTCTAATAATCAGCGCTACTCCACCTCCTCCAACAAGCGCCAAGATTATAAGGACAGGTATGAAGGAAAGAAGAAACCCGTAACTTGCTACAACTGCAGGAAACTTGGTCACTTTGCAAAATATTGCCGACAGCCAACAGTAAAGAATGTTCACTACTACAAAGCGAAGCTCACATTGGCTGAGCAAAAGGAGGCTGGAGAAGCTATGTTCGTTGAAAACGAATACTGGTTGGGAAAATCTGACGATGAAAGCGAATCTGATGGTGCTAATGTTTTCATGGGATATCACTCTCCAGCTGATGAGGAAAAGGCAAAGTCAAGTCAGGTATGTGATTCTTGCCAAAAAGATTTCTTGAATCAAATGCAATCTCTTACCGAACAGGCAGATTCCTTTAAGGCCACCTCTAAAGAACAACAGCTTGAGATTAGGTCTCTAACTGAAAAGCTAGATGTTCAAAAGAGAATAACTGAAAAATATAAGTCTGAAATTGCTAATTTAAAAGACAAATGCACAAATCTTTCAATAGCACCTAAAGACTTAAGGGCCAAATTATCTGAACTTCAGTCTCAGTTTGATCAATGTAATAATGAGAACGCATAAATTGTTTATCAATGTTCTGCTCTTCAAATTCAACACCAGGAGTTTGTCGCAAAAATACTTGATCTTGAAACCAAACTACATAAAAGAGGCCAAACGGATCAAACTATCCACATGAATAAACCCAAAGAGTTCACGTATTTTAACAAAGCCTGGGGAATCGGATATGATAACCCACATTATTTGAAAAAGGGTATAGCCAAAAGACCTATATTGTATGATTTGAGTTGTCTTGGAATAGCCAAAGATTATCCGGAATATGCAATTAAACGGACTCGTCCTATTGAACCTGAAAAGGAAGAGGAAACTGAGGAATACAAGCGCACACGCACATCCAAAATGCAACTGCCATTTTGTTATGGATCTTTAAATTATTCCTATAAGAAAGAAAAGAAGTACCTCTCGAATGACTACTTCGACGGCTATAAGGTTGCTACACCCAAGGATTCCTCTAAAAAGGATGACGTCCAAGCAACTGAAACCAAGACTGAGACGGATGAGTTTAAACTCTATGTTCCCCCTCTCGTCTTGGAAGCAAAGATTGTCGCGTTGGAGGAGTCACTCGAGCAAGAAAGGTCGAATTTTCAAAAGGATAAGCAAGCGCTAATCACCGAACTTGAGAATCTCAAATCTGAGAATACTGAATCTGTGTCGGATGAGGAAAAGGAAACACTTCGGTGTGAAATCGATAAGCTCTCATCGAAACTGTCTGACATGACAAGAGAAACGATAAAAGAGCATATGATAAATGGTCAACTCCAAGTGCAGATTGACCTGCTCCAAACTGCGAAGCAAATTTCACCCAAACACTCCTCTACCTCATCGGACACATCCTCGTGTAAAGCTTTCATAGGAAATATCTCTTCTCAAGAAAGTAAAGATTCTCAAGATGAGTGTGTTAAAAGGAATTTAAACTCTGATTTTTCAAACGCTTCCGCACCGAATTCCCCAAGGCACACTAACATAAAGTGTTCCTCGCCTTCCTCACTGGATCTTAGTCCTGAAATTCCGGAGATATACTTTTCTGAATACATGAACTCTGAAGGTAATACTGATGGAGAGTTTGAGTCGTTCCCTTTCGACAAACCTCTTCCGAGTCACACTGATTTTCTGTCACCAGTGGTGAATCGACCGGTCAACTTTGAAAAGGGTGCTTGTTAAAACACAAAGACCCCATCTGGGATTAAGATTTCCAATTCTAAACCTGTTTATCAAAACCAATCACAGCTGAGGCAAAAGACCGAGCGATTGCCTATCAGATATCCTGTTTCTTCAAAAGTCACTGACCGTTTTGTCCCTGTTGTTTCAGATAAAAATGGTCACGCAAAACAAGAAAAACCCAAGTGGCTAAACAAGGAACCTGTCAAGGATGCAGCATCAAAGTCCTTCCCTACTGCTTTTAATTCTAGAATAAACAAAGACAAATGTGTTTGGAATCATTGGAATCGTTTTGAAGTTTCTTATCCAATTAAACTTAATTCAGTTCATCAATTGATTCAATTATCGCGTGATTGTTTATGTTGTTCTAGATGTGGTTGGAATGATTTTGATGAAATTAACTTAAATGATTGGTTTGGGTCATATCACATGTATAATCATACACCCAAACGCAAACCCCGTAATAACAACAGAAAATACTATAAACAACGGGGTTTCCAATCAGAGGTTAAACCACAGCGGGAGACCAAACCCATCCCCAAACAGGCTTCTCCTACTGAGGTTAGACCGGCACCCAAGAGGCAACCTGCTACAAAACCTGTTCCTCCAAAAGGTGTAAATTCTACACCTAAGAGGTAACATGTGCCAAAACCAGTTACTCCAAACAGTGTACAATCTACACCTAAGGGGAAGTATGTGTCAAAGAAAGTTCCTCCACGGGGTGTCAAACCTAACCCTCCCGGACCCAGGCAAATCTGGGTACCAAAGGTCCGCTAATCTTGTTTTGCAGGACGGTCATGTGTGATTCTTACACTCTGGATGCTCCACGCACATGACCGGAAAGAGGGAGCTGCTCACGACCTACAAGGAACAATATTACGAAGACGTGAGGTTTGTCTGTACCTGTGTTTTCACGAGCTGTTCATGTGTTCAGGGGGAGCACAAAGCAGATTAGGTAAGTTTACTCATTTGTTGAGGGGGAGCGTCAGACACAATTTTTTTTAATCTGATATTAAGTTATTTATGTGTGCGGATACTCCCGTGTGGTTTTTCAACTAATGTTCATCATTTGAGGGGGAGCGACACATTCTTTTCTTTAAATGCTCAAAGTTTTTATGTGTGTCGGACTCTCCATTGCAATATCCGAGGGGGAGCAAGTTTTTCCCCATTCTCAGTTTGAGGGGGAGTGAGAGAAGGTTCCTTTAAATCCAAAATTGTTCAATTTTTGCAAAACATCAAGGAACAGAGTATTCTTTTTTAAACTTTCAGAAGTATCCGGACGGGTATCCGGAAACCTTATCTTTCCGGATAGGTTTCCGGACCGGGTCCTAATCCGGATTGGATGGGAACCCGGATACCACACCCGGATTCTGACCCATACATAAAAGCATCCGGAAACCTCTTGTTTCATTATCCAGAAAATTGCTCTCAAAACCCTAAACCCTCGCGAATTTTCTCTCTCGCTCGGACTTACTCCCAATCCTCGAGTACACTCGCGTTTTTGATCACAAAACAGGTATGTTGCTCGTTTATCCTTCTCGATAACGTTGTTTCTTGTTTCATGCACACTAACGCACACATCGACCACCGATTTGGTCGATTGCACTCACCCGAAAATCAGTTTTGCGTTTTTCCTTTTCAGGTCGATTTGATAGTGTGTAGGTCGATTTCGATGCCTTTGGGTGTTTATTCGCGTACTTCTACACTACCTGCATATTTTACGACATGGTTGGGACATTATCTTAGTCGATTTGTTAGATTTTCAGTTTTTGAATGTCGTCCGAACACATTCATCGTGTCCGGGGAGTTTCAATTACTTGGTGTTTTATCCGGTCACATTCATGCTCATAGATATTTTATTCGGGTTCGCTCAACATCCGGAGACCTAGTTGTCCGGAAACCTCAGGGTTTCCGGTAAGTTCAACTACCGGACTGTGTTGAGTTATCCGGACTCCTCTTTGACCGGAAACCACTATCATTGGAAAACCTCTTTGTCCGGAGTGTCCACTTTATCCGGAAACTATCTTCATATCCGGTAAGCTCTATCGTCCGGACACCCTTTTGTCCGGATACTTGTGTTGTCCGGAAAATTTGATCATTTCATTGCTTTTGTCCGGGTACCCCTGTTTTGTCAGTTCAGTACATGTATTATCACTGCCAGTTCTCGATCTGTCTCAGATTGAGCCATTAATTGCAAAGGTACGCACTGACACTCGTTCATCCGCCACAAATACTAACTGTGTGTCTTTTACAGATATTCGATGGTGGATCAGGAGCAGAATCCACCACAACATCCGGAAGAACAAATTCCTCAAGTGGAATTTATAGACGAGGCAGCTGATAATGCTTTGGTCGACCCTGACCATGGCACTGAATTGGAGTCGAACAACCATCACCTGGACCCGGCACTATTCAGACCATAACGACAACATCGAGTGATTGTGGACATCCTTATGCGTCACCCTCTCCATGAGGCCCTCACCGCCACTGTCGACGTCCCGTTGCTGTACGTACTCCAAGTATGGTTCTCCGCACAAGTTCGCACGACCGGTAACTCACAAACGATCACTACTCAGATCGATAATCAATAGTTCATGCTCACACCGGACTCCTTCCGCCACCTACTTTCACTTCCTGAAGCCAGCGCCGACGGACATCAAGGCTATGATCCCGCGGTCAACGACGACACTCTCTGCGCTCAAGTCCGCGCTCTCGGATACAACAACGACCTCAACCGGCCTTCCGCGTTCAATCGGAAATACCTGGCCCCCATCTGGTACACTCTGTTCACGATTCTGAACAGGTGCCTTTCATCCAGATGGAAAGGTATCGATCAATGCCCCGGCGACTTCCTGAGAATTTTTCATGCCGTGTGTTACAACCGCCACGTCGATGTGGCTATGATCTTGTGGCGGGAATTAGTTACCACTATTCGTCATAATGGAGGAACAAAGCAAAAGAAGTTTCTCCCCTACCCGTGTTTCCTTTCGCTAGCCGTGCGTCAACACATGGACGCGAATCCTGCCATACCACGACGTCTTACCCATCCGGTATGTCCTCCTCATCACTTACAATATATGGTTATTCACAACCCGTCCAACGCGGTAGCCTTACCCATACCTGACGCCCTTCTGGCTCACGCCGATCCCGCTGCACCGGGTGTTATAGCTTATAGGAAAGCGTTAGGGAATCTCATGGTCCAGCCAGTGCCGGAGGGACCTGCCCAGGGACTTAGACCCGAGAGACGTGAGGGTCCGAGAGTAAGAGGTGGAAGGGCCCGTGCAGCAGGGGCTCCCGGGCGGGGTGTGATGATAGTTTGTGGAAGGGGGACTGGAGTGAGAGGTGTAGTGGAATCGCGTCCCGGGTCTAGCCACCAACCTATTATCCCCATCATCCGACCAATAGGCGAAGCCGGAGCATCGTCCTCATGACCGATGCTTCACCATGACTCCGAACCATATCTTTCTGACCCTCCTTCACCAACCCCACATGTTGAAAACGTGGAATCTGACTCCACACAATCTGATACGGACCGGAACTGTAACATCCCTTAATCCCAACATACAAGTTTCATATAATTCACCACAAAATAACATATCATAATCCAAATATGGTCCCTTAAATTCTACAATTAAGTCTTTCAGTACAAACTTTTTCGAATAAAGTAAAATACATAACAACTACTAATTATAACTGAAATCTTCATAATCATTCAACATCCACAAAAGCTAACATGATATATCCTATCATTGTCTCTTGTTTGCTCCATGACCTGGAATACATATTTTAAAACAAAAATGAGGGTTAGACCTTGAGGTCTAGTGAGAAAAATCCCCGTTAGTAAAAGAAAACATTTGCACATAATTCACGTAAGAATACCAAATATGACTCATGCATCATGTATCTTTCCATCTCTATCTCTTTTCTTTTCCTTGGCCATATTAATTGGTAGCAAGCCAATTAATTAATTTACACCGCTGTACTAAATACAGCCAACACCACTGTCCCTTTGTACAGCCAACTTTCACCGGTCCTAAGCCCGGTCAACTAGTACTCATACAAAGTAATATTCATATAAACACTATATGCACCATATTACATTTAATCACATTTATGTATTCCATTTGAAAACATTTCAAATAAAAACTCACCTCGTGCGTTTATCACAAAATCTCTTCCAAGATAATTCACGTATGACCACCCTTTGTAGAATCTGAAATCACAAAATACCAAATATCTCTTTTAACACTAATCTTACGAAATCCTCCACCCAAGTCGCAACCCAAAAAAACATGAAATCGCAATGAACAGTACCAAGTCGCAACGGTAATGAACAGTACTAAGTCGCAACCTCTTATTGCGACTTCACCCCGAAATCGCAACCCACTATTGCGACTTCACCCTAAGTCGCAATCAACTATTGCGATTCCACCCTGGAGTCGCAACCCACTATTGCGATCCCAAACCCGAATCGCAATCAACTACTGCGATTCCAAGCCAAGTCGCAAATGACCATTGCGACTTCAATGCCAAGTCGCAAATGACCATTGCGACTTCAATGCCAATTCGCAACCAACTGTTGCGACTTCGTTGAATGTCGCAGTCGTCTATTGCGACTTCGATGAATGTCTCAGTCCACTGTTTCATCCTAAAACCCAGATTTTTGTACTTTTATTCTATGCATGATACTGTAAAAGTGCAGATATGTTTAAGACCATTAACACAACCTCACCTTAAGCTTAAACTTCCCAAAACATCCATTTTTAACAAACCCCACCAAGAACTTAAACTAGTAAATTCAAGAACACTTGGAGGAATTAAAACACAAAAAGATATGGATGATTTACCTTGATTACTTCAGTTTGGTACAAAATCACAGTAGCAATTCCTGAAATTCCTTCTTCTTCTTCTTTAGCCTTTATCTCAATCTTATCTCTCTATCTCTCTCTTCTTCACGTAACACACACACACACCATAGGATATTTCTCTTTTTGCTTAATAGAAGACATCATTTTCCAATTGAAGAAGTATATGGCGGTGGTGGGGTTTAGTTTGGCCAAAAAGACCAAACCCACCCTAAACTTATCTCAAATGGCAAGACACACCCCCAAACTTCTATCATAAAATTAAAACTTATCCCTTAACTTCTAATTCTATAAAACACTAACATAAAGACTTATAAAATTCCTAATTTAAATTAGATAAAATACTTGGTTATTACAACATCTCCCCCTTAAAAGAATTCCATCCCGGAATTCGGTCAAGCAAAAAGGTACTGATACTTATCTTCCACTATTACCTCGAACTCAATCAAAGCCATAGAAACTACCTGAATAGACACTCCGCCTCTATATATGCCTCTAACACAAATAAGTAACAAAAGCACGAAAATACCAAGAACCACTTCGTACCGAAGTCATATAACACTTTAGCACGTATAGAGTTTATAGAAATATACCTGTAACCTCATCAGGACTTTCTTCCACCTCTTGTTCCGTCATCTGAAAAACGCGGCCTTGAACTCTCGGTGCTTCAGACCCTTGTACCTTTCCCGATTCAACTTCCGTTAATCTCGCTGTTGTACTACCCTGACGTGCTTTCCACTGTGGACATTCTGACTGAATATGATCAGGGGAATTGCAAACAAAACAGAATCGATTTGCGCGACAATTCTTAGCGATGTGTCCCGTCCTTCCACACTTATAACAACTTCTAGGATCAACATAACAATTTCCTTGATGTACGCGGTTGCATTTTGGACATAGTTTTTCATTTTGTCTAAAAGGTATGTGACTATCGAACCTTTGAATTTCGTATTCCGTTGAATCATACGTCATTTCTTCCGATTTTCTTTTCCCAGCACTCTTATCCCCAACATCCCTCTTATTGTCTCGCTCCACATTTTCCGCAGCATTTACCACTTCTGAAAAAGTATTAGGTCTCGCTGCAGTCACTAACTTTCTAATCTCTGAGTTCAATCCGAATACATACCTTTCCATCTTCATCTTTTCTGTGGCAACATAATACTCCCCAAAACGCGACTTTTCCAAGAAACGAGCAGTGTAGTCTCTTACTGACAAATTTCCTTGTTGTAGACTCAGGAATTCCTCTTCCAACTGTCTAACTGCGGCTTGCGGACAAAACTGTTCCTTAAATGCTCTCGAGAATTCGCCCCAAGTAAAAGTTGAATATACATCAGGTCCTTCAGAGTCAATGAGGGCCTCCCACCAATACAAGGCATCCGCTTTCCACATTGCTGTTCCATATAACACTTTATCTTCTTCCGCGCATTTACTTGTTTTAAATACAGCTTCAACTTCCTTCAGCCATCGCATTGCTTTTACTGGATCTCTGTCCCCTCCATAGGTGGGTGGTTTACAGCTTAAAAACATTTTATAATCACACTTTCTTGGTGCTGATGTGACAATAGGTGCGATAGGCACCTCGTTTTCAAAGGTAGGGTCTGGTATTTCCGTTTCCGTATGGTGAGTCTGGTTAAACATAACTTGGATATTTGCCTGAAGTCTTCCCATTTCAATCGCTAGGTCGTCTCTCGTAACAAACTCTGTGCCTCGCCCCTGTACTCTGCCCCCTGACCTACCTCTACCTCTTTCTCCCCCTCTTCCCCTTCCACCGGCTATTGGATTAGATCTATTCGGATTTCCTTCCCCTTCTCGGTTTGTTTGTCTCGTTCCACTTGCCATTCTGTGGATTCAACAAGGTTAATATACACATAAGCACATACCCCATATAATAAAGTATTCTGGTTCAAACATGTACCTGTAAGATCATAATTACACTGGCCAGGTGTAATCTGAAATTACCTTACATGATGTTCCTTCTACCTTTTTATATTTATCATCCCAAGGTTCTATAATAACAAGGACATCCTATTTCGCATGCAGTTTAAGTCTAGGTACAGATACTAATACCTAAATCTCTTAAACTAAGGCTCTGATACCATTTGTAACATCCCTTAATCCCAACTTACAAGTTTCATATAATTCACCACAAAATAACATATCATAATCCAAATATGGTCCCTTAAATTCTACAATTAAGTCTTTCAGTACAAACTTTTTCGAATAAAGTAAAATACATAACAACTACTAATTATAACTGAAATCTTCATAATCATTCAACATCCACAAAAGCTAACATGATATATCCTATCATTGTCTCTTGTTTGCTCCATGACCTGGAATACATATTTTAAAACAAAATTGAGGGTTAGACCTTGAGGTCTAGTGAGAAAAATCCCCGTTAGTAAAAGAAAACATTTGCACATAATTCACGTAAGAATACCAAATATGACTCATGCATCATGTATTTTTCCATCTCTATCTCTTTTGTTTTCCTTGGCCATATTAATTGGTAGCAAGCCAATTAATTAATTTACACCGCTGTACTAAATACATCCAACACCACTGTCCCTTTGTACAGCCAACTTTCACCGGTCCTAAGCCCGGTCAACTAGTACTCGTACAAAGTAATATTCATATAAACACTATATGCACCATATTACATTTAATCACATTTATGTATTCCATTTGAAAACATTTCAAATAAAAACTCACCTCGTGCGTTTATCACAAAATCTCTTCCAAGATAATTCACGTATGACCACCCTTTTGTAGAATCTGAAATTACAAAATACCAAATATCTCTTTTAACACTAATCTTACGAAATCCTCCACCCAAGTCGCAACCCAAAATAACATGAAATCGCAATGAACAGTACCAAGTCGCAACGGTAATGAACAGTACTAAGTCGCAACCTCTTATTGCGACTTCACCCCGAAATCGCAACCCACTATTGCGACTTCACCCTAAGTCGCAATCAACTATTGCGATTCCACCCTGGAGTCGCAACCCACTATTGCGATCCCAAACCCGAATCGCAATCAACTACTGCGATTCCAAGCCAAGTCGCAAATGACCATTGCGACTTCAATGCCAAGTCGCAAATGACCATTGCGACTTCAATGCCAAGTCGCAACCAACTGTTGCGACTTCGTTGAATGTCGCAGTCGTCTATTGCGACTTCGATGAATGTCTCAGTCCACTGTTTCATCCTAAAACCCAGATTTTTGTACTTTTATTCTATGCATGATACTGTAAAAGTGCAGATATGTTTAAGACCATTAACACAACCTCACCTTAAGCTTAAACTTCCCAAAACATCCATTTTTAACAAACCCCACCAAGAACTTAAACTAGTAAATTCAAGAACACTTGGAGGAATTAAAACACAAAAAGATATGGATGATTTACCTTGATTACTTCAGTTTGGTACAAAATCACAGTAGCAATTCCTGAAATTCCTTCTTCTTCTTCTTTAGCCTTTATCTCAATCTTATCTCTCTATCTCTCTCTTCTTCACGTAACACACACACACACCATAGGATATTTCTCATTTTGCTTAATAGAAGACATCATTTTCCAATTGAAGAAGTATATGGCGGTGGTGGGGTTTAGTTTGGCCAAAAAGACCAAACCCACCCTAAACTTATCTCAAATGGCAAGACACACCCCTAAACTTCTATCATAAAATTAAAATTTATCCCTTAACTTCTAATTCTATAAAACACTAACATAAAGACTTATAAAATTCCCAATTTAAATTAGATAAAATACTTGGTTATTACAGGAACATACGCCTGAAATTAATACCTCACGGCATCGGCCCAAACCCGAACTTCACCGAAGGAATTCCACTTGACTCACCTCCTCATACTGAACAACCTGAAATAGGAGATATTAGGAACGAGGGAGTAGTAGATGCTGAGTTAGACCATGTGAGAAGGAGAGAACTGTGTTCGAAAGCGAACCAGGAAAGATTGTGTCGTAAAGATAACGAGGCTCCTAAGCGAACCCAACCGAGCGATATCCGGGTAGCCACATCTACTATCCCGTCTTATTTGTTGGGACAGGGTATTGAAGAAGCCTCAGTGGACCCAACGGAGCAATTGCACAACCCCCTGATCCACTCATCCGTCTCTCAAAAGGCGGATGTTTCAGTCTCACACGGGGATCAAGCCCAACTTCCATCGGTCTCTCATTCGGAGAGTACTGGTGTTGAAATAAGAGACCAACAACCCCTAGTCTCGAGTTCATTTCGTGCACCATTGAGTCTAGAGCCATTTGAAGTTAAACTTTCTTCGGCTAGGACACATGATGAGGAACACCAAATCGAGACTCTTCGTGACTCGATCAGAACGTCTGTAGTGTCTCCGTCTGGCGGAACACGAGGATCGGACGGAAATCCTACTGTTAGCTTCAATCTTCCTAATCATAGAAATATTTAGAAGTAGTGAAAAATAGGCTAAGTGAAGAAAAGCCTCTTACAGAGGCTCTGCCGAAATTTCCGAGAGATCAGAGTCAAGAAGCCACAGAAGCAACAGAGACGTCCTACAGAACCTCTGTTGAACTTAAAGAAGACCCAAGACTCGGAAACAAAAGAAGACTGCTCTACGAAGGACCAAACCGCAGAGCCTCTGTGGTCTTCAACAAAGACTTCAAAGATATTACTAATATCTTGCTACTATTCCAGAACCCGTTCGTCAACTTGCATGGCAACATACCCTGTCCAACTTCGACGTGTCAAACTCTGATTGGATTCAATAGGGATTAGTACATAATAGACGTCTGCTGCATTAAATGCAATACATCACGTCTGACTATTCATGCCATCCTTGCAACTGTTCACGACATCCGTTCTACTATTCATACGTACCTTTTTAATAGTAGCATATGCTTTATGGTCCCCTTTAGAGTAATATATAAGGAACACTCATGTTGAGTTCTTCCTTACAACACTTCAATCGAACATCAAGAACACAAAAGCTTATTCACCTTAAAAGTCATATCTGTTTTAAAGCTTTTCTTACTCACGGTTCATAAACCTGTTCATGATATATATATTCAGTAAACTTTGAGATATAATATTCTGTTCACTGTTTATTTATATTTTGCTCTAAATCTATCAAACTTATCTGTTAGTTCTTTAAATACGCTTCCGCATCAAACATTAACTTGAACTAATAGATCTGATAATCTTGTTTAAAGCAAAACGGGAACCAACAATTGGTATCAGAGCAAAGCTTGATTTTCAATATCAAGTGATCCTCGTTTTACAACTTTTATTTGATAGATTATTTTCTTTCTCTTCATCACCATATTTCTGGATATTAGTTTTACCCAGAAAACCTTCCAGATCTTCATACTTAGAAATCCTCCATCAGATTATCCTTTCCTCAAAATGACAAATACAAATAACTTTTTTACTGCTGGCTCACTAACCAAACCTCCTACTCTTCTTAGAGATGAGTATCCTCAATGGAAGATAAGAATGGTTCATTTCTTTGAGGGTACTGAAAAAACTCAAACAATATCTTTACAATCTTCCTCCAGTTCCTATGATAACTATGCCACGTGTACCAGCTACTGCTGAATCTGCTGAAATCCCTGAACATCAAAAACCTAAGCCAAGAGAAGAATGGTCAAATAAAGATAAGGCAGAAGATGAAGTTGCACAGAAAACAAAAAGAATACTGATCATGGCTATCCCCAACAAAATTTTTCAATCCTTAGATGCATGCGAAACAGCGCACGATCTCTGTAAAGAATTAGAAAGACAGTTGGAAGGGGGTGCTAAAACACAAAAGAACCGAAGGGCACAATACATAAACGAGTATCATGCCTTCAATGCTTCTGCAACAGAATCTCTGCAAACAACATATGATCGGTTCAACTCTCTCATAAACAAATGCAGAAAGTCTGGTATTCACAGAACCACGGAAGAAAATAACGTCATGTTTCTAAAGAGCCTGAACGATGAGTGGCTTCAGCTGTCTATGTCTTTACAAACAAATCAAGATCTAGACTCCTGGACACTCTCTGATCTCTATGGAACACTAGCCGCACAAGAGCCTCAAATAGCTCAAGCTAAAACACTAACCATTGTACCATACGCATCGGTTAGTAAATCTACAGAGGCTACGGACAGACCAAGAAATGAGAGATCTACAGAGGAGAAAAAGAAGGAGAAAAAGAAGATAGTAATGGTTGATAGCGAAGAAGATGAGCTGATAGAGGAAGAAATAACTCTTGCGGCATTAGCTAAATCAATGGCTCTATTGACAAGAGAGTTTAGAAATAACCAAAGGAATTCTGGAAGAAGAGAAGAATCAAGTGACCGACAGAGGTCAGACTACAGAAATGATGACCAACAGAGGTCTAGCGACAGAAGCTACAAAGGAAATGACCGACAGAGATCAAATGACAAAGTAGGCCACACACAAGAATGCTACAAATGTGGTAAGCCTGGTCATTACGCAAACGAATGCCGAACAGAGAAAGGTGGAGACCAACAGAAGTCCGAAGATCGAACTGGAAACACCTCCCAAGGTTGTTTCAACTGCGGCAAGCCAGGTCATTTCGCACAAGAATGCAGAAGTAGACAAAATCGCCCACAGAAGGACTCAGCTTTTTACAAAAAGAAGGCTGAGTATTATGCGCAAAAATCCCTAATGGCGAGCAAAGGGCATTTTGAGGCAAACAAAGAAGACTTCGAGTCGGACTCTACCTCTGATGATGAATTTCCCACAAATGCCCTGTTCTGTGGCATGGCAGAAGTTAACTCCGGCACTGACAATGAGGTATCCATTTCAAACTCTACCTCAAGTACTAATTATGTAGATGATGATTTATTTAAACTTAACATTGAACTGAAAGATATAATTGAAAGCATTCAGAAAAAGCTGACCTTTAATGAGAGAGAAGTAAGGCTTCTCACTCAAGAAAAAGCCAAAATCTTTGAAGAAAAAGAAAAAGTCGAAAAATATTGGAGCAAAAATATAGATCCTTTAAAAAGGCAAATTTCTGATTTAACCTATGCTTTAAAAATCAAAACAAAAGAACTTTCAGTTTCAAGAAGTGAAACTACAGACATAAGAGCTCTCAAAGAATACTTTCAAAAAGAAAGAGAGGTACTTTGGCAAGATCTTTTAAGAAGAGAAGTTTTACTTAAAAACTATAAAGATGCACAGAAGGTGTATGAAAAGGTAAACTCTCAAATAGCAAGACGAGGTATAGGGTACAGTGATATTACCTTAGGAGTTGAAAATAAACGACTAAAACCTCTGTCCTCTCTATTTGTTTTGGGAAAAACTAACAAACCAAACTTTCCAAACTTACTCTCTGTAAGTAAAAGGGTTAAAATCTCTGCAGAACCTCACTTGAGGAAACATATAAAGATGATCAATGTGTGGTTTGAAAACACAGATTCATCATCTTCAACCTCTGTCAATAGAGGAATCAAACCAAAGAAATATCTGAAAACACAAGATCAGATTGGTATCTTTAAGTTTGGTAAACCAGAGACTCAAACACAGGTCGCTTTTGTCTGTATGATAAATGTCGAAAAGAAATTGTCAGCAGAAGCTCCTGAGGTTAAACCCATCTTTTCAGAAGAAAAACTTGAAGAATCTATTGAAAAAAGAAATTTTGGAAGTTTTGAAATCAAATGTTTTAGAAAATCTCTGTACATCTTCTATAGATCAAAAACTCGCTGAAGAGATCTCATCAGAAACCTCTGCCATCTATGAAAGTTTTTCTACAGAGGAAGAAAGCTCGTATGATACATGCTCAGAAAATCCAGCCTCTGTCGAAAGAAATGACTCAACCTCTGCATATGAGGACGATTCATCCTCTGACGACTCAGAGACTGATTTCAAATCAGGGATAATTCACTGTGACACAGAGGATGTCAAATTCTCCTATGAAGTTCTTAACAGAACAATTTCTCCAAAAGAGAAAATCACAGAGATACCTATCCGTCCAGATTTTCTCAAAATGTGTATACAAGTCAAAACCTCTACAGAGCTTGAAAATCTGAAAAAGGCCTCTGAAAATCCTAAAAGCTTCAAATTTTCAAAACCTTTAAGGAAAATTAAAGAAAATCCAACTTGGCAACAAAAGGGAAAATGGCCTGAAGCTAACAAATATTTTTCCTCTGTGACAGTGAAGAAAGATGTTCACCACAGAAGAGAGTCACAGAAGGCAGGAACTAAACAAGACTTTTGCAAACAACATTCTAGTATTCATAGATCTTCTTGTAATAAGAAATCTAATGTAAAGAAAGAGTGTAATGTCTCTGTGGCTCAGTTCAAAGAATTCAATGAAAAGTTCAAACAAATCACATCTCATATTCAATACTGTCATTGTTTTGATCTTATGTTTAAATTGAATAAACACTTCTCAAGTCCAGATTGCTTTCTCACCACTGAAATTCGAAAGTCAGAACCAAAAGAGAAACAATCTGATTCTTCTACAAAAGATAAAATGTATTTCAAGAATGCTAAGGCAAACTTGAAAAATTCTAACAATATTGGACCCATGTGGATATGGGTACCTAAATCTCTGTGATTATCTTACAGAAGCAACATGTGCCAATTTGGTATCTTGACTCCGGATGCTCAAGGCACATGACTGGCAACAGAAGATTACTATCCACATACAAAGAAACACACGATGGTGGATCTGTAACTTTTGGAGACAACATGAAGGGACACATCAAAGGCTATGGAGTCATACAGAAAGAAAATGTCTCTGTATACAAAGTTGCATATGTGAATGGCCTCAAACACAACCTACTAAGCGTAAGTCAACTCTGTGATACAGGATTCGATGTGTTATTCAAAAGAACTTTCTGCTCTCTACAGAGTGAAAACACAGGAATGGAACTTCTGCGAGCTGAAAGAAGAGGTGATCTATACCTAATGAATTTTACTTCAAAATCCAAGGACAAAGTTTGCCTAGTAGCCTGCAAAAGTGAAGAAGCTTGGTTATGGCACAACAGGTTCTGTCACTTAAACTTTCACACCTTGGATAAACTAGTAAAACTCAATCTAGTTAAAGGATTGCAAAATGTTAAATTCAATAAGGATCACTTGTGTTCGGCCTGTGAAATGGGAAAACACAGAAGGGCTTCTCACAAAGGCAAAACAGATGTGTCTTGCACTAGGCCTCTGTACATGCTTCATGTCGACCTCTGCGGTCCCATTACTATACAGAGCCTAGGAGGCAAGAAATACATACTTGTCCTAATTGATGAGTATTCACGTTTCACATGGGTTGAATTCATTAGAAAGAAATCAGATGTTCCAATTATATTGATAAATCTAATGAAAAGAATTCAAGTTCTTTATGACTGCAGAATACAGAAGTTAAGAAGTGACAATGGCACAGAATTTAAAAACTGTGTCATTGAAGCATATCTTTCTACAGAAGGAATATCACAGAACTTCTCTGCCGCTCGCACTCCACAACAGAACGGTGTAGTCGAAAGAAAGAATCGAACACTTGTGGAGGCTGCAAGAACTATGCTATCAGCATGCGGATTATCAATGAACTTTTGGGCAGAAGCAATTTCTACTGCATGTTATACACAGAATCGTTCAACCATTGTGAAAAGACACCTCAAGACGCCTTACGAATTGCTTCACAAAAGGAGGCCAAACATCAAGTTTTTCCATGTATTCGGATGCAAATGCTTTGTTTTAAACGACAGAGATTCAAGAGGAAAATTTGACGTAAAAGCTGATGAAGGCAAATTTATTCGATACTCTGCCACTTCCAAAGCCTACAAAACATTCCTTACCAAGTCTCGCAAGATTGTAGAAAGCATCAATGTTTCTTTTGATGATTCATTCCAGATGACTTCTGAGCAAATCAGTTCAGAACTCGGAATTAAAGGGAAATCCTCTGACATCTCAAGAACAAAAGAAGATTTGGATCTTCTATTTTTGGAGATGTTCCACAATGACATTGATCCTTCTGTTGGAACCATTAGAGTTTCTGAAGAACCATCCTCTGTCGGACAAAATCCTACAGGTATGACTCTAACTGGTCCAAATAATGCTTCATCTTCTTCTATAAATACTACAGATGCAATTGCCAAAGCAGAAGAAAGTGCAGAAGATGAAACATCAAGAAAAACGACCACAGAAGCTGCACAACCGACAGAAGAACCAATTACAGAGGAAATCGAGGACCAAGACTATACGTCCTCAGAGGAACAAACTCCACCGCCACTCATACCAATCATTCCACAAACGGTAGAATCAACTACCAAGGCACGAAGAACGACAGAGGCTACACAAGAAGAAACACAAGAAGCCTCTGAAGAAAGTTTGGATGACATTGATGATCATCTTCCACGCACAACACAATGGACAAAAAGTCATCCGCAAAGCCAAATAATTGGAGAACCTTCTGACCCAATAAAAACAAGATCTGCCACTGCTAATTTTTGTTTCTTTACAAATTTTATTAGTGTCATAGAACCAAAGAAGATTTCTGAAGCTCTAGATGACCCAAACTGGGTAGACGCCATGCAAGACGAACTTCTGCAGTTTGAGCGTAACCGAGTATGGACTTTAGTACCTCTGCCAAGAGGGAAACAGGCCATTGGGACTAAATGGGTCTACAGAAATAAGAAGGATGAAGATGGAGTGGTCATTAGAAACAAAGCAAGATTAGTAGCAAAGGGATATAGACAAGAAGAAGGCATAGACTACGATGAGACGTTTTCCCCTGTTGCACGGCTCGAAGCAATGAGAATATTCTTAGCCTTCGCAGCCCACAGAGGTTTTAAAGTCTATCACATGGACGTAAAATCAGCTTTTCTCAACGGAGAAATCCAAGAAGAGGTTTACGTAAATCAGCCACCAGGGTTTGAAAGCTCAAAGTTTCCAAGACATGTATACTACCTTGAAAAAGTTCTATATGGACTGAAACAGGCTCCAGAAGCATGGTATGAACGACTTTCTACCTTTCTTCTAGTCAATGGCTATAACAGAGGTACAACAGATACTACCTTATTCTATAAACATAAAAATAGTGAGATAATGCTTGTACAAATCTATGTGGATGACATAATTTTTGGGTCTACTAATTCAGAAGAGTGTAAAAGATTTGAAAAACTCATGCAGAGTGAGTTTGAAATGAGTATGATGGGAGAATTAACATTCTTCCTCGGACTCCAAGTCAAACAATCATCAGAGGGAATTTTTATAAATCAGGCCAAATATGTCTCTGACATTCTTTCCAAATATAGCCTCTCTGATACCTCTGCAATGAAAACTCCAATGGCCACTGGAAATAAGTTATTCTTAGATCCAAATGGTATCTCTGTAGAAAGCACTCTCTACAGAGGCATGATTGGATCTCTGTTATACTTGACAGCGAGCAGACCTGACATTATGCATGCCACGTGTCTTTGTGCACGTTATCAAGCTAATCCAAAGAAATCACATTATGATGCAATAAAGAGAATCTTTAGATACCTGAAGGGGACCAAAAATCTTGGTCTCCGGTATCCACAGAACTCTGGTTTTAGTCTTAAAGCTTATACAGATTCAGACTATGGAGGATGCATGCTCGACAGAAAGAGTACCTCTGGGAGTTGTCAATTCCTAGGTGGTAAACTAGTCAGTTGGACCTCCAAGAAGCAGAATTGTGTCTCCACATCCACTGCAGAAGCTGAATACGTTGCTGCTGCTAGTTGTTGTTCTCAGGTTCTATGGATGAAGACTCAGCTAAAAGACTACGGACACATCTTATTCAAAATACCCATCTTCTATGATTCCAAAAGTGCCATTGCTATCTCTGCCAATCCCGTGCAACACTCAAAAACCAAGCATATCGATATAAGGTACCATTTCTTGAAACATCATGTTGAATACGGTACAATCGAAATGCATTTCGTGCCAACAGAATATCAACTAGCTGACTTATTCACCAAAGCACTAGACGAGAAAAGATTCAACTTCTTGGTGGGTAAGTTAGGAATGATAAACATGGTATGACAATCTTCTGTAAGTATAGCTTTATCTTCTGTAAATATGTATATATTTCCTTTACCTATTGCTTTGATCAATTTATTTCTGTATGTAAATTCTCTAAGCAAAACTAATTCTTGGAAACTCAGAGCTTCTATGGGTCAATTCAGAACTTCTGATGACCCTTACAGAACCTCTGGTAAACATGACCTATGCTCAATACAAATCTTATCATTCTTTGATCCAAGCATAGATCAAGGGGGAGCAAAAAAAAGGAAAATTCTTGATCTATAGAAGTTATTAGATCAAGGGGGAGGAAAAAGAAACCCTGAAATGATATACAGAGATAAATCTTTCAAAGGGAAGCCAAAGAAGAATGTCGATAATTCTCCATCGACAGAAGTCAGACAAAACTGCCGAGAAGAGAAGAACCAAAAGGTATGTCTCTCGAACAAAAGGTTTTTGGAAAACAGTTTTCTAGGACAAGAATTGTCAAATATGTCCTAAATATACTATGAATAACATTTCAAAAATCAAAAGCTCAAAAAGTTTTACAAAAATCGAATTAGGAGAAATTAAAGGTCATAGAGCTTCTGCTGAGCTCAACAGAGGTTCTGCAAGAAATATGCTCTGTGATCGCAAATTAACCCTCTATCGATCTTTTGGAATGTTATCTCGGAAACCGAAAACACAAACCATGACCTTCTCGAACAAACTGTTTTTCATAACAGTTTTCTCGGACATAAACTTTCAAATATGTCCGAAAAACATCTCTTAAACCAGATCAAAAATTGGATGATCAGAAAATCTAATAGAATTTTAGTTATGAGATTTTTTCCCTCATAGAGCTTCTGCTGGCCCTCACAGAGCTTTTGTAAGTTCCAACAGAGCCACAAAACCTCTGCGAGCAAATTTCTTGACTAAAAATCCTATTTGATCCTCTCCAATATCTCTACAAACATTTTGGTTAAAAGAAGAGCCCACAGAAGTCATGATAACAATGAGATATATGAGAGATAAACATCAAGCTTTTTCAAGATCACAGATCTTCTGTAATCCACAGAGCTTCTGTCAATATGTTACGTGAGCATTTCTGTAGTGGTAACGGTTACTTTTAACTGAGAGTGAAACTCATATGGCTAAGAAAAACTCCACGCGCCTAGCATTAATGGGCCGCGCACGACGTCCTGTCATCCTCTGACAAGGCCTACGTGTCCCATTTTCATTGGGCGTACATGGAACGTTTTCTGTGGAAAGTTGAACCCGCCGTTCTAACTTGAGTACGGATTCCAAATGTTAATCCATTGCCATATATTTTACTCTTTCGATTTCTACCGTTTTACCCTCCTATAAAAACCATGCTTACTCTCTCATAAAATCTTTTACAAACTCTATCTTCTTCTCTGGCGAAACCCTGCAAAAGCTTGCAAAAATTTTATTCTTCAAATCAAATGGCTTCATCTTCTCGAGCTACATCCTCTGAACAGTCTCCGGCGAACTCACCAGAACATTCACCTGCTCATTCTGAACATTCAGAAAACTCCAACCTTGCCCAAAACATTGAACTGGAAGATTCCGGCGATTCACAAGAATTTGCTCCGACCACACATCTTCAAAACTTCATAGCAAAGGATCATTTTGAGAAGGTACTACCAATCAAATCCAACAACTGCTATTTTGTTCCCTCACCCACTGCTTTCGGCAAAGCCCATGCCATTCTTCTAAACATACTGGAAAATCATTTCCTCTTTCCTCTACTCTCAAGAACCCCAAAGAAAATTCCAGTTAGATACTTGAACCAATTTTGGAAAAGTTGCCGATTTGATAAAGACGATTCTCTTATCAAAGGGTACATTTCAAAACCTGACAAGTCTGAGCATCTGGAAATCAAATTCAATAGAACAATGTTCTCACTTGAATTCAACCTTCCAACAAGGGGACTTCTTGGTTAAAAGAAATATGCAGAGCAACCAACAGACGACGAGCTCTGCCGCTTCGTGGAAATGCTCGGGTACAATACACAACTACGGAAGAGAAATGACTTCCGCAGAGGCAGATTACCACCTCTGTGGAATACCTTGTTTTCTATTCTTAACAGGTGCCTGACAGGGAAGATAGGCAGCATTAACCAGAGCTCACATCAGATTTTGACCATCATGTATGGAGTTTACTATGATCTCCCACTGGATTACACGTCCATAATGATGCAAGAAATTATCAACACAATCGACAGAAAGAATAACACCATAAGGGTCAAAGAGAACGATCCCAACTTTCTACCACCTCTGCAATTCCAAAGAATATTGGGAGTACTGTTCGAACCTCTGTTACTAATACAAAAATGGCCAATGGAAGGGCCAATTCCCAAACAGTTTCCCATGAACAAAAATACCCCCACTGATCACTTAGATGGCTACTCACACTGCAGACCTCTGTCAAAGAAACTTCTGAAGTATGCCTCGAATAAAACCCTTGTGAAAGAATATATACGCGATCAAAGAACTCCAAAACCGAGTTCTAAGACACCCCCGCGTCTAGGTGTCCCCCGAGGAACAATGACTGCAGAACCTCTTTCCACTCAAGCAGAAAAGGATCACAAATTAGCAAAACACATAGCTATTCAACTTAGCTTCATAGCCAAACGTGCAGAACTTCTGGGAAAGAAATCTTCTTCAAAAACCTCTGCATCTACTCCAAAAGCAAAGAAGAGAAAAACTGCAGAAGGAACCTCCACAAGCGCTGCAGAAGATCAACCCTCACCTCCTCATGCCACAGAAATCGGCTCCTCTGCTCCTCCCTCTTCTCCAAAACAGAAAAAGAAAAGAAAATCGAAAACTATAGAGGAAGGGGCACCAAAACCCAAGAAAAGGAAAACCAAAAGGAAACATGGTAAATCACTTGATAAATTGGTTACCATTGAAGAGGAAACTGCAGAAGAGGAAACTGCAGAAGAAGCCGCAAAAGAAAGAACTGCAGAAGAAGATGCTGAAGAAGAAATGGCAACAGAGGAATATCAATCACCCTATCAATCTCCAGATAGATTTGCTCACCAAGGAGACCTGAACGACTTCTTACAGAACCCTGATATTGCCAACACCCTAAATACAGCAGGGTGGACGGCACAACCTCTCGACCACCACTCTCCAGAAGAACAAGATTTCTCCATTTCTAGCATTGACACACATCTGCAAGAAGATGACACAACACCCAAATATCAACCAGCCAACACCCCTGTTATTTTACAGAACCCTTTCATTCAAGGATTGGACGTCCACAGAAGGAGTCCAAACCCAGCTTCAGAAGAAATAGATCAAACAGAAGCTGAGTGGAATAGAGGTGAAATTACAGAGGCTTCTAAGAAAATGATAGAAGAAGAAAAAGGAAAAGAGGCAGAAGTTGCACACGAAGAGGGATTCAGAACATGGGAGACAACAGAGGAGATCTTAGAGACAGATTCAGATGACGAAGAAGCTGTCTGGATACGTAAAGGTCTCTATCATCCACATGTCATGAGATTATACGGATCTCATCAAATGTATGACTTCTTACGACCAGAGCAAGGAACTTCAACAGAACCTAGGGAAGAAGCAGCAAGCCGAAGGATAGCTACAGAGGATGAAATGATAGACAATGATGTAGTGCTTGGATGCTTAACAGAGGAAGAAGTAAGAAAAGATGCCTGGATGAATAGAGGCACACAACCACAACCAACTCCCAGTGCAACCCACATTTCTAATTCCGCAGGTCTAGCTGCAGAAGGAATTATTGAAAAAGAGCAGCACATCTCGATCCAAACCCAAACCATCCAGCTAGAAGTCACTCTTTCGACTTCTGCGCCCACAAAAACCGGGGAATCCATTCCTAGGGAGTCTCCTCAAAGAGACTCACCTATTGTTCGTGATCAATCGCCCCAGATCACACTAGAACACCCAACAGAGGAATTCGTTTCCTCTGCCACGCACACATTAGGGCCAAATCTTCTTTCAGAGAGAAGTAGTGAGCACAGAGACGAAGAGACTCTAGACAAGTCTCCTAGTCAACAGAAGGACATTCCAATACCCACCTCTGGAGTGGATTTGGACACTGTTCTTCACAGAACTTCTGTAGAGATTGAAACTCAGGTTTCTTCTCAAGGATCAGAAGGAAATCCTTCCACCACCATCGTACAAACAAGGGTGAACGAAGGTGTCCCAGGAACAGGGACTCACTCTGGAGACGAATGTGTTCCTCCAGAGGTTACACAAGGAACACAAGTATCAAGGGATGAGTTCCAAACCCTTGTCACCTCTGTGAACCAAACAATGAAAGAGTTGCAAAGCTCTTTCAAATCTTTTACAGAGACATCATCGACGGCTATCCTGAAACTAAACACCAAAATGGACAATCTGTCCACAGAGGTGAAATCTGCAATCTCAGCGATGAAGTCTTCTGCCGAAACTACTGCCAAAGCTACAGCTACTTCTGCCGCTCAAGAATTCGGAACAACTGCAACTTCTGCGTTCAAGGACTCTGTCAAAAACTTCCTTGAACAAATGAATACGCAATCCAACAGAGCAGAGGGCATTACTCCTGCAGATCTACAGAATGCCCTAACACAAGTACAAGCAGAGGCAATACGCAACACGACAATGATGCAGCTAAAAGACTACATGACCAGAGCCCAGCTAACAGAGCTAGGACAGAACGTCATAAACCAGGTCACAGAAGTCATTGTCTCCTTCACAAAAGCAAATGCCAACTTTGTCAAGGATTTCAGAAGAAATGTTGGCAGAATGCGTTTTAAAACAGAGGCAGAGCTTGCGACTCTAATCGGCCTCTGTGATGATGTATGTGCGAAGTTGATGGCCGCAGGAGCAGAATTACCAAAGAAAACCAAAGCTTCTTGCAGAGCAGAGGGTAGTTCTGATAAGAGTCAGGATGATTCTGATGATGACCATCCTGGTCCATCAGATAATCCTGAGGGGGAGAATACAAGGGAGAAAGCTACGAGCAGAGGAATTCAAGGTCCACCAATCGCAGCAGAACCAATCAGTCAAGCCCCTCCAGAACAAACCCAAGATCAACAACAAACTCAACAGACCACAGAGACAACACACATCTCTGTGGAATCAACTCATGAAGAAACCAATATTCCAGAAGCTGATCAGAAAACCAAAGAGGCTACAACCCCTGAGGTAATCATTTTGGAAGAAACAGATCAACAAACCACAGAGAAAACACCCACCTCTGTGGAAACACCCCAAACCATACAAAGAAGAAAGTCGATTGCCACCAAACCAAAGAAAGCAACGACCTCTGCTTCTGATGTTCTGAGGAAAATGCACGACACAATGACTGAACGGATGGCGCAGAGAGAAGAAGAAAGGCACAAGTTCACACTAGCATTCAAAATGGCAAGAAGATTCGATGTCGAAACTTCAACAACAGAAACTGAGCTCACAGAAGAAGTAATCAAAAAACCTCCAACAGAGGTTACAGAGCAACTCAAGCCAACATAACCATTGCCACAAAAGTCCTCTAAATCACAAATGTCAAAACCTACAGAGGCAATCCCCATCAAACCAACAGAAGTGCCAACCTCCAAACCTACAGAAGCAACAGCCTCTGCCCTGCCAAAAGGAAAAGACAAGGGCAAAGGAATACTGGCAGAAGAGCCTAAGAAGAAGAAATCATTGCCAAAGCCAACAGAGAAACTAATGAAGAGTGCGTTTGATGCCTTTCAAACTCCAAAACCTGAAGAAGTTGACTGGGCATATGGATTGAAGCCTCTGTCAGACATTCCTCTAACTGGTAGAGCTGCAGAAGTTGTTCAAGAGATGGAAAGTCTCAGAAGAAGAGTACCACAACCTGGTCCAACACATGAAGAGATGGAAGAAGTGGTATACAAATACCTCTATAGACAATCCTTTCAGACCAATTATCCAACAGATCATGTGACAGATCCGAAGATCAGAGAAGAACTTGAGAACATCTTCACAAGGACAAAGCCAAGAACCAAAGCAGATGTCTTCTCAATCCACAAGATCAAAAAGGTAATCTTCTGCAAATTCTCCTTAACAAGAACCTATCCAAAGGTCAGGTACAATCTTTACAAAGTCAGAAGAGAAGACAATTCAGAAACTACCTTCGTTGATGCTGATTTAAGAAATATCAATCCTTATGATCTACCTGACCTTCTGCAATGGACAAAGGACAACTACAACACAGAGGCAAACACCAGAGCCTATCAAGTGTTCAGAAAAGCGATGAGGGAAAAGCTTCTACTCCACAGCATGATAGATTTCCAGCTGGGAAAGGATCTTGGTCTCAAGCATCTGGATTTACGACCACCAGAGGATCGCTGCCCACCGGACGCCGTACCTAACTCAATCATCACAGAACCACGGTTTGGGTTAGTATTTCAAAACCCTCAAGGCGAAACTAAACTATTTGTATGCATGGACTGTCAGAAGTACGCAACAAGTACTCTGAACATGTTCAGAGCAAGCCTTGTGAAATACAGAGGTACAAAGAAAATGGATAAAGATGCTGCAGATACTATAATCAGAGAGATTGATGCAACAATCTGCCTAAGAGAACTATGCATCAGCTTCTACAAAGAGATCAGAAGAGTCGGAAGAGACAACAGAAGCTACAACGATTTCAAAGATGCCAAAATCTGATTCTCAGACCTTCAATCTCTACAAACCAAGTCAAATTTTATCTTTCATTGTACTCAAATGTAAAATGCCTCTGGCATATTTCTAAATGAAAGAACTTTCGAGGTATTGTTTAACCTCTGTCTTATCTAACTTAGCCTAACTAAATTCAAGTTCATTTTTTTTATTTTTCACTACTTAGGGGGAGATTGTTAGCTTCAATCTTCCTAATCATAGAAATATTTAGAAGTAGTGAAAAATAGGCTAAGTGAAGAAAAGCCTCTTACAGAGGCTCTGCCGAACTTTCCGAGAAATCAGAGTCAAGAAGCCACAGAAGCAACAGAGACGTCCTACAGAACCTCTGTTGAACATAAAGAAGACCCAAGACTCGGAAACAAAAGAAGACTGCTCTACGAAGGACCAAACCGCAGAGCCTCTGTGACACTTCACAGAGCCTCTATGGTCTTCAACAAAGACTTCAAAGATATTATTAATATCTTGCTACTATTCCAGAACCCGTTCGTCAACTTGCATGGCAACATACCCTGTCCAACTTCGACGTGTCAAACTCTGATTGGATTCAATAGGGATTAGTACATAATAGACGTCTGCTGCATTAAATGCAATACAACACGTCTGACTGTTCATGCCATCCTTGCAACTGTTCACGACATCCGTTCTACTATTCATACGTACCTTTTGAATAGTAGCATATGCTTTATGGTCCCCTTTAGAGTAATATATAAGGAAGACTCATGTTGAGTTCTTCCTTACAACACTTCAATCGAACATCAATAACACAAAAGCTTATTCACCTTAAAAGTCATATCTGTTTTAAAGCTTTTCTTACTCACGGTTCATAAACCTGTTCATGATATATATATTCAGTAAACTTTGAGATATAATATTCTGTTCACTGTTTATTTATATTTTGCTCTAAATCTATCAAACTTATCTGTTAGTTCTTTAAATACGCTTCCGCATCAAACATTAACTTGAACTAATAGATCTGATATTCTTGTTTAAAGCAAAACAGGAACCAACACCTACCACGGCTATCCCTGCGCCAACCATGAACGTAGGTGGCTCTACCTCTATGGTAGATGCCTCAACGGGTAATCTAAGTGATCCTGGAGTTAAATTTCCCGACTTTGTGTCACAAGGGTCCCTGGACAGCACCCTCAAGGCTGTCCGCGAGGCAATGGAGCAGCCCATGGCCGCCGAGCTCGCCAAAATCAAGAGCTTAATCAAAGGAAAAGAGAAGATCGTCGAAGCTGAAACCGTACCTACACCTCCACCGGCTCCTACTCAGCCTACCTACTCGGTGGACACCCTCAAGACGATGCTTCTAGCCCAACTACTCCAACAATCCGAAACCGACGCCTCTACCGAAGCAGACCTGCTATCCGTTCTGAAATCTCAGGTCACTGCTCCTTCATCGTCCATTACCACTCGATTGGATACCATTGACTCGACTCTCAAGGACTTCCAACAAGTGATGACAACGTTGTCTGAGAGAGTCCGTTCACTCGAAGATACCTGCAAGAGTCAAGCTGGCGGTCTAAAGCGCAAGCACGAAGACCAGGATGATCCTGATCACCGTGAGGGGGAGAAAAGACTAAAACCTACCGAGACCGTCCCTATCCTCACCGAATCGACAACTGTGGTTCAAAACATATATTGCATAACATCGTTACATTCATAACAAAAGATACATAATAAATCACGTACGGTCCCATAGTCTCAAAACTATACAATACAAAACATAAGCATTTCCTAATCTTCGTCAGCTATCAACCGCATCCTACACTTTATCCTTCCCTTTGCTATTAAATGTTCCTTGATCTGGAATACATATTTTTTAAAACAAAATGAGGGTTAGACCAAACGGTCTAGTGAGATAATCCCTGTCAGTTTAGTAAACTTTTGTAAAAACACACATATACCACAAGTAATTAAATTCCAAGTAAGACTCGTGCACTGTTGTACAATTCCTCCTTCACATGGCCAAATTAGTTGGTTGCAAGCCAACTAAAAAATTTACTCCGCTGTACTAAATACAGCCAACACCGCTGTCCCTCTGTACAACCAACTCCACTGGTCCTAAGCCCGGCAAACGTGCTCTCGTGTAGTGTAATGCTCATGTAAATACAATACCTCAATATATTATATTTCAAACATAAACACATAATCATACCATCTATCACATTCCCAATCCACACATATACATATTCCAGTTTGAAAACATTTTAATGTAAAACTCACCTTGTTGATAGTTTGAAGCCACACACGCGCAAACGATACAACCGAACACCACTATCAAACTTCACTAACGGGGGCAACCGAGCCTGAAATATATACACATTGATGAAATCCACATACGTATATGTATACAAGACCCACTACGACAATTGACAACCTTAACAACTCACTGGACACCCCAGAATCGCAACCGAGCTAGAAACCGAACAATGGACATTAAAAACAATACTTGGAGTTGTTATATGCCCATACTAACATGTTCAAAGTGTTCAAATGCTATCTTACACTCAAAACGAGTACCCATACGCCTATATTACGCTCTAAAATGACATCGGTACGCAAGAAACAAAACTCAGAAAATGCTGAAACAAAGCTGTGCGCGCCGTCTGGCGCGCCCCAAGCCGCGCCCAGACACGTGCAGACATCTGTTGGGCACCAAACAGCCCCTGTTCTAGCCCTTTAACATCCCAACTCAACCCCCACTTGATTAGGTTGATTCTATGGAAGTTTTAGCATAAAAAATGAGGTTTTAACATCAAATAACATGAATGAATCTATGTAGCAACTCTATACATGCATATGTGATCAATAATACTTATTATCATCAACCACAAGGTGATATTAAACTAGACATGGAAGGAGCTATATCTCATCTTTCATGGTGTAACCTCCAACCTTGACTTTGGACACAAACAAACTAGGTGATGAGTTAGGACTTTGAAACTTTGAGATGGAAATACAATCACCACCATAAATCAACCCCAAAGATTATTCATGGAGGAATACCAAAACATCAAGACCTATAATTACAACAAGGAGATGACTAATCATGAGGATGGAGAAATTAAAGAAGAAGTATACATGAAAACCATGAAGAAAAGCTTGAAGAACCACTCTTGATCACAAACCCTAACTTCTTTTATGCTTACTTTCCCTATTTCTCTTCTTTCACGATATAAACACACACACCACACATACTACACAAATAAATATCTAGATATGAATTGAAATAAGGAGGAGGTGTCTTCATATAAAAATGATGACTCATGGTAACTATAGCCACAAAGACCAATCCAACTCTCAACTAAGGAAATTAACACTTAAACCCTCAAACTTATACTAAGGATTATACAAATGACACAATATACCCCCCTAGACTTAGATGATCACATAAAATACTAAGGTTACTTACTACGGGTTATTACAATCTCTCCCCCTTAAAGGAATTTCGTCCCAGAATTCTACCAATCGGATCGATACTATACACCCTCCCTTATCTATATAACAACCATCCAAAAATATCTTATTAACAAAAATTAATATCAGTACGTCTTTATTTCACTATGTGCCTCTTTCAGCACAAAATATCTCGCCGTGCCTCTTTCAGCACAAAATATCTCGACGTGCCTCTTTCAACACCAAAAATCTCATCGTGCCTATTTCAGCACAAAATATCTATATCACAATTCATTTCGATTAATTGAAAATTTACCCATAAGCATCAACTTCAGGCATAATCTAGCATCAGATCGATATATTGAAATTATATACAATGCCACATTCTACACTTTCACTATGCCTTCCCAAAATTCTAACATACACTTTCAATATGAAACTTGCTAACAATTGCATGCGTTAGATCAATCATTCCAAATTAAACTACCAACCACTTTTTGTTCTCATAATATAACTTTTGTTACCACTTTGAACAATCTTTCAAATCCAAACACAAATGATAACGGGTTATCACGCTTTCGTTGCGCAGCTCCAATTAAACTCACCAATCACCCAAAATTTTCCACCTTCGATCAATAATAGCTTTTCCCTTACCAATCATTCACAACAACACTCTTCACTTTCCAGCTTCGATCATCTTTGTTTTCTCACTTAAACTTATCCCAAACAATATCTTAATGAACAAACATACCAATTTCAATATCACCCAAAACATTTGTTGTACTATTGCTAATTTAGAACCAACCTCTTTTCACACCAAATGCTTCCAAACCTACACTTTTACTAAGCCTTCTTCAAAATAAAACATACACTTCCAATAAAATTTGCTAACAATCGAAAACTTTAAATCAATCACCCGACAATTTCTTACTTTCATCATAACCACTTATTTCAATATATCAACTTTATCTTCTCATACCGAATTACCGAGGATCACTCATCATTAACTAATCAAAAGTTTTAACAAGATCAAGCTCCAACACCACAATATGCTTACTATACTAAGTCTAAACAAACGGTTCCACAACAATCCATAATTAATATAATCGACTATTTAAACACCCAAAATCATTATAAGCAATACTTAATGATATATAATTCATTGCACTTATCAATCTCCAAATGGAATTAACCAAACCAAATGCATGCCTTTACGCACGAGGATTATTTCAACATTTCAAGTCGGAATTCTTAAACAAATACTAAACACCATTAATCAATTAGATCTTGACATTTTCGTCAATATTCGATTGGAACTAAATAAACTCATACTTAACAAAATGCAACACAATCAAATAATAAGAAGAATATCCCACTTAAGAAGTCACAAATTAACACCCGAGCCTTCAATTCTTATAGTAACAAGAGCATACCACCAATATCCCAAATAAATCTCATCACACAACAATACTTATGAAATAATCTAATGCTATAACTTTATATAATCGTGAAATTTGATAGCCAATCAAAGACTTACATATCTACCATGGCATACTACACCTTTTTCGAAATCTGTACCACACAATCATATTGCAAAATCCTTATGACATCCTTTAAACATTTAATAGATGATGCTTTCGAACACCAAATAATACATCAACATTACGTTCACATAGACTTACCACAACTTAGTTTCTTAAATCCAAAACTATTACCAAAAATAATGGCAAACCCATTATCACATCAATTTCTTACACCCCTAACTTAACATAAAATGCTAAACACAAAATACTAAACATCTAACTCGCTTTAATTGTTCCACAACGAAAGTTCATCATCATTCACTTTACATCACATAGCCGACAAATCATTACTAACCGTATTGACAATCCCATGATCATATCAATAATAACTCTATTATAACTCCTTCTTTGGGTATGACTCATACCTCGAGCATTTGAGATCATTTCATTAATAGTACTCATTCTAGGATCTTTCCCGATCCTGATTATATGATCCACCTTTCCCAATCTATCGAGAACGGCTAGCCATCCTATCAATTCACAAACATATATAAATATTCATGTAAACATATACCCAATATAATAAGGTATTCCAGTTCCAACATGTACCTGTAATTTCATAATTACACTGACCAAGTGTAATTTAAAATTACCTTACATGATGTTCCTTAGACCTTTTTATATGTAATATCCCAAAGGTTCTAAAATATCAGGGACATCCCACTTCGCATGCAGTTTAAGTCTAGGTATGGATCCGAATACCTAAATCCCTTAAACTAAAGCTCTGATACCATCTGTAACGACCCGGTTTCCCAAACATACAACAAATAACATATATTGCATAACATCGTTACATTCATAACAAACGATACATAATAAATCACGTACGGTCCCATAGTCTCAAAACTATACAATACAAAACATAAGCATTTCCTAATCTTCGTCAGCTATCAACCGCATCCTACACTTTATCCTTCCCTTTGCTATAAAAGTTCCTTGACCTGGAATACATATTTTTGAAAACAAAATGAGGGTTAGACCAAACGGTCTAGTGAGATAATCCCTGTCAGTTTAGTAAACCTTTGTAAAAACACACATATACCACAAGTAATTAAATACCAAGTAAGACTCGTGCACTGTTGTACAATTCCTCCTTCACATGGCCAAATTAGTTGGTTGCAAGCCAACTAATAAATTTACTCCGCTGTACTAAATACAGCCAACACCGCTGTCCCTCTGTACAGCCAACTCCACCGGTCCTAAGCCCGGCCAACGTGCTCTCGTGTAGTGTAATGCTCATGTAAATACAATACCTCAATATATTATATTTCAAACATAAACACATAATCATACCATCTATCACATTCCCAATCCACACATATATGTATTCCAGTTTGAAAACATTTTAAAGTAAAACTCACCTTGTTGATAGTTTGAAGCCACACACACGCAAACGATACAACCGAACACCACTATCAAACTTCACTAACAGGGGCAACCGATCCTGAAATATATACACATTGATGAAATCCACATACTTATATGTATACAAGACCCACTACGACAATTGACAACCTTAACAACTCACTGGACACCCCAGAATCGCAACCGAGCTAGAAACCGAACAATCGACATTAAAAACAATACTTGGAGTTGTTATATGCCCATACTAACATGCTCAAAGTGTTCAAATGCTATCTTACACTCAAAACGAGTACCCATACGCCTATATTACGCTCTAAAATGACATCGGTACGCAAGAAACAAAACTCAGAAAATGCTGAAACAGAGCTGTGCGCGCCGTCTGGCGCGCCCCAAGCCGCGCCCAGACACGCGCAGACATCTGTTGGGCACCAAACAGCCCCTGTTCTAGCCCTTTAACATCCCAACTCAACCCCACTTGATTAGGTTGATTCTATGGAAGTTTTAGCATCAAAAATGAGGTTTTAACATCAAATAACATGAATGAATCTATGTAGCAACTCTATACATGCATATGTGATCAATAATACTTATTATCATCAACCACAAGGTGATATTAAACTAGACATGGAAGGAGCTATATCTCATCTTTCATGGTGTAACCTCCAAACTTGACTTTGGACACAAACAAACTAGGTGATGAGTTAGGACTTTGAAACTTTGAGATGGAAATACAATCACCACCATAAATCAACCCCAAAGATTATTCATGGAGGAATACCAAAACATCAAGACCTATAATTACAACAAGGAGATGACTAATCATGAGGATGGAGAAATTAAAGAAGAAGTATACATGAAAACCATGAAGAAAAGCTTGAAGAACCACTCTTGATCACAAACCCTAACTTCTTTTATGCTTACTTTCCCTATTTCTCTTCTTTCACGATATAAACACACACACCACACGTACTACACAAATAAATATCTAGATATGAATTGAAAAAGGAGGAGGTGTCTTCATATAAAAATGATGACTCATGGTAACTATAGCCACAAAGACCAATCCAACTCTCAACTAAGGAAATTAACACTTAAACCCTCAAACTTATACTAAGGATTATACAAATGACACAATATACCCCCTAGACTTAGATGATCACATAAAATACTAAGGTTACTTACTACGGGTTATTACAATCTCTCCCCCTTAAAGGAATTTCGTCCCAGAATTCTACCAATCGGATCGATACTATACACCCTCCCTTATCTATATAACAACCATCCAAAAATATCTTATTAACAAAAATTAATATCAGTACGTCTTTATTTTACTTTGTGCCTCTTTCAGCACAAAATATCTCGCCGTGCCTCTTTCAGCACAAAATATCTCGACGTGCCTCTTTCAACACCAAAAATCTCATCGTGCCTATTTCAGCACAAAATATCTATATCACAATTCATTTCGATTAATTGAAAATTTACCCATAAGCATCAACTTCAGGCATAATCTAGCATCAGATCGATATATTGAAATTATATACAATGCCACATTCTACACTTTCACTATGCCTTCCCAAAATTCTAACATACACTTTCAATATGAAACTTGCTAACAATTGCATGCGTTAGATCAATCATTCCAAATTAAACTACCAACCACTTTTTGTTCTCATAATATAACTTTTGTTACCACTTTGAACAATCTTTCAAATCCAAACACAAATGATAACGGGTTATCACGCTTTCGTTGCGCAACTCCAA
The DNA here is from genome assembly GCA_033807775.1 of Saussurea involucrata. Lineage (NCBI taxonomy): Eukaryota > Viridiplantae > Streptophyta > Magnoliopsida > Asterales > Asteraceae > Saussurea > Saussurea involucrata. Next base: position 45,668,011 of record CM066314.1, on the reverse strand, counting down.
TTAAACTCACCAATCACCCAAAATTTTCCACCTTCGATCAATAATAGCTTTTCCCTTACCAATCATTCACAATAACACTCTTCACTTTCCAGCTTCGATCATCTTTGTTTTCTCACTTAAACTTATCCCAAACAATATCTTAATGAACAAACATACCAATTTCAATATCACCCAAAACATTTGTTGTACTATTGCTAATTTAGAACCAACCTCTTTTCACACCAAATGCTTCCAAACCTACACTTTTACTAAGCCTTCTTCAAAATAAAACATACACTTCCAATAAAATTTGCTAACAATCGAAAACTTTAAATCAATCACCCGACAATTTCTTACTTTCATCATAACCACTTATTCCAATATATCAACTTTATCTTCTCATACCGAATTACCGAGGATCACTCATCATTAACTAATCAAAAGTTTTAACAAGATCAAGCTCCAACACCACAATATGCTTACTATACTAAGTCTAAACAAACGGTTCCACAACAATCCATAATTAATATAATCGACTATTTAAACACCCAAAATCATTATAAGCAGTACTTAATGATATATAATTCATTGCACTTATCAATCTCCAAATGGAATTAACCAAACCAAATGCATGCCTTTACTTTGGTGGTTTCCGGATGATTTAGATACCGGATGGCATCCGGATTACTTTGGTGTCCGGATGATGTCCGGATTATTTATGCTGTCCGGAAAGTTGGGTTGTCCGGATTGGTCTTGTTGTCCGGAAAGTTCATGTTGTCCGGATAGTTCTTGGTATCCGGAAACATTGGCTGTTTGGTCACTTTTGAGGATAAGAGTTAGATAGATTTATCTGGAGTTATTAGCCTGTTAGTAAGTCTTATGAGTTCATTTAGTGACGAGATATTTGTATGTAAAATGTTTCAGATTCTGAGAATTTTGGGTAAAAGATCGGGTAGCTCGGAGAAAAGCTTGGAAGGGTCTTTGATAAGCAATCAGGTGAGTTTTTACTTTAAAATGTTTTCAAACTGGAATGTATATATATATATATGAGATGACTCTGTGGTAGGAATGTGACAACGTGTTTATAAATAAAGTATGATATATTGAGATGTATATTATATTTATTTATATGAGCATTACACTACACGAGAGCACGTTGACCGGGCTTATGACCGATGGAGTTTGGCTGTACGGAGGCACAACGGTGTTGGCTGTAATTTTAGTACAGCGGAGTAAATTGATTAGTTGGCTCGCAACCAACTAATATGGCCAAGGAAATGAGGAAAGGTACACAGTGCACGAGTCTTGCTTGGTATTTAATTACTTGTGGTATATATGTGTTTTTACAAAAAGGATTACTAAACTGACAGGGGTTATCTCACTAGACCTTTTGGTCTAATCCATATTTTGTTTTCAAAAATATGTATTCCAGGTCGAGGAACTTTTAATAGCTAAGGGAAGGACAAAGTGTAGGATGCGGTTGATAGCTAACGAAGATTAGGAAATGCTTATGTTTTGTATTGTATAGTTTTGAGACTATGGGACCGTACGTGAATTATTATGTATCTTTTGTTATGAATGTAACGACGTTATGTATAACATATTAATTGATGTATATTATATATGTTTTGGGATACCGGGTCGTTACAAGAACCGAGTAAAAAGTACATGTTTTTACACCATGTTTCAAAACAACTGGGAAAAAGATCACATTTTTACATTGTTATACGTAACAACGATGCATAAACGTACGCGAGAACCATGTAAAAATACACGTTTTTACAACATGTTTCAAAACAAGTGTGGAAAAGATCAAAATTTTACATAGTTATACGTAACAACGATCCATAAATGTGACATCTTTATACATTTTAAGGAAACAATGGTCACCTTTTTACTTGTTTTTTACCGCGTTATACGAGCACCGTGAAAAGTAAAAGTTTTTACACCATGTTTCAAAATAACTATGGAAAAGATCACATTTTTACATTGTTATATGTAACAACGTTGCATTTAGGTGACATATTTATACGTTTCAAGGAAACAATGGTCACCTTTTTCTTGTTTTTCTATCATTTACGTGAGAACCGTGTAAAACGTACAACTTTTTACATGATGTTTCAACACAATAGTTGAAAAGATCACATTTTTACATTGTTATACATAACAATGATACATAAAGGTGACATCTTTATACGTTTCAAGAAAACAATGGTCTCCTTTTTTATTGTTTTCTACCATGTTACGCGAGAACCGTGTAAAAAGTACAGGTCTTTACACCATGTTTCAAAAGAACTGTGGAAAAGATCACATTTTTACATTGTTATACGTAACAACGGTGCATAAAGGTGACATCTTTATACGTTTTAAGGAAACAATAGTCACCTTTTTCTTGTTTTTCAACCATGTTGCGCGAGAACCGTGAAAGAGTACAAGTTTTTACACCATGTTTCAAAACAACTGGGGAAGAGATCACATTGTTACATTGTTACATGTAACAACGATGCATAAATGTGACATCTTTATATGTTTTAAGGAAACAATGGTCACCTTTTTTTCTTGTTTCTCTAATGCGTTACGTAAGCACCGTGAAAAGTATAGGTTTTTACACCATCTTTCAAAACAAGTGGGGAAAAGTTCACATTTTTACATAGTTATACGTAACAACGATGCATTAAGGATAACATCTTTATACGTGTCAAGGAAACAATGGTCACCTTTTTTCTTATTTTACTACCGCGTTACACGAGCACCGTGAAAAAGTAGACGTTAATACACCATGTTTCAAAACAACTGTAGAATAGATCACATTTTTACATTGGTATACATAACAACGATGCATAAAGGTGACATCTTTATTCGTTTCAAAGAAATAATGGTCACCTTTTTTCTTGTTTTTCTACCACGTTACGCGAGAAACCTTGTAAAACGCACAGGTTTTTACTCCATGTTTCAAAACAACTTTGGAATAAATACAATTTTTACATTGTTATACGTAACAGTGATGCATAAAGGTGACATCTTTATACGTTTCAAGGAAACAATGGTCACCTTTTTTCTTGTTTTTCTATCATTTACGCTAGAACCGTGTAAAAAGTACAGCCTTTTTCATCTTGTTTCAAAACAACAGTGGAAAAGATCACATTTTTACATTGTTATACCTACAAGGATGCATAAAGGTGACATCTTTATACGTTTCAAGGAAACAATGGTCACATTTTTCTTGTTTTTCTACCATGTTACGCGAGAACCTTGTAAAAAGTACAGGTTTTTACACCTTGTTTCAAAACAACTGTGGAAGAGATCACATTTTTACAATTTTATACGTAACAATGATGCATAAAGGTGACATCTTTATACGTTAATAGGAAACAATAGTCACCTTTTTCTTGTTTTTCTACCATGTTACGCGAGAACCGTGAAAGACTACAAGTTTTTTCACCATGTTTCAAAACAACTGTGGAAGAGATCACATTTTTACATTGTTGTACGTAACAACGATGCATATAGGTGACATCTTTATATGTTTTAAGGAAATAATGGTCAACCTTTTTCTTGTTTTTCTACCACGTTACGCGAGAACCGTGTAAAAAGTACATGTTTTTACACCATGTTTCAAAATAACTGTGAAAAAGATTACATTTTTACATTGTTATACGTAACAACGCTGCATAAAGGCGACATCTTTATACGTTTCAAGGAAACAATTGTCACATTTTTTCTTGTTTTTCAACAACGTACGCTTGAACCATGTAAAAATACACGTTTTTACACCTTGTTTCAAAACAAGTGTGGAAAAGATCAAAATTTTACATAGTTATACGTAACAACGATGCATAAAGATGACATCTTAATACGTTTCAAGGAAACAATAGTCACATTTTTTCTTGTTTATTCTACCATGTTACGCGAGAACCGTGTAAAAAGTACAGGTCTTTACACCATGTTTCAAAACAACTGTGGAAAAGATCACATTTTTACATTGTTATACGTAACAACGATGCATAAAGGTGACATCTTTATACGTTTTATGGAAACAATAGTCACCTTTTTCTTGTTTTTCAACCATGTTACGCGAGAACCGTGAAAGTGTACAAGTTTTTACACCATGTTTCAAAACAATTGTGAAATAGATCACATTTTTACATTTTTATACGTAACAACGATGCACAAAGGTGACATATTTATATCTTTTAAGGAAACAATGGTCAGCTTTTTTTCTTTTTTTTTCTAATACGTTACGCAAGCACCGTGAAAAGTACAGGTTTTTAAATCTTGTTTCAAAACAACTGTGAAAAATATCACATTTTTACATTGTTATACGTAACAACGATACATAAAGGTGACAATTTTATACGTTTCAAGGTTACAATGGTCACCTTTTTTCTTATTTTTCTACCGCGTTACACGAGCACCGTGAAAAAGTAGACGTTTATACACCATGTTTCAAAACAACTGTAGAATAGATCACATTTTTACATTGGTATATGTAACAACGATGCATAAAGGTGACATTATTATTCGTTTCAAAGAAATAATGGTCACCTTTTTTCTTGTTTTACTACCACGTTACGCGAGAAACCTTGTATAACGCACAGGTTTTTATTCCATCTTTCAAAACAACTTTGGAAAAAATACAATTTTTACATTGTTATACGTAACAGTGATGCATAAAGGTGACATCTTTATACGTTTCAAGGAAACAATGGTCACCTTTTTTCTTGTTTTTCTATCATTTACGCTAGAACCGTGTAAAAAGTACTGCCTTTTTCATCATGTTTCAAAACAACAGTGGAAAAGATCACATTTTGAATTTGTTATACCTAACAAGGATGCATAAAGGTGACATCTTTATACGTTTCATGGAAACAATGGTCACCTTTTTCTTGTTTTTCTACCATGTTACGCGAGAACCTTGTAAAAAGTACAGGTTTTTACACCATGTTTCAAAACAACTGTGGAAGAGATCACATTTTTACAATTTTATACGTAACAACGATGCATAAAGGTGACATCTTTATACGTTAAAAAGAAACAATAGTCACCCCTTTTCTTGTTTTTCTACCATGTTACGCGAGAACCGTGAAAGACTACAAGTTTTTTCACCATGTTTCAAAACAACTGTGGAAGAGATCACATTTTTACATTGTTGTACGTAACAAAGATGCCTATAGGTGACATCTTTATATGTTTTAAGGAAATAATGGTCACCCTTTTTCTTGTTTTTCTACCACGTTACGCGAGAACCGTGTAAAAAGTACATGTTTTACACCATGTTTCAAAATAACTGTGAAAAGATTACATTTTTACATTGTTATACGTAACAATGATGCATAAACGCGACATCTTTATACGTTTCAAGGAAACAATTGTCACATTTTTTCTTGTTTTTCAACAACGTACGCGAGAACCATGTAAAAATACACGTTTTTACACCTTGTTTCAAAACAAGTGTGGAAAAGATCAAAATTTTACATAGTTATACGTAACAATGATGCATAAAGATGACATCTTTATACATTTCAAGGAAAACAATGGTCACCTTTTTCCTTGTTTTTTACCGCGTTATACGAGCACCGTGAAAAGTAAAAGTTTTTACACCATGTTTCAAAACAACTATGGAAAAGATCACATTTTTACAATATTATATGTAACAACATTGCATATAGGTGACATATTTATACGTTTCAAGGAAACAATGGTCACCTTTTTTCTTGTTTTTCTATCATTTACGCGAGAACCGTGTAAAACGTACAACTTTTTACATGATGTTTCAAAACAATAGTGGAAAAGATCACATTTTTACATTGTATACGTAACAACGATGCATAAAGGTGACATCTTAATACGTTTCAAGGTAACAATAGTCACCTTTTTTCTTGTTTATTCTACCATGTTACGCGAGAACCGTGTAAAAAGTACAGGCTTTTACACCATGTTTCAAAACAACTGTGGAAAAGATCACATTTTTACATTGTTATACGTAACAACGATGCATAAAGGTGTATTACCCAGGGTAAGTTCGTTAGTTGAATGTTAGTTCCGTCAAATTTATTTAACTTTATAATTGGTATTTAGGGTAAGTTTGGGTTAAATTATAAGTAAAAGGTGTTTTGGTTATTAATGGGTAGTTTAGGGACTAAAGTGGTAATTTGATTAGATATTACCTCTTAAGGTAATCAGATATTTCTAAATTCAGCATTATCCAGAAATTTGCAAAATGTGTGTGTGTTTGGAGAAGAAAGGAAGAAGAAAGAAGGTTTGAAGCTAGGGATTTAATTTGGTGAAATTGGAAGTGATTTCAGGTATGTTTCCTTTACAAATCATGTGTGTAATTGCTATTAGGTAGTTTCTATCGGAGTAGAATAAACGATTTCACATATGGGGACGATTCAGTCGATTTCTGGGTTAGAATTAGCCAAACCGACAGAGGTTTCCGGATAATATGAATGTGTCCGGGTAAGTTTATTGGTGGTATCCGGATGATGTTATAGTGGTGTCCGGACGGTGTTTTCTATCCGGGTAAGTTATCTTTTCCTTGATTGTCCGGATGAAATATGATACCGGATAGTGTCCGAATTACTTAGGTTTCCGGATGGTGTCCGGATTACTTATACTGTCCGGAAATGGCATGCTGTCCGGATTAATGGTTGTGTCCGGAAAACTCTGTTGTGTCCGGAAAACTCTGTTTATGTCCGGATACTTGAGTTGTTGTTCATTTATGAGATTTCTAAACACTGTTAGGGGTTTGATAACAATGTATACTATTGAACTATGATTAGTTGATGAATAAGGACTGGAAAATATTATAGACTCGACTTAAGTTCGGGTTTGGGGGAGATGTTTGAGGAATTAAACTACTTTAAGTTCCTAAGCTTTATGTGTGTGCTTTTGGTAAAGTGGTATATGTATTTGACTTGTACAGATACTGTGAAATTGAAGTGAAGCTGAATTGTTTTGAGAAAAGCATGGAGAATGTTTTGATAAGACAAACAAGTGAGTTTTTACTTAAAATGTTTTCTAACTAGAATACATATATGTGAATGAGTGTAATAATGTGCATATGATGTTTTTATGAGTATTACACTGTATGAGTACTAGTTGGCCGGGCTTATGACCGGTGAAAGTTGGCTGTACAGAGGGACAATGGTGTTGGTTGTATTTAGTACAGTGGTGTAAATTGATTAATTGGCTCGCAACCAATTAATATGGCCAAGAGAACGAGATGGAATGATATATGATGCATGAGTCTTATTTGGTATTCTTATGTGAATCATGTGTTTGATATTGTGCAAATGGTTTTCAACTAACAGGGATTTTCTCACTAGACCTCAAGGTCTAACCCTCATTTTTGTTTTAAAAATATGTATTACAGGTCGCGGATCGAGTAAGAGCAAGTAAGAAGGTTTATTGCGAATAGCTTTTGGAGGATTATGTAGTTGAAGACTATGATATGTTTATTAAATGGCACATTGTTAGTAATGATGTAATCTACTATGTAAACCCTTTTGTAATGATGTATTAAATGTTTGTAAAAGACTAGGGGACCGCATTTGTTATAAAATGTATCTTTTGTTTTAACGACGTTATGCAATGTATGCTATATGAACTATGTATGGAAAAGTCGGGTCGTTACAAAAGGTGACATCTTTATACGTTTTAAGGAAACAATAGTCACCTTTTTTCTTGTTTTTCAACCATGTTACGCGAGAACCGTGAAAGTGTACAAGTTTTTACACCATGTTTCAAAACAATTGTGAAAGAGATTACATGTTTACATTTTTATACGTAACAACGATGCACAAAGGTGACATATTTATATCTTTTAAGGAAACAATGGTCACCTTTTTTTTCTTTTTTTTCTAACGCGTTACGCAAGCACCGTGAAAAGTACAGGTTTTTACATCTTGTTTCAAAACAACTGTGAAAAATATCACATTTTTACATTGTTATACGTAACAACGATACATAAAGGTGACAATTTTATACGTTTCAAGGTTACAATGGTCACCTTTTTTCTTATTTTTCTACCGCGTTACACGAGCACCGTGAAAAAGTAGACGTTTATACACCATGTTTCAAAACAACTGTAGAATAGATCACATTTTTACATTGGTATACGTAACAACGATGCATAAAGGTGACATCTTTATTCGTTTCAAAGAAATAATGGTCACCTTTTTTCTAGTTTTACTACCACGTTACGCGAGAAACCTTGTAAAACGCACAGGTTTTTATTCCATGTTTCAAAACAACTTTGGAAAAATACAATTTTTACATTGTTATACGTAACAGTGATGCATAAAGGTGACATCTTTATACGTTTCAAGGAAACAATGGTCACCTTTTTTCTTGTTTTTCTATCATATACGCTAGAACCGTGTAAAAAGTACAGCCTTTTTCATCATGTTTCAAAACAACAGTGGAAAAGATCACATTTTGACATTGTTATACCTAACAAGGATGCATAAAGGTGACATCTTTATACGTTTCAAGGAAACAATGGTCACCTTTTTCTTGTTTTTCTACCATGTTACGCGAGAACCTTGTAAAAAGTACAGGTTCTTACACCATGTTTCAAAACAACTGTGGAAGAGATCACATTTTTACAATTTTATACGTAACAACGATGCATAAAGGTGACATCTTTATACGTTAAAAGGATACAATAGTCACCTTTTTCTTATTTTTCTACCATGTTACGCGAGAACCGTGAAAGACTACAAGTTTTTTCACCATGTTTCAAAACAACTGTGGAAGAGATCACATTTTTACATTGTTGTACGTAACAACGATGCATATAGATGACATCTTTATATGTTTTAAGGAAATAATGGTCACCCTTTTTCTTGTTTTTCTACCACGTTACGCGAGAACCGTGTAAAAAGTACATGTTTTTACACCATGTTTCAAAATAACTGTGAAAAAGATTACATTTTTACATTGTTATACGTAACAACGATGCATAAAGGTGACATCTTTATACGTTTTAAAGAAACAATTGTCACATTTTTTCTTTTTTTTCAACAACGTACGCGAGAACCATGTAAAAATACACGTTTTTACACCATGTTTCAAAACAAGTGTGGAAAAGATCAAAATTTTACATAGTTATACGTAACAACGATGCATAAAGGTGACATCTTTATATATTTCAAGGAAACAATGGTCACCATTTTCCTTGTTTTTTACCGCGTTATACGAGCACTGTGAAAAGTAAAAGTTTTTACACCATGTTTCAAAACAAATATGGAAAAGATCACATTTTTACAATATTATATGTAACAACGTTGCATATAGGTGACATATTTATACGTTTCAAGGAAACAATGGTCACATTTTTTCTTGTTTTTCTATCATTTACGTTGACCGGGCTTATGACCGGTGGAGTTTGGCTGTACGGAGGGACAACGGTGTTGGCTGTAATTTTAGTACAGCGGAGTAAATTGATTAGTTGGCTCGCAACCAACTAATATGGCCATGGAAATGAGGAAAGGTACACAGTGCACGAGTTTTGCTTGGTATTTAATTACTTGTGGTATATATGTGTTTTTCCAAAAAGGATTACTAAACTGACAGGGGTTATCTTACTAGACCTTTTGGTCTAACCCTCATTTTGTTTTCAAAAATATGTATTCCAGGTCGAGGAACTTTTAATAGCTAAGGGAAGGACAAAGTGTAGGATGCGGTTGATAGCTAACGAAGATTAGGAAATGCTTATGTTTTGTATTGTATAGTTTTGAGACTATGGGACCGTACGTGAATTATTATGTATCTTTTGTTATGAATGTAACGACGTTATGTATAACATGTTAATTGATGTATATTATATATGTTTTGGGATACCGGGTCGTTACAAGAACCGAGTAAAAAGTACATGTTTTTACACCATGTTTCAAAACAACTGTGAAAAAGATCACATTTTTACATTGTTATACGTAACAACGATGCATAAACGTACGCGAGAACCATGTAAAAATACACGTTTTTACAACAAGTGTGGAAAAGATCAAAATTTTACATAGTTATACGTAACAACGATCCATAAATGTGACATCTTTATACATTTTAAGGAAACAATGGTCACCTTTTTCTTTGTTTTTACCGCGTTATACGAGCACCGTGAAAAGTAAAAGTTTTTACACCATGTTTCAAAATAACTATGGAAAAGATCACATTTTTACATTGTTATATGTAACAACGTTGCATTTAGGTGACATATTTATACGTTTCAAGGAAAACAATGGTCACCTTTTTTCTTGTTTTTCTATCATTTACGTGAGAACCGTGTAAAACGTACAACTTTTTACATGATGTTTCAAAACAGTAGTTGAAAAGATCACATTTTTACATTGTTATACATAACAATGATGCATAAAGGTGACATCTTTATACGTTTCAAGAAAATAATGGTCTCCTTTTTTATTGTTTTCTACCATGTTACGCGAGAACCGTGTAAAAAGTACAGGTCTTTACACCATGTTTCAAAAGAACTGTGGAAAAGATCACATTTTTACATTGTTATACGTAACAACGGTGCATAAAGGTGACATCTTTATACGTTTTAAGGAAACAATAGTCACCTTTTTCTTGTTTTTCAACCATGTTGCGCGAGAACCGTGAAAGTGTACAAGTTTTTACACCATATTTCAAAACAATTGTGAAATAGATCACATTTTTACATTGTTATATGTAACAACGATGCATAAAGGTGACATCTTTATACGTTTTAAGGAAACAATAGTCACCTTTTTCTTGTTTTTCAACCATGTTACGCGAGAACCGTGAAAGTGTACAAGTTTTTACACCATATTTCAAAACAATTGTGAAATAGATCACGTTTTTACATTTTTATAAGGAAATAATGGTCACCCTTTTTCTTGTTTTTCTACCACGTTACGCGAGAACCGTGTAAAAAGTACATGTTTTTACACCATGTTTCAAAATAACTGTGAAAAGATTACATTTTTACATTGTTATACGTAACAATGATGCATAAAGGCGACATCTTTATACGTTTCAAGGAAACAATTGTCACATTTTTTCTTGTTTTTCAACAACGTACGCGAGAACCATGTAAAAATACACGTTTTTACACCTTGTTTCAAAACAAGTGTGGAAAAGATCAAATTTTACATAGTTATACGTAACAACGATGCATAAAGATGACATCTTTATACATTTCAAGGAAACAATGGTCACCTTTTTCCTTGTTTTTTACCGCGTTATACGAGCACCGTGAAAAGTAAAAGTTTTTACACCATGTTTCAAAACAACTATGGAAAAGATCACATTTTTACAACATTATATGTAACAACATTGCATATAGGTGACATATTTATACGTTTCAAAGAAACAATGGTCACCTTTTTTCTTGTTTTTCTATCATTTACGCGAGAAACGTGTAAAACGTACAACTTTTTACATGATGTTTCAAAACAATAGTGGAAAAGATCACATTTATACATTGTATACGTAACAACGATGCATAAAGGTGACATCTTAATACGTTTCAAGGTAACAATAGTCACCTTTTTTCTTGTTTATTCTACCATGTTACGCGAGAACCGTGTAAAAAGTACAGGCCATTACACCATGTTTCAAAACAACTGTGGAAAATATCACATTTTTACATTGTTATACGTAACAACGATGCATAAAGGTGTAATACCCAGGGTAAGTTCGTTAGTTGAATGTTAGTTCCGTCAAATTTATTTAACTTTATAATTGGTATTTAGGGTAAGTTTGGGTTAAATTATAAGTAAAAGGTGTTTTGGTTATTAATGGGTAGTTTAGGGACTAAAGTGGTAATTTGATTAGATATTACCTCTTAAGGTAATCAGATATTTCTAAATTCAGCATTATCCAGAAATTTGCAAAGTGTGTGTGTGTTTGGAGAAGAAAGGAAGAAGAAAGAAGGTTTGAAGCTAGGGATTTAATTTGGTGAAATTGGAAGTGATTTCAGGTATGTTTCCTTTACAAATCATGTGTGTAATTGCTATTAGGTAGTTTCTATCGGAGTAGAATAAATGATTTCACATCTGGGGACGATTCAGTCGATTTCTGGGTTAGAATTAGCCAAACCGACAGATGTTTCCGAATAATATGAATGTGTCCGGGTAAGTTTATTGGTGGTATCCGGATGATGTTATAGTGGTGTCCGGACGGTGTTTTCTATTCGGGTAAGTTCTCTTTTCCTTGATTGTCCGGATGAAATATGATACCGGATAGTGTCCGAATTACTTAGGTTTCCGGATGGTGTCCGGATTATTTATACTGTCCGGAAATGGCATGCTGTCCGGATTAATGGTTGTGTCCGGAAAACTCTGTTGTGTCCGGAAAACTCTGTTTATGTCCGGATACTTGAGTTGTTGTTTATTTATGAGATTTCTAAACACTGTTAGGGGTTTGATAACAATGTATACTATTGAACTATGTTTATATCTTTTAAGGAAAGGTGACATATTTATATCTTTTAAGGAAACAATGGTCACCTTTTTTTCTTTTTTTTCTAACGCGTTACGCAAGCACCGTGAAAAGTACAGGTTTTTACATCTTGTTTCAAAACAACTGTTACGATGCACAAAGGTGACATATTTATATCTTTTAAGGAAACAATGGTCACCTTTTTTTCTTTTTTTTCTAACGCGTTACGATGCACAAAGGTGACATATTTATATCTTTTAAGGAAACAATGGTCACCTTTTTTTCTTGGTATACGTAACAACGATGCATAAAGGTGACATCTTTATTCGTTTCAAATAAATAATGGTCACCTTTTTTCTAGTTTTACTACCACGTTACGCGAGAAACCTTGTAAAACGCACAGGTTTTTATTCCATGTTTCAAAACAACTTTGGAAAAAATACAATTTTTACATTGTTATACGTAACAGTGATGCATAAAGGTGACATCTTTATACGTTTCAAGGAAACAATGGTCACTTTTTTTCTTGTTTTTCTATCATTTACGCTAGAACCGTGTAAAAAGTACAGCCTTTTTCATCATGTTTCAAAACAACAATGGAAAAGATCACATTTTGACATTGTTATACCTAACAAGGATGCATAAAGGTGACATCTTTATACGTTTCAAGGAAACAATGGTCACCTTTTTCTTGTTTTTCTACCATGTTACGCGAGAACCTTGTAAAAAGTACAGGTTTTTACACCATGTTTCAAAACAACTGTGGAAGAGATCACATTTTTACAATTTTATACGTAACAACGATGCATAAAGGTGACATCTTTATACGTTAAAAGGATACAATAGTCACCTTTTTCTTGTTTTTCTACCATGTTACGCGAGAACCGTGAAAGACTACAAGTTTTTTCACCATGTTTCAAAACAACTGTGGAAGAGATCACATTTTTACATTGTTGTACGTAACAATGATGCATATAGATGACATCTTTATATGTTTTAAGGAAATAATGTTCACCCTTTTTCTTGTTTTTCTACCACGTTACGCGAGAACCGTGTAAAAAGTACATGTTTTTACACCATGTTTCAAAATAACTGTGAAAAAGATCACATTTTTACATTGTTATACATAACAATGACACATAAAGGTGACATCTTTATACGTTTCAAGAAAACAATGGTCTCCTTTTTTATTGTTTTCTACCATGTTACGCGAGAACCGTGTAAAAAGTACAGGTATTTACACCATGTTTCAAAACAACTGTGGAAAAGATCACATTTTTACATTGTTATACTTAACAACGATGCATAAAGGTGACATCTTTATACGTTTCAAGGAGACAATAGTCACCTTTTTTCTTGTTTTTCAACCATATTACGCGAGAACCGTGAAAGAGTACAAGTTTTTACACCATGTTTCAAAACAATTGTGGAAGAGATCACATTTTTACATTGTTACACGTAACAACGATGCATAAAGGTGACATCTTTATATGTTTTAAGAAAACAATGGTCACCTTTTTTCTTGTTTTTCTAACGCGTTATACAAGCACCGTGAAAAGTACAGGTTTTTACACCATCTTTCAAAACAAGTGGGGAAAAGTACACAATTTTACATAGTTATACGTAACAACGATGCATTAAGGTAACATATTTATACGTTTCAAGGAAACAATGGTCATCTTTTTTCTTATTTTTCTAGCGCGTTACACGAGCACCGTGATAAAGTAGACGTCTTTACACCATGTTTAAAAACAACTGTAACGACCTTGATTCCCAAACAAGCATCAAGTAACATACATTGCATAACATCGTTACATAACAAGATACATCATATAACAAATACGGTCCCTTTAGTCTTTACAATCCAAAATACATAATTCATTACAAACTTTTTGCTAACTAAATACATGATATCTGATAACTAATTTAAAACTACAAAACATGTCAGAGTCTTCAAAATATAAGTCTTCACAAAAGCTAGCCACCGTTTACTCTATTCACTTGAATACATATTTTAAAACAAAATGAGGGTTAGACCTAGAGGTCTAAGTGAAAAAATCCCTGTTAGTTTTAAAACCATTTGCACAACCATCATATACATAATACAAATACAAATACCGGTTATGACTCATGCATCATATACTTTCCTGTCTCATTCTCTTGGCCATATTAATTGGTTGCAAGCCAACTAATAAATTAACTCCGTTGTACGACAATTACAGCCAACATCGCTGTACGAATATTACAGCCAACACCACCGGTCCTAAGCTCGACCAACGTATTCTCGTATAGTGTAATGCTCATGTAAATACAATATCTCAATATATTATATTTCAAACATAAACACATAATCACACCATATATCACATTCCCAATCCACACATATATGTATTCCAGTTTAAAAACGTTTTAAAGTAAAACTCACCTGCTTGCTTATCAAAACGCTTCCAATCCTTTCTCAAAAACAGTTCATCTTTCACCCCAAATCCACAAAATCTGAAACAAATAGATACAAGTATCTCTTTACCAAATAGAACAAATAAGACTTACTAGAGCTAAGAACTCTAGATAACTCAATTCCTCCAATGTTACCCCCAAGCCCGAACTTAAGTCTAGTCCACAGAATAGTCAGTTCTCATTCATTCCCTATCTAAGAATCAACAAAGCATAGGTTACTGGATACTCAAAAGCATCTGAACTCTCAAAAAGTGACCAAACAGCTAAAAGTATCCGGACAACATAACCTATCCGGATAACACGACTTTCCGGACAGCATAACTAATCCGGACAACCTGACGTTTCTGGACAACACAAACAATCCGGATAACACCCGGACACCAAAGCAATTCATATACCATCCGATATCTCATTTTTAACCGGAAACTTAAGGGAAAAGAGGACTTACCCGGATAAAGGACTCGTCCGAACACCACTAGAACAACTTCCGGACACCATCAATCAAACTACCCGGACACATTCAACTTGTCCGGAAACCTCTGTCGGTTTACCATATTTTAACCCAGAAATCGGCTGAATCAACCCAGACATGAATTTGACTATTCTAATCCGATAGAAATCTTCTAATAACAATTACAAACACAAAACGTAAAGGAACATACCTTAATAACACTTCCAAGTAATCCCAAATGAAGCCCTAGCCACAAAACCTTCTTTCTTCTTCTTCTTGTCTCAAACACACACACACACACACACACACTGAAATCTGATCTTGTGCTGATATGAGAATATCACAAATCCTAAAGGGGTAATAGCTAAATATATTTACCCTTTAGACCTTGAACTATTCAATAAAGACCCAAACACCCCTAAACTTATAAATTTACCCAAACTTACCCTAAACATCAATTATAAAGTTAAATAAATTTAACGGAACTAAGTTTTAACTAACGAACTTACCCGGGGTATTACAACAACTGTGGAATAGATCACATTTTTACAATGGTATACGTAACAACGATGCATAAAGGTGACAAAGGTCACATTTTTCTTGTTTTTCTACCACGTTACGTGAGAACCCTGTAAAAAGTACAGGTTTTTACATCATGTTTCAAAACAGCTGTGGAAAAGACACATTGTTACATTGTTATTACGTAACAACGATACATAAAGATAACATTTTTATACGTTTCAAGAAAACAATAGTCCCATTTTTTCTTGTTTTTTCTACCACGTTACAAGAAAACCGTGAAGAAGTACGTGTTTTTACACCATGTTTCAAAACAACTGTGAAAAAGATCATATTTTTACATTGTTATACGTAACAAAGATGCATAAAGGTGGCATCTTTATACGCATCATGGAAACATTGGTCACCTTTTTTCTTGTTTTTCTACTATGTTACGCGATAAACCAAGTAAAGCGTACAGGTTTTTACACCATGTTTAGAAACAACTGTGGAAAAAAAACCACATTTTCACATTGTTATACGTAATAGTGATGCATAAATGTGACATCTGTATACGTTTTAAGGAAACGATGGTCACTTTTTTCTTGTTTTTATATCATTTACGCGAGAACCGTGTAAAAAGTACAGGTTTTTACACCATGTTTCAAAACTACTGTGGAAAAGATGACATTTTTACATTGTTATACATAATAAAGATGCATAAAGGTGACATCTTTATACGGTTCAAGTAAACAATGGTAACCTTTTTTTCTTGTTTTTCTACCACGTTACGCGAGAACCGTGAAAGTGTGCAGGTTTTTACACCATGTTTCAAAACAATTGTGAAAGAGATCACATTTTTACATTGCTATACGTAACAACGATACATAAAGGTGACATTTTTATACGTTTCAAGGAAACAATAGTAATTTTTTCTAGTTTTTTCTACCATGTTACGAGAGAACCGTGAAGAAGTACATGTTTTTACACCTTGTTTCAAAATAACTGTTGAAAAGATCACATTTTTACATTGTTATACGTAACAAAGATACATAAAGGTGACATCTTTATTCGTTTCAAGGAAACAATTGTCACGTTTTTCTTGTTTTTAACAACGTATGAGAGAACCATAAAAAAACGTACACATTTTTACACCATGTTTCAAAACAACTATGGAAAATATTACATTTTTACATTGTTATACGTAACATTGATGCATAAATGTGACAACTTTATATGTTTCAAGGAAACAACGGTCATCTTTATACGTTACAATAGTCCCCTTTTTACGAGAAAAACCGTGAAGAAGTATAAGTTTTTACACCATGTTTCAAAACAAATGTGGAAAAGTCCACATATTTACATTGTTATACGCAACAACGATGCATAAAGGTGACATCCTTATACGCTTCAAGGAAACATTGATCACATATTTTCTTGTTTTTCTACCACGTTACGCGAGAACCCTGAAAGAGTATAAGGATTTACACCATGTTTCAAAACAATTGTGAAAGAGATCACATTTTTACATTGTTATACGTATCAACGATGCATAAAGGTGTGACAACTGTCAAATTTACACCTCAGGTTAGAACTACACTGGATATCTCATTTACTCATGTCATAGTGCACACAGTGCAATTTTAGCAGTAAACGCGGTACGATAGGAAAATTCGACAAATTTTGCCTAAGAAACCCTTGAATTAGGAAATTATCCATAAATCTCATAAAATGCCAACTTAACCTACACTTATACCACAAGTATTTATATAATTAACAATTTATGTATTTCAATCATATTATATAAAAATACTTTACTTTGATATAATTGTTGTGTATTTTTAATTATTAAGAAAAATACTTGTATTTTAAAATTTAATCAAAAAGACATGATTGGACTTTTATATTTGCATCACACTACCCCACCCCCCACCCCCATGGAGAGCCGCCCCCCTCTCTACTCCTTATTCATTCCTTTAATCTCAACAATTCATTCACAACAACACTCCACTCTCTCTCACTAGAGATTTCTCTCACCCTTTTCTCTCTCCATCTTCAAATCTTCATCACAATCTTCATCCCATCTTCAAACCTTCATCCATCTTCAACCAACAATTCAGCCCTAAATCATCTCCTTTCAAAAGATCAAAAGAGTTCAATGTAAATACAAGTGTGTTGGGTGAAATCCACACACACTCTTTCGTATAAATGTCACTTTCTTGCACTTTTATGAATGTTCTTCATCTCCTTCTACACTTTCTTTAACTTTCTTAAAAATCATCTTTACAAATCTTAATGTTTGTAGATTTACCACCATAACACCTACTTGTTATTAAAAAGGTGGTGAATCCAAAATCAAACCCATGTTAAGATCAAAGATGAACTTTTAAAACACATGCATGTAGTTTTCTTGAGAAATCCATATCTTTATGTTCAAGAGTTTCAAGAGTGGATCTTTGAAATCCACTAAAAACATACTTAAACAAACATTCATGACCTCAAAATGAACAATTTTAAGTTGCATGTTGAAGTTCTTGACATGAACATCAACATTCTTCAAAATGAGTCTTTTTCAAGAGTTTATAAAAGATGACTTGATGGGTAACTTGCATGTAATTTAAATGGTTTAAAAATGTGTTTTGGAACTGAAAATAAGTGTTTGGGGAAGGGTCAAATCGGATTTTTGCATGCAAAGGAATAAGAATTTTGGTTAAGAAGTCAATATAGGAGCACATGCACAAAGGGTGGTTTTGACAGCTTGCTGTCAGATTCCACACCTCTTTTCAAAAGGTCATATCTCACTCAATACTACTCCAAATTAAGTAATTCTTTTTCTGGAAATTAGTTTTATGTGTTAGGATTCAAAACCAAGTGGTTTCACTCAAAAACTCAAAGATTTTGTCTACCAAACAGTTTTCACAGAAACAGTGCGCAAGCAGCAACGTCTTCTGTCGAGTTTTACGTCAAGTATTATTTCATATACTTAAACACTTCTAAAAATTATGAAACTTATGCCAAACGTTTCCTAACTCGTTAAACCCCTTGGACATAAAATATCTTGACCTAACTATACCTGGAAGTTACCCAAAGGTGGACACAAACTGACACCAAAATCTGGACAGCAAAGGACAAACTTCTTACTATAATTGAGGACTAACTTCTAATCCCATTTCAACATTTTATGATGAAATTGTGAAATACATATGTATATCTTATGTTTATATATTTATGCATTTTATTTACTCTTGATCCCATTTCATCATTTTATGAGGAAATTGTGGAATATACATATATAACATATCTATATATATTTATGCATTTTATATATTCTTGATCCCATTTCATCATTTTATGATGAAATTGTGGAATATACATATATATAACATATCTATTTATATTTATGCACTTTAAATACTTCGTCTTTACATTCAAAACCCTTTTTTATCGTTCATACGATAAAAATTTTGGTTTATATATATATGTGTACTATATATATACGTTCTTTAAACCCTTTTCGTTACTTATTGTGACGAAATTGCGGAAACTTTAATCTAACAAGAACAATGTATACACTTGTTACGTTGATAATATTAAAACACAACAAGGCATTTTATGACGATTTGGATAGTTAATACCGAACTTTCGAGACAAAAACTCACTAGTGACCTTACGATTATAGGTTCGAAGTTGGATCATCTCGAAGTACTTGTGGGAGATTCCCGGACTCTATCGCTTATCAAGTGAGTTATCACAACCCCTTTTTCAATATTTTACATATTTGGGGTGAAAAGCATGTCGTTACTACAATTACTTTTACGCACTGATTAACTCATTTTATTGAAAACGTAAACTTTGCTATACTCAGTTATGCTCTATAGTATGTATAGTTTACACGTGTTGTAAGTTTGAGCTTTCTCTCTATCATACGTAAGTCCCCATTTAACTTACGTTACCGTTTAACTCACGAGTGTGACCCGTTGGTAATTATGAATAACGTTATTTGGTTGACACCCCACTCACAAGTAGCGCTTGTTTGAGTGCATAATTATTGTTTTCTGTACGCATTGTTGGTGATAGAACATGCGTTGGGGCTACTGTCATATAGGTCGGGTAACGGGCTCACTACTTAAACATAATACATACTACTACAATGAGCAAGTATTTCATAACCGGTTGATTTATCCACTTGTACGGATTCAACTACTTTGATTTATCCACTTGTACGGATTTAAACTATTTTGCCTTATCCACTTGTGCGGATTTAAACTATTTTGCTATGGCAAACAATGTTGTACTCGTTAAACCTGTGATCTCACCAACTAGTTCACTAGTTGACCCTCTCATTTACATGCTTTTCAGGGGAACGTCATTAAGGTTGGGATCTAGGAAGGCATCACGTGATGAAGCTTTCTTTAATTATCTTTAATTATGTCATTTCCCCTTTCTGAAAAACGATTGTAAAGACAAGGTTGTTGACTTTTAAATGTATTTTGATGGTTGATGTGATCTTGTAACTTTTGTTGTGAAACTTGAGCTGTACATCCTGTATTTCCGCTTTAGCGGGGTGTGACAGATTTGGTATCAGAGCCAAAGGTTATAGAGAATACCGGTTTTTCTTTAGAAAAACTGCAACTATAGCCAAAAACGGGAAATAACACTCAAACTACTCAATATATTGCTAGTATAACTAATTCGGGTATTGCATCATCGATCTTTAATTAAACAAAGCCTGATCACCTATGTTTAATTAAGGAAGAGTAATGCGAGACCGGAAATGGATATGCTAGGAACATGTGTGTATTTTCTCACAAAAATGCTTCACGTCGTATGCATAGGATGAACGTAGTTATTGCCTATAGTATGCAATAGTATAATGCGTTTAGCCTTTATCACTACGCGACAAGTAATGTTATGCACTCTTACTTCAGTATCACTATGTCAACATCCTCATCACACTCTTACTTCAGCACTACTATGTCATCGTCATCGTCGTCATCAAGCTCTCAACCCTCCTACACGCCGTCGAGCGAGCGATCATCGGAAGGCGAACAAGACCCGTATGATGGACCGAGGATACCCCCGACTGTGATTCCACCGCAACTGTGACAACTGTCAAATTTACACCTCAGGTTAGAACTGAACTGAATATTTCAGTTATGCACGTCATAGTTCACACAGTGCAATTTTAGCAGTAAACTCAGTACGGTGGGAAAATTTGAGAAATTTTGTCTAGAAACCCCTTAATTTAGGGAATTATCCATAAATCTCATAAAATTCCAACTTAAGATACATTTACATCACAAGTATATATATAATTAGTAACCTAAATTACTTCAACTAAATTTTATATAAATACTTTACTTTTATATAATTATTGTGTTATTTAAAATTTAAAAGAAAATACTTCATGTTTTAAAATAAATCAAAAAGACAATATTAGACATTTTTTTAGCAACACACCATCACCCCCCCTCCCTCACTACCCCCTTTATGTATTTTTATTAAACCATTTTCACTCACTTGCAACTACTCACTCTCTCTCTAAATCCTCTCACACTAGAGTTCTTTCTTTCTCTCTCCATCTTCATCCATCTTCATCCAAGTAAATCCATAAAACTTCAGCCCCTAAACACATCTCCTTCAAGAGATCAAAGTGTTCAAGGTAACTACAAGTGTGTTGGATGAAATCCACACACTCCCTTTTGTCTAGTTTTCATTTCTTTGCATTTTTCTTATGAATGTTCTTCATCTTCTTCTACATTTCTTTAATCTTGTTAAAAATCATCTCTACACATCTTAATGTTTGTAGATTTACCACCATAACACTTGCATGTTATTAAAAAGGTGGTGAATCCATAATCAAACCCATATTAAGATCAAGGATGGACTTTTAACACACATGCATGTAGTTTTCTTGAAAAATCCATACCCCTTTGGTACAAAGATTTCATGAGTGGATCTTTGAATCCACTAAAAACATGTTTAAACCAACATGCATGAGCTAAAAATACACAATTTTAAGTTGCATGAAGGAGTTCTTGGCATAAACACCAAGCATTCTTCAAAAAGAACCATTTTCAAAGTTTTATAAAAGATGAGATGATGGATAGCATGCATGTAGTTTAAATGGTTTAAAAGGCTGTTTTAGAACTGAAAATAATTGTATGGGGATGAGTCAAATCGGATTGCATGCAAAAAGGAATAAGAATTTTGGGTAAAAAGACAAAGATAGATGCACATGCATAAAGGGTGGTTTTGACAGCTTGCTGCCAGATTCCACACCTCTCTTCAAAAGGTCATATCTCACTCAATAATACTCCAAATTAAGTGATTCTTTTTCTGGAATTTATTTTCATGGGTTAGGATTCAAACCCAAGTGGTTTCACTCAAAAACCCAAAGATTTCGTCTACCAAATAGTCTTCACAAAAGCAGTGCGCAAACAGCAAAACTTTCTGCAGTGTTTTACGTCAAGAATTATTTCATGTATTTAACCACCTCTAAAAATTATGAAACTTATGTCACAAGTTTCCTAACTCATTAAACTAGTTGGACATAAAATTTCTTGACCTAAATATGCCTGAAAGTTATCCAAAAATGGACATAAAGTGACACCAAAATCTGGACAGCAAAGGACAACTTTCTTATTATGATTAAAAGCTAACTCTTGAACCCATTTCATCATTCTTATGATGAAATTGTGGAATATATATATATATATATATATACTATATATTTATATATTTATGCATTTTATATACTCTAAACCCATTTCATCATTCTTATGATGAAATTGTGGAATATATATATACTATATATTTATATATTTATGCATTTTATATACTCTAAACCCTTTTCATCATTTTTATGATGAAATTGTGGTATATATATATATACTATATATTTATATATTTATGCATTTATATACTCTAGCTTTACATTTTGAACCCTTTTCATCATCCTTATTGTGAAATTGCGGTATATACATATATTATACATAAATTCTTTAGACCCTTTTCGTTACTTATTATGACGAAATTGCGGTAACGTTAACCTAACAAGAATGAAGTATACATATGTTACGATTACTAATTTCAGTAACACTTTATGATTTATAATAATTAAATCACAACAAAGGCATTTTATGACGATTTGGATAGTTAGTACCGAACATTTGAGATTAAAACTCACTAGTGACCTTACGTTCATAGGTTTGAAGTAGGATCACACCGAAGTATCTTGTGGGAGATTCCCTGATTTCTATCGCGTATCAAGTGAGTTATCACAGCCCCTTTTTCAATGTTTTACATATTTGGGGTGAAAAGCATGTTGTTACTACAATTATTTTACGCACCGGTTGTCTCATTTTCTTGGAAATACGAACTTGCTATACTTGTTTATGCTCTATGGTATCTATGTTTTGCGAATGTTGTAAGTTTGAGTTTTCTTTTGCTATCGTTCAAAAGTCCCCATTTATTTCTCACGTTACCCGTTTAACTCATGTATTGAGCCGTTGGTAATTATGGATAACGTTATTTGGTTGACACCCCACTCACAAGTAGCGCTTGTTTGAGTGCATAATTATTGTTTGCACGTGCACATTGTTGGCGATAGAACATGCGTTGGGGCGTCCTGTCATTATAGGTCGGGTAACGGGCCCATAACTTAAACATTATACATACGATTACCTTGAGCAAGTGTTTTTATAACCGGTTGACTTATCCACTTGTGCGGATTAAAATTATTTCTATGGCAAACTTTGTTGGACTCATAAAACCTGTTATCTCACCAACTAGTGCATTAGTTGACCTCTTATTTACATGCTTTTCAGGAAATACCAAGTAAGGTTGGAACTTAGGAAGGCTACACGTGTTGAAGCTTTCTACGTTATCTTTTGAATATGTTCATTTCCCTTTTTCGTAAAACGATTGTAAAAGACAAGGATGTAAACTTTTGAATGTATTTTGATGGTTGGTGTGATCTTGTAACTTTTTCTATGAAACTTGAGTTGTACATCCCGTGTTTCCGCTTTAGCGGGGTGTGACAGACTTGGTATCAGAGTCAAAGGTTATAGAGAATATCGGTTTTCCTTTGGAAAACTGCAACTATAACCAAAAACGGGAAAGAACACTTAAATTACGAAACATGTTGCTAGTATAACTAATTCGGGTATTGCGTCATCGGTCTTGAATTAAACAAAGCCTGATCACCTATGTTTAATTAAAGAAAGGGTAATGCGAGACCGGAAATGGATATACTAGGAATATGTGTGTTTTCGCACTTGATGCTTCACGTTGTATGCCTAGTATGAGCGTAGTTGTTGCCTATAGTATGCAATAGTATAGTGCGCCTAGCCTTTACATTTGCACGATAGTAATGTTATACACTCTTACTTCAGTACCACTATGTCATCATCGTCATCATCAAGCTCTCAACCCTCCTACACGGCGTCGAGCGAGCGATCATCGGAAGGCGAACAAGACCCGTACGATGGACCGAGGATACCACCGACTGTGGTTTCACCGCAACCCACTCCTATAGTGATACAACCAAACTCTAGAGGGCCACGCACGAGATAAACCGCTAGGAAAAGCGTTCCTATACCTAGACGAGTGAGTTTGAGGTCCGATCAGCAAGAGGTGCTGGAACCCTCGCGAGTTATCAAGGAAGTGCCTATTGGTTATACGTCTGGCATGACCTGGGCCGAAGAGCAGCACCTTAGGGCTGTAACAGCGGATTTGCACGGATGTCAAATGAGGGCCAGTCACCAGAGTCAAGTCCTAACGGAGCTAGTAAAGTTAAGTCACCTTTTGACCAACATGTCGTCTGACGCCCTAAACGGAGCGAGAATAGCTCGGAGGATAGCTTTACGGGCCGAGTTAGTGTGCATAGTAGTAGTGATGCTACTGACGTTATTGGTGTTGTGGGTTTTGATTGAAGTGTATCGGGGTGGATATTGACGTGGATGGTGGAATATTTAGAAAACAATTTTTTTTATTTCCAGTTGTTTCAACCTTGTATTTCAGTTTGTAATTCTGTACTGATGTACGATGCACATCAGAAATTTTGTATCAACGTCTATTATTAACTACCTTAATGAAAAGGCAATTTCGCATTTTAATTACATATGTGTCGAACATGCGACAGTTATTCTTTTTATTTATTTCCAATATTTCGAAATTACAAATGTATTATTTACAAAACATCCGACTTTATCTACTCAAAATTTTAACCAAATCTATATTTGCAAACGCGTTTTAGAAAAATGACACCAAGAAGATCCACACGTCGCACGAGAAAAAAATCCTGATGATCAAAACCCCGATATTGCCCAGATCATAACTCAACGTATCCAAGAGGCGATACCCGACATCGTAACCCAAGTCACCGCGGGCATCAATGAGCGTCATAGGAATGTCAATGTGGGAGGAGGAACTCCCAATGATGTTCATGACAGTAGAGGATGCAGCTACAAGACATTCATGACTTGCAAGCCCAAGGAATTTCACGGAACCGAGGGTGCTACAGGATTACTTTCATGGTATGATAGCATGGAGTCGGTACTCCATATCAATAAGTGCTCAGAGGATCGCATGGTGGAATATGCGGCCTGCCAGTTCCAGAAGCGAGCTTTGACTTGGTGGAACATTAAAGTCCAAACCCGTGGAAGGGAGGAAGCTTACAAGCTGTCCTGGACTGAGTTCAAGGAATTACTCATTGAGGAATACTGTCCTAAGAGCGAAGTTCAGAAATTGGAGGTTGAACTTTGGGATGTTACCAAGGTTGGTTTGGGGATAGATCGATACACCGCTCGTTTTCACGAACTTGCAAAGTTAGTGCCCCACATGGTTACCCCGGAGAGCAAAAGGATTGACCGATACTTGTATGGATTGGCCCCGAAGATCCGAGGGATGGTTAAGTCAGCAAGTCCGACCACGATCCAAGCCGCAGTGGCATTAGCAACTAGTTTGACCCATGATGCGATCAGGACAGGAACTCTGACTCAGAAAGGTGTCGGTAGTAAGAGAAGGCCAGAGAGTCAGTCAGGAAAGGCTATTGAAAGTGGTTCAAGTAGGAACAAGAAAGTAGTGGGAAACTTTGGGATGAATGCTAAGGAAGTAGGGTGTTACCATGGACCCCTCCCGAAATGCAATCAGTGCAATTTGCATCATGAAGGAACCTGTCCCACCTGTGGCATTTGTAAGCAAAAGGGTCATTTCACCAGGCACTGCAAGACGGGAAAGAATGTAAAGGAGGAAGGAAGGGTATGCTATGAGTGCGGAAGTCCAGATCACTTCCGGAATGCGTGCCCAAGGCTGAAAAGGGGACCAACCAATAACAATGCTGGATATGAAGCAAGGCAAGCCAATCAGGGAAACCAAGGAGGACAAGCTCGAGGACGGACGTTTGTTTTAGGAGCATAAGAAGCACACCGAGACCCCAATGTAGTGACAGGTACGTTTCTCCTAAACGATTTTTATGCATCAGTATTATTTGACACTGGAGCCGATAAGAGCTTTGTTTCGTTAGAATTTAGGCCTTTGATCAATCTAGAATCTAAGAAAATGTCGAATACTTATATTGTTGAGGTTGCTAATGGATACGAATTAGAGGCTAAGGATGTAATCTTAGGCTGTACTTTGAACTTAACTGATAAGCTATTTAGTGTTGATCTTATTCCAATTGAATTGGGGAGTTTCGATGTAGTGATAGGCATGGATTGGTTATCTAAGAATCGAGCAGAGGTTAGTTGTTTTGAAAAGACTGTCAAGTTACCATTACAAGGCGGAGAAACCCTTGTTGTCGAAGGAGATAGAGCTGGAAGGAGCCTAAAGATAGTTTCCTGTATGAAGGTCCATAAGTATTTGAGGAAGAAGTGCGTTGCGTTCTTGGCGCAAGTAATCAAGAAGAAGTCTGAGGAGAGACGAGTCCAAGATATTCATGTGGTGAAGGATCACCCAGAAGTGTTTTCAGACGATTTGCCTAGACTTCCACCGTGTAGACAAGTCGAATTTCAGATTGACCTTATACGCGGAGCGGCGCCTGTAGCCAAGGCCCCATATCGTTTAGCACCTGCCGAAATGCAGGAGTTGTCGAATCAACTTCAGGAACTTCAGCATAAAGGATTCATTCGACCAAGTTCATCACCCTGGGAAGCCCCGATTCTCTTCGTCAAGAAGAAGGATGGATCATTTCGAATGTGTATCGATTATAGGGAACTAAATAGGATAACAATCAAGAACTGATATCCTCTCCCTCGAATAGACGATTTGTTCGACCAGTTGTAGGGTGCAACTTACTTCTCGAAGATTGACCTTCGATCGGGATATCATCAGTTAAGAGTCCGAGAGGAAGACATTCCTAAAACAGCTTTTAGAACTCGCTATGAAAACTACGAGTTTTTAGTTATGCCTTTTGGATTGACGAACGCGCCAGCTGTGTTTATGGATCTAATGAATAGAGTATGTAGGCCATACATTGATAAGTTTGTGATTGTAATCATCGATGATATATTGATCTATTCTCACAGTGAGAAAGATCACGAGCAGCATCTAAAAGTGATTCTAGAGCTTCTCAAGGAGCAAAAACTGTATGCCAAATTCTCTAAGTGTGAATTTTGGATTCGGGAAGTATATTTCTTAGGTCACGTGATTGGAGAAAAAGGGATTCACGTGGACCCGGCTAAAGTGGAAGCCATTAGGAAATAGGAAGCCCCAAGGACTCCGACGGAAATTCACCAATTTCTAGGTTTGGCAGGTTATTATCGGCGTTTCATCAAGAATTTCTCTAGGATTGCTAAACCCCTCACCGTATTAACCCAAAAGGATAGAAATTTCGTTTGGGGAGTTTCGCAAGAGGAAGCGTTTCAACTTTTGAAGAAAAAGTTGTGAGATGCACCGATTCTAGCTTTACCGGAAGGGACGGAAAACTTTGTGGTATATTGTGATGCATCACATCAAGGATTAGGTTGCGTATTGATGCAAAATGATAAGGTGATAGCATACGCCTCGAGACAATTAAAAATTCATGAGAAGAACTATACCACGCACGATTTGGAGCTCAGAGCTGTTGTATTCGCCCTAAAGATATGGAGGCATTACCTATATGGCACCAAGTGCACCATTTTCACTGACCACCAGAGTCTTCAACACATCCTTGATCAGAAAATGCTAAATATGAGGCAGAGAAGATGGATAGAACTGCTCATTGACTACGATTGTGAGATACGTTACCACCCAGGTAATTCTAATGTGGTAGTCGATGCCCTGAGTAGGAAGGAATGGATAAAACCTTAACG
Organism: Saussurea involucrata; assembly: GCA_033807775.1. Lineage (NCBI taxonomy): Eukaryota > Viridiplantae > Streptophyta > Magnoliopsida > Asterales > Asteraceae > Saussurea > Saussurea involucrata. Next base: position 45,639,904 of record CM066314.1, on the reverse strand, counting down.
AGTTCGAGCATTGGCAGCGCTGGTTCAAACAAGTTTAAAGACTCGTGTTGGTTCCCAGATACACTTAATCAAGATTAACAGATCTATTAGTTGGGTTTAGAGTTTGATGCGGAAGCGTATTAAACTAACAGATATGTTTGATAGATATTAGAACGCACATATATAAAGAAAACAGTAAAGAATGAAAAGGATTTGTTAAACAGTTACTGTTATTCAATATATGATAACAACACGAAGAACAGATTAAGAACTGTTGGTGTGTGTGAGAATATAACACTCAGATATTTGACAATAAAGCTTGAGAGTATTAGTGATTCCTTGTGTATTCGTCCGTTAGGAAGATCTCAACATGAGACTTCCTTTTATACTACTCTTAGAAGACTATGAAGTAGGTCACTGTTCCTTTTACGGCATGAATAGTAAATTGGATGGTGTGAACAGTGGACTGGATGGTGTGAGCAGCTGTTTGAGCCATGCGCATTTAATGGAGCAGATGTACTTTTGGTAAATGCATTAAATGGCGCAAACGTCTATTTTTTACCTTGCCCTATTGAGTCCACTCAGAGCTTGACACGTGTTTTGACAGTAATTTTCCATGCAAGTTGATGAACGTATCCAGTAATATCTTCCAAGTCTTCATTGAGGACCACAGAGGCTCTGTAATGAATTACAGAGGTTCTGCGGTATGGTCCTCTGTGGAGCAGTCTTCGCCGGATTCCGAGTCTTTGGTCTTCTTTGTGCGTATGACAGAGCTTCTGTAGGAAGCCTCTGCTGCTTCTGTAGCTTCTTGACCTTGATTTCTCGGTAATGTCGGCAGAGCCTCTGTAAGAGGCTTTCTTCACTTAGCCTATTTTTCACTACTTCTAAATACTTCTATGATTAGGAAGATTGAAGCTAACAATCTCCCCCTAAGTAGTGAAAAATAAAAAATTTGAACTTGAGTTAAGTTTGGCTAAGTTAGATAAGACAGAGGTTAAACAATACCTCGAAATTTCTTTCATTTAGAAATATGCCAGAGGCATTTTACATTTGAGTACAATGAAAGTAACTTTGTTTGCAGAGATTTGAGGTCTGAGAATCAGATTTTGGCATCATTGAAATCGTTGTAGCTTCTGTTGTCCCTGGCGACTTTTCTGATCTCTTTGTAGAATTTGATGCAGAGTTCTCTTAGGCGGATTGTTGAGTCTATTTCTCTGATGAAAGTATCTGCATCATCTCTATCCATTTTCTCTGTACCTCTGTATTTTACAAGGCTTGCTCTGAATTTGCTCAGAGTACTGGTTGCGTACTTCTGACAATCCATGAGTACAAAAAGTTTAACCTGGTGTTGTGGGTTTTGAAATACTAACCCAAATCTTGGTTCTCTGATGATTGAGTTGGGCACAGCGTCTGGTGGGCAGCGATCTTCTGGTGGTCGTAGATCTAGATGTTTGAGACCAAGATCCTTTCCCAGCTGAAAATCTATCATGCTGTATAGCAGAAGCTTTTCCCTCATCGCTTTTCTCAACACTTGATAGGCTCTGGTATTAGGCTCTGTGTTGTAGTTGTCTTTTGTCCATTGCAGAAGGTCAGGTAGATCGTAAGGATTGATGTTTCTTAAGTCAGCATCAGCGAAGGTAGATTCTGAATTGTTCTCTCTTCTGACTTTGTAAAGATTGTACCTGACCCTTGGATAGGTTCTTGTGAAGGAGAATCTGCAGGAGATCACTTTTTTGATTTTGTGAATTGAGAAGACATCTGCTTTGGTTCTTGGCTTTGTTCTTGTGAAGATGTTCTCAAATTCTTCTCTGATCCTTGGATCTGTCACATGATCTACTGGATGATTTGTCTGATAGGATTGTTTGTAGAGGTATTTGTATACCACTTCTTCCATCTCTTCATGTGTTGGACCAGGTCGTGGAATTTGGCTTCTGAGACTCTCCATCTGTTTAACAACTTCTGCAGCTCTACCAGTTAGAGGAATTTCTGACAAAGGCTTCAATCCATGTGCCCAGTCAACTTCTTCGGGTTTTGGGGTTTGAAAGGCGTCAAACGCACTCTTCATTAGTTTTTCTGTTGGCTTTGGCAATGTTTTCTTCTTCTTTGGCTCTTCTGTCAGTATCCTTTTGCCCTTATCTTTTGCTATTGTTGTGGCAGAACCTGTTGCTTTTGTGGGTTTTGAGGTTGGCACTTCTGTTGGTTTGATGGAGGTTGCCTCTGTCGATTTTGACGATTGTGATTTAGAGGACTTTTGTGGCGATGGTTCTGTTGGCTTGACTTGCTCTGTAACCTCTGTTGGAGGTTGTTTGATGACTTCTTCTGCGAGCTCAGTTTCTGTTGATGAAGTATTGACATTAAATCTTCTTGCCATTCTGAAAGCTAAAGTGAACCTGTGCCTTTCTTCTTCTCTCTTTACCATACGATTACTCATTGTTGTGTGCATCCTTTTCAGAATGTCAGAAGCAGAGGTCGTTGCTCTTTTTGGCTTGGTGGCAATCGACTTTCTTCTGGGTATGGTTTGGGGTGTTTCCACAGAGGTGGGTGTTTTCTCTGTGGTTTGTTCATCTGTTTCTTCCAAAATGATTACCTCAGGGGCGGTTGTTGCCTCTGTGGCTTGCTGTTCTGCTTCTGGAGTTTTGGTTTCGTCAGTAGATGATTCCACAGAGATGGGTGTTGTCTTTGTGGTCTTTTGGGTTTGTTGTTGTCAGGTCTGTTCTGGAGGTGCTTGACTCAGAGGTTCTGCGGCTATTGGTGGACCTGTAAGTCCTCTGCTTGCAGCTTTCTCTGTAGTTTTCTCCCCCTCAGGATGATCTGATGGACCAGGATGGTCATCATCATCAGAGTCATCCTGACCCTTGTCTGATGTACCCTCTGCTCTGCAGGAAGCATCGGGTTTCTTTGGCATTGTGGCTCCAGCAGCGATCAGTTTCGCGCAGACATCATCACAGAGGCCAAGAAGAGTTGCTAGCTCTGCCTCTGTTTTGAATCTCATCCTTCCTACACTTTCTCTGAAATCTTTGACGAAGTTAGCATTGGCAGTGGTGAAGGAAAGTATGACTTCTGTCACTTGATTAATCACGTTCTGCCCAAGCTCTGTCAGCTGTGCTCTTGTCATGTAGTCTTTGGGTTGCATCAGCATGGTATTTCGCATGGCTTCTTCTTGAACTTTTTGTAGGGCCTTCTGTAGATCTGCAGGAGTGATGCCCGTTGACACTGAAGTCTGTTTGTTCAATTGATCAAGGAACTTGTTGATGGAGTTCTCAATCGAAGAAGGAGTAGTTGTTGCGGCAGAAGTGGTGGATGCGGTTGCAGCAGACTTCATCTGTGAGATGGCAATTTTCACCTCTGTGGACAGGTTGTCCATTTTGGTGTTCAGGTTTAGCAGTGCCAGTGATGTTGTCTCTGCAAAAGATTTGAAAGAGCTTTCCAACTCTTTCAAGGTTTGGTTCACAGAGGTCTCAAGGGTTTGGAACTCATCCCTTGTAACTTGTGTTCCGGTGGTAACCTCTGGAGGAACACATTCGTCTCCAGAGTGAATCCCTGTTCCTTGGATACCTTCTTTCATTCCTGTTTGTACGTTGAGAATGGAAGGATTTCCTTCTGATCCTTGAGAAGAAACATGAGTTTCAATCCCTACAGAAGTTCTGAGAAGAACATTGTCCAAATCCACTCCAGAGGTGGGTATTGGAATATCCTTCTGTGGACTAGGAGACTTGTCTAGAGTCTCTTTGTCTTTGTGCTCTCTACTTCTCTCTAAAAGAAGTGTGGGTCTTAATAAGTGCGTGGCAGAGGAAACAAATTCCTCTGTTGGGCGTTCTTCTGTGATCTGGGGCAATTGATCACGAACTATAGGTGAGTCTCTTTGAGGAGACTCCCTAGGAATGGTTTCCCCGGTTTTTGTGGGCACAGAGGTTGAAAGAATAACCTCTGGCTGGATGGTTTGGGTGAGGTTCGAGCTGTGCTGCTCTTTTTCAATAACTCCTTCTGCAGCTAGACCTGCGGAGTTATAAATGTGGGTTGCACTGGGAGTTGGTTTTGGTTGTGTGCCTCTATTTATCCAGGCATCTTTTCTTGCTTCTTCCCTAAGTTCTGTGGAAGTTTCTTGCTCTGGTCGTAATTGGTCATACACTTGATGAGATCCAAATAATCTCATGACATGTGGATGATAAAGACCCTTACGTATCCAGATAGCTTCTTCTTCATCTGAATCTGTCTCTAAGATCTCTATTTCTTTTTCCGTTGTTGTTAATCCCTCTTGTTGTACAACTTCGGCCCCTTTTTCTCTCTCTTCTTCCATCATATTCTCAGAAGCCTCTGTAATTTCACCTCTGTTCCATTCAGCTTTAGTTTGTTCTATTTCTTCTGAAGCTGGGTTTGGACTTCTTCTGTGGACATCCAATCCTTGAATGAAAGGGTTTTGTAAAATAACAGGGGTTTCGGCTGGTTGATTTCTGGGTGTTGTGTCATCTTCTTGCAGATGTGTGTCAATGCCAGAAATGAAGAAATCTTCTTCTGGAGAGTGGTGGTCGAGAGGTTGTGCCGTCCACCCTGCTGTATTTAGGGTGTTGGCAATTTCAGGGTTCTGTAAGAAGTCGTTCAGGTCTCCTTGGTGAGCAAATCTATCTGGAGATTGATAGGGTGATTGATACCTTTCTGTAGCCATTTCTTCTTCTGCAATTTCTTCTTCAGCAGTTTCCTCTTCTGCAATGGTTACCAACTTTGCAAGTGATTTACCATGCCTCTTTTTGGTTTTCCTCCTCTTAGGATTTGGTGCCCCTTCTTCTGTTGATTTTGATCTTTTCTTCTTCATTTTTGGGGAGGAGGGAGGAGCAGAGGAGCCAATTTCTGTGGCATGAGGAGGTGAGGGTTGATCTTCTGCAGCGCTTGTCGAGATGCCTTCTGCAGTTTTCCTCTTCTTAGCTTTTGGAGTAGACGCAGAGGTTCTTGATGAAGACTTCTTTCCCATTAGTTCTGCACCTTTGGCTATAAAGTTGAGTTGAATAGCCATGTGCTTTGCTAACTTCTGATCTTTTTCTTCTTGAGTGGAAAGAGGTTTTGCTATCATTGTTCCTAGGGGGACACCTAAACGCGGGGGTGTCATAGGACTCGGTTTAGGAGTTCTATGATCGCGTATATACTCTTTCTTAAGGGATTTATTCGATGCGTATTGCAGAAGCTTCTTTGACAGAGGTCTGCAGTGTGAGTAGCCATCAGCATGATCAGTGGGGGTATTCTTGTTCATCGGGAACTGTTTGGGAGTTGGCCCTTCCATTGGCCAATTTTGGATTAGCAGCAGAGGTTCGAACAGTACTCCTAATATTCTTTGGAATTGCAGAGGTGGTAGAAAGTTGGGATCGTTCTCTTTGACCCTTTTCGAGTTGTTCTTTCTGTCGATGGTGTTTATGATCTCTTGCATCATTATGGTCGCATAATCTAGTGGAAGATCATAGTAAACCCCATACATGATGCTCAAGATTTGATGTGAGCTCTGGTCAATACTGCCTATCTTTCCTGTCAGGCATCTGTTAAGAATAGAGAACAAAGTGTTCCACAGAGGTGGTAATCGGCCTCTGCGGAAGTCATTTCTCTTCCGTAGTTGGGTGTTGTACCCAAGCATTTCCACGAATCGACAGAGCTCTTCGTCTGTTGGTTGCTCTGCATAACTCTTCAATCCCAGAAGACCCCTTGTTGGTAGGTTGAATTCAAGTGAGAACATTGTTCTGTTGAACTTGATTTCAAGATGCTCAGATTTATCAGGTCTTGAAATGTATCCTTTGATAAGAGAATCGTCTTTATCAAATCGGCAGCTTTGCCAAAATTGGTTCAAATAACGGACTGGAATTTTGTTCGGGGTTCTTGATAGTAGAGGGAAGAGGACATGATTCTCCATGATGTTCAGAAGTATGGCATGGGCTTCGCCGAAAGTAGTGGGTGAGGGGACCAAATAGCAGTTGTTGGATTTGATAGGAAGACTGGCTTCGAAATGATCCTTTGCTATAAAGTTTTGCAAGTGTGTCGTCGGAGCAAAGTCTGCTGAGTCCCCGGAATCTTGTTGTTCAATATTTCTTGCAAGGCTGGGGTTTTCAGAATGTTCTGAATGTGCAGGGGAGTGTTCCGGTGAGTTCGCCGGAGAGAGTTCAGAGGATGTAGCTCGAGAAGATGAAGCCATTTGATTTTAAGAATAAGATTTTTGCAAGCTTTTTGCAGGGTTTCGCCGGAGAATAAGATGAGAGTTTGTAAAATGTTTTATGAGAGGGTAAGCTTTGTTTTTATAGGATGGTAAAACGGTAAAATTCGAAAGAGTAAAATATATGGCAATGGATTAAAGTTTGAAATCCGCACTCGAGTTTGAGCGACGGGTTCAACTTTCCAAATAAAAACGTTCCATTTACGCCCAATGAAAATGGGACACGTAGGCCTTGTCAGAATATGACAGGACGTCGTGCGCGACCCATTAATGCTAGGCGCGTGAGGTTGATTTTAGCCATATGAGTTTCACTCGCAGTAAAAGTAACCGTTATTACTACATAGATGACCAAGTAATCAGATTGACAGAGCTTCTGTAGTTTACAGAGGCTCTGTGATCTTGAAAATCTTTGATGTTTATCCCTTTTTCATATATCTCATTGTTATCATGACTTCTGTGGGGTTCTTCTTTAACCAAAACATTTGTAAAGGCATCGGAGAGGATAAAATCGGATTTTTGTGAAGAAATTTGCTTCGCAGAGGTTTTGTGGCTCTGTTGGAACTTGCAGAAGTTCTGTGAGGGCCAGTAGAAGCTCTATGAGAGAGAAAATCTCATAACAAAAATTTTATTAATATTTTTTGTAACGACCCGGTTTCCCAAACATGCTTCAAATAACATACATTGCATAACTTCATTACATTCATAATAAAAGATACAAAATAAACCACAAACGGTCCCTTCGGTCTCGAAACTACAAAATACATTAAGCTTCCTAAGTAGCGCCCATCAAATGCTCCTTACACTTAATCCTTTCCTTTGTCGATCCTTAACCTGGAAAACATATTTTTGAAAACAAAATGAGGGTTAGACCAAACGGGTCTAGTGAGTTAATCCCGGTCTTTTCCAAAATCAATATAAAACTATTTTCACATAATACTTTGTATCAAAATAGTTTACATAAAACCTTTCGTAAAAGCACGCATATACCACACGTATATAAATACCACATTAGGACTCGTGCACCATGTATCTCTCCTCATCTCATCTTCTTTCCCCTGGCCACATTAGTCGGTAGCAAGCCAACTAATCATCGTCACTGTACAATACAGTCGACTCCACTGTAATTACGTACAGCCCCGCTGCAATTACCTACAGCTCCACTGCAATTTCATGCAGCCCCGCTGTATTTCCATACAGCCCCGCCGAACAATAATTCGGCTCACCTATACTCGTTTCGTGCAATATAAACACAACATATATCTCAATATATTATCAATCACGTACACCATACATAAAAGCACATTAATCACTAATTATCACATTCCCAAACCATACGTATGTATTCCAGTTGAAAATACTTTTAAAGTAAAACTCACCTTGAATGCTTAAAATACGCTTCCAAGCCTTTCTCCGAGCTATCCGTTCCTTTATCCAAATACCTCAGAATCTGAAACCATTTACATACAAATATCTCCTTACCAACTCATGTATAAGACTTACTAGCAGGTTATGGACTCTAGATACATCTACATAACTTTTATCCTCAAAATTACCCAAACAGCCAAGTTATCCGGACAACCCAAACAACCCGGACAACATGACTTTTCCGGACAACCTCAGTAATCCGGACAGCAAGACTAATCCGGACAACACGACTTATCCGGACAACACAAGGAATCCGGACGCCATCCGGACTCTAAATCACCCGGAAACTCTCAAACAAATCATCCGGACACTATCAATAAACTACCCGGACACCACCCAAGAAACTACCCGGATACCTTCAACTTATCCGGACACCTCTGTCGGTTTACTCCATTTTTGCCCAGAAATCGACAGAATCAACCCTAGATGTGTTTGTGATGTTTCTACTCCGATAGATACTTCCTACTAACCATTATAAACATAATTTGTACTAGAAACATACCTTAATCAGCTTCAATAACTTCAATTTGGTCCTTTACCCTTCTTTCTCTTTTCTTCTTCTTTTTGCTACCAATACACACACACACACACTTACTAATATGAGTTTTCTGAAAATGAAGACACCTGGATATCTAATTCAGATATCATCCACTCTAATTACCATTTTAGACCCTAAACTATTCCATAATAACAAAAACACCCTTAACTTACTAAATCATCTCAACTTACCCAAAATAGTAACTTTAAAGTTAACTAAATTTAACGGAACTAGGATTTCACTAACGAACTTTTCTGGGGTATTACATTATCTCCCCCTTAAAAGAATTCCGTCCCGGAATTCGGTTAAGCAATAAACGAGGGTAACTACTATCATGTCCTATCCAATGGTCCTTCACTCTGATCATTACATTCGACTACTTCCTCCCATTCTCTTCTCAACATAAAACACGTTTTCTCCAAGGATAGCACACTAGAAAGTACTCACTCTTAACAGATCCTATAAGCTATCTTTCTTTCGCCTCCAAACCAATTGCACGCACCTAATTTCAACAACTACTATACTTTACTAACAACTTCACCATACCTCATATCAGAAGCTTAATCGAGTCAATCCGAAATCATACTCAATGCTCAAAATAACTTCACATTTTCCATTTCTCAAACGGTAATACCCTATTCTTTAGCTAACTATCTACTGCCACTCCATTCTCTTATTCTTGAATAATACTACTACACACCGCCTAGACATCCATACCTCTCCCCACATACTTTTGACACCTTCACACAACTTACAAACAAAATTCCGAGCAGAGGTTTCCACTTATACTCACTCCATATCCTCACAAATCCACCACTTAATCTCACGAAATTCATCACTACTACACCTCGCACATTCACTAATTATAAACTGCCACCATCTTATCCACATTACCCCACACATTTAAACAATACCTTTCTTGATAGCGTCAACGATCACATTAAGTATAATCTACACAACATACTAAACTGTCGCCTTCATGACTAGGTCAAGACTTTACGCACTATCGTTACCTTCCACACACAATTCATCACATTCTACATACCGCTATTATTCTTTACACTCAAGCCATCACACTCCACACTAACAGATTAGAACAACAATAATTAAACACACCCTTCTATATCTCTAACACAATTATCAAATATTTTTCTAACACAAATAATAAAATTGAAAACACAAAAGAATCGGTTTGCACCGAAGTCAGATAACACTTTAGCACGTATAAAGTTTATAGAAATATACCTGTCTTCATCTCTATCCATACGTCGAGTTCGACTTGCCACTTTGTTGATTTCAACAAGGTTAATATACACGTAAGCACATACCCAATATAACAAGATATTCCGGTTCAACATGTACTTGTAAGTTCCCGCTTACACTGGCCAGGTGTAATTTGAACATACCTTACATGATGTTCCTTCTACCTTTTTATACTTAACATCCCCAGGTTCTAAAATAATAAGGACATCCTACTTCACATGCAGTTTAAGTCTAGGTATAAATCCAAATACCTAAATCTCTTAAACTAGGGCTCTGATACCATTTGTAACGACCCGGTTTCCCAAACATGCTTCAAATAACATACATTGCATAACTTCATTACATTCATAATAAAAGATACAAAATAAACCACAAACGGTCCCTTCGGTCTCGAAACTACAAAATACATTAAGCTTCCTAAGCAGCGCCCATCAAATGCTCCTTACACTTAATCCTTTCCTTTGTCGATCCTTAACCTGGAAAACATATTTTTGAAAACAAAATGAGGGATAGACCAAACGGGTCTAGTGAGTTAATCCCGGTCTTTTCCAAAATCAATATAAAACTATTTTCACATAATACTTTGTATCAAAATAGTTTACATAAAACCTTTCGTAAAAGCACGCATATACCACACGTATATAAATACCACATTAGGACTCGTGCACCATGTGTCTCTCCTCATCTCATCTTCTTTCCCCTGGCCACATTAGTCGGTAGCAAGCCAACTAATCATCGTCACTGTACAATACAGTCGACTCCACTTAATTACATACAGCCCCGCTGCAATTACCTACAGCTCCACTGCAATTTCATGCAGCCCCGCTGTATTTCCATACAGCCCCGCCGAACAATAATTCGGCTCACCTATACTTGTTTCGTGCAATATAAACACAACATATATCTCAATATATTATCAATCACGTACACCATACATATAAGCACATTAATCACTAATTATCACATTCCCAAACCATACGTATGTATTCCAGTTGAAAATACTTTTAAAGTAAAACTCACCTTGAATGCTTAAAATACGCTTCCAAGCCTTTCTCCGAGCTATCCGTTCCTTTATCCAAATACCTCAGAATCTGAAACCATTTACATACAAATATCTCCTTACCAACTCATGTATAAGACTTACTAGCAGGTTATGGACTCTAGATACATCTACATAACTTTTATCCTCAAAATTACCCAAATAGCCAAGTTATCCGGACAACCCAAACAACCCGGACAACATGACTTTTCCGGACAACCTCAGTAATCCGGACACCAAGACTAATCCGGACAACACGACTTATCTGGACAACACAAGGAATCCGGACGCCATCCGGACTCTAAATCACCCGGAAACTCTCAAACAAATCATCCGGACACTATCAATAAACTACCCGGACACCACCCAAGAAACTACCCGGATACCTTCAACTTATCCGGACACCTCTGTCGGTTTACTCCATTTTTGCCCAGAAATCGACAGAGTCAACCCCAGATGTGTTTGTGATGTTTCTACTCCGATAGATACTTCCTACTAACCATTATAAACATAATTTGTACTAGAAACATACCTTAATCAGCTTCAATAACTTCAATTTGGTCCTTTACCCTTCTTTCTCTTTTCTTCTTCTTTTTGCTCCCAATACACACACACACTTACTAATCTGAGTTTTCTGAAAATGAAGACACCTGGATATCTAATTCAGATATCATCCACTCTAATTACCATTTTAGACCCTAAACTATTCCATAATAACCAAAACACCCTTAACTTACTAAATCATCTCAACTTACCCAAAATAGTAACTTTAAAGTTAACTAAATTTAACGGAACTAGGATTTCACTAACAAACTTTTCCGGGGTATTACATTTTTGATCATCCAATTTTTGATTTGGTTTTAGAGATGTTTTTCGGACATATTTGAAAGTTTGTGTCCGAGAAAACTGTTAAAAAAAGGATTTGTTCGAGATGGTCATGGTCTGTGTTTTCGGTTTCCGAGATAACATTCCAAAAGATCGACAGAGGGTTAATTTGTGATCACATAGCATATTTCTTGCAGAACCTCTGTTGAGCTCAGCAGAAGCTCTATGACCTTAAATTTCTCCTAATTCGAATTTTGTGAAACTTTTTGAGCTTTTGATTTTTGAAATGTTATTCATAGTATATTTAGGACATATTTGACAATTCTTGTCCTAGAAAATTGTTTTCCAAAAACCTTTTGTGCGAGAGACATACCTTTTGGTTCTTCTTTTCTCGGCAGTGATATCTGACTTCTGTCGATATGGAGTCATCGACATTTTTCTTTGGCTTTCCCTTGAAAGTTTTATCTCTTTAGATCATTTCAGGGTTCCCTTCTGCTCCCCCTTGATCTAATCACCTCTGTAGATCAAGTAATTTCCTTTTGCTCCCCCTTGACCTATGCTTGGATCAAAGAATAATAAGTTTTGCATAGAACATAGGTCATGTTTTTCAGAGGTTCTGTAGGGGTCGTCAGAGGTTCTGAGTTGACTTACAGAAGCTCTGTGATTTTAAGAACTATTTAAGGTTTTTAAGAATTTACATACAGAAGTAGAATCAATCAAAGCAATAAATTAAGCAATGTATTTACTTATTATTTACAGAAGATAACGCTATACTTACAGAGGATTTTCACACCATGTTAATCATTCCTAACTTACCCACCAAGAAGTTGAATCTTTTCTCGTCTAATGCTTTGGTGAATAAGTCAGCGAGTTGATATTCTGTGGGCACGAAATGCATTTCGATTGTACCGTATTCAACATGATGTTTCAAGAAATGATACCTTATATCGATATGCTTGGTTTTTGAGTGTTGCACAGGGTTGGCAGAGATAGCAATAGCACTTTTGGAATCACAGAGGATGGGTATTTGGAACAGAATGTGGCCGTAGTCTTTTAGCTGAGTCTTCATCCATAGAACCTGAGAACAACAGCTAGCGGCAGCAACGTATTCAGCTTCTGCAGTGGATGTGGAGACACAATTCTGCTTCTTGGAGGTCCAACTGACTAGTTTACCACCTAGGAATTGACAACTCCCAGAGGTACTCTTTCTGTCGAGCATGCATCCTCCATAGTCTGAATCTGTATATGCTTTAAGACTAAAACCAGAGTTCTGTGGATACCAGAGACCAAGATTGTTGGTCCCCTTCAGGTATCTAAAGATTCTTTTTACAGCATCATAATGTGATTTCTTTGGATTAGCTTGATAACGTGAACAAAGACATGTGGCATGCATAATGTCAGGTCTGCTTGCTGTTAAGTATAACAGAGATCCAATCATGCCTCTGTAGAGAGTACATTCTACATAAATACCATTTGGATCTAAGAATAACTTATTTCCAGTGGCCATTGGAGTCTTCATTGCAGAGGTATCAGAGAGATTATATTTTAAAAGTATGTCAGAGACATATTTGGCTTGATTTATAAAAATTCCCTCTGAAGATTGTTTGACTTGAAGTCCGAGGAAGAATGTTAATTCTCCCATCATACTCATTTCAAACTCACTCTGCATGAGTTTTTCAAAAATTTTGCACTCTTCTGAATTTGTAGACCCAAAAATTATGTCATCTACGTATATTTGTACAAGCATTATCTCACTATTTTTGCGTTTATAGAATAAGGTAGTATCTGTTGTACCTCTGTTGTAGACATTGACTAGAAGGAAGGTAGAAAGTCGTTCGTACCATGCTCTTGGAGCCTGTTTCAGTCCGTATAGAGCCTTTTCAAGGTAGTATACATGCCTTGGAAACTTTGAGCTTTCAAAACCTGGTGGCTGATTTACGTAAACCTCTTCTTGGATTTCACCGTTTAGAAAAGCTGATTTTACGTCCATCTGATAGACTTTAAAACCTCTGTGGGCTGCGAAGGCTAAGAATATTCTTATTGCTTCGAGACGTGCGACAGGGGCAAAAGTCTCATCGTAGTCTATGCCTTCTTCTTGTCTATATCCTTTTTCTACTAATCTTGCTTTGTTTCTGACGACCACTCCATCTTCATCCTTCTTGTTTCTGTAGACCCATTTAGTCCCAATGGCCTGTTTCCCTCTTGGTAGAGGTACTAAAGTCCATACTCTGTTACGCTCAAATTGCAGAAGTTCTTCTTGCAAGGCGTCTACCCAGTTTGGGTCATCTAGGGCTTCAGAAATCTTCTTTGGTTCTATAACACTAATAAATTTTGTAAAGAAACAAAAATTAGCAGTGGCAGACCTTGTTTTTACTGAGTCAGAAGGTTCTCCGATTATTTGGCTTGGAGGATGGCTTTTTGTCCATTGAGTTGTGCGTGGAAGATGATCATCAATGTCATCAAAGCTTTCTTCAGAGGCTCCTTGTGTTTCTTCTTGTGCAGCCTCTGATGTTCTTCGTGCCTTGGTAGTTGATTCTACCGTTTGTGGAATGATTGGTACGAGTGGTGGTGGAGTTTGTTCCTCTGAGGATGTATAGTCTTGGTCCTCGATCTCCTCTGTAATTGGTTCTTCTGTGGTTTGTGCAGCTTCTGTGGTCGTTTTTCTTGATGTTTCATCTTCTGCACTTTCTTCTGCTTCGGCAATTGCATCTGTAGTATTTATAGAAGAAGATGAAGCATTATTTGGACCAGTTAGAGTCATACCTGTAGGATTTTGTCCGACAGAGGATGGTTCTTCAGAAACTCTGATGGTTCCGACAGAAGGATCAATGTCATTGTGGAACATCTCCAAAAATAGAAGATTCAAATCTTCTTTTGTTCTTGAGATGTCAGAGAATTTCCCTTTAATTCCGAGTTCTGAACTTATTTGCTCAGAAGTCATTTGGAATGAATCATCAAAAGAAACATTGATGCTTTCTACAATCTTGTGAGACTTGGTAAGGAATGTTCTGTAGGCTTTGGAAGTGGCAGAGTATCCAATGAATTTGCCTTCATCTGCTTTTACATCAAACTTTCCTCTTGAATCTCTGTCGTTTAAGACGAAGCATTTGCATCCGAATACATGGAAAAATTTGATGTTTGGCCGCCGTTTGTTAAGCAATTCGTAAGGCGTCTTGAGGTGTCTTTTCACAATGGTTGATCGATTTTGAGTATAACACGCAGTAGAAATTGCTTCTGCCCAAAAGTTCATTGATAATCCGCATGCTGACATCATAGTTCTTGCGGCTTCCACAAGTGTTCGATTCTTTCTTTTGACAACACCGTTCTGTTGTGGAGTGCGAGCTGCAGAGAAGTTCTGTGAAATTCCTTCTGTTGAAAGATAAGTTTCAATGACACAATTTTTGAATTCTGTGTCGTTGTCACTTCTTAACTTCTGTTTTTTGCAGTCATAAAGAACTTGGATTCTTTTCATTAGATTTATCAATATAATTGGAACATCTGATTTCTTTCTGATAAATTCAACCCATGTGAAACGTGAATACTCATCAACTAAGACAAGTATATATTTCTTACCACCTAGGCTCTGTATTGCAATGGGACCGCAGAGGTCGACATGAAGCATGTACAGAGGCCTGGTGCAAGACACATCTGTTTTGCCTTTGTGGGAAGCTCTTTTGAGTTTTCCCATCTCACAGGCAGAACATAAATGATCCTTGTTGAATTTAACATTTGGCAAACCTTTAACTAGATCAAGTTTGACCAGTTTTTCCAATGTGTGAAAATTCAAGTGACAGAACCTGTTGTGCCATAACCAGGCTTCTTCACTTTTGCAGGCAACAAGGCAAACTTTGTCCTTGTTCTTTGAGTTGAAGTTCATTAGATATAGATCACCTATTCTTTCAGCTCGCAGAAGTTCCATACTTGTTTCTTCACTTTGTAGAGAGCAGAAAGTTCTTTTGAACAACACATTGAATCCTGTATCACAAAGTTGACTTACACTGAGTAGGTTGTGCTTAAGGCCATCCACATATGCAACTTTGTATACAGAAACGTCTTCTTTCCTTATGACTCCATAGCCTTTTATGTGTCCTTTCTTGTTGTCTCCAAAAGTCACAGATCCACCATCTTGTGTTTCTTTGTACGTGGATTGTGCACTTCTGTCACCAGTCATGTGCCTTGAGCATCCGGAGTCTAGATACCAGATTGGCACATATTTCTTCTGCAGGACAATCACAGAGTTTTAGTTACCCATATCCATATGGGTCCAATATTGTTAGAGTTTTTCAAGTTTGCCTTGGCATTCTTGAAATACATTTTGTTCTCTGTAGAAGAGTCAAATTGTTTCTTTGTGGGATTTGACTTTTGAATTGTCGTAGAGAGTAAACAGACTTGACTTGAAAAATGATTATTAAGTTTAGACATAAGATCAAAGCAATGACAGTATTGAATATGAGATGTAATTTGCTTGAACTTTTCATTGAACTTTTTAAACTCAGCCACAGAGGCATTACATTCTTTCTTTACATTAGATTTCCTATTACTAGAAGATCTATGAATACTCGAATGTTGTTTGCAAAAGCTCTGTTTAGGACCTGCCTTCTGTGGGTTGCTTCTGTGGTGAACTTCTTTCATCACTGTCACAGAAGAAAAAGATTTATTAACCTTGGGTTTTGAAAATCTAGAACTTATAGGATCAATAGAGGTCTTCTGTAACATTTTAAGCTCAGCAGAGGTTTTGATATGTAGATTCAAATTTAGAAAATCTTGGCAGATTGGAATATCTGTGAGTTTCTCTTTTGGAGAAATAGTTATGTGAGGAACTTCAGAGGCTGGATTCAATTCTTTCAATAGAGGCTGGATTTTCTGAGCATGTATCGTACGAGCTTTCTTCCTCTGTAGAATAGTTTTCAAACCACACGTTAATCGTCCTCGTATTGACAGAGGTTGAAGATGATGAGTCTGTGTTTTCAAACCACACGTTAATCATCTTCTTATGTTTCTTCAAGTAAGGATCCACAGAGATTTTCGCCCGTTTGCTTACAGAGATTAGATTTGGAAAATCTGGTTTGTTTGTTTTTCCAATAACAAATAACGAGGACAGAGGTTTGTTTCTTTTGCCTTCAACACCTAGGGTGATATCATCATACCCTATACCTCGTCTCCCTATTTGTGAGTTTATTTTTTCATAAACTTTCTGTGCATCTTTATAGTTTTTAAGCAAAACTTCTCTTCTGAGTAAATCTTGCCATAATACCTCTCTTTCTCTTTGAAAGTATTCTTTAAGAGCTCTTATGTCAGTAGTTTCGCTCCTTGAAACTGAAAGTTCTTTTGTTTTATCTTTTAAAGTATTGGTTAATTCAGAAATTTGTTTTTTTAAAGGATCTAGAGTTATGTTCCATTTCTTTTCTATTCTCTCTTTTTCCTCAAAAATCTTTGCTTTTTCTTGAGTGAGAAGCCGTACTTCTCTCTCGTTGAAAGTGAGTCTTTTCTGAATACTTTGATTTATCTCTTTCAGTTCAACTAATTCAATGTTAATTCTAAGTGTATTATCATCTACAGAGGTAATACAAGAGTTGGAATCTGAAGTAGATACCTCAGAGTCAGTGCAGGAGTCGACTTTTGCCATGCCACAGAAGAGGGCATTGGTGGTATGTTCATCGTCAGAAGTAGAGTCTGACTGGAAGTCTTCTGTGTTCTCCTCAGAATGTCCTTTTGCAATTAAGGATTTTTGAGCATAATATTCGGCTTTCTTTTTGTAGAAAGCAGAGTCCCTCTGTGGGCGATTTGATCTGCTTCTGCATTCATTCGCAAAATGGCCTGGTTTTCCGCAGTTAAAACACCCTTGAGGAGTGTTTCCTGTTCGATCATTGGACTTCTGTAGGTCTCCACCTTTCTCTGATCTACATTCATTTGCATAGTGACCAGGTTTGCCGCACTTGTAGCATTCTTGCTGCGTGTGGCTTACCGAGTCATCTGACCTCTGTCGGTCATTCCCTCTGTAATTTCTATCGCTTGACCTCTGTCGGCCACTTGATTCTTCTCCTCTTCTGTCATCTCTTCTGTTGTCTCTTCTGCCATCCTGGTTGTCTCTATCATATCTTTCATTTCCGGAACCTCTTCTGTTTCCTCTGAACTCTTTTGTCAATAGAGCTAAAGATTTAGCTAGTGACGCAAGAGTTATTTCCTTTTCTGCTTGCTCTTCTTCTTCACTGTCAATTATCACCATCTTCTTCTTCTCCTTCTTCTTCTCCTCTGTGGCTTTATCATTTCTTGGTCTCTGTGCATCCTCTTTAGTTTTACTGACCAATGCATATGGTGCAATGGTTAGTGTTTTAGCCTGTGCTATCTGAGGTTCTTGTGCGGATAATGTTCCGTAAAGATCAGAGAGAGTCCAGGTGTCTAGATCCTGATTTGTCTGTAGGGACATAGACAGCTGGAGCCATTCTTCATTTAGACTTTTTAAAAACATGACATTGTTTTCTTCAGAAGTTCTGTCAATGCCTGATTTTCTGCACTTGTTGATTAGAGAGTTGAATCTGTCGTATGTTGTTTGCAGAGATTCTGTTGCAGAGGCTCTGAATGCATGATATTCATTGATGTACTGTGCTCTTCGGGTTTTTTGTGTTTTAGCACCTCCTTCCAACTGTCTTTCCAGTTCTTTCCACAGATCATGCGCTGTTTCACATGAATCCAAGGATTGAAAGAGTTCGTTGGGTATTGCCATAATTAATGTCCTCTTGGTTTTCTGAGCAACTTCATTTTCTGCTTTATCTCCGGTTGACCACTCCCCTTTTGGCTTTGGTTTTTGATGTTCGGGGATTTCGGCAGATTCAGCAGTAGCAGGTACACGAGGTACTACTGTCATGGGAATAGGAGGAGGATTGTACAGATATTGTACTTGATTTTTTTCAGTGCCCTCGAAAAAATGGACCATTCTTATTTTCCACTGAGGATACTCATCTCGAAGGAGAGTAGGAGGTTTAGTGAGAGAACCAGTAGTAAAGAAATTATTTGTATTTGTCATTTTTGAAGATTTTAGAAAGAAAGTATGACTAAAGAGTTACTTCGATGAACTTGAAGATTTTCTGGGTTTAAGCAGTTTCCAGACACAATTTTTAAGTCTTAATAATATCTATCACGAATCTTGATAAGTGGATCACTTGATATTGAAAATCAAGGAAGGCTCTGATACCAATTGTTGGTTCCCAGATACACTTAATCAAGATTAACAGATCTATTAGTTGGGTTTAGAGTTTGATGCGGAAGCGTATTAAACTAACAGATATGTTTGATAGATATTAGAACGCACATATATAAAGAAAACAGTAAAGAATGAAAAGGATTTGTTGAACAGTTACTGTTATTCAATATATGATAACAACACGAAGAACAGATTAAGAACTGTTGGTGTGTGTCAGAATATAACACTCAGATATTTGACAATAAAGCTTGAGAGTATTAGTGATTCCTTGTGTATTCGTCCGTTAGGAAGATCTCAACATGAGACTTCCTTTTATACTACTCTTAGAAGACTATGAAGTAGGTCATTGTTCCTTTTACGGCTTGAATAGTAAACTGGATGGTGTGAACAGTGGACTGGATGGTGTGAGCAGTTGTTTGAGCCATGCGCATTTATTGGAGCAGATGTACTTTTGGTAAATGCATTAAATGGCGCAGACGTCTATTTTGTACCTTGCCCTATTGAGTCCACTCAGAGTTTGACACGTGTTTTGACAGTACTTTTCCATGCAAGTTGATGAACGTATCCAATAATATCTTCCAAGTCTTCATTGAGGACCACAGAGGCTCTGTAATGAATTACAGAGGTTCTGCGGTCTGGTCCTCTGTGGAGCAGTCTTCGCCGGATTCCGAGTCTTTGGTCTTCTTTGTGCTATGACAGAGCTTCTGTAGGAAGCCTCTGCTGCTTCTGTAGCTTCTTGACCTTGATTTCTCGGTAATGTCGGCAGAGCCTCTGTAAGAGGCTTTCTTCACTTAGCCTATTTTTCACTACTTCTAAATACTTCTATGATTAGGAAGATTGAAGCTAACAACTCGGATTCTCGAAGCTCAAATCGAAGCAATGAAGTCTGAAAACCTGAAGGACGAGTATGGATCCCAAAGGCTGACAACCTGCGGGAAATGATATTGGAGGAGGCTCATAAATCTAGGTACTCAATTCACCCAGGAGCAAATAAGATGTACAAGGATTTAAGAGAGTACTATTGGTGGCCAGGAATGAAGAAGGATATTGCCACGTATGTAGGGAAATGCATAACTTGCTCAAAGGTCAAGGCTGTATATCAAAAGCCATTTGGGTTGCTGTAACAACCAGAGATTCCCCAGTGGAAATGGGAGCAAATCACTATGGATTTTATAACCAAACTTTCGAGAACTGCCAAAGGGCACGACTCGATTTGGGTTATAGTAGATCGATTTACGAAGTCTGAACATTTCTTGCCTATTCGAGAAGACTATAAGATGGAGAAGCTTGCTCAGATCTACATCAAGGAAATCGTCACGCGACATGGAGTCCCAGTTTCCATCATATCAGATAGAGATAGCCGTTTTACATCTCGGTTTTGGCAGTCACTTCAAAAAGCGTTGGGTACGCAGTTGAATTTAAGCACGTCCTATCATCCTCAAACGGATGGTCGGAGTGAGTAAACCATTCAGACGTTGGAGGACATACTTCGGGCATGTGTGATAGACTTTGGAGGAAGTTGGGATAACCACTTGCCGTTAGTAGTGTTTTCCTACAACAATAGCTATCACACTAGTATTCAGTGTGCGCCATATGAAGCTCTGTATGGACGCAAGTGTCGATCACCTCTTTGTTGGTTAGAGATTGCAGATAGACAGCTATCTAGTCTGGATATTGTTCAAGAAACCACCGACAAGATTGCAATCATCAGAGATAGGCTTAAAGCAGCTCAAGATCGTCAAAAGAGCTATGCAGACAATCGTAGGAAGCCTTTAGAATTTCAAGTTGGTGACAGAGTCTTTTTGAAAGTGTCCCCTTGGAAGGGAACAGTCTGGTTTGGGAAAAGAGGAAAGTTGAGCCCTCGATATGTTGGACCATTCAAGATCACGGAAAGAATTGGACCAGTAGCTTATAAGCTGGATTTGCCAATTGAGTTAAGTGCTATTCACAACACGTTTCATGTGTCAAACTTGAAGAAATGTTTAGCCGACGAAGCAGTGACCGTGCCTTTAGAAGAAGTCCAAATCAACGATAAGCTGCACATCATAGAGGAACCAAGTGAGATACTTGATAGAGAGGTCAAGCGTCTGAAGCGAAGCAAGAATCCGATAGTAAAAGTCCATTGGAACACAAGGCGTGGGCCTGAGTATCCTCATCTTTTCGCTAGCAAACCTGTTAAAGCTAGTAACTCTTGAATTTCGGGACGAAAATTCTTTTAAACGGGGGAGACTGTGACAACTGTCAAATTTACACCTCAGGTTAGAACTGCACTGAATATTTAAGTTATGCACGTCATAGTTCACACAGTGCAATTTTAGCAGTAAACTCAGTACGATAGGAAAATATGAGAAATTTTGCCTAGAAATCCCATAATTTAGGGAATTGTCCATAAATATCATAAAATGCCAACTTAAGCTACATTTACATCACAAGTATATATATAATTAGTAACCTAAATTACTTCAACTAAATTTTATATAAATACTTTACTATTATATAATTATTGTGTTATTTAAAATTTAAAAGAAAATACTTCATGTTTTAAAATAAATCAAAAACACACCATAACCCCCCCCCCCCCTCACTACCCTCTTTATGTATTTTTATTAAACCATTTTCACTCACTTGCAACTACTCACTCTCTCTCTAAATTCTCTCACACTAGAGTTCTTTCTTTCTCTCTCCATCTTCATCCATCTTCATCCAAGTAAATCCATAAAACTCCAGCCCCTAAACACATCTCCTTCAAGAGATTAAAGTGTTCAAGGTAACTACAAGTGTGTTGGATGAAATCCACACACTCCCTTTTTTTCTAGTTTTCATTTCTTTGCATTTTACTTACGAATGTTCTTCATCTTCTTCTACATTTCTTTAATCTTGTTAAAAATCATATCTACATATCTTAATGTTTATAGATTTACCACCATAACATTTGCATGTTATTAAAAAGGTGGTGAATCCATAATCAAATCCATATTAAGATCAAGGATGGACTTTTAACACACATGCATGTAGTTTTCTTGAAAAATCCATACCCCTTTGGTACAAAGATTTCATGAGTGGATCTTTGAATCCACTAAAAACATGTTTAAACCAACATGCATGAGCTAAAAATACACAATTTTAAGTTGCATGAAGGAGTTCTTGGCATAAACACCAAGCATTCTTCAAAAAGAACCATTTTCAAAGTTTTATAAAAGATGAGATGATGGATAGCATGCATGTAGTTTAAATGGTTTAAAAACCTGTTTTAGAACTGAAAATAATTGTATGGGGATGAGTCAAATCGGATTGAATGCAAAAAGGAAAAGGAATTTTGAGTAAAAAGACAAAGATAGATGCACATGCATAAAGGGTGGTTTTGACAGCTTGCTGCCAGATTCCACATTAAGTGATTCGTTTTCTGGAATATATTTTCATGGGTTAGGATTCAAACCCAAGTGGTTTCACTCAAAAATTCAAAGATTTAGTCTACCAAACATTCTACACAAAAGCAGTGCACAAACAGCAAAACTTTCTGCAGTGTTTTACGTCATGAATTATTTCATGTATTTAACCACCTCTAAAAACTATGAAACTTATGTCAAAAGTTTCCTAAATCATTAAACTACTTGGACATAAAATATCTTGACCCAAATATGCCTGGAAGTTATCCAAAAATGGACATAAAGTGACACCAAAATCTGGACAGCAAAGGACAACTTTCTTATTATGATTAAAAGCTAACTCTTGAACCCATTTCATCATTCTTATGATGAAATTGTGGAATATATATATACTATATATTTATATATTTATGCATTTTATATACTCTAAACCCTTTTCATCATTTTTATGATGAAATTGTGGTATATATATATACTATATATTTATATATTTATGCATTTATATACTCTAGCTTTACATTTTGAACCCTTTTCATCATCCTTATGGTGAAATTGCGGTATATACATATATTATACATAAATTCTTTAGACCCTTTTCGTTACTTATTATGACGAAATTGCGGTAACGTTCAAGTGACTAAGGAAAGACAGGTGTTCGCATTGCTCTGTATACGAGAAGTCTAGTTCTCGTATTGAACTTGCTACGAAAAGTTTATTATTCGCATTGGGTTGATGCGAGAAGACAAAATTCGTATTTGTTTGATAAGAGAAGGAACTGTTCGTATTGTTCTTGATATGAGAAGTAAGGAGTTCTTATCAGCTTGTTGCGAGAAGTGAAGAGTTCGCATCAAGAGAGTTGCGAAAAGTTTTTCTGAAAATTTGTATTTGTTGCGAGAAGTTCCTAAGTACTTCAGGTTGTTGCGAAAAGTTTGTAAAGACATGGAATTTTTTTCAAAGTTGGATAAGAAAACTTTTTCTGAAAAAGTTTTCCAAGTGTATTTCATACACTTTTCTGTCTGAATTTTTGAAAGTTCTATTTTCTAGTGACTGTAAACATGTCTAGAGACCTGCTCAGCATGGGTTCTAAATTGAAGCCACCGGTGCTCCAAACTGATGAGTATCCTCAGTGGAAGAAGAGGATGATTCAGTTCCTAAATAATCAGAACCAGGATTTAATGAAATCAATCACAAATGGACCTCACAGACCATCCATAACAACTGACCCAATTCCAGCTACTGCTACAACTCCATTCATTCCGGGAAGGGTAATCTACAAAGATTATCAATACTTTATGAGCAAGACAAGTAGTTAATGGCAATTAATGAACAAGATTTAACGTTCTTGACTATGGCAATCCCAAATGATATCTACAACTGGGTGGATAGTTGGGATTCAGCTAAAGAAATTTGGGATGAATTGGAGAGATAGTTGGAACGGTTCAAAAATCCTTTAGAACCAAGAGAAATCAAAGCATTAACGCTTACGAATGGTTCAAGGAAAGGGATGGTGAATCTTTGAGAGAATCTTATAATAGATTCAATATTATACTGAATGATTTGAGAAGGAATGGTGTTGAGAAGTCCGAATCAGAGATTAATTACAAGTTTATGAATAACCTCCTTCCGGAATGGGACAGTTATTTAGTTCAGCTCCAAATGTCAAGAGATATGGATGAAGAGAAGCTAATTGACATCTTCAGTATCCTCAATCAACATAAGGTTAAAGTTAAAGGGTTGAAAGACAAAAACAAGAAGATGGAAGAGTCTATTTCACTGATAAGGTTCATAAGAAGAGTGGAGGAGTTAAGACAAAAGCATTAATCTCTTATTTAAGTAAGTATGTGAAGATTTTTGATGTAGAAGAAGATGAGAGTTCTGGTGACGAATTATCCGAATTGCTGAAAAGTTGGCCTTACTCACCAATCGATTCAACAAAAGGTTTGGACGAAAGAAGTTCTATCCAAAGACCCAACCTGATTACTACAAGGCCGACAATTACAAAAAGTTTGAGAAAAGAAGAGAAGAGAAAGAGGAAAAAGATGATGATAAAGAAGAGAGGAAAGAGAAAGAAGAAAAGAAAGAGAAAGATGATAGGAATTGTTACAATTGCGGAAAACCTGGTCACTTCGCGAGAGATTGTAAATAGAAAAAGGTAAAGAATTACGAGTATTACCAGAGGAAGGCACAACTTGTGAAAGCTAAAGAAAATGGAAAAGTGTTGGTCCCGGAGGGTTATACATGTTTGTAGAAGGGGGGGTTGAATACAAACACACAGATTTTTACTTTCTAAATTGTTTATTGATATAATCAAACAATTTACAACTTGTTACAGAACAAGATTAAGGATTAACATAATCTAAACAAGTTAACAACACTAAGTTTCTTGCACTAGAATTAAGACAGAAGGAGATAAGAATACTACGAGTAATATTCTAACACTAAGAGAGAAAGAAGAAGATGGCCGAGCACTTCAATTCTGAAGAAGGGTTCTTCTTATATACTGCATGCATTTGATGCAAAGCAGTATATGTTTACACGTGGCGACAGCTGATTGGTTCCATGGTTTGACCTTTGTAGACAACCTTAGTAGCCGCATGGTGTACAGTGTAGAATCAGAGTTGGTTGTACGATTAAGGGCAAAAGGGATGTCCTTTCTGACATTATCGTACGGAGGCGTGCAAGGGGGAAAGACAAAAGTAACTTGTAGAGGACAACTTCATGATCAGCGATTACTGAACAGTACTTTATCAGCGAGTGACAAAGTTCAGCGATGGCTGAAGTCTTCTACTTGTAACTTCACATTGAGTGGACAAATCTTGGCTTCGCTGATATCCGCATCAGTTCATTAGTAGACTTGTCGCTGTTCTTGAGCTTGATCTTCGACTTCAGCGTAGAACATAGTTGACGTGAAACTTGTCTTCAGGGATCATAAGTAAACAACTAAACTATCAGCGATCATTAATAAGACTGAACAGGCTCAGAGCTTATAGATGAACTGTGTTCGCTGAATGGTAAAATTAAAGAGCATGAGTTTCCTATCAGCGATACTGTTAGAGACATAGTACTTATCAACGATAGTGAAACTCTAATACATATTGTCTACTTACAATTTTCACTAAGTGTTTAAAGGGTCATTATCAAATCACTGAGGGCTTGGATCAACAGTCTCCCCCTATTTGATATTGACTTAGCAACTGAGGAAAATTGCTAAATATGAAAACATAAGGATAAAAAGAACTCATAAAATATTTGTCCCTTTTACTGTTTTCTGGGATATTTTTAAGTACTGATGGAGTAAAGTACATTCGCTAAAATTTTTCTTTAAACTTCGTAAAGGTTACATAGGGAAGTTGAAAAATTACAAGTACAGAAGATGTAAGCTGATAAAGGATAGAAGAAATCCAAAGAAATGCTATCAGCCAAAAGGTTCTTCCTTAACGAGAAGTTCATCAAGGGTCTTTGTTGTAGGGATCATCCAGTCAGGGATCGTTACTCCAAGATCTCGTTTGTTCTTTGCTTCATTAAAGATCAGGGGCTTTAGGTGTTGACCGAGAAGATCATTTCTGAATCCACACCAATATATGAGATCCTTGAGCTATTCGATAGGAGTGATGGCAAGCTCAGAGACACGTTGAAAGCGTTCTCGTCCATCATAGTCGTGAAAAGAGATACCATATGGTTCGCTTAAGACTTTTCCAGGGATGAAGCGTTCACCAGGAGGTAGGGAGGTATCAAGCGCTGAGAGATCAGGTTCAGGACCATGTACTTCAGCATGTGAGAAACCAATACCTGTTTCGTTTCGGATAGGAGGACCTGAGTCTGAAGATATCATCTTTTTCTTTGCAGAGGCCCTTCTTTGTCGAGTTGGATTTGCGGGAGCAAGAGGAATATCCACAGCAGATGAAACCAAGTCGATCTTAGAATTTATGATTTTCTCGACATGGCTCTTATATTGTGAGCTAGATCGCTGAATGGCTATTCGCATCTCCAACCATTCAGAGAAACCGTACATCTTGATTGTAGCAGCATAGATGTTTTCCTTGGTACCGTTTTCTCTGAATAAATCGACCTTAACAACTGGAACACCTATGGTCGATCTTCCTCTGATGATCACCTTGTGAATTCTAGCAGCCCGATATCGATAGTGCAGTCTTTCTTTGCACCATTCCAAGGTAGAATCAGATACCTTGGTCTTTTCTTCAATGATCTTCTGGGCGTCTTCCCATAGTTGGCGTTGAGCCTCGATGGGAGTCTTTTTAAGTGAAGGATCTTTCACAGATTGCTGGACAAGCTGGATGGCATAGGCTTGATCTTTTTCTCTAGCTTCCCTTCTTTCGGCGAGTAATCTTTCAGCTCTGAGGTGATCAGCGAATTCTTTCTTTGATAACCTGAACTTTGTAGGAACAGGAGTGACTTTGGAGCGAGGGAGGATGATTCGCTGATCTTCAAGGTTCTTGATCAGTTCATCTATTTTTTTCTGATCCTGTTCACTTAGCTTTTGAGGAGCTAAGGAAGGTCTGTTTGTGTGAGAGAGCAACTCTTTTTCTTCTTGTTCTTCAGTCTCAGTGGTGAAATCCAAGACTGGGATTATTTCATCAGCTCTTGTGGCTGGGATTATTGGAGTTGTAGCAGGAGAGACTTCAGCAGGATCCACAAGCAGGGGAGAGGACTAGCTGAAACACAATGATCATTTTAATAAGATCATTTGGGAAGAAGGAGATAGAGAAAAGAATGGGGTTTAAGTGTATAGAGGTTTTATGGAGAGGAGAACTGAGATTGAGAAGGGATAGAGGAGGGATGCAGTGTAAGGGAAGAGGAGATATTGTACCTGACAAACTGGCTTGCTGAAAAGAATAGCCAAGTTGTCTTCAAATGAAACACCTTTATTTTTGCCTTTGTCAGCTTCAGACGCTGCAGGCTTTGTCTTCTCCCCTGATGGTTCGTTTATCGAAATCCCTTTTAGAGTAGGGACCTTCTTGGGCTGAACAAAGAAGAAGTCATCATCATCATCATTATCTGTGGGAGATGATGATGGTTCGTCGTCCTCAAGGTCAAGGTCTTCATTTTCTTCTTCGTCTTCCTCAGCTTTAGATTCTTCCTCTTCAGCATAGGGTACGGTAACGTCCGTAGCAGCTTCAGTTTCTTCATCGAGTTGCTCCCGCTCAAGTGCAGAGGGAGTTATCTCAGTTCCCTCAGGGTTTTCAACTTCCTGAGGTTTGGCGGTTGTAGCGTCAACAGAAACAATACCCTCCCCCTCAGAATTACGGGGAAGGTCTTCAAGATTTTTCTCCTCCCCCTCAGCATTATGGGGAAGGTCTTCAGTCTTCTCCCCCTCTTCCACATGATGGATGGGGGAGGAAACAATATTATCAGCAGCAGTAGCAGTAGTATCAGTGTGCATTGGGTCCTTGTCTTCCAGGCCAGAGATCCCAACACAGGTTTCAATCCTATCTAATCTGTCTTCCAGGCCAGATATAGTAGGAGTGATTCGTTGAAGTTCTTCTCGATCCACCAGAGTAAAATCCGATGGAGCACACGTAGTCACTTCATACTTTACAGAGGTCACCTCTCCCTGAAGATTATCGACCGCTGTCTTCAATGTTGTGACTTCATTGGACCGAGCCTTAAAGTTGGTGAAGAGAGTGATGTTGGCGGTGGAGTTTTCAGTGAGGGTGGTAGCAAGTTGACCAATGCTACCATCCACCTTCTCCATATCAGCACTGGAGGCTTTGCCTTGGACCTCGGTGGTCAGCTTCTTGAGAGTATCTCCAGCGTCTGTAACCGCTGAAGAGTTTGCAGTAAGAGTGGTGGTGAGAGATTCCACCTTCGTTTCCAAGCCTTTCAGGGAGGTGTTGATATCTCCCAAATTAGGACCTGAAAAAGTTAACAACTTATGAACAAAGGAAAGCTCAGAAGTTTGGGGTTTTGAGAGAGGAGTGTTTGGAGTTGTGTGTATACCTGCGGGATGGCTGACGAAGTCCTCAAAGTTTCTATGACTTGTAAAGGTTTCATAGTCGTCTTCCAGAGAGCCTTGACGCTGAGAAGTTTCCGCAGGTCCTTTATTTAACTCCTGCATCCGCCGTATTTCTTCAGCAGATGAGTCACTCAGTTGAATGACCTTCGTTGTAGAGAAGGTAGGAATAGATGGAGTGACCAAAGAAATGCTGGGAGGAGTGAGAGTTAAGAAGAGGGTTGTTGTGCCAGATTCAGCATTGGTTCCGCTGAGAAAAACTTCTTCAGTCCATGGAGGGTCTGAAGGAGATGGGTTCAGTTCCAAGCTTATAACCTCAGCGTTTAGAGACGCTGAAGTTGGGATGGAAGGGGTGGCTTTATCAGTTGTGGCAGAGCGAACCACGAAATCATCTAGCGTAGTCTGTTGAGAGTCAGACGCTAGGTCTTCAGCCGGTGATGGCTTAGGGGGGTTGCTCCATGGTTTTCTTGATCCTTTTAGAATCAAGATGGGAAGTAGAGTGTTTCCTTTTCTTAGAAGGAGTGGTTTTTGCAGCCTGGGTATCAGCGGTGGGGTTTTCCGCTGAAGGAGCCGCATAAGTAGAAGAAAGAGGATTAAGAATAGATAAGAGAGTAGAGAGACGTACCTCGTTTGGTAGAGCTTTGAAGTCGAGCACCATAGAGCCAACCTGAGAGAGTCTCAGGTCACCCACTTTTGGGTATTTATCTCTAAGTGCGTGTAGAAAGAGAGCACTGACAAACCTTGGATATGGAACACATGTTGGTCTGTCAGCCATGCCCACCCGGAATGCCAGATCTCTGTAGATGATTGACGCCCAATCAACATGAAGGGCCTTCAGCAACGAGTATCCCATGGCCTGTTGAGGTTGGGATGCTTGGTCAGTTGACCCAACTTTTGCTATCAGGCAGCTAATCAGATGAGCAAAGATAAAATTCATCTCGCTGGGCATCATTGACTTCTTGATGGCAGTTAGCTTCTTGTCGGGGTTTTTGTCTCTCCCTGTGTCCCATGTGTAACCCATTGCATCAAAGAATGCAATCAGGGTTGCCCTATCAGCAGGGTTCTTTTTGGGATCTGGTAAAGGGACAAAAAGGTTTTCTTTGGTACTGCCAAGAAGGTTTAGAGCACGCCTGATATAATGCGGGGTGATCTTGGAAGTTCCATGTTTTGTGTCACAGAGAATGACATCAACCAGTTTCTTGGGATCTTTGGGTGAAGACACCTGAGCTCTTCTGGCAGTATACCAGAACTGAGCTAGAAGATATCGATGTGCAGGGGGTGCGGTAGTAAGAGTTGTCGATATAGGACAAGTCTTGAGAAAGTTCACAGCGTCATCAAGATGTGTGACCTATTTCCTTTCACGGAATTCGAAAAGAGCATAGGGATTATTGTGTTGAAACGTAACTTTCTTGAGATCGAATTTATCCTGAGGAGCCTTTGTGAACTCAGTGATCTCAGTGGCAGTGGGAGACTTTGTAGTAGCAGTGTCAGTAGTAGATGCCATTTCTGAGTAACACATATAACCACGAAGAAAATGAACAAAAATGTCTTAATGTGGAAAGATTTTCCAAACAGATGTTTTTGAATTTTGTCCATTTCATTCAAACAAAAAAAATATCTTAATGAAGATTAGGGTTTTTCTTGTTTTGAAAAAGAAATACAAAACACAGAGAGCATTTGTTTTCCAGTTTCTGTTTGAAGAAGAGATTCTGGAAAAACATATGAAGAACAAGTTTAAGATTTTTGATTTAAACTTGAAGAACAACCATGAAGGTTGTGTTCATAAAATCATGAAAAGAAAATGATTTCATTTTAAAAATGTTTCTTTTGTTTGATCTGTTAATAACAAGAATAAGATCAAAAACAAGTTTATAAAAGGTAAATAATAAGAATATTAACCTTAGATGATGAAGACGAACAATTTCTGGAAAACGAGGAGTTCGAAATGCAACAGTGATTTCTTGCTTGTAGGAGAAGTTGTTTGCGTAAAGGAAAAAATATAAACTCAAATTGTAACAACCCGGATACCAAGCATACAACAAGTAACATATATTTAATAACGTCGTTACATAACAAAGATACATTATATAACAAATAAGGTCCCATAGTCTTTACAATCCAAAATAAGATAATTCATTACAAACTTTTTCCCTAGTTACATTACATCATAACTACAAAACATGTCATGATGTTCAAAAATATACGCCTTCTCCAAAGCTATTCACCGATTACCCTGCTTACTTGTCCTTACTTGATCCACGACCTGGAATACATATTTTAAAAACAAAATGAGGGTTAGACCTAAAGGTCTAGTGTGACAACTGTCAAATTTACACCTCAGGTTAGAACTGCACTGAATATTTCAGTTATGCATGTCATAGTTCACACAGTGCAATTTTAGCACTAAACTCAGTACGGTAGGAAAATTTGAGAAATTTTGCCTAGAAACCCCTTAATTTAGGGAATTATCCATAAATCTCATAAAATGCCAACTTAAGCTACATTACATCACAAGTATATATATAATTAGTAACCTAAATTACTTCAACTAAATTTTATATAAATACTTTACTTTTATATAATTATTGTGTTATTTAAAATTTAAAAGAAAATACTTCATGTATAAAAATAAATCAAAAAGACAAGATTTGACATTTTATTTAGCAACACACCATCACCCCCCCCCCTCACTACCCTCTTTATGTATTTTATTAAACCATTTTCACTCACTTGCAACTACTCGCTCTCTCTCTAAATTCTCTCACACTAGAGTTCTTTCTTTCTCTCTCCATCTTCATCCATCTTCATCCAAGTAAATCCATAAAACTTCAGCCCCTAAACACATCTCCTTCAAGAGATCAAAGTGTTCAAGGTAACTACAAGTGTGTTGGATGAAATCCACACACTCCCTTTTGTCTAGTTTTCATTTCTTTGCATTTTTCTTATGAATGTTCTTCATCTTCTTCTACATTTCTTTAATCTTGTTAAAAATCATCTCTACACATCTTAATGTTTGTAGATTTACCACCATAACACTTGCATGTAATTAAAAAGGTGGTGAATCCAAAATCAAACCCATATTAAGATCAAGGATGGACTTTTAACACACATGCATGTAGTTTTCTTGAAAAATCCATACCCCTTGGTACAAAGATTTCATTAGTGGATCTTTGAATCCACTAAAAACATGTTTAAACCAACATGCATGAGCTAAAAATACACAATTTTAAGTTGCATGAAGAAGTTCTTGGCATAAACACCAAGCATTCTTCAAAAAGAACCATTTTCAAAGTTTTATAATAGATGAGATGATGGATAGCATGCATGTAGTTTAAATGGTTTAAAAACCTGTTTTAGAACTGGAAATAATTGTATGGGGATGAGTCAAATCGGATTGCATGCAAAAAAGAATAAGAATTTTGGGTAAAAAGACAAAGATAGATGCACATGCATAAAGGGTGGTTTTGACAGCTTGCTGCCAGATTCCACATCTCTCTTCAAAAGGTCATATCTCACTCAATAATACTCCAAATTAAGTGATTCTTTTTCTGGAATTTATTTTCATGGGTTCGGATTCAAACCCAAGTGGTTTCACTCACAAAACCCAAAGATTTCGTCTACCAAACAGTCTTCACAAAAACAGTGCGCAAACAGCAAAACTTTCTGCAGTGTTTTACGTCAAGAATTATTTCATGTATTTAACCACCTCTAAAAATTATGAAACTTATGTCAAAAGTTTCCTAACTAATTAAAATACTTGGACATAAAATATCTTGACCTAAATATGCCTGGAAGTTATCCAAAAATGGACATAAAGTGACACTAAAATCTGGACAGCTTAAAGGACAACTTTCTTATTATGATTAAAAGCTAACTCTTGAACCCATTTCATCATTCTCATGATGAAATTGTGGAATATATATATATATATACTATATATTTATATATTTATGCATTTTATATACTCTAGCTTTACATTTTGAACCCTTTTCATCATCCTTATGATGAAATTGCGGTATATACATATATTATACATAAATTCTTTAGACCATTTTCGTTAACCTAACAAGAATGAAGTATACATATGTTACGATTACTAATT
The DNA here is from genome assembly GCA_033807775.1 of Saussurea involucrata. Lineage (NCBI taxonomy): Eukaryota > Viridiplantae > Streptophyta > Magnoliopsida > Asterales > Asteraceae > Saussurea > Saussurea involucrata. The sequence goes on along the minus strand of CM066314.1, from coordinate 45,607,988 downwards.
TCAGTAACTCTTTATGATTTATAATATTTAAATCACAACAAAGGCATTTTATGACGATTTGGATAGTTAGTACCGAACCTTTGAGATTAAAACTCACTAGTGACCTTACGTTCATAGGTTTGAAGTAGGATCACACCGAAGTATCTTGTGGGAGATTCCCGGATTTCTATCGCGTATCAAGTGAGTTATCACAGCCCATTTTTCAATGTTTTACATATTTGGGGTGAAAAGCATGTTGTTACTACAATTATTTTACGCACCGGTTCTCTCGTTTTCTTGGAAATACGAACTTGCTATACTTGTTTATGCTCTATGGTATCTATGTTTTGCGAAAGTTGTAAGTTTGAGTTTTCTTTTGCTATCGTTCAAAAGTCCCTGTTTATTTCTCACGTTACCCGTTTAACTCATGGATTAAGCCGTTGGTAATTATGGATAACGTTATTTGGTTGACACCCCACTCACAAGTAGCGCTTGTTTGAGTGCATAATTATTGTTTGTCCGTGCGGATTGTTGGCGATAGAACATGCGTTGGGGCGTCCTGTCATTATAGGTCGGGTAACGGGCTCATAACTTAAACATTATACATACGATTACCTTGAGCAAGTGTTTATAACCGGTTGGCTTATCCACTTGTGAGATTTGAACTATTTTCTATGGAAAACATCGTTGTACTCGTTAAACCTGTGATCTCACCAACTAGTGCATTAGTTGACTGTTGATCCAAACCCTCAGTGATTTGATAATGACCCTCTCTTAAATACTTAGTGAAACGTGTATGTAAACAATATGTATCAGAGTTTCACTATCGATGATAAGTACTAAGATCTTACAGTACCGCTGATAGGAACTCTCGCTCTTTAAATTAAACATTCAGCGAACACTGTTCACCATAATGCGCTGAGTCTGTTCAGTCCTTATGGTGATCGCTGATAAGTTAGTTGTTTACTTATAATCCCTGAAGACAAGTTTCACGTCAACAAAGGTTCTACGCTGAAGTCGAAGATCAAGCTCAAGAACCAGCGACAAGTCTACTAATGAACTGATGCGGATCAGCGAAGACTCAGATTTGTCCACTCAACGTGAAGTATCAAGTACAAGACTTCAGCTATCGCTGAACTTTATCATTCGCTGAATAGTAAATGATAATCGCTGAATCAACGAAAGCTGATCATGAAGTCCTCCGTACAAAGTACTTTTGTCTTAACCTCCCTTGCACGCCACCGTACGAAATGTCAGAAAAGAACCTCCGAAAATCTGAGATCGTACAACCACTCTGATACTACACTGTTCATTCATGCGGCTACTAAGGTTGTCAACAAAGGTCAATGACATGCAACCAATCCGCTGATGACACGTGTAAAGTGTATACTGAATTGCATTAAATGCATGCAGTATATAAAGAGATTAACTCACTTCATTTGAAGTAACTTGCTAACTCTGGACAAGTTCAAATCTCTCTCAAGATAGGATTTTATTAGTAATCTCCATATCTTTCTTAGTGCAAGAAACCTTAGTGTTCCAACTTGTTTAGATTTAGGTTTATCCTTAATCTTGTTTCCGCAACAAGCTGTAAATTGTTAATGATTTATCAATAAACAATTTAGAAAAGTAAAATAGCGTGTTTGTATTCAACCCCCCCCCCCCCCCCCCCCTTCTACAAACTTGTATAGGCCTTTCGGGACCAACAAGTGGTATCAGAGCAGATTTGTTTAATCTCATAAACAAGATCTAATCTAAGATATATCTCTTCCTTGCTATTTTCTGAAAATGGCCTCCCACACAAACACAAATTATATAGACAATGGTTCTCTTGCAAAACCCCCTAGATTTTTCAGAGACAACTTCAACTTATGGAAAAATAGGATGATGCTCTTCCTAGAAGGTGTAGACCCCACTATGACCTACTATCTTGAAAACGGCACACACATCCCTGTAACTATTGATCCTTTAGTTCCAGCCACTGCAACTCGAGCTGCTATCCCTGAAAGGTTGATTCAAAAGGAAATACACATGTGGACCGATGAAGACAAGAAGAAAGTGGCTATAGATACAAAAGCCAGATCCATACTATCCATGGCTCTTCCTGACGAAGTCTACCATTCCGTCATGAACCTGAAATCCTCAAAAGCCATGTGGGACACAATATGTGTTCAGTATGAAGGAACGTCTGAAGTCCAGGATTCAAGAAAGATCAACCTGGTAAGACAATACGAAAGCTTCATTTCTGGTAAGAATGAAACTCTCTCTGAAGTTCATCAACGTTTTAATTGCTTAATTATAGATCTTAAAACGGTTGGTAAGGAATATTCTAACTTTGAAGTGCTGACAAAGTTTTTAGAATGTTTACCTGAAAGCTGGGACAATTATTCCATGTGTCTCAAGCTGTCAAAAGATCTAAGATCAATGACACTCGCTACCTTATATGGCACATTGCTGAATCATGAGCAATCTAGCCATCTTAAGAAGAATCTTGTAAAAGATTCCAAAAGCACCCCTGTTGCTTTAATCTCAGAGGAACCTTCTACTCAGCGACTCGTGGTCACTATCACTGAGTTAGAAAGTAACTCTGAAAGGTCATCAGATTCTGATTCTTCAGATGATGATGAATCCTTGGCTCTCCTAACTAAAACGTTCAGGAGATTCGCCAAGAAGAAAATGTTTAGAAAGAACAAAACTCTTTCTATAGCTGACAAGCCTAAGTCATCAGCTTTTGTTGATAAGGCTACTGCTACTTGTTTCAACTGCGAAAAGACAGGTCATTTCGCTAATGAGTGCAGGTCAAAGAAAATCATGAGACCTTCAGCTTTTACAAAGAAATCCTTTGTTCCAAGGAATAAAGATGACAAATACTCAAAGCTGAAGGAAAAGTATGCAAAGCTGAAAAGCTTTAAGAAGAAAGGAAAAGGCCTGATGGCTGACTATGATTGGGCTGCTTCTGATGAAGAAGCCTCATCATCTGATTCTGAAGATGATGAAGCAAATCAATGTCTCATGGCCAAGATTGAAGAAGAGGAAGAAAGTTCAGACATTCCCTCCACTTCAACATCTGCCATTCAGGTATCACCTTCCTTCTTTACCAATATTGCAAATATTGATGAAGCTGATAGTCTCCGTAAAATCGAACTGCTGACTAGAAGTTTATACGAAGCCATGAACGGCAAAGCTGTGGTTGAAAACCAAAATCTTGATCTCGCTGAAAAGCTTAAAAACTGCCACCTTCAAATAGAAAAGCTTTCTAAATTTGAAGAAGATTTTAAAGATCAAGTCCATTTAAATCAGCTAGTCAAAATCGAACGAGCGGAAGCTATCGCTGCATTAAAAGCCGAACAAGCTACTGTTGAAGGATGGTGTAATTCTTCAACAAAGATCACTGAGATAATTAAGGCTCAGATTCCTCTGAGTGATAAACGTGGTCTGGGTTATAAATATGATACTCCAATACCAACCACTGAACGTTCAATGCTTAAATTTGGAACGTTCGTATCCTCAGTAGCTGACACTTCTTCATCTCAGTACTCCTCGTCGATTACACCAATCCCTGAGGAAACTCCTACCTCCTCAAAAGGTAAGGAGAAAATGGTTTATTCAAAACCTACCTCTGTCTCTAAAGACAAAGGTAAAGGAATTGTTATTTATCAAATTCCTCAGAAGGGTACCTTAGTACCTAAGCTGAATGCTTCCAAAGCCTTAGTGATTCATTCATCTGGTTCTAGAAATCAGACCTCTGGATCAGTTCAGCGACCTACTCCTAGACTCATAGTAGATATCCTTGGTAAGAAATCTGAAGAATTGAATGTTCGTCCTATTTCAAAAACCAATAGTGTACTTGGTGCTGGCACTTCTAATTCCAAATTAAAAGCTCAGCACTCAAGTGGTCCTAGAACTAATTTTAGTTATAGGAAATGTTATCACTGTGGACTTACCGATCATATTGCAAGTAAGTGTCCCACAGCCACCAAAGCTGATAAGATAGCTAAGGTGAAGGTAGCACCCAAGAAGACCAAACCAGTTGCAATTCAGGTCAAGGTGACTCCTACCGCTGAGGTCAAGAAACTGACCAAAGTGAAGAAAGACAAAGCTGAATCTTCAAATGCTACGAAGACTGCTGAACCCATTCCAACTACTTCCACTAACAAACGCGTATACATGGTGAAGTGGGTACCCAAGCAAAACTAATCTTCCTTTGTATTGCAGGTTAAGAAGGGTATCTGGTATCTCGATAGCGGATGCTCTAGACACATGACTGGAAAGAAAAACCTGCTCGCTGAATACAAGGAAGAGAAGGGTCCCTCTGTGACTTTCGGTGGAAATGGAAAAGGACATACCCGAGGGTATGGTGTACTTTCAAATGGTACAACATACTTCAGAAGAGTCGCATATGTTGAAGGGCTGAAGCATAATCTTCTAAGCATCAGTCAGCTTTTCGACATGGATAACAAAGTGATTTTCACTAAGGAATCCTGCTTTGTCTCTGACAAAAAGGAGAAGATAGCTCTCAGCGGTTATCGTTTGGAAAATGTTTACGTTATAAACATGGACTCAACAACCACTGAGAACTCCTGTTTCTTCTCAAAAGCATCTTCTGATGTTAACTGGCTATGGCACAAAAGGCTCTCACATCTCAACTTCAAGACACTGAATACTCTTTCATCCAAAGAGTTAGTCACTGGTCTACCTCAACATTCATACGCCAAAGAGTCCTTATGTTCAGCGTGTGAAAAAGGGAAGCAGACCAAGGCAAGCTTTAAGTCAAAGCAAGTTTCCTTAGTGTCGTCTCCTCTACAACTACTCCATATGGATTTGTTTGGCCCCGTTAACAAACAATCCATCGCTGGAAAGAAATATACGCTGGTCATAGTTGATGAATTCTCTCGTTACACATGGGTAATGTTTCTCCGTTCTAAGAGTGACACCCCTGAAGAACTCATCACCTTTGTTCGGAAGATGGAAACTCTGAACAATATGAATGTTCGCTCAATAAGGAGTGATCATGGAACTGAATTCAAAAACAGTTCTCTTGATTCCTTCCTTGAGAGCAAGGGTATTTCTCACAACTTTTCGTCAGTGAGAACACCACAACAAAACGGAGTCGCTGAAAGAAGAAATAGAACAATTATTGAAGCTGCACGTTCAATGCTCAGCGATTCTCACCTGCCTACTCAGTTTTAGGCAGAAGCTGTCAACACTGCTTGTTTTACGCAAAACAGGTCGCTGATAGTTAAAAGATTCAAAAAGACAGTCTATGAACTCTTTCATGGGAGAAAGCCTTCAATCAGCTTTCTTCACATCTTTGGATGTCAGTGTTTCATACTGAACAACAGAGATGCCCTTGGAAAGTTTGATCCTAAGGCTGATGATGGAATCTTTCTTGGATACTCCTCAGTTTCCAAAGCCTTCAGAGTCTTCAACCGAAGAGACAAACTGTAGAAGAAACTATTCACGTCACGTTTGACGAATCCCGTTCAGCGAACTCTAAACCGAACGCTGATACAGAAGAACTGAATCAATGGATGTTTTCTCATCTTGGTGATTCAGAAGATGTTCCCACTCCTCATGATCACACAGTAGAAAATGATGGTCCTTCTATCATTCCAAATATGCAAAATAGTGAAGCTGAAACATCTTGGGTCTCAGCTGTTCCTATAAACACTATACCTGCAGTTGATCCAAATGTCTCAGAAATTCCATCTATTTCTCAGCAATCAGTGAATGAAGTGGCAAACGCAAACATTCCTCCCTTAGCTGATAATCCAGAAGTAGCTGAAGCCTCATCTTCAGTTTCTCCAGTTCAGACTGAGTCAGCGACGCATGCTCCGGCTCAGCGATGGACTGTAAATCACCCAATCGATCAAATTCTTGGTGATCCCAACGCTGGTATTCAGACTCGTAGAAGTGCAGGTAATATTTGTTTATTTGTTAACTGTATTTCTCTAACTGAACCAAAGAAAATAGATGATGCCCTCAGAGATCCAAACTGGGTCAGCGCTATGCAAGAAGAGCTGACTGAATTCGAAAGAAACAAAGTTTGGAAACTTGTTCGTAGACCAACTGACAAAACGGTGATAGGCACTAAATGGGTCTATCGAAACAAGTTGGACGAACATGGTACTGTAACTCGCAACAAAGCTCGTCTTGTTGCTCAGGGATACAGACAAGAGGAAGGCATAGATTATGACGAAACTTTTGCTCCAGTAGCAAGACTTGAATCTATTCGTCTTTTCTTCGCATATGTTGTACACAAAAACTTCACTGTACATCAGATGGATGTTAAGTCAGCGTTTCTAAATGGAAAGCTGAATGAAGAAGTATACGTGGAACAACCTCCAGGATTCTCAGATCCTAAGCGTCCAGGTTATGTTTATAAACTGGACAAGACACTTTATGGCTTAAAGCAAGCTCCACGTGCATGGTATGATACTCTCTCTACTTATCTCCATATTGAAAAATTTGAGCGAGGTAAGATTGACAAAACTTTGTTTTTTAGAAAAGTAAAAGTTCATATCATTTTAGTTCAAATATATGTTGATGACATTATATTTGGTTCTACTAACCCTGAGCTTTGTACTCGTTTCGCTGATAGAATGAAAGATGAGTATAAAATGAGTATGATGGGTGAACTAACATATTTCCTTGGTCTTCAGATTAAGCAAACTGAAAAAGGAACTTTTATAAATCAGGGAAAGTATGTTAAAGATATGCTGAAGAAATTCGACTTAACTGAAAGTTCAGCTATGAAAACCCCTATGGCACCACCGCTGATACTTGATAAGGACACAAATGGTGTTCCTGTCAATGTCACGCTGTACCGTGGGATGATCGGCTCACTATTGTATCTTACAGCTAGCCGACCCGATATTATGTTTGCAACATGTCTGTGAGCACGATATCAAGCTGAACCTAAGATATCCCATATGAAAGCTGTAAAGCGAATCTTTCGATATCTTAAGGGTACAGCGAATCTAGGTCTTTGGTATCCCAAAGACTCAGGATTCGATCTAACCGCCTATTCAGACAGTGATTTTGCAGGTTGCAAAATGGATAGGAAAAGCACCACAGGAGGATGTCAGCTCCTGGGTGGAAAGCTGGTAAGTTGGACAAGTAAGAAGCAAAACTCAGTGTCCACTTCCACAGCTGAAGCTGAGTATGTAGCCGCTGGAAGCTGCTGTTCTCAAGTCTTGTGGATGAGAAATCAGCTACTAGACTATGATCTTCAGCTCTCCAAAATTCCAATCTATTGCGACAGCACAAGTGCCATCGCTATAGCAAACAATCCAGTGCTACACTCAAAGACAAAACACATAGAAATCAGATATCATTTTATCAGAGACATGTGATGAATGGTGATATAGAACTTCATTTTATCCCAACTGATTATCAGTTAGCTGATTTGTTTACCAAACCTCTTGATGAGACAAGATTCAACTTTCTCATCAGCGAGCTTGGAATGCTGAACTTTGAAGGATAAAATCTTCAGCGGTTCACATTTAATCAGCGATACGTTTATACATTCTTGTATAGGCTTCAGGATAAAATCAACTTTTATAATCCATTTCATCATCTTCTCTCTGAATAAACTTGGTTAAACTGATATTCAGGTATGTTTTCTCTCTCTGACAATCGCATGTAAATGCAAGATTTCAAAATAAATTGCATCGCTGAATATCTCTTCCTTAACAGCGATATTTTGAAAATTCCTTAAACCTTCACTGATATTTCTATTCAGTGAAGGTTTTTCAAAAGAGTCCCTGAGTTTTTTCAAAACCTCAGAGACATCCTAAAAGAATGTGAAAGGACAGTTGTGACGTCATTGCAACGGATAACACTCGGCACGATTTCTTTTGACACACGTTTGCACATTTTGTTCAAACTTCCAATCAAATGCAAACACGTGTCCGTGTCATGATGAAAACCTTTTCCCGCTCAAGGTTTTCTCTCTCTAAAAATCCCTATATAAACAACTCTTGGTTTATATTTGTCTTTTACGCGAACAATCTTTCTCCGCAAGAAAAGAATTCTCTGTTGCATTTGTGCTCTCAAAAACCTCAAGAACTGTTCATCATCTTCATCAAAACTTCAAGGTTAATATGTTCTTATTTTTTATCAAATGCGTATAACTTGTTTTCGATCTTCTCTTTGTTTTAACAAGATCAAACAAAAGAACTTTTTAAAATAAAATCATTTCTTTCATGGTTTTATGAACACAACCATTTCATGGTTGTTCTTCAAGTTTTAAATCTATATCCTAAACTTGTTCTTCATTCGTATCCATTTTTCTTTTAGAAACTGGAATACAAGATTTTATGGGTTTTACTTTTCTTTTAAAATCAAGAAAAACCCTAATCTTCATTAAGACATTTTTTGTCTGAATGAAATGGACAAGATTCGAAAAATCTTAACGGAAATTTCTTTCCACATTAAGATAATTCTTATCTGTTAACATCTTTGGTTGAACTGATAATATAGTGATATGGCATCTTCAAAGCTGAATGTTACCGCTGAATCCATCTCCACTGACTCTGAGGAAATGGAAATCTTCAAAGCCCCCCAGGTGAAGTTCGAGCTGGATCAACTCGATTGGACTAAGGCCAACAACCTCTCAGCTCTTCTCGAGTTTCCTCCTCGGAAGCAAGTATCACATCTGGACGATGCTGTAAGTTTTCTGAAGAACAGCCCCATCTACACAGCCCTGACCATAACACCTCCTGCCAGTCAGCGGCTCTTATCCCAGTTCTGGTACTCTGCCAGACACACTGAGCTACCCTCTGCCAAAGATCCATCCAAAACCATAGACTGCATACTCAGCGATACTGAGTATGGCACCATCAAGATCACACACGCAATTATCCACAAAGCCCTAAACTTCCCAAATGCCTCCAAAGAAAACCCCTTCATTCCATTCCCTGACCACAAAAAGCATGCTGACAGAGAAGCAATCATTGCTTTCCTTGACGCAATGGGTTATATCTGGGATATTGGAAGGGACAAGAAGCCTGGGAAGAAACTGACGCTGATAAAGAAATCCAAAATGCCCAGCGAAATGAATTTCATCTTCGCTCACCTGATCAGCTGCATGACAGCGAAATCCGGATCTTCTGATCAAGCCGCCCAACCTCAGCAGTCCATGGGATACGCACTGCTGAAAGGTCTAAATATTGACTGGGCCTCCATTATTTATGAAGACCTGATTCAACGTGTCGATTCTGCCGCTGACAGACCAGCATTGGTTCCTTACCCACGATTCATCAGCGCCATCTTTCAATATGGCCTGAAGGACAGCTATCCTGAAGAGGGTGATCTGAAACTTTCTCAGATTGGCCCTAAGGTTCTCGACTTCAAGCCTGTCGCCAATGAGGTACGTCTCTCTACTCTTCTCTCTCTTCTAAATTCTCCGCTTTCTGTGGCTCCTTCAGCGACAATACCAATCGCTGATACCCCGGCCACAACATCCTCTCCTTATAAGAAAAGGAAACCCTCACACACCCAACTTGATTCCAAAAGGATCAAGAAAACCAAGGAGCAACCCCAGCAATTCCATGCTGAAGACTCCTCAGCTCGTTTTGAAGAGCTGAAGGAAAGTTCCGTGGTACGCTCTGCCACACCCGTGCAAGCCATCCCTCCAATCCAGACTTCAGCGTCTCCAAACGCTGAGGTTAGAAACTTGGAAACTACCCAACCTCCCTCAGTCTCTCAAAAGACTGATGAAGTGATTGTCAGCGATTCCAACGCTGAACTCAGAACCCGAACCCCAATCTTAACCTTCGCTTCTCCCTCCACTCACTTGGACACTCCTCCAGCAAACACTGGAGATGCCATCATTCCAGAAGCCGCCGCTGATGCTTCTCAACAAATGATGAAGAAAGGACCTGCAGAGTTCACCATACCTCACCGTACTTTCGAAGAGGATATGGAACACTATTCAGGAACTTGCAACTTCGACGAGTTCATCAATCCTCCTGCAGGTACTAATCCCTCCTTAAACACTGTAACTAAACCTGAAACTTCTGAGCTTTCCTTTGTTCACAAGTACTTATATGTTACAGGTCCTAATTTGGGAGACATCAACGCCTCGCTGAAGTCCGTGGAAACAAAGCTGTCCAGTCTCACCACCACACTCTCCAACAACTCAACAGCTGTAACAAACGCTGGAGAGAACTTGACAAAGATGACAACGGTGGTGGAGAAGAAAGCTTCCACTGAAGACATCAAGAGTCTTGATAAGACGCTCAGCGATTTTTCCAAGGTGCTCTGTGACATCTACACTGACTACACAAGCCTTAAAACATCAGTTTCGACCATGTCCAGCGATGTAACAACGCCGAAGACATCGGTTGAAAAACTCGAGGGTGATATGTCAGAAGTCAAGACTGACTTAGGCTCTGTAAAGACCGACGTTAGCTCTATGAAGACAATGATCGAGACACTGGTAAACAAGGCAAATAGTCCAGCTCCTGCTCCTGCCCCTGTCCCCATTCTGGAATCTTTCACAGAGGAGGATCGCACAGAGCTGAGGAAAATCACGCCTGCTATCTCAGGCCTAGAAGACAGAATAGCAAAGCTTGAAGGTTGTGTGAAAATCTCTGGCCCAGAAGACAGATATAACACCAATGCTGAGTCTGCCCATTCCTCCCCCAGTCATCATGAAAAAGAGGGGGAGAAGAGCGCTGAACATTCCAAGGAGAAAAGCGTTGAAGACCTTTCCCATGATGAATCTATCAGGGGAGAGAGGAATGAAGATCTGACCACTGGACCACAGGGAGATGAAAACCCTGAGGGAACCGAGAAGCTCGCCTCTGTATCTGAGGGGGAGCAACTCGAAGAAGATGCTGAAAATTCCGAAGCAGAAGAAGATGAAGACATCGACATCCCTGACGACAAACCATCCTTCTCTCCAAGAAAGGATGATGATGATGATGAAGATGACGATGATTTCTTTATCGTCAAACCTGCCCCAAGGATCAAAGCTCTTAAAGGAATCTCAATAAAAGAACCATCAGGGGAGAAGACAAAGACAAAGCCCTCAGCCTCTGGCGCTGTGAAAAGCAAAGACAAAGGCCTCGCTGAAGATGAAAACCTAGCGATTCTCTTTGAAAAGCCGGTTTGTCAGGTAAACTAAAACTTTACTTTTTCCTTCCCTGAACTTCTCAACAGCTCACTAAGTTCTCCAAACCTATATACACATCCACATTATTTTTCTATCTTTTCTACCCAAGTTCTTCTACCCAATTCTTATCTGTAAGATCGCTGCTTTTCAGCTAGTCCTCTCCCCTGCTTGAGGATGTCGCTGAAGGTTCTACTGTTGCGACTTCACAAATAAAGCCAGCTGCTGCTGATGAAATAATCCCAGTCTTGGACTTGATCTCTGAGACTGATGAACCAGAAGAACAACCTCTCTCGCGCAATAAGAGACCTTCCTCAGTTCCTCAAAAGCTGAGTGAAGAGGATCAAAAGAGAAGAGAAGAAATAATAAAGCGATTCGAGGATCAGCGAATCATTCTAAGGCGTGATCAACTACCTTCAGTTCCTCCTAAGTTCAGAATTTCAAAAGCTGAATATCAGGACCACTTTAGAGCTGAACGCCTCATTGCTGAAAGAAAGGAAGCTGAAGAGAAAGACAGAGAATACGCCATCAAGCTCACTCAAGAATCTGTCAAAGACCCAAGCTGAAGCGTGTTCCCATTCAAATCCAACGAAAGCTGTGGGAAGAAGCCCAGAAGATTGTGGAAAAGAAAACTGAAGTTTCTCAGACCACCTTGATCTGGTGTAAAGAGAAAATTCACTTCAGATATCGTCCAGCGAAGATCAACAAGGTATTCATCTCTGGAAGAACATCTATCGGAGTACCTATTGTTGACATCAAACTGTTCAGAGAAGATGGAACATCTGAAACCTTTGGTGCTGACACTGTAAAAAGGTATGGTCTCTCTGAATGGCTGGAGATGAGGTTAGCTATCCAACCATCACAATCAAAGTACAAGAATCATTTCGAAAAGCTGATAAACAGACAGATCGACTTGATATCTTCCTGTGTGGATATTCCTCCTGTTCCTGATCTAAAGCCGAAAAGAAAAAGAGGTTCTCCAAGGAAGAAACGTCAAGATTCAAATTCAGGACCTGTCATACGAAATGAAACTGGAATTGGTTTCTCTCGCGCTGAAGTACTTGGTCCTGATCCTGATCTATCTGCCCTTGACATCTCTCTGCCACCATGTGAACTTTTCGTCCCTGGTAAAGTCATCAGTAATCCTTATGGAATATTCTTTCTTGACTACGACGGACGAAAATGCTTTCAATGGATCGCTAAGCTCCCAATCACTCCAATCGAACAGCTCAGAGATCTTATCTACTGGTGTGACTTCAGAAAGGACATTCAGGCACGACACCTAAAACCCTTGATCTTTCAAGAAGCGCTGAAGAAAAGAAAACAAGGTGTAACGGTTCCTGACTGGATGATTCCCACTGAAAAGACGACCCTTGATGAACTTCTCATTAAGGAAGAACCTTTTGAAAACTGATATAATCTCCTTTTTCTCTATTGTATCAGTTATCCTTCTGTACTTGTAATTTATTTCGCTTGTACTTGTAATCTTTCTGTTCTTCATTGTAACCTGATTCAAAGATTTAAAGAAAGATTTCAGCGAATGTACATTACTCCATCAGTACTGAAAAGATCCCAGAAAACAGTAAAAGGGACAAATATTTTATGAGTTCTTTTTATCCTTATGTTTTCATTAAATAGCAATTTTCTTTGTTGCTATGTCATAATCAAATAGGGGGAGATTGTTGATCCAAACCCTCAGTGATTTGATAATGACCCTCTCTTAAATACTTAGTGAAAATTGTATGTAAACAATATGTATCAGAGTTTCACTATCGATGATAAGTACTAAGATCTTACAGTACCGCTGATAGGAACTCTCGCTCTTTAAATTAAACATTCAGCGAACACTGTTCACCATAATGCGCTGAGTCTGTTCAGTCCTTATGGTGATCGCTGATAAGTTAGTTGTTTACTTATAATCCCTGAAGACAAGTTTCACGTCAACAACGGTTCTACGCTGAAGTCGAAGATCAAGCTCAAGAACCAGAGACAATTCTACTAATGAACTGATGCGGATCAGCGAAGACACAGATTTGTCCACTCAACGTGAAGTATCAAGTACAAGACTTCAGCTATCGCTGAACTTTATCATTCGCTAAATAGTAAATGATAATCGCTGAATCAACGAAAGCTGATCATGAAGTCCTCCGTACAAAGTACTTTTGTCTTAACCTCCCTTGCACGCCACCATACGAAATGTCAGAAAAGAACCTCCGAAAATCTGAGATCGTACAACCACTCTGATACTACACTGTTCATTCATGCGACTACTAAGGTTGTCAACAAAGGTCAATGACATGCAACCAATCCGCTGATGACACGTGTAAAGTGTATACTGAATTGCATTAAATGCATGCAGTATATAAAGAGATGAACTCACTTCATTTGAAGTAACTTGCTAACTCTGGACAAGTTCAAATCTCTCTCAAGATAGGATTTTATTAGTAATCTCCATATCTTTCTTAGTGCAAGAAACCTTAGTGTTCCAACTTGTTTAGATTTAGGTTTATCCTTAATCTTGTTTCCGCAACAAGCTGTAAATTGTTAATGATTTATCAATAAACAATTTAGAAAAGTAAAATAGCGTGTTTGTATTCAACCCCCCCCCCCCCCTTCTACAAACTTGTATAGGCCTTTCGGGACCAACATTGACCTTTTCATTTACATGCTTTTCAGGAAATACCAAGTAAGGTTGGAACTTAGGAAGGCTACACGTGTTGAAGCTTTCTACGTTTTCTTTTGAATATGTTCATTTCCCTTTGTCGTAAATCGTTTGTAAAAGACAATGTTGTAAGCTTTTGAATGTATTTTGATGGTTGGTGTGATCTTGTAACGTTTGCTATGAAACTTGAGCTGTACATCCCGTGTTTCCGCTTTAGCGGGGTGTGATAGATTTGGTATCAAAGATAAAGGTTATAGATAATACCGGTTTTCCTTTGGAAAACTGCAACTATAGCCAAAAACGGGAAATAACACTCAAATTACTAAACATATTGCTAGTATAACTAATTCGGGTATTGCATCATCGGTCTTTAATTAAACAAAGCCTGATCACCTATGTTTAATTAAGGAAAGAGTAATGCGAGACCAGAAATGGATATACTAGGGACATGTGTGTTTTCTCACTTAATGCTTCACGTTGTATGCGTAGTATGAGCGTAGTTATTGCCTATAATATGCAATAGTATAGTACGTTTAGCCTTTATAATTGCGCAACAGTAATGTTATGCACTCTTACTTCAGTATCACTATGTCATCATCATCATCACACTCTTACTTCAGTACCACTATGTCGTCATCATCATCATCACACTCTCAACCCCTCCGACATGCCGTTGAGCGAGCGAACATCGGAAGGCGAACGAGATCCGTATGATGGACCGAGGATACCCCCGACCACGGTTCTACCGCAACCCACTCCTATAATAGCACAACCAAACTCTAGAGGGCCACGTACTAGGCTGACCGCTAGGAAGAGTGTTCCCATTCCTAGGCGAGTGTCATTAAGGTCCGATCGTCCGGAGGCGCCGGAACCACCGCGAGTCATCACGGGAGTACCCGTTGGTCGTGCGTCTGGCATGACATGGGCGGAAGAGCAGCATTTTTGGGCTATGACAGCGGAGTTGCATAGCTGTCAGGCGCGGGTTAGTCATCAAAGTCAGGTTGTGACGGAGCTATGTGAATTGAGTCATCTCTTGACTAACATGTCGACTGAAGCCCTGGACGGAGCGAGAATAGCTCGGAGGATAGCCTTAAGGGCTGAGATAATTTGCATAGTCGTGGTGTTGTTGCTGACGATGTTGGTGTTGTGGATTTTGATCGAGGTGTATCGGGGAGGGTATTGATGCGGATGGTGGAAGGTTTTAGAAAAAATGCCACCAAGGAGATCCACACGTCACACGGGAGGAATTCCTGAAGACCAAAACCCCGATATTGCCCAGATCATAGCTCAACGCATCCAAGAGGCCATACCCGACATTGTAACACAAGTCACCGCGGGCATCAATGAGCGTCATAGGAATGATAATGTGGGAGGAGGGAATCCCAATAACGTTAATGACAGTAAAGGATGCAGTTACAAGACGTTTATGTCTTGCAAGCCTAAAGAATTTCACGGAAAAGAGGGTGTTGTAGGATTGCTTTTGTTGTTTGATAGTATAGAGTCGGTGCTCCATATCAGCAAATGTTCAGAAGACCGCATGGTGGAGTATGCGGCATGTCAGCTTCAAGGGCGAGCTTTGACTTGGTGGAACATTCAAGTCCAAACCCGTGGAAGGGAGGATGCATACAAACTTTCTTGGGAGGAGTTTAAGAAGTTGCTCACTGAAGAATACTGGCCCAAGAGTGAAATTCAGAAGTTGGAGGCTGAATTTTGGGATCTCACCATGGTTTGTTCAGGGATAGACCGATACACCGCTCGTTTTCATGAACTCGCAAAGTTAGTACCCCACATGGTTACCCTGGAGAGCAAAAGGATTGACCGATATTTGTATGGATTAGCCTCGAAGATCCGCGGAATGGTTATGTCAGCAAGTCCAACCACGATCCAAGCCGCAGTGGCATTAGCAACTAGTCTGACCAACGATGCGGTCAGGGCAGGAACTTTGACTCCGAAAGGTGTTGGTAGTAAGAGGAGGCCAGAGAGCCAGTCAGGAAAAGAGATTGGTAGTAATTCAAGTAGGAATAAGAAAGTAGTAGGGAATTTTGGGATGAATGCTAAGGAAGAAGGGTGTTACAATGGACCCCATCCGAAGTGCAACCAATGCAATCTGCATCATGAGGGAACCTGTCCCATCTGTGGCGTTTGTAAACAAAAGGGTCATTTCTCCCGGTACTGCAAGATGGGAAAGAATGTAAAGGAGGAAGGAAGGGCATGCTATGAGTGCGGAAGTCTGGATCACTTCTGGAATATGTGCCCGAAGTTGAAAAGGGGGCCGATCAATAACAACGCTGGGTACCAGGCAAGGCAAGCCAATCAGGGAAACCAAGGAGGACAAGCTCGAGGACGGGCACTTGTTTTAGGAGCAGAAGAAGCACGCCGAGAACCCAATGTAGTGACAGGTACGTTTCTCCTAAACGATTTTTATGCGTCAGTATTATTTGACACTGGAGTCGATAAGAGCTTTGTTTCGTTTGAATTTAGGCCTCTGATCAATCTAGAATCTAAAAAAAATGCCGAATGCTTATATCGTTGAGGTTGCTAATGGATATGAATTAGAGGCTAAGGATGTAATCTTAGTCTGTACCTTGAACTTAGCTGATAAGCTATTTAGCGTTGATCTTATTCCAATTGAATTGGGGAGTTTCGACGTAGTGATAGGCATGGATTGGTTATCCAAGAACCGAGCAGAAGTTAGTTGTTTTGAAAAGACTGTCAGGTTACCATTACAAGGCGGAGAAACCCTTGTTGTGCAAGGAGATAGAGCTGGAAAGGAACTAAGGATAATATCGTGCATGAAGGTCCATAAGTATTTGAGAAAGAAGTGTGTTGCATTTTTGGCACACGTAGTAGAGAAGAAGTCCGAAGAGAGGCGAATCCAAGATATTCCTGTGGTAAAGGATCACCCAGAAGTGTTCCCAGACGATTTGGCTGGACTTCCCCCGCCGAGACAAGTTGAATTTCAGATTGACCTTATACCCGGACTGGCACCTGTAGCCAAGGCCCCATATCGCTTAGCACCTGCCGAGATGCAAAAGTTGTCGAATCAACTCCAAGAACTTTTGGATAAGGGATTTATTCGACCAAGTTCATCACCCTGGGGAGCCCCGATTCTTTTCGTCAAAAAGAAGGATGGATCATTTCGAATGTGCATCGATTATAGGGAGGTAAATAAGATAACAATCAAGAACCGATATCCTCTCCCTCAAATAGATGATTTGTTCGACCACTTGCAGGGTGCAACTTATTTCTAGAAGATTGACCTTCGATCGGGATATCATCAGTTGAGAGTCCGAGAGGAAGACATTCCTAAAACAACTTTTAGAACACGCTATGGACACTACGAGTTTTTAGTTATGCCATTCGGATTGACGAATGCACCAGCTGTGTTTATGGACCTAATGAATAGAGTATGTAGACCATACCTTGATAAGTTTGTGATTGTATTCATCGATGATATACTGATCTATTCTCGGAGTAAGAAGGATCACGAGCAGCATCTAAAAGTAATTCTAGAACTTCTCAAGGAGCAGAAACTGTATGCCAAATTCTCTAAGTGTGAATTTTGGATTCGAGAAGTACATTTCTTAGGTCACGTGATCGGAGAGAAAGGGATTCACGTGGACCCGGGTAAAGTGGAAGCCATTCGGAAATGGGAAGCCCCAAGGACTCCGACGGAAATTCGCCAATTTCTAGGTTTGGCAGGTTATTATCGGCGTTTCATCGAGAACTTCTCTAGGATTGCTAAACCCCTCACCGCGTTAACCCAAAAGGACATGGATTTCGTTTGGGGAGTTTCGCAAGAAGAAGCGTTTCAACTTTTGAAGAAGAAGTTGTGCAATGCACCGATCTTAGCTTTAGCGGAAGGGACGGAAAATTTTGTGGTATATTGTGACGCATCGCATCAAGGATTAGGGTGTGTATTGATGCAAAATGATAAGGTGATAGCATACGCCTCGAGACAATTAAAAATTCTTGAGAAGAACTATACCACGCACGATTTAGAGCTCGGAGCTGTGGTATTCGCCCTAAAGATATGGAGACATTATCTATATGGTACCATGTGCACTATTTTCTCTGATCACAAGAGTCTTCAGAATATTTTTGATCAAAAGATGCTTAACATGAGGCAAAGAAGATGGGTAGAACTGCTCAGCGACTACGATTGTGAGATACGTTACCACCCAGGTAAGGCCAATGTGGTAGCCGATGCCTTGAGTAGGAAAGAAAGGGTAAAACCTTCACGAGTCCGAGCGTTAGGAGCGCTGGTTCAAACAAGTTTGAAAACTCGGATTTTTGAAGCTCAAATCGAAGCAATGAAGTCTGAAAACCTGAAGGACGAGACTCTTCACGGTTTAGAGGCTAGATTTGAAACTAAGACTGATGGAGTACGTTACTTTAAGGGCAGAGTATGGATCCCAAAGGCTGACAACCTACGGGAAATGATTTTGGAAGAGGCTCATAAATCTAGGTACTCAATTCACCCAGGAGCAGATAAGATGTACAAGGATTTAAGGGAGTACTATTGGTGGCCAGGAATGAAGAAGGATATTGCTATATATGTAGAGAAATGCATAACTTGCTCAAAGGTCAAGGCTGTTTATCAAAAGCCATCGGGACTGTTGCAACAACCAGAGATTCCCCAGTGGACGTGGGAGCAAATCACTATGGATTTTATAACCAAACTCCCGAGAACTACCAAAGGACACGACTCGATTTGGGTTATAGTAGATCGATTTACGAAGTCTGCACATTTCTTGCCTATTTGGGAAGACTATAAGATGGAGAAACTTGCTCAGATCTACATCAAGGAAATCGTCACGCGACATGGAGTCCCAGTTTCCATCATATCAGATAGAGATAGCCGCTTCACATCTCGGTTTTGGCAGTCACTTTAAAAAGTGTTGGGTACGTAGTTGAATTTGAGCACGACCTATCATCCTCAAACGGATGGCCAGAGTGAGCGAACCATTCAGACGTTGGAGGACATGCTTTGGGCATGTGTGATAGACTTTGGAGGAAGTTGGGATAACCACTTGCCGTTAGTTGAGTTCTCCTACAACAATAGCTATCACACTAGTATTCAGTGTGCGCCATATGAAGCTCTGTATGGACGCAAGTGTCGATCACCTCTTTGTTGGTTAGAGATTGGAGATAGACAACTATCTAGTCCGAATATTGTTCAAGAAACTACTGACAAGATTGCAATCATCAGGGATTGGCTTAAAGCAGCTCAAAATCGTCAAAAGAGCTATGCGAACAATCGTAGGAAGCCTTTAGAATTTCAGATTGGAGACAGAGTCTTTTTAAAAGTATCCCCTTGGAAGGGAACAGTCCGGTTTGGGAAAAGAGGAAAGTTGAGTCCACGGTATGTTGGACCATTCAAGATCACGAAAGAATGGGACCAGTAGCTTATAAGCTGGATTTGCCAATAGAGTTAAGTGCTATTCACAACACGTTTAATGTATCAAACTTGAAGAAATGTTTAGCCGACGAAGCAGTAACCGTGCCTTTGGAAGAAGTCTAAATCAACGATAAGCTGCACATCATAGAGGTACCAATTGAGATACTTGATAGAGAGGTCAAGCGTCTGAAGCGAAGCAAGATTCCGATAGTAAAAGTCCATTGGAAAACAAGGCGTGGGCCTGAGTACACTTGGGAACGAGAGGATTACATGATGCATAAGTATCCTCATCTTTTCGCTAGCAAACCTGTTAAAGCTAGTAACTCTTGAATTTCGGGACGAAATTCTTTTAACCGGGGGAGACTGTGACAACTGTCAAATTTACACCTCAGGTTAGAACTGCACTGAATATTTCAGTTATACACGTCATAGTTCACACAGTGCAATTTTAGCAGTAAACTCAGTATGGTAGGAAAATTTGAGAAATTTTGCCTAGAAACCCCTTAATTTAGGGAATTATCCATAAATCTCATAAAATGCCAACTTAAGCTACATTACATCACAAGTATATATATAATTAGTAACCTAAATTACTTCAACTAAATTTTATATAAATACTTTACTTTTATATAATTATTGTGTTATTTAAAATTTAAAAGAAAATACTTCATGTATAAAAATAAATCAAAAAGACAAGATTGGACATTTTATTTAGCAACACACCATCACCCCCCCCCCATCACTACCCTCTTTATCTATTTGATTAAACCATTTTCACTCACTTGCAACTACTCACTCTCTCTATAAATTCTCTCACACTAGAGATCTTTCTTTCTCTCTCCATCTTCATCCATCTTCATCCAAGTAAATCCATAAAACTTCAGCCCCTAAACACATCTCCTTCAAGAGATCAAAGTGTTCAAGGTAACTACAAGTGTGTTGGATGAAATCCACACACTCCCTTTTGTCTAGTTTTCATTTCTTTGCATTTTTCTTATGAATGTTCTTCATCTTCTTCTACATTTCTTTAATCTTGTTAAAAATCATCTCTACACATCTTAATGTTTGTAGATTTACCACCATAACACTTGCATGTTATAAAAAAGGTGGTGAATCCATAATCAAACCCATATTAAGATCAAGGATGGACTTTTAACACACATGCATGTAGTTTTCTTGAAAAATCCATACCCCTTGGTACAAAGATTTCATGAGTGGATCTTTGAATCCACTAAAAACATGTTTAAACCAACATGCTTGAGCTAAAAATACACAATTTTAAGTTGCATGAAGGAGTTCTTGGCATAAACACCAAACATTCTTCAAAAAGAGCCATTTTCAAAGTTTTATAAAAGATGAGATGATGGATAGCATGCATGTAGTTTAAATGGTTTAAAAACCTGTTTTAGAACTGAAAATAATTGTATGGGGATGAGTCAAATCGGATTGCATGCAAAAAGGAATAAGAACTTTGGGTAAAAAGACAAAGATAGATGCACATGCATAAAGGGTGGTTTTGACAGCTTGCTGCCAGATTCCACATCTCCCTTCAAAAGGTCATATCTCACTCAATAATACTACAAATTAAGTGATTCTTTTTCTGAAATTTATTTTCATGGGTTAGGATTCAAACCCAAGTGGTTTCACTCAAAAACTCAAAGATTTCGTCTACCAAACAGTCATCACAAAAACAGTGCGCAAACAGCAAAACTTTCTGCAGTGTTTTACGTCAAGAATTATTTCATGTATTTAACTACTTGGACATAAAATATCTTGACCTAAATACTCCTGGAAGTTATCTAAAAATTATGAAACTTATGTCAAAAGTTTCCTAACTCATTAAACTACTTGGACATAAAATATCTTGACCTAAATACTCCTGGAAGTTATCCAAAAATGGACATAAAGTGACACTAAAATCTGGACAGCTTAAAGGACAACTTTCTTATTATGATTAAAAGCTAACTCTTGAACCCATTTCATCATTCTTATGATGAAATTGTGGAATATATATACTATATATTTATATATTTATGCATTTTATATACTCTAGCTTTACATTTTGAACCCTTTTCATCATCCTTATGATGAAATTGCGGTATATACATATATTATACATAAATTCTTTAGACCATTTTCGTTACTTATTATGACGAAATTGCGGTAACGTTAACCTAACAAGAATGAAGTATACATATGTCACGATTACTAATTTCAGTAACTCTTTATGATTTATAATATTTAAATCACAACAAAGGCATTTTATGACGATTTGGATAGTTAGTACCGAACCTTTGAGATTAAAACTCACTAGTGACCTTACGTTCATAGGTTTGAAGTAGGATCACACCGAAGTATCTTGTGGGAGATTCCCGGATTTCTATCGCGTATCAAGTGAGTTATCACAGCCCCTTTTTCAATGTTTTAAATATTTGGGGTGAAAAACATGTTGTTACTACAATTATTTTATGCACCGGTTGTCTCGTTTTCTTGGAAATACGAACTTGCTATACTTGTTTATGCTCTATGGTATCTATGTTTTGCGAATGTTGTAAGTTTGAGTTTTCTTTTGCTATAGTTCAAAAGTCCCCGTTTATTTCTCACGTTACCCGTTTAACTCATGGATTGAGCCGTTGGTAATTATGGATAACGTTATTTGGTTGACACCCCACTCACAAGTAGCGCTTGTTTGAGTGCATAATTATTGTTTGTACGTGCGCATTGTTGGCGATAGAACATGCGTTGGGGCGTCCTGTCATTATAGGTCGGGTAACGGGCTCATAACTTAAACATTATACATAGGATTACCTTGAGCAAGTGTTTTTATAACCGATTGACTTATCCACTTGTGCGGATTTGAACTATTTTCTATGGCAAACATCGTTGTACTCGTTAAACCTGTGATCTCACCAACTAGTGCATTAGTTGACCTTTTCATTTACATGCTTTTCAGGAAATACCAAGTAAGGTTGGAACTTAGGAAGGCTACACGTGTTGAAGCTTTCTACGTTATCTTTTGAATATGTTTATTTCCCTTTTTCGTAAATCGTTTGTAAAAGACAATGTTGTAAGATTTTGAATGTATTTTGATGGTTGGTGTGATCTTGTAACGCTTGCTATGAAACTTGAGCTGTACATCCCGTGTTTCTGCTTTAGCGGGGTGTGACATCTAGTGAGAAAATCCCTGTTTCTTTGAAAATCCTTTGCACAATACCATTCACATAATATAAACACAATTACCAGTTATGACTCAATCATTATGTATTTTCCCATCTCATTCTCTTGGCCATATTAGTTGGTTGCAAGCCAACTAATAAATTAACTTCGTTGTACGACAATTACAGCCAACAACGATGTACGAATATTACAGCCAACACACCGGTCCTAAGCCCGGCCAACGTATTCTCGTATAGTAGAATACTCATGTAAATACAATATCTCAATATATTATATTACATACACAAACACATAAGCATACCATCTATCACATTCCCAATCCACGCATATATGTATTCCAGTTTCAAAACGTTTTTAAAGTAAAACTCACCTGTTTGTTTATCAACACGTTTCCAAGCCTTCTTAACAGGTTCAGTCCTTTACCCAGAATTCATAGGATCTGTAACAATCAGATACAATATCTTTTTACAAAATAGAACACATAAGACTTACTAAAGCTAAGAACTCTAGATAGCTCAATTCCTTCAAATGTTACCCCCAAGCTCGAACTTAAGTCTAGTCCACAGAATAGACAGTTCTCATTCGTTCCCTATCTAAGGGTTAACAAAATACAGGTTACTGGATACTCAAAAGCATCAAAACTCTCAAAGTTTGACTAATTAGCTAAAGTATCCGGACAACACTACCTTTCCAGATAGCACCCATATTCCGCACAACACAACCTTTCCGGACAACATACACAATTCGGATAACATCAATAATCCGGACGATATCCGGAAACCAAAGTAACCCGGATACCACCCGGTATCATAATTTATCCGGAAACATAGGGAAAAAAAGGAACTTACCGGGTACTTGAATCTTCCGGACATCAGCAAGCAAAACTATCGGACACTCTCAATCTATCCGGAAACTACTGACAGTTCATCCCATTTTCACCCAGAATTCGACTGAATTATTACCAGATGTGTAATTGACTATTCTAATCTGATAGAAACCTTCTAAAAGCAATTACAAACACAAAATACAAGGGACCATACCTTAATTCCTCTTCCAAGTACACCAAATTAAGTCTTTTAGCCACAACCCTTCTTTCTTCTTCTTGCTCTCTCAAAAACACACACATACATACTGGAATGATTCTGGATATTTCAGACTTATGAAATATCTAATTATCTTAAGAGATAATATCTATCCAATATTTACCCTTTAAACCTTAAGCTATCCCTTAATGACCCAAAACACCCTTAACTCCTAATTTAACCCAAACTTACCCTAAACATCAAATATAAGGTTGAATAAATTTAACGGAGCTAACATTTAACTAACGAACTTACCCGGGATATTACATCATCTCCCCTTAAAAGAATTTCGTCCCGGAAT
The DNA here is from genome assembly GCA_033807775.1 of Saussurea involucrata. Taxonomy (NCBI): domain Eukaryota; kingdom Viridiplantae; phylum Streptophyta; class Magnoliopsida; order Asterales; family Asteraceae; genus Saussurea; species Saussurea involucrata. The sequence goes on along the minus strand of CM066314.1, from coordinate 45,584,267 downwards.
TCGGTTAGGCAAAAAGATACGGGTACTTAGTTCTCATTTCGGATTCTGATTCCCAAGTAGCATCCTGACCTCTATGATGTCGCCACTGTACTTTCACTTGTCTGATCTCCTTATTCCGCAAAACCTTAACTTTACGGTCCACAATGGCTTCTGGTTCTTCTACATAATTCAGCTTTTCATCAACTTGTATGTCGGGTAGAGAAACTGCCTGATCCGGCATAACCAAACACTTCCGGAAATTTGAAACATGAAAGGCATTATGGATTCTACTTAACTCTGGCGGAAGATCTAATCTGTAGGCTACTTCACCGATCCTTTCTATGATTGCAAATGGTCCAATGTACCTCGGGCTCAGTTTACCTTGTTTCCCAAATCGGATGACTCCTTTCCAAGGCGAGACTTTTAACATCACAAAATCTCCAACTTGGAATTCTAACGGCTTTCGGCGTCGGTCAGTGTAGCTTTTCTGTCTGTCTTGAGCCACTTTCAATCTTTCCCGAATCTGAGTAATTTTATCTGCGGTTAACTGAACTATATCTGGCCCCGCTAGCTGTTTCTCTCCCACTTCGTTCCAACACAAAGGAGTTCTACATTTTCTACCATACAAAACTTCAAACGGTGCCGCTTGAATGCTGGAATGATAACTGTTGTTGTAGGCAAATTCGATCAATGGTAAATGCTTATCCCACGATCCCCCAAAATCAACAATGCAAGCCCGGAGCATATCTTCTAATGTCTGAATCGTTCGTTCACTCTGACCGTCAGTTTGAGGATGATATGATGTGCTTAACTTTATCTGCGTCCCCATTTCCTTTTGAAAACTTCTCCAAAATCTTGAAGTAAAACGACTATCACGATCAGAAATGATCGAGATTGGAAATCCATGTCGAGTTACTATTTCGTCGATGTACAATTTAGCTAATCGTTCCAATGAATCAGTTTCCTTTATCGGTAAAAAGTGTGCAGACTTTGTCAACCTGTCGACTATTACCTAAATAGAATCAAATCCCTTCGGACTCCTTGGTAGCTTTGTGATGAAATCTGTAGTAATCTGATTCCATTTCCACATCGGTATTTCTAATCGTTGTAACTGACCAAATGGCTTTTGATGTTCAATCTTTACCTTCTTACAAGTAGTACAACCTTCCACATGTTGAGCAATGCTTCTTTTTATTCCCGGCCACCAATAGAATTATTTTAGGTCTTTGTACATCTTATTCGTACCTGGATGAATAGAGAATCGAGATTGATGAGATTCATGTAGTACACGATAACGTAAACCACCCAAACGAGGCACCCAAATTCTGTTCCCCAGACACAATAACCCACGATCATCTTTCACTAGCAATGCTGACAACCCCACTAACCGTTCTGATTTCAAATATTCTTCCTAATTGGCTTCTGCTTGACACTTCTTCAGTTCGTCAAAAATGTTAGGTAGAAGCTCAGTTCGTAGTGCAATAGCTTTTATTGTTCTACTTCTTTCTTGACGACTCAGCGCATCAGCTACCACGTTCGCCTTTCCCGGATGATAAAGGATTTCACAGTCATAATCATTCACCAATTCTAGCCATCTTCTTTGCCTCATATTTAATTCCTCCTGATCAAAAAGATGTTGGAGACTCTTATGATCGGTATAAATTTGACATTTAGAGCCGTAAAGATAATGTCTCCAAATCTTCAACGCGAATACAACTGCTGCCAGTTCCTTGTCGTGTGTAGGATACTGTCTTTCATGATCTTTTAACTGACGAGAAGCATAAGCAATAACCTTTCCACGCTGCATAAGTACACATCCCAATCCCAGTTTGGAAGAATCACTATAAACAACAAAGTCTTTGGAACCTTCCGATAGTGACAAAATCGGCGCACTGCAAAGTTTCTCTTTCAATACCCTGAATGCTTCATCCTGTTCTGCATTCCATTCAAACTTTATATTCTTTCGAGTCAGCTTAGTCAACGGCGTAGCGATACAAGAGAAGTCCTTTATAAACTTTCGATAGTAGCCGGCTAAACCCAGAAAACTACGTACTTCGATTGGCGTTCTCGGCAGTTCCCACTTTTCAATTGCCTCTATTTTCGCTAGATCAACTCGAATACCCTTCTCGGAAACTACGTGCCCCAGAAATTGAACTTCTCGTAACCAGAATTCACATTTGCAAAATTTAGCATACAACTTCTCTTTCCTCGGCAACTCCAGGATCAAACGAAGATGTTGTGCGTGCTCCTCTTTGGACCGGGAATAGATAAGTATATCATCGATAAATACAATAACAAATTTATCGAGATACGGCTTACATACCCGATTCATTAAATCCATAAAAGTAGTTGGAGCGTTCGTTAGTCCAAATGGCATCACCAGGAATTCATAGTGACCGTACCTGGTGCGAAAAGCAGTTTTCAAAACGTCTTCTTCTTTAACCTTCAGCTGATGGTAACCAGATCTTAGATCAATCTTAGAGAAATAACAGGCTCCAACTAATTGATCAAAGAGGTCATCAATTCTAGGAAGCGGATATTTGTTCTTGATCGTGCGCTTATTCAGTTCCCGATAATCAATACACATTCTCATCGAACCATCCTTCTTTTTCACAAACAAGACCGGTGCACCCCACGGCGAAGAACTGGGTCTGATGAATCCTTTATCGGAAAGATCTTGTAGTTGTGTCATCATTTCTTTCATCTCTGGTGGCGCTAAACGATACGGTGCACGAGCAATAGGAGCGGCTCCAGGAATCAGATCTATACCAAACTCTACTTGTCTAACGGGCGGAAGACTATTCAAGTCTTCAGGGAATACTTCTGGAAATTCACTAACAATAGGAATATCTTCCAACTTATTTTTTTCTAGCTTAGTATCTATCACATAAGTTAAATAACTCTGGCAGCCTTTGCTAACACTCTTCTGAGCTTTCATCATAGAAATAAGGCAAGACTAACTATTTTTACGATCACCATAAATCACTACCGGTCCCCTCTCAGGCAAGACAACATTGATTATTTCTTATCACAAACTATGTTAGCCTGATTCTCGGCTAACCAATCCATCCCCACTACTACATCAAACTCTATCAAAGCTATAGGAAATAACTAAATCGGTACTCCACACCCTTCTATATTTATCACACAACTATCAAAAACTTCATTAACCGACACTTGTTAATCATTTGCAGTATCTACCATTAAAGTATGATCTCACACTTTAGGCTTTAAACGCAGATAAGCAGTAAATGAAGGAGACACGAACGATCGGTTTGCACCGGAGTCAAATAACACTTTAGCACGTGTAGAGTTTATTAAAAATGTACCTGTAACCACATCCGGAGTTTCCTCTGCTTCTTGTGCTGTCATCTGAAATGCACGACCCCTTGTTCTTGGTGGCTCTAGTCTTGGTACTACCGGTCTGACAACCGCTGGTTTCCCTGATGTACCCCCTTGCTGTATTCTTCCCCTCGGACAATCAGACTGAATGTGATCCGGAGAATTTCATGAGAAACAAAACCGCGTCACTCGACAGTCTTTAACAACATGCCCGGTCTTCCCACACCTAAAACAAACCCGAGAATCAACTTGACAATTTCCTTGGTGGATACGATTGCATTTCGGACAAGGTCTTTCCGCTGGTCGGAAAGGTGGACGGTTATCAAATCGCTGAAACATGGGCTTCTTCGAATCATACTGCGGTCCTTCCCACTTTCTTTTCCGCGCACCTTTATCACTAATACTTCTCCCTTTATCTTGCTCCAAGGTTTCTGCGGCGTCTACTGCGGCGGAGAAAGTTTCTGGTCCTTTAGTAATCACCAAACTTCTAACTTCTGCATTCAATTCGAAGATAAACCTTTCAATCTTCATTGCCTCCGTGGCAACGTAGTATTCCGCGAAACGAGACTTTTCCAGAAAACGAGCGGTATAGTCCCGAACTGATAAGTTCCCTTGCTGCAAGTTCATAAACTCTCCTTCCAATTGTTTAACTTCTGCTTGGGGACAAAACTGTTTCCTGAAAGCTATCACGAATTCTTCCCAAGGGTAAGTAGAATATATATCAGATCCTCCCGAAGAAATATGAGCTTCCCACCAGTATAGGGCACCGCCTTTCAACATTGCAGTTCCATAGAGTACTCTATCCTCTTCAGCGCATTTACTAGTCTTGAAGATAGCTTCTATTTCCTTCAGCCACTTCATAGGTTTCACTGGATACCGATCTCCTGAGTAAGTTGGAGGCTTACAACTTAAGAACATTTTATAGTCACACTTCCTTAGTACTGGTGTGATTGTAGGTGTAATAGGCATCTCGTCTTCCTGACCAGGATCTGGTGTATCAGCTTCATTATGACGAGTTCGATCAAACATGGCTTGTATACTGGCCTGCAGTCTTCCCATTTCGGCTGTTAAATCGTCCCTAGTAACAAATTCATTACCTCGCGGCGGAACTCCACTCCTAGTTCTACCCCCAATTCTGCCTCCAATTCTGCCTTATGTTCTGCCTCCACCTCTTTCTCCCCCTCTCCCACTTCCTCCGGCTGTTGGGTTTGTTCTATTCGGATTTCCTCCTCCTTCCCGATTCGTTTGTCTAGTACCACTTGCCATTCTATTGATTCAGACAAGGTTAATATACACATAAGCACATACCCCATATAACAAGGTATTCCAGTTCAAACATGTATCTGTAAGATCACAATTACACTGGCCAGGTGTAAAATGAAATTACCTTACATGATGTTCCTTCTACCTTTTTATATTTAACACCCCAAGGTTCTACAATAATAGGGACATCCTACTTCACATGCAGTTTAAGTCTAGGTACAGATACTAATACCTAAATCCCTTAAACTAGGGCTCTGATACCATTTGTAACAACCCGGATACCAAGCATACAACAAGTAACATATATTTCATAACGTCATTACATAACAAAGATACATTATATAACAAATAAGGCCCCTTAGTCTTTACAGTCCAAAATAAGATAATTCATTACAAACTTTTTCCCTAGTTACATTACATCATAACTACAAAACATGTCATGATCTTCAAAAATATACGCCTTCTCCAAAGTTATTCACCGATTACCCTACTTACTTGTCCTTACTTGATCCACGACCTGGAATACATATTTTAAAAACAAAATGAGGGTTAGACCTAAAGGTCTAGTGAGAAAATCCCTGTTTCTTTGAAAATCCTTTGCACACTACCATTCACATAATACAAACACAATTACCAGTTATGACTCATCATTATGTATTTTCCCATCTCATTCTCTTGGCCATATTAGTTGGTTGCAAGCCAACTAATAAATTAACTTCGCTGTACGACAATTACAGCCAACAACGTTGTACGAATATTACAGCCAACACACCGGTCCTAAGCCCGACCAACGTATTCTCGTATAGTAGAATACTCATGTAAATACAATATCTCAATATATTATATTACATACACAAACACATAAGCATACCATCTATCACATTCCCAATCCACGCATATATGTATTCCAGTTTCAAAACGTTTTTAAAGTAAAACTCACCTGTTTGTTTATCAACACGTTTCCAAGCCTTCTTAACAGGTTCAGTCCTTTACCCAGAATTCATAGGATCTGTAACAATCAGATACAATATCTTTTTACAAAATAGAACACATAAGACTTACTAAAGCTAAGAACTCTAGATAGCTCAATTCCTTCAAATGTTACCCCCAAGCTCGAACTTAAGTCTAGTCCACAGAATAGACAGTTCTCATTCGTTTCCTATCTAAGGGTTAACAAAATACAGGTTACTGGATACTCAAAAGCATCAAAACTCTCAAAGTTTGACTAATCAGCTAAAGTATCCGGACAACACTACCTTTCCGGATAGCACCCATATTCCGGACAACACAACCTTTCCGGACAACATACACAATCCGGATAACATCAATAATTCGGACGATATCCGGAAACTAAAGTAACCCGGATACCACCCGGTATCTTAATTTATCCGGAAACATAGGGAAAAAGAGGAACTTACCGGGTACTTGAATCTTTCGGAAATCAGCAAGCAAAACTACCGGACACTCTCAATCTATCCGGAAACTACTGACAGTTCATCCCATTTTCACCCAGAATTCGACTGAATTATTACCAGATGTGTAATTGACTATTCTAATCTGATAGAAACCTTCTAAAAGCAATTACAAACACAAAATACAAGGGACCATACCTTAATTCCTCTTCCAAGTACACCAAATTGAGTCTCTTAGCCACAACCCTTCTTTCTTCTTCTTGCTCTCTCAAAAACACACACATACACACTGGAATGATTCTGGATATTTCAGACTTATGAAATATCTAATTATCTTAAGAGATAATATCTATCCAATATTTACCCTTTAAACCTTAAGCTATCCATTAATGACCCAAAACACCCTTAACTCCTAATTTAACCCAAACTTACCCTAAACATCAAATATAAGGTTGAATAAATTTAACGGAACTAACATTTAACTAACAAACTTACCCCGGATATTACATCATCTCCCCTTAAAAGAATTTCGTCCCGGAATTCGGTTAGGCAAAAAGATACGGGTTATAACTGAAAGGAAGAGATATTCAGCGATGCAATTTGTTTTGAAATCTTGCATTCAAGCGAACGTCAGCGAGTAAGAGAGAACATAACTTGATATCAGCGAATCAATTTTGTTCAGAGAGAAGATGATAGAAAGGGTTATATAAGTTCATATTAACCTTGATCACATGCGAACCGCTGAAGATTTTATTCTTCAAAGTTCAGCATTCCAAGCTCGCTGATGAGAAAGTTGAATCTTGTCTCATCAAGAGGTTTGGTAAATAGATCAGCTAACTGAAAGTCAGTAGGGATAAAATGAAGTTCTATATCACCATTCATCACATGATCTCTGATAAAATGATACCTGATTTCGATGTGTTTGGTCTTTCTGTGTAGCACTGGATTATTGGCTATAGCGATGGCACTTGTGATGTATCAATAGATTGGAATTTTTTAGAGTTGTAAGTCATAGTCCAGTAGTTGATTTCTCATCCATAAGACCTGAGAACAACAGCTTCCAGCAGCTACATACTCAGCTTCAGCGGTTGAGGTGGACATTGAGTTTTGCTTTTTACTTGTCCAACTCACCAGCATTCCACCTTGGAGCTAACAGCCTCCTGGGGTGCTTTTCCTATCCATTTTGCAACCTGTAAAATCACTATCCGAATAGGCGATTAGATCAAACCCAAAATCTTTGGGATACCAAAGACCTAGGTTAGGAGTCCCTTAAGGTAACGAACGATTCACTTTACAGCGATCATATGAGATTCCTTAGGTTCAGCTTGATACCGTGCACACAAACAGGTTGCGTACATAATATCAAGTCGGCTAGCTGTGAGATACAGCAGAGAGCCGATCATCCCACGGTATGTCGTGACATTAACAGGTATTCCAGAAGGATCTTTGTTTAGTGTCAGCGGCGGTGCCATAGGGATTTTCATAGCTGAGCTCTGAGTTAAATCAAATTTCTTCAGCATATCTTTAACATACTTTCCCTGATTAATGAAAGTACCTTTTTCATTCTGTTTTATCTGTAGACCAAGGAAATATGTTAGCTCACCCATCATACTCATTTTATATTCAGCTTTCATTCTATCAGTGAAACGAGTACACAAGTCAGGGTTAGTAGAACCAAATATAATATCATCGACATATATTTGAACAAGAATAATATGACCTTTTACTTTCCTGAAAAATAGAGTTTTGTCGATTTTACCACGCTCAAATTTTTCGATAAGGAGATAAGATGAGAGAGTGTCATACCATGCACGAGGAGCTTGCTTTAAGCCATAGAGTGACTTATCCAGTTTATAAACACAACCTGGATGCTTAGGATCTGAGAATCCTGGAGGTTGTTCCACGTAGACTTCTTCATTCAGCTTTCCATTTAGGAACGCTGACTTAACATCCATTTGATAAACTTTGAAGTCTTTGTGTACAACGTAAGCTAAGAAGAGACGAATAGCTTCTAGTCTTGCCACTGGAGCAAAGGTTTCGTCGTAATCTATACCTTCCTCTTGTCTGTATCCCTGAGCAACAAGTCAGCCTTGTTGCGGGTTACAGTTCCATGTTCATCCAACTTGTTTCGATAGACCCATTTAGTGCCTATTACTGACTTGTCAGATGGACGAGGAACAAGCTTCCAAACTTTGTTTCTTTCAAATTCAGTCAGTTCTTCTTGCATAGCCTGACCTAGTTTGGATCTTGGAGGGCATCATCTGTTTTCTTTGGTTCAATCAGAGAAATAAAGTTAACAAATAAGCACATATTACCTGCACTTCGTCGAGTCTGAACACCAGTGTTTGGATCACCAAGAATCTAATCAATAGGGTGATTTATAGTCCATCGCTGAGCAGGAGCATAAGTCGCTAACTCAACCTGAACTTGAGGAGCTGAAGATGAGGCTTCAGCAACTTCTGGTATATCAGCTAAGAGAGGAAGAGGTGCAGATAGCATTTCATTCACTGATTGCTGAGAAGTAGATGGTATGTCTGAGACAGAAGGTTCAGAAGCATGCATAGTGTTTAGAGGAACATCTGAGACCCATGAAGTTTCAGCTTCACTATTCTGCATGCTTGGGATGATGGTAGGATCATCATCTTCAGCGGGATGAGTATGAGATGGAGGAGTGGGAATGTCTTCTGAATCACCAAGATGAAAAAACATCCATTGATTTAGTTCTTCAGTATCAGCAGAAGGTCTAGAGTTCGCTGAACGGGATTCGTCAAAAGTGATGTGGATAGTTTCTTCAATAGTTTGTCTTCTACAATTGAAGACTCTGAAGGCTTTAGAGACTGAGGAGTATCCAAGAAAGATTCCATCATCATCCTTAGGATCAAACTTTCCAAGGGCATCTCTGTTGTTTAGTATGAAACACTGACAACCAAAGATGTGAAGAAAGATAATAGAAGGCTTTCTCCCATGGAAGAGTTCATAGGTTGTATTCTTGAATCTTTTGACGATCAGCGACGTGTTTTGAGTAAAACAAGCAGTATTGACAGCTTCTACCCAAAACTGAGTAGGCAGGTGAGAATCACTGAGCATTGAACGTGCAGCTTCAATGATAGTTCGATTTCTTCTTTCAGCGACTCCGTTTTGTTGCGGTGTTCTCACTGAAGAAATGTTGTGAGAAATACCCTTACTTTCAAAGAAGGAATCAAGAGAACTGTTTTTGAATTCAATTCCATGATCACTCCTTATTGAGCGAACGGTCGTGTTGTTCAGGACTTCCATTTTCCTAACAAAGGTGATGAGTTCTTCAAGGGTGTCACTCTTAGAGCGGAGAAACATTACCCAGGTATAGCGAGAGAATTCATCAACTATGACCAATGTATATTTCTTTCCAGCGATGGATTGTTTGTTAACAGGGCCAAACAAATCCATATGGAGAAGTTGTAGAGTAGATGACACCGAGGAAACTTGCTTAGACTTGAAGCTTGCTTTGGTCTGTTTCCCTTTCTCACACGCTGAACATAAGGACTCCTTGGCGTATGAGTGTTGAGGTAGACCAGTGACCAACTCTTTAGAAGAAAGAGTATTCAGTGTCTTAAAGTTGAGATGGGAGAACCTCTTATGCCATAGCTAGTTGACATCAGATGGGGCTTTTGAGAAGAAACAGGAGTTCTCAGTGGTTGTAGAGTCCATTTTTTTAACATAAACATTTTCTAAACGATAACCGCTGAGAGCTATCTTCTCCTTTTTGTCAGCGACAAAGCAGGATTCCTTAGTGAAAATCACTTTGTTATCCCTGTCGCAAAGCTGACTGATGCTTAGAAGATTATGCTTCAGTCCTTCAACATATGCGACTCTTCTGAAGGTTGTTATACCATTAGAGAGTACACCAAACCCTCGGGTATAGCCTTTTCAGTTTCCACCGAAGGTCACTGAGGGACCCTTCTCTTCCTTATACTCAGTGAGCAGGTTCTTCTTACCAGTCATGTGTCTAGAGCATCCGCTATCAAGATACCAGATACCCTTCTTAACCTTGGAGGTAGAGGATGAAGCAGAGGGAATGTCAGACTTTTCTTCCTCTTCTTCGATTTTGGCCATGAGGCAGAGATTTGCTTCATCATCATCTTCAGAGTCAGATGATTCTTCTTCGTCAGAAGCAGCCTAATCATAGTCAGCCATCAGGCCTTTGACTTTCTTCTAAAGCCTTTCAGCTTTGCGTACCTTTCTTTCAGCTTTTGATACTTGTCATCTCTAGCCCTGGGGTTAGAGGATTTCTTGGAGAAAGCTGAGTTTCTAAAAACCTTCTTTGACCTGAACTCGCTAGCAAAATGTCCTATCTTTTCATAGTTATAGCAAATAGCAGTAGCCTTCTCAACAGGGGTTGATGGTCTAGGCCTGTCAGTGATAGCAAGAGGTTTGTTCTTTCTAAAAATTTTCTTTTTGGCGAATCTCCTGAACTTATTAGATAGGAGAGCCATAGATTCATCAAGATCTGAAGAGTCAGGATCTGATGAGCATTCAGAGTTAGTCTCCAACTCAGTGATAGTAATAGAAGATCGCTGAGTGGAAGGTGACTCTGAGATTAAAGCAACAGGGATGGTTTTGGAATCTTTTACAAAATTCTTCTTAAGATGACTCGATTGCTCGTGATTGAGCATCGTGCCATATAAGGTAGAAAGAGTCATAGATTTTAGATCTTTTGACAACTTGAGACACATTGAATAACTGTCCCAGCTTTCAGGTAATCATTCTAAGAACTTTGTTAGAACTTCAAAGTTAGAATATTCCTTACCAACAGTTTTCAGATCTATTATTAAACAGTTAAACCGCTGATGTACTTTAGAGAGAGATTCATTCTTACCACAAATGAAGCTTTCGTACTGTCTTACCAGGTTGATTTTACGTGAGTCCTGGACTTCAGACGTACCTTCATATTGAACACAGATTGTGTCCCACATGGCTTTGGAGGTTTTCAGGTTCATGACGGAATGGTAGACTTCGTCCAGAAGAGCCATGGAAAGAATGGATCTGGCTTTGGTGTCGATAGCCACTTTCTTCTTATCTTCATCAATCCACGTATGAATTTCCTTTGGAACCAATCTTTCGGGAATAGCAGCTCTATTCTCAGTGGCTGGAACTTCAGGATCAATTCTAGTAGGAACTGTTAGTGTCTATTTTATGTTGTATTCAAGTTGAGGGACTAAACTTGTAAAGTCTAGATCTAGGTATAAAAGGCTTAGATCTTTATGCTTTTGACTAACACTTTAACATACATATCATTTCAACTCTCTATGAGTTTCTCTCTACTTCTTGTATCATGTTCTTGATGATTAAGGAGAGATGACCAGAGTTTATCACATATCTTTTTCATATTACTTGTATCTTGGGATCACAAGTGGTATTAGAGCCTAGCATATTACAATTTGTGAAGAAATCTTGAAGAATTTGGGCATTTTTTTGAAGATTTTCGAGTTACTTTGATTTCTGCGTTTTGGATGTGTTTTAGTTTGTGATTTGAGCATAGATTTGTTCGAATTGATTATCTGAATCAATTCATGCAAAGCTACAGTATAAGAACACATAATTTGGAGGATTTCAGCAGATTTGTGGATTTTTTCGAAAGTTTACTGTGCTGATTCAAAAAATGGATTTCTGTATTGTTCTTGGTGTTACTTGCTGAACAAAAGGTGTTCAGATTGGTCGTGCGAATCACCCTACAAAGTTTTAGATCAATTGGACTTGATTTGAGCTAGTTAGGATACTTAGAAATTTTTTGGATCTCGGACTCATAACTGTCGTACGAAAAGTGTTCATAAAACTCATAACTGTCGCACGATACTAGTCTTCATAACTGTCGCACGATTCTTGACCGACTTCACTTTTTAGTCGCACAAGACTTGTATGAGAGTTACTGTTCATTGAGCCTAGTCGCACAAGGCGTGTCCGACAGTTACTGTTTCAAAGACCAAGTCGTACAAGTGTTATACGATGGTTGGTCCTAGTCGTACGAAGTTCATCCGAGAGTTACTGTTTACATAGTTAGTCGTACACGTTCTGTACGACTACTCTGTACAGTTTTCTTGTCGTACACTTCTTATACGACAGTTGCCCGACAGTTTGTCAAATTTCACAAATTTCACAAATTCGCTTATCTGTTTAAAGGTCAAAACAAGTAATTTTTCAAGATGATGAGAAATGATATCATGAATTCTTTGGGAACTGATTCTAGACCTGTTGGTCCCATTTTGGACAGACAAACAATAGAAGAATAGTTCATATATAAATAGAGATAAGATGAACAATAAGAACAATCATAAAGAAACTCATCTCATATTCATTTATAAATAATATGGAGGAGAAAATATGAAGAACACCACACTTTACATTTAGATGACTCTCATGAGAATAGTCTTGTGTGTGTTTTTGTGTGTGACTTCTAAAACCCTCTCTCAAATGATAAATGAAACCCTAAACTTCTTTTTAAAGGGTCTATTTACATTAAAAGGCTCAAGCCTCACCACCTAAAAAGCCCATACACTATTTCTTTATAAAACATTTAATTAAATTAGGAGTTAATTTAATCACAATCTCCCCCTAATGTTTTATAAAGAAAGCATCATCTTATAGTCTCCCCTTTCTTTCTTTAGAAACTTTGGCTTTCCGTTCTTCGAGTCTTCAAAGCATCACGAGCTCCCCCTCAAATGTAGGCTCATCGTCTTGAAAAACCGAGACAATTAACCCCATTTTGTCTAGTTTTCATGACTCAACTTCACTGTTGAGTAAGCATTCAGCACCGAGCATTAAACATGAATAACAGAGGAGTGAGTGACAATCAATATGTCACAATAGCAGCATGAAACCGTGAAGAACCGTCGAGAGAACACCGTTCTTGAAAGTGGAAAGAGCATGAATTAAATGCAATGCTTTCGGTCCAGCACCTTACAGCAGACTTTGAAGCTGATATAGGCATATCAGCTCACATAATTTGAGAATACTCAGAACATCAAAGTCGTGCGTCTGGGAATTATCTTTCCAATGTAACTGGACTCGTGTCAATTGGAGCACCGAGTAAGAAGTTGTGCGCATGTTTCTGAAGCAGCGCAAAGCTGTCAAACAAACTGAAAAATTTCAGGCTCCGGGATTTTGGCTTGTTTTGATTTCTGGACCAATGACCTATAATAAACATGCTTGAGTCTGCCTCTGGTCCTTCTGGTCTCTGTTCTCGAATTTGAGATTTTGATCCAGAGAGCCTCTTGATCAAGCTCTGGATTGGCTACTCTGGATGTCCATAAGAGCATCTCTGAACAGACTTTCAGAGGCACTGTATTTGTACATGTGTAGCCTCTGATGTGATCAATAGAGCGAGCTTCTGATCAGTCTTTCAGAGGCTCTGTGATCTGCCTCTGTGCATCCGGTTTACACAAAATTTTGCTGCACACATCAACATCTTTACCTCACTTGACCCCGTATCGATCCATCTTCTGAACCATCTTTTTGACAGCATGAGAACATCTCTGAAAAGTCATTGATTAAGCTCTCTGCAACATTTTCATCTAATCAGAAGCATCTGCATATTTCAAAATTTGCTCCCTGATTAAGCTTAACAACTTGACAGCTTTGATTTTCAGCAACAACAACAATTTTCATCTTGATAGCAAGTTTTCAACTTGACAGCATTGATTTTCAGCTTTGACAGCAATGTTTTCAACTTGACAGCATTGATTTTCAGCTTTGACAGCATTGATTTTCAACCTGACAGCAACATTTTTCAGCTTGACAACACTGATTTTCAGCTTTGACAGCAACTGGAACGTGACAGCAACAGTTTTAATTCACTTAGACAGCACCATACAGTTTTTGCTTCGACTTTGATCATCAAACAGCAGCAAAGAGCAGCAAACAACAGCTTAATTAGCTGCTTAGCAGCTAACAACTGCAACGACTTAATCAGCTGCTTAACAACAGCAGTTTTCTGATTTTTGCTGCACGAAACAGAAGCTTAATGGCATCAGTTTCTGCGTAATTTCATCAGCTTAAACTTGGGTTGGACAACAAACAATAGAAGAATAGTTCATATATAAATAGAGATAAGATGAACAATAAGAACAATCATAAAGAAACTCATCTCATATTCATTTATAAATAATATGGAGGAGAAAATATGAAGAACACCACACTTAACATTTAGATGACTCTCATGAAAATAGTCTTGTGTGTGTTTTTGTGTGTGACTTCTAAAACCCTCTCTCAAATGATAAATGAAACCCTAAACTTCTTTTTAAAGGGTCCATTTACATTAAAAGGCTCAAGCCTCACCACCTAAAAAGCCCATACACTCTTTCTTTAAAAAACATTTAATTAAATTAGGAGTTAATTTAATCACAATCTCCCCCTAATGTTTTATAAAGAAAGCATTATCTTATAGTCTCCCCCTTGCTTTCTTTAGAAACTTTGGCTTTCCGTTCTTCGAGTTTTCAAAGCATCACGAGCTCCCCCTCAAATGTAGGCTCATCTTCTTGAAAAACCGAGACAATTAACCCCATTTTGTCTAGTTTTCATGACTCAACTTCACTGTTGAGTAAGCATTCAGCACCGAGCATTAAACATGAATAACAGAGGAGTGAGTGACAATCAATATGTCTCAATAGCATCATGAAACCGTGAAGAACCGTCGAGAGAACACCGTTCTTGAAAGTGGAAAGAGCATGAATTAAATGCAATGCTTTCGGTCCAGCACCTTATAGCAGACTTTGAAGCTGATATAGGCATATCAGCTCACATAATTTGAGAATACTCAGAACATCAAAGTCGTGCGTCTGTGAATTATCTTTCCAATGTAACTGGACTCGTGTCAATTGGAGCACCGAGTAAGAAGTTGTGCGCATGTTTCTGAAGCAGCGCAAAGCTGTCAAACAAACTGAAAAATTTCAGGCTCCGGGATTTTGGCTTGTTTTGATTTCTGGACCAACGACCTATAATAAACATGCTTGAGTCTGCCTCTGGTCCTTCTGGTCTCTGTTCTCGAATTTGAGATTTTGATCCAGAGAGCCTCTTGATCAAGCTCTGGATTGGCTACTCTTGATGTCCATAAGAGCATCCCTGAACAGACTTTCAGAGGCACTGTATTTGTACATGTGTAGCCTCTGATGTGATCAATAGAGCGAGCTTCTGATCAGTCTTTCAGAGGCTCTGTGATCTGCCTCTGTGCATCCGGTTTACACAAAATTTTGCTGCACACATCAACATCTTTACCTCACTTGACCCCGTATCGATCCATCTTCTGAACCATCTTTTTGACAGCATGAGAACATCTCTGAAAAGTCATTGATTAAGCTCTCTGCAACATTTTCATCTAATCAGAAGCATCTGCATATTTCAAAATTTGCTCCCTGATTAAGCTTAACAACTTGACAGCTTTGATTTTCAGCAACAACAACAATTTTCATCTTGATAGCAAGTTTTCAACTTGACAGCATTGATTTTCAGCTTTGACAGCAATGTTTTCAACTTGACAGCATTGATTTTCAGCTTTGACAGCATTGATTTTCAACCTGACAGCAACATTTTTCAGCTTGACAACACTGATTTTCAGCTTTGACAGCAACTGGAACGTGACAGCAACAGTTTTAATTCACTTAGACAGCACCATACAGTTTTTGCTTCGACTTTGATCATCAAACAGCAGCAAAGAGCAGCAAACAACAGCTTAATTAGCTGCTTAGCAGCTAACAACTGCAACGACTTAATCAGCTGCTTAACAACAGCAGTTTTCTGATTTTTGCTGCACGAAACAGAAGCTTAATGGCATCAGTTTCTGCGTAATTTCAGCAGCTTAAACTTGGGTTGGACAACAAACAATAGAAGAATAGTTCATATATAAATAGAGATAAGATGAACAATAAGAACAATCATAAAGAAACTCATCTCATATTCATTTATAAATAATATGGAGGAGAAAATATGAAGAACACCACACTTTACATTTAGATGACTCTCATGAGAATAGTCTTGTGTGTGTTTTTGTGTGTGACTTCTAAAACCCTCTCTCAAATGATAAATGAAACCCTAAACTTCTTTTTAAAGGGTCCATTTACATTAAAAGGCTCAAGCCTCACCACCTAAAAAGCCCATACACTCTTTCTTTATAAAACATTTAATTAAATTAGGAGTTAATTTAATCACAATCTCCCCCTAATGTTTTATAAAGAAAGCATTATCTTATAGTCTCCCCCTTGCTTTCTTTAGAAACTTTGGCTTTCCGTTCTTCGAGTCTTCAAAGCATCACGAGCTCCCCCTCAAATGTAGGCTCATCTTCTTGAAAAACCGAGACAATTAACCCCATTTTGTCTAGTTTTCATGACTCAACTTCACTGTTGAGTAAGCATTCAGCACCGAGCATTAAACATGAATAACAGAGGAGTGAGTGACAATCAATATGTCACAATAGCAGCATGAAACCGTGAAGAACCGTCGAGAGAACACCGTTCTTGAAAGTGGAAAGAGCATGAATTAAATGCAATGCTTTCGGTCCAGCACCTTTCAGCAGACTTTGAAGCTGATATAGGCATATCAGCTCACATAATTTGAGAATACTCAGAACATCAAAGTCGTGCGTCTGTGAATTATCTTTCCAATGTAACTGGACTCGTGTCAATTGGAGCACCGAGTAAGAAGTTGTGCGCATGTTTCTGAAGCAGCGCAAAGCTGTCAAACAAACTGAAAAATTTCAGGCTCCGGGATTTTGGCTTGTTTTGATTTCTGGACCAACGACCTATAATAAACATGCTTGAGTCTGCCTCTGGTCCTTCTGGTCTCTGTTCTCGAATTTGAGATTTTGATCCAGAGAGCCTCTTGATCAAGCTCTGGATTGGCTACTCTTGATGTCCATAAGAGCATCTCTGAACAGACTTTCAGAGGCACTGTATTTGTACATGTGTAGCCTCTGATGTGATCAATAGAGCGAGCTTCTGATCAGTCTTTCAGAGGCTCTGTGATCTGCCTCTGTGCATCCGGTTTACACAAAATTTTGTTGCACACATCAACATCTTTACCTCACTTGACCCCGTATCGATCCATCTTCTGAACCATCTTTTTGACAGCATGAGAACATCTCTGAAAAGTCATTGATTAAGCTCTCTGCAACATTTTCATCTAATCAGAAGCATCTGCATATTTCAAAATTTGCTCCCTGATTAAGCTTAACAACTTGACAGCTTTGATTTTCAGCAACAACAACAATTTTCATCTTGATAGCAAGTTTTCAACTTGACAGCATTGATTTTCAGCTTTGACAGCAATGTTTTCAACTTGACAGCATTGATTTTCAGCTTTGACAGCATTGATTTTCAACCTGACAGCAACATTTTTCAGCTTGACAACACTGATTTTCAGCTTTGACAGCAACTGGAACGTGACAGCAACAGTTTTAATTCACTTAGACAGCACCATACAGTTTTTGCTTCGACTTTGATCATCAAACAGCAGCAAAGAGCAGCAAACAACAGCTTAATTAGCTGCTTAGCAGCTAACAACTGCAACGACTTAATCAGTTGCTTAACAACAGCAGTTTTCTGATTTTTGCTGCACGAAACAGAAGCTTAATGGCATCAGTTTCTGCGTAATTTCAGCAGCTTAAACTTGGGTTGGACAACAACTTTTGAATTTTGCAATCTGTTGGCTGTTAACTTGCTGTCAAATACTCTGGAATCCCAGAACCTGTCTGGAACATCATAGCTGAATCGATTTTCTGATCTCTTTTGATGTAGAAACAGAAAAAAAATCTGCTGCACGTATAACTTTCTGCGTATGACAACAGCAAACAACAGCTTTCTGTGTTAAGCCAATAGATTTAGGACGACAATAGGTGCTAAACAAGTTTCAGATATCTCTGATCGAGCTCTGAATGTATACCGAGGCTCTGGACAGCAAACAACTTCTGTAGAACCAAGCTCTGTCAAATGTCTGTCCACAAATCTGATAAGCTCTTCGGCAGCTTCTTGAGAAAATCAACAAAGTTCTGATAAGCTCTGTGATAAGCTCTGATGTCTCTGAAAAATCAACAGAGCTCTAGACAGCTTCTGTCGACGAGCAGAGCTCTGATAAGCTCTATAGACAGCCTTTGAAAAAAAATCAACAGAGCTCTGGTAAGCTCTATCAATTACCTCTGGTCTTTTCAGTCTTTGAAAATTCAACAGATCTCTGTGAATTTTCTTAGAGCTATGCCTCTGTTGCGACATCTGATAATCTCTGTACAGCATAATCTCTGATCACAACATCTTCTGTGATATGCTTCTCTTTCTGCTACAATCGTCTTAGACAACAGTTAGGAATTTTCTGCATACGGTCTGACTTCTGGGACCTCTGCAAACTGAACTTTGCACCTAATAAGCCCAAACAACTGCTTAATCAGATTTTTGTTGCACAAAACAGCAGCTTAACATGCTTCTAATAATAAGTTCTGCTGTAGATCTTGAGCGCAACAGCCTCTGGTTAAGTCGGATAACCACAGGGGCTCTATGCAGCACCTTCTGTGGACACAACAGTAGGTCTGATCTGCACGTAAGAAGCATGAAATCTGGATGGCTCACAATCTGTTGCGCCTATACAAAACAATGCATAATTTCCAATGGACAACATGATCACATAATTGAAATTTAGGATGACATTCAAACTATGTTGTGTCTGTGTTAACATAAACTGTCGTACCAGCACCAAATCTTTTGTACTGTTGCTACACATTTTTGACATAGACAGCAACAAACATCAGCTTGGACTGGAATTCTGCAAGTTCAATCAGCACTGCACAAAACAACAGCTTAATGGCTGCTGTAGCTTAACATCATCACAGCTTAATCAGCAACAGCAAAACAGAAGATAAGAATCCATATCCGAAGCAGCATAATTCTGGATTGTCTTAAGATGTGCAGCTTCTGACAATCTTAACACCGAAACAGCAGCTTAATCAACTTTATATGGCATCTGGACTGCAGCTTTTGGTGTTCTGTCGAATGGTCAGCAAAAAAATGATTACAGCAGCTGCATCAGATTCATAGCAGCTTAATCAGCTGCTTAAGAGTCTTCTGTAAGTTGCTCCTGGACTACACAACAGCTTAACAGCACAGACATATTGAGTAATCTGTTGCAGACGTGTGCATTTGAACAACAACCTATGGACAACTAGATCTTAGTTTTTTTTAAACCCAGTTCATAACTCCGAACATATATCACAGATCTGCATGTTTGAGACTGCTGTCGTTTTGATCTTCTACACAGCTCTATATTGCTTCTACATCTGTGCACATCTAGATTAGTATTCACTCTTGATAGATCTGCAGATCCATCTCTGGACAGGGCTTATTCAGATCTGAATAATCTGAGTGAAGTATGGATCAACAGTTTCTTCTGCTAATATTTTGATTGACAGCTTCTACAAAAAGCACTGTAGCTTCTGAGGTTCAGTACAGAGCTGTACATCTTCTGATGCTCTGTCCAAAACAACAACAACCTCTGATGTGATCAACAGAACTCTGATGTCTCTTATCATCAACAGAGCTCTGATAAGCAAAATCTTTGATGTTACTGAAAAAAGTAACAGAGCTCTGATAAGTTCTGTTGATGATCAGAGCTCTGATAGACTCTGGATTGTCTCTTCTGCTCTGATAGACTCTGGACTGCTTCTGCGTGTAATCGAACAACGTTCACTGCAGAGAGCATCTACACGTGAACAAAGCTTCTCAGCAGTCTCTGAAAAAAAAATCAACAGAGCTCTATGAATTTTCTCAGAGCTCTGTGATATGTCATATCTTTCTGCTTCTGAACGTGGATAGCAGCCTCTGTTGAACAGCAGTAAATTCCGACCCTCTACTCCCATAACAGCTTCTGTGAAGCTCAAACAACAGCATCTTTCTGAACAATTTAGCAACAACAATGCAGCAAGCTTTTTCGAACATCAGTATCAAACAGTAAACTCCCAACAGCTTTCTGTCATAACACCAAACTATGACAACAACTTTCTGTTGGATTTCTTGATTGTGTTGCAAACTGACAGCAATTTTCTTTTCGTTTAGAACCAAACAGCAACAAATTGACAGCTTCTTTGTGTGGACAGCACCATGTAATCAGCTGCACATTTGAAATGGACAACTATTTCAACACATCAGCTTCTGTGACATCTCTGCATATTGAAATCAAGCTCTGATCTGCTATGTACAACTTCTAGACACAGATCATCTGCACATAATACACAAGTCTGCACGTTTTTAAAAAGAAGCTCTGATTTCTATGGATAGTTCACTTCTCTTCACATGAACAGATAGAGAAGACACAGATCTGGAACATCATTCTATCAACTTTGGATCTGCATACACTCGAATGGGCAGCTATGAACAACTTTTCTGCTATGTATCAGCAACATATGAAATATGTCTCAAATCAAACAGCAGCACCATGTTTGGACTTTCTGAGGAACCCTACAACCTTATAACTCTCATAGAAAATCATCCTTATCAATCCATAAACCAACTCAGCCTTGTCTATTAAAACATTGAGTACCAACTTCTTAAATTAACAAAAAATTGATACACATGGCCGTTGGTTTCCAAAATTCACAAAACCTTTGGTGTTGAAAATAAGACGATCTCTATAATATTTAGAACAATGAGTGCAAATGCTCAGATCTCTAATTGATCAGGTCAGAAAACTGATTAGAAGCACTCAAAATTATAAAAACTTTTCTGATCCTTCTTTGAAAAATGTAGCACAACACCAAATCTTTCTCAGACAATTTTTTCAAGACCCAAATGAATTTGTTTTTCTTTTAAACAATTATGAGCAACGGAATATAAACAAAATTTGGGTCAAAGAGAGTCCAATCTTGGGTTTAAATAATGGTCAGATCAAAAATCAACAACCTTACTACCAAGATGCCAAAAAGAAATGATATGGACTTAAGCACACACAAGGATGGGATCGTAGATCAACCATCTACTTAGTGCTATCAACTATTAAACCAACGTATTAAATCTGATCAGATTTGATCCAAACAGAACCAAATCTTCACTTAGGCATTTCATCAAACATGTGGTGTGCAGACTCAGATTTTGTGAAGAGAAACACTAATTTTCTGTCAAAACTTATCCAAATCTTATTGAAATCAAATATTGGATTTCCAATAAGCACCAAAACAACAAATAAATCATCAAATCTTCTACTGTTGCCATAGATGACGGTTTGAAGAAGAGTTTCTTCAATCCAGCTTTGATACGAATTGTTGGTCCCATTTTGGACAGACAAACAATAGAAGAACAGTTCATATATAAATAGAGATAAGATGAACAATAAGAACAACCATAAAGAAACTCATCTCATATTCATTTATGAATAATATGGAGGAGAAAATATGAAGAACACCACACTTTACATTTAGATGACTCTCATGATAATAGTCTTGTGTGTGTTTTTGTGTGTGACTTCTAAAACCCTCTCTCAAATGATAAATGAAACCCTAAACTTTTTTTTAAAGGGTCCATTTACATTAAAAGGCTCAAGCCTCACCACCCAAAAAGCCTATACACTTTTTCTTTATAAAACATTTAATTAAATTAGGAGCTAATTTAATCACAAGACCCCCGATTCTAATTGAAAGAGAATATGAGCAATGGAAGGAAAGGTTTGAGGATTTTCTTGAGCGACAACAAAATGGATTACACTTGCTAGATTCGCTTAAAAATGGTCCAATGAAACCTGTATATAAAGATGTTCGAGTTCTGAATGCACCAGATGCAGATCTTAGACTGGTTCCCCTTACCGACTACAATGTTGATCAAAAGGCTAGATATGATGCAGATAAAAAGGCAAGATCGTATGTTATCATGGAGATTCCAAATGAGGTGTTCAACAAGATTGATAGCTACAAGGATACTGCAAATAATATGTGGAGACAGTAAGAGAAGATGTTGCAAGGGTCTCAGATTGGCAATCAGATGAAAATAACTTTGTGCATAAACAAGTATGAAGAGTTTAGTTCTAAGGAGGATGAAACATTATATCAGACTTATGACATATACATAATAATACTCAATGAGCTTAGTAAGAACAAGGTAAAAAAGGATCTAATTGAGATAAATGTTAAATTTCTTAGCATCATACAACCCGAGTGGAAGAGTGTTTCTAGGAAAATGAAACAAAATCCTAGACTGTCTACCATGCCATTACACGAACTGTATGAGACTATGTTGCAAGATGAAGAGGAAATAGAAGAGATAAAAGAGGAGAAGAATAAGAAAAAGAAGAAAGAGATCTCTCAAGAACCAATTGCACTTCAAGCCGAGAAGCAAACAAGCAGTTTTTTGTCTGATGATTCTGGTTGGTTTGATTCTGGTTACAAGGGTAATATTTCTGATGATGGTGCTGAGTTAGAGCAAGCGATGATTCTACTCACAAGACACTTTCAGAAGAGATTTTACAAACCACCGTCATCAATCAACAATCTGAGGTATACTTCTGGTTCGAAAAAGATTGAGAATAACAATTATGAGAGGAAACCGTTTGGAGAACAAAGGTTTGAGAATACTGATAAGAGATTGGAGAAAGTTGAAGGTAAGAAGGTGTTTGTGGATGTGGAGAAAGAGTTTGAAGAAAAGAAAGGAGTGGAGATTCAAAAGTGTTACAACTGTGGAACTCCCGGTCATTATGCAAGGGATTGTCGGAAGAAAGTGGTCAAGAATTCTGATTATTACAAACAGAAGTTGCTATTGGCAAAACAGAAGGAAGATGGAATAGCTCTTTTGGGGGAAGAAGAATATTGGCTTGACCATTCAGATGATGAGGGAGAAAAGGAAGAACATGCCAACATGTGTCAAGCAGAATTCAATTCTGATGACGAGGACAATTCTGACACTACAAAACAGGTAAATTCCTTTCCCTTACCTGAACCGACAGATCATGAAGCAATTGAATTGCGTAATGAACTGAATGATACACGAAATAAATTAGCATTTTCAGAAGATGAAAAGGCTAATCTATTAAGTGAGTTCAACATAATGATACCAAGAGTTCAAGAAGTAAGAGAAACTCTAGCATGTGAAAGAAAGAAGAATAATGACTTAAAACAAAAGATTGATGATGTTGAACTTGAGAAACAAGAAAAATGTTCTGAAATTAAAACTCTCAAGTCTCAACGTAATCAATTTGAATCAGAAAAGTCAATTCTTGATTCTCAATTATCTGAATTGAACAAACAAATCAAAGACATAGAAACAAAGAATAATGAATGTGAATTATCTTTGACAAATCTTTCAAATCAAAATACAGAATTTTTAAACAAAATCGAAAATTTGGAAATGAAGCTGTATTTGAGAGGTCAAACTGAACAAACAATTTTCATGAACAAGCCAAGACTTGTAAACAATGTCAATAAGTATTGGGGACTTGGTTATGAAAACCCAAAATATCTGACCAAAACTATCATTGCATTACCAACAATGTATAACTTTGAATGTTTAAGATATGCACGATATTGGCCCGATTTTGAAATTCCTTGGACTGGTGAAAAGGAAACACAAGAAGAGGAAGAGAGAAAAAGGTCATTAACATCTCATATACAACTTCCATTTTGTTATACTCATGAGACGTTGAAGACTCTCGACAATCTAAATAGACCACTTCCAAACAATTATTTTGACATTTGTGCTACAAAGCCAATTGCTAACAATCAAGTGTTTGAAACTAAGAAATATGTTCCTACATTGGTTCTAGAAGGGAGAATTGTTGAACTTGAAATCTCCATTGCAGAACAAAGGATCAAATTTGAATATGAAAATGATCTCCTTTCAACTGTTTGTTCAAATAGTTTTAAGGAAATGTCATCTAGTTTCAAAGACGAGGTGAAAAGGAAACTGTTAAAATTGAACATTCTTTGATCAAAAAGTTTTCCGAATCAACAAAGAGCATCTTTGATGCTAAACAAAAGATTGATAAAAAATGTATCAAACTTTCTAAGAAAGTGGTGGATCTTGAGAATATTCTTCTCTCCGAGCATACACTTTTGGAAAATGAGAAAGTCAACTTTATAAATCAAATCAATTCATTTCAAGAGAAGTTGACTGATTTGTTAAAAACAAAAACTGATTTAGAGATTGTCTTAGAAAATGAAAGAAAGGAATTTGCTTTGAAAAACTGGTTCAATCTTGAGGAAAGCAACTTTCTTAAAGAACAAAATTGTGAACATTCTCAAAAAGTGATGACATTGGAAAAATCTTTGAAAGAAGGAAAGATTAATACAAGGTCTGGTTTTGAAAATACTTTCAATCTTGAAAGAGCACAGTTTGAATTTGAGAAAATCAGTTTCGAAAAAAACAAGCTTATGAAATGAGGATAATTGAGCTTTCTCAAGATGTGGATGAGTTAGAAAAGGAATTGGCAAAAGAACGAAAAGAAAATGCTTTCAAAAGATGGAATACACCAGAGTCTACTAAGGATTTTGATGTTCACAATGCCGATTCTGATTCTGATTGTGATTTTGAGCCTAATGATCAAGTTTTCGAAACAAAGTCAATGCCAAAAGATAATGATAAAGGAAAAGATTGTTCATTTGATTTCTCAACAAAGCTTCCGGACCATACTAATTTCATCATTACAAATGAAAAACCTTCAAGTACTTTTTGTAAAGGTGAATGTTCAAACACGAAAGAACCACCTTTAGAGAAAAGAAAGAAGAGTAAACACTCAAAGATAATTCAAGTTCAAAGTTCGAATGATTCTAATTCTAAATCTTTTGTTATTTCAGTTAATCTTGTGAATCCGAAGGAGAAAGCGCAAGAATGGCGGGTGTAATACCCCGGGTAAGTTCGTTAGTGAAATTCTAATTCCGTTAAATTATTTAACTCTATAATTGATGTTTTGGGTAAGTTTAGGTGAAATTATAAGTTTAGGGGTGTTTAAGTCATTAGTGAATAGTTCAAGGTCCACTTGGTATTTATGGGTTGATATTATCATCTTAGACATTCAGATATTATCATAACTCAGCAAAAAACATTCAGTGTGTGTGTGTGGGTTTTGAGAACAAAAGAATTAGAAAGAAAGGTTTGGTGGCTAGGGATTCAAATTGGTATACTTGGAAGAGTTTTGAGGTATGTTTCCTTTACAATTTATGTTTGAAATTGCTAGTAGATAGTTTTTATCGGTGTAGAATCAGTGATTTCATATCTGGGGTTGATTCAGTCGGTTTCTGGGTAAAAAGGACCAAACCGACAGAGGTTTCCGGACACATGATGAATGTGTCCGGGTAGTTTTGTTGATAGTGTCCGGTAGTTTCTTCATGCAGGTGTCCGGACGAATCTTGCATCCGGTAAGTTCCTCTTTTCATTAAGTTTCCGGACGAATTTAGATACCGGATGGAGTCCGGATTACTGTGGTTTCCGGATGACGTCCGGATTGGACATTGTGTCCGGAAAGTTGGGGTTGTCCGGTGTTAGGTCTAGAGTTTTGTCAAAAACACAAGTGTTGAGTTCTGAGTAAGAAGACTAAAGAAGACTCAGAAGACTCAGAAGTTCTGAGTAGAAGACTCAGAAGTTCTGAGTGAGAAATCTCAAAAAGATTCTAAGTGTTGGATTCTGACTAGAAGGTTCAGAGTTCTGAGTAGGAGACTCAGAACTTCTGACTATGAAGACAAATGTTCTGAAGCGCTTATTCAGAAGTATGTTCAGAATTCATATCTTGGGATATTCTCTGTTATATTCAGTTACTAATTAGGACATGTGTAATTGTTCTATTAGTCTGTTTCTCATATGTACTGTAGCTTTAGCTTTTCTCTACAGTATATATAGTGTTAGCAACAGTTTGCTAAAATATCTTTGATATAATCTTTGGTGAATCCATTTAGAGAAAAATTCATTGTAATATCTTGTAATTCACAGATTGTTAATAAATCATATGACCAGTTGCTGTGAATACGATCTTAATTGTTCATATTTGATTGTAAGAGTGTATCCTGGACTTTCAATTGGTATCAGAGCCAATCAACAAACAAATTCGTCCAAGAGTGTGTTTGATCGCGTTCTTGAAGTTTCTTGATCAATTCGACAATTGATTCCGTTGCTGCTAACAATTCTTGAATTCCTAACAATTCTTGAATTCGTTTCTATCATTGATTCAAGAAATTTGAATTTGTCTTTCTGTTGAATCGATATCTTACAATCAAGTCATCCAAAGATTTTCTCTCTATGCTGATTAATTCTCGAAATTAAACAGAGATCACAGGTATGTTTTCGAAATTCTTGATTGGTTTCTGGATCAAAGTGATTATATCTGCTGCATGTTGATTAGTACTCAAATTTTTTGTTGAAAAGAAGATTTCATTAATTCATGTACTCTAACTGTTTGATGAAATGCATGTGACAGATTTGATTAATTCTTGCATGTTCTAGATTTGTGTTGATTCTCATTTTTGATCATAATTCATAGTTGATATTCGAATTTGTCATTTCATCATGCCTGAGATTATTGAAGTTTTTGTGAGACCTGCAATTTCTATAACCAGTTCAGACAATTTACAAAAATTAAGTCCTGTAAAAGCAAAAGAAACAATTTCTGAACCAAAAACTGAGATTGTTCATTTTGAAAGCAAGATTGCTAATCTTCAAGCAAAACAAGACGAATATGCAAAAGTTATAAAGATTTTGCAAAAAGAGAAATCTGATTTTCTAAAGGATTTTGAAAAGGTTCAAGAAAACATAAAGTTGTTAGAAAAAGAGAATGTTGATTTGAAAGAGAAAGGCAATTTTAGAAGAAAGATGTTGACAGAGTCTGAAAATAGAATCAAATCATGTGAAATGAAAAATTGTCAACTCTTGAAACAGATCTATGATTTTGAACAAGTTCTTATACTTGAAAGAGTGAAATTTGAGAAAGAGAGAAGAGACTTTCAAACTGAGAGGAAAGGTTTTGAAACAAAGTCTGTTGAATTATCTTTGAAAATTTCTGATTTGGAGAAAATTCTTGCAAAAGAAAGAAAAGAGTTTGAATGCAAGAAAAATGTTTTTCAAAAAGAAAAGATTGGTTTTGAGAAAAAGAAAACAGGAATGTTAAATGAGTTTTCTGTAAAAATCAATGAGTTGGAGAAAGAGTTAGAAGATGGAAGGAAAGAGACTGAAAAGAAGAAGGTAAATGGCTTTAAAGAAAAATGCTTAAAAGATGAGTTTGAGAAGGAAAAGAAAGTTTTTCATTTGAAGATAAGGAGGCTTATTAAGAAATTATCTGATTTATCAACTAAAATCATGATAGAGAGGAAGTCCAAATCTGATTTGCAATCAAGGTTTGATTTGAATGTTAAAAAGTTTAGGGAATTTGAAACGAAAGTTGTGGACAAATCAAATCATAGTTCAAAAGATCAGATTCGTTCTTCTAATCTGTTTTATGATTCTGCTATTGATAAATCTTATAATTGTTCTTTTAAAACGATAAAAATGGAATGGAGAGTTAAAGGAACAACTTCCAAGAAAGAAGTGCCAAAATCAAAAGTTCCTAATTCAAATGTCAAGAAGAACAATACATTTCAAAGAAAATCTTTTGTTAAACCTGATGTGATTTATTCTGTAAATCAATTAGTCAGAGTTGCACAAAAGAAACTTTGTTGTTCATATTGTGGGACTAATGATTTTGTGAACAAGAATTTTATTCAGCACTGGTATGGTTCTTATAGAATATCTGCATATGCTACTGCACCTAACAAACCTGGACCCAAGTTCATATGGGTACCAAAGTCAACTTAATCTGTTTTGCAGGTTATTCATGTGTAGAGTTGAATGATAATACTGACACATGACTTAAAACCGATGCTGTGCTTAAATTGAGAATCTTGACTTTTGGATAATTCAGTCCAAAACTCGATCTGAATGTAATTATGGATTTCTGATTCATATAGATCAATTTGTTGATCTTGAAGATTTTTTTTGAAAAAGTTCTGTTTGCTATGAGGTTATCGAACTCATAGATGTGAGTGTTTTTCGTAGAAAACATTTCTAGAGAATGTGTTCAGAATCACATTTTAAGCAACCCTGCAAATTTTGGTTGAAAAATTCTGATTTTTGAGCAAGTTATGGTGATTTGAAGTTCAGAATGTTCAAAAATCACAAAATCCAAACATTTTTCTAAGGAATTTTCTCTGGATAGTTTTATCAGAATTCTGACTCTCTTACTCAGAAGTTCTGACTCTATTACTCAGAATTCTGACTCAACTAATCAGAATTTTGAACAAGTTACTCAGACTTCTGACTCTACTACTCAGAATTCTGACTCAACTAATCAGAATTCTGACTCTGATACTTAGAATTTTGAGCAAGTTACTCAGAATTCTGACTCTTCTAATCAGAATTCTGACTCTACTACTCAGAATTTTTTTTTTGATAACTAATGAGGAATCATCGTAGATGATTACCAAAATCTCTTGATTTTGCAGGATTATCTTGATTTCAGAGGAAGTATTGACTCAAAATTTGATCTGATTGTTTCAAGATAATGTTCAAAACCCGTGATTCAACGTTTTAGGTTTTTGAACATATCAGTTCAAAACCCGTACTTAAATGACAATGGCTTCTGAATAATTCGGTTCAGGACCCGTACTTCAGAGACTAAGACTTCTAAACAAATCAGTTTAGAACTCATACTTCTCAGGTGATATCCTTAACTGTCATATTTTCTGTTTCAAGGAACAAGTGGTGAAAGGTAACATTGTATTATGTTTTATTTCTATTGCTTTGAATGTTTGAATCTTAACAATTTAATTCAATGATATGATTTTTTTTAATTTTCATTCAATGAATAAATGTGTGTCAAAAAGTGATTTTACAAGTATTTTGTATTATCTGAGCTATATTTGTTTCAACTTTCACTTCTGAATTAAATCGAAAGGTAAGCAAAACATGAATGAAATTATGCCGAATGCTCAATGTTATGAAATCTATACTTATATAGAATATAATGTTCAAAAAGCCTAAATGTCAGAATGTTGGATGGAAACAAAAATATGGGGGAAGTACTACGTTTTAGTACCAAGTGATTGAGATGAAATATAAATATATATAAAATCATTTAGTTTGAAAGTTTGTACCTGTGGCCTTTCTGGTTTGGGAGAGTAAGTCCTAAGGGGTGCTCGACACCTAGTCCCTAAGATCAACTAGTCTGGGATCGGCTGACCCAAATCCTGCAATAGAACCAGATAGAAAGCCATGTTCTACTGGTACAAATGGGTTTAAGATATATCGATGTGGCCTTTCTGGTTTGGGAAATTAAGTTCCATGGGGTGCTTGTCACCTAGCACCTAAGACCAACTGGTCTGGGATATGCTGACCCAAATCCTGCAATAGAACCAGATAGAAAGTCATGTTTAACGATGTATCTTATTCTTAGTAAACTTTTTGATTAAAAGATGCCAATGTGCACAAAATTAAAAGATGTCAATGAGCACAAAATTAAAAGATGTCAATGAGCACAAAATTAAAAGATGCCAATGAGCACACATCTCTTTAAACTTTGGGAAAATACAAAGTCGCAATAAACTTTTAAATTTGTGAAAATCCTGATTTTGGACAAATAGTGTGAGTAGAGCAAAGTATTCGTATATGTTTTTAGAATTTCATATGCTTGAAGCTAATCATATTTCGTATGCTAAGCACACCAAATAGATTTAATAAAGAGATTGAAACTGAACATTTTTAACTTGATATGCAATGATGACTTGTATTTGAATCCAAACACATGCATTTGATTTCATTTGATTGAAAAATCTGATAAATTTCATTAAGTTGGATTTCTTTTGTAAAATTTTCAAATGATCAAATGTTAGTAGTTATCAAGTGTAGTTCAGTGAATCTTATTTTTCTTGTATAAATGTTTTCATTAAAGCACTATATTTGAAATGAATAATTTTAATGAAATATATGCATACTTTCAGGGGGAGAAAACAAATTGCTCCATAATTCTTATTTTGAGGGGGAGCAAGGTTATTCATTAAGGAGGAGAAAAAGCATAGACTTCATTCGAAGACTCAGAAGTTCTGAGTAGAAGACTCAGAAGTTCTGAGTGAGAAATCTCAAAAAGATTCTAAGTGTTGGATTCTGACTAGAAGGTTCAGAGTTCTGAGTAGGAGACTCAGAACTTCTGACTATGAAGACAAATGTTCTGAAGCGCTTATTCAGAAGTATGTTCAGAATTCATATCTTGGGATATTCTCTGTTATATTCAGTTACTAATTAGGACATGTGTAATTGTTCTATTAGTCTGTTTCTCATATGTACTGTAGCTTTAGCTTTTCTCTACAGTATATATAGTGTTAGCAACAGTTTGCTAAAATATCTTTGATATAATCTTTGGTGAATCCATTTAGAGAAAAATTCATTGTAATATCTTGTAATTCACAGATTGTTAATAAATCATATGACCAGTTGCTGTGAATACGATCTTAATTGTTCATATTTGATTGTAAGAGTGTATCCTGGACTTTCATCCGGATTGGTTGTGTTGTCCGGAAAGTCCTGTTGTCCGGATACTTTTGTGGTTTCCGGAAACTTTAGTTGTTTGGTCATTTTTGAGAGTTTAGATGCTTTTGAGTATCCAGTAACCTGTATTTTGTTGACTCATGGTTAGGGAAGGAATGAGGACTGGATATACTGTGGACCCGACTTAAGTTCGGGCTTGGGGGAAATATTGAGGATAGAGTTATCTAGAGTTCTTAGCTTTAGTAAGTCTTATGTGTTTTATTTGGTAAAAAGATATTGTATCTGATTGTTACAGTTCCTGTGAATTCTGGGTAAAGGACTGAACCTGTTAAGAAGGCTTGGAAACGTATTGATAAACAAACAGGTGAGTTTTACTTCAAAATGTTTTCAAACTGGAATACATAAATGTGTGTATTGAATATGTGATTATGTGCTTATGTTTGAAATATAATATGTGGAGATGTATATTATATTTACATGAGTATTACACTATACGAGAGTGTGTTGGCCGGGCTTAGGACCGGTGGTGTTGGCTGTAATATTCGTACAGCGGTGTTGGCTGTAATTGTCGTACAGTGGAGTTAATTTATTAGTTGGCTTGCAACCAACTAATATGGCCATGGGAATGAGACAGGAAAAGTACACGATGCGTGAGTTATGATTGGTATTTATCTTTTGTGATATATATATGGTATTTGTGCAAATGGTTTTAAAAATGACAGGGATTTTCTCACTTAGACCACTAGGTCTAACCCACATTTTGGTTTAAAAATATGTATTCCATGTCATGGATTGGGTAAGAACAAGTGAATAGAGAACTCGGTGGCTAGCTTTTGGGAAGACTTATATGTTGAAGACTATGATGTGTTTTGCGTTTATAACCTTGTTATTAGATATAATGTATTTAATTAGCGAAAAGTTGTAATGGAATACCTTATTTTGGATTGTAAAGACTAAGGGACCGTATTTGTTATATAATGTATCTTTGTTATGTAACGACGTTATGAAATATATGTTATTTGTTGTATGTTTGGGATCCGGGTTGTTACAGATGGTATCAGAGCCCTAGTTTAAGGGATTTAGGTATTCGTATCTGTACATAGACTTAAACTGCATGTGAAGTAGGATGTCCCTATTATTTTAGAACCTTGGGATGATTAAGTATAAAAGGTAGAAGGAACATCATGTAAGGTAATTTCATATTACACCTGGCCAGTGTAATTGTGATCTTACAGGTACATGTTTGAACTAGAATACCTTGTTATATGGGGTATGTGCTTATGTGTATATTAACCTTGTTTGAATCAACAGAATGGCAAGTGGTACTAGACAAACGAATCGAGGGGGAAGAGGAGATCATGATAGAACAAATCCAACAGTTGGGGTAAGAGGAAGAGGGGGAGAAAGAGGTAGAGGCAGAACAGGCGGAAGAGTTCAACCGCGAGGTACTGAATTTGTAACAAGGGACGATCTAACAGCTGAAATGGGAAGGTTACAAGCAAATATTCAAGCCATGTTTAACCAGACTCGTAATACTGAAACGGAAAGACCAGATCCTAACCTGGAAGATGAGATGCCTATCACACCTACTGTCGTACCAGTAATGAAAAAGTGTGATTATAAAATATTTCTCAGTTGCAAGCCTCCTACGTACTCAGGAGATCGGGATCCAGTGAAAGCTATGAAGTGGCTGAAAGAAATAGAAGCTATCTTCAAGACTAGTAAATGCGCTGAAGAGGATAGAGTACTTTATGGAACCGCAATGTTAAAAGGCGATGCTTTATACTGGTGGGAAGCTCATATTTCTTCGGGAGAGTCTGACATATATTCTACTTTCTCTTGGGAAGAATTTATTATAGCTTTCAAGAAACAGTTTTGTCCTCAAGCCGCAGTTAAACAATTGGAAGGGGAGTTTATGAACTTGCAGCAAGGGAATTTGTCAGTTCGGGACTACACCGCTCGTTTTCTGGAAAAGTCTCGTTTCGCGGAATACTACGTTGCCACGGAGGCAATGAAGATTGAAAGGTTTATCTTTGGGTTGAAAGCAGAAGTCAGAAGTTTTGTGATTGCTAAAGGACCAGAAACCTTCTCAGCCGCAGTAGATGCCGCGGAAACCGTGGAACAGGATAAAGGGAGGAACATTAGTGATAAAGGTATGGGAAAACGAAAGTGGGAAGGACCACCGTACGTGTCACACCCGCTAAAGCGGAAACACAGGATGTGCAACTCAAGTTTCATAGCAAGAGTTACAGGATTACACCAACCATCAAAATACATTCAAAAGATGAAGACATTGTCTTTTACAATCGTTTTTCAAAAGGGGAAATGACATAATTAAAAGATAATGAAGAAAGCTTCATCACGTGTAGCCTTCCTAGATCCCAACCTTAAAGCCATTCTCCTGAAAAGCATGTCAATGAAAAGGTCAACTAATGCACTAGTTGGTGAGATCACAGGTTTAATGAGTACAACATTGTTTATCATAGCAAAATAGTTTAAATCCGCACAAGTGGATAAGGCAACCGGTTATGAAAACACTTGGTCATGGAAATAGTATGTATTATGTTTAAGTAGTGAGCCCGTTACCCGACCTATATGACGGCCGCCCCAACGCATGTTCTATCGCCAACGATGCGTACGAACAACAATAATTATGCACTCAAACAAGCGCGACTTGTGAGTGGGGTGTCAACAAAATAGCGCTATCCATAATTACCAACGGCTCACACTCGTGAGTTAAACGGGTAACGTAGAGTCAAATGGGGACTTATGTACGATAGAGAAAAGCTCAAAAACTTACAACATGTGTAACCTATACATACCATAGAGCATAAAAGAGTATAGCAAAGTTTACATTTTCAAGAAAACGAGTTAACCGGTGCGTAAAGTAGTTGTAATAACGGCATGTTTTTCACTCCAAATATGTAAAATATTGAAAAAGGGACTGTGATAACTCACTTGATAAGCGATAGAATCCGGGAATCTCCCACAATGTAACAACCCGCAATCCCAAACATAGTTCATATAACATAAATTTCATAACGTCGTTATTTAACTAAGATACATCACATTACAACTTCGGTCCTTTAGTCATAAACAAAATACATTATTTCATTACAAACTTTTCTTTTGCTAAATACATTACAACTAATAACAAGACATGACTGTAAAACATGCCATAATCTTCAAAAACACACTTCTTCCAAAAGCTATCCATCGATTACCATTCCTACTTGTCCTTACTCGATCCACGACCTGGAATACATATTTTAAAACAAAATGACGGTTAGACCTAGCGGTCTAAGTGAGAAAACCCCTGTCCTTACACAATCATTATAAAATCCATTTATATGAAATCTTTTATATAAACACATATATATCATACGTAATTAAATACCAATCAAGACTCGTGCACTGTGTTCAATTCATCCTCATTCTCATTCTCATTTCCCCTGTCCATATCAGTTGGTTGCGAGCCAACAACACCGCTGTACGACAATTACAGCACCGATGTACAACAACTACAACACCTCTGTACAACAACTACAGCAAACACCGCCGACCATAATTTCGGCTAACATATATTCGTGTAGTGTAATGCACATATAAATACAATATATATCTCAACATATCATATTGTCATTTATGAACACCTAATCACATTATCTATCACCCTTTTCAATCTACACGTATATGTATTCCAGTTTAAAAACATTTTGAAGAAAAACTCACCTGTTTGCTTAACAACACTCTTTTCAGTCCTCCACAAAGAATTCTGCTTTCACCTTCGATTCACAGTATCTGAAACAATCATGTACAAATATTGTTTTACCACTTTGAACACATAGATCTTGCTAGGACTAATAGCTTTAGATAACTCTATCTAACTCTTATCCTCAATTGTCTTCCCCAACCCGAACTTAAGTCAAGTCCACAGTACTTTCGGTCCTTATTCATTCCCTATCCATGAATTAACAAGACACAGGCTACTGGACACTTAAAAGCATCTAAACTCATCAATTTGACCAATCAGCCAAAGTACCCGGAAACTACAGTTTATCCGGACAACACTACTTTTCCGGACAGCATAACGTTTCCGGACAACATGACTTTTTCGGACAACCTATACAATCCGGACGTCATCCGGACACCAAAGTAATCCGGATACTATTCGGTATCCAATTCTATCCGGAAAACATAGGAAAAAGGAAACTTGCCCGGATAAGGAAACTGTCCGGACACTAGCAAAAAGATTACCCGGACACTACCAACAAAACTACCCGGACACATTCAACCCGTGTCCGGACACCTCTGTCGATTTGTCCATTTTCGACCCAGAATTGACAGAAATCAATACCAGACATGGAATCGCTTATTCTACTCCGATAAAAACAATCTATAAGCAATTACACACATAACTTACAAAGGAAACATACCTGAATTTACTTCCAAATTCCCAATTGATGATTTAACATAGTTTCTCCTCCTTTCTCCTTTTTGCTCTCAATACATACACTGAATTTCTGTATTTTATGAAAATATCTGATTCCTACTAGATAATATCCAGCATAATTACCATCTCAGCCCTCAAACTTTCCATTAATGACCAAAACTCCATTAACTTATAATTTAACTAACTTTTACCCTAAACATACTATTATAAACATAATTAAATTTAATAATTAGAGGGTTTAAGTAACGAACTTACCCGGGGTATTACATCATCTCCCCCTTAAAAGAATTCCATCCCGGAATTCGGTTAGGCAAAAAGGTGAGGGTATTTGGTTCTCATTTCGGATTCTGATTCCCAAGTAGCATCCTGCCCTCTATGATGTCTCCACTGAACTTTCACTTGTCTGATCTCTTTATTCCGCAACACTTTAACTTTGTGGTCAACTATGGCTTCCGGTTCCTCCACATAATTCAGCTTTTCATCCACTCGTATATCTGGTAGAGAGACGGCCTGATTTGGCGTAACTAAACATTTCCAAAAATTGGAAACGTGAAACGCGTTATGAATCCTACTTAACTCTGGCGGAAGATCTAACCTGTAGGCCACTTCACCAATTCTTTCTGTTATTGCAAACGGCCCAATGTACCGCGGACTAAGTTTTCCTTGTTTCCCAAAACGTATAACTCATTTCCATGGCGATACTTTCAACATTACAAAATCTCCAACTTGAAACTCTAACGGTTTCCGACGTCGGTCAGCATAGCTTTTCTGTCTGTCTTGAGCCATTTTCAATCTGTCCCGAATCTGAGTAATTTTATCTGCTGTTAACTGTACTATATCTGGCCCCGCTAACTGTTTCTCCCCCACTTCGTTCCAACATAAAGGTGTTCGACATTTTCTACCATACAGAACTTCAAACGGTGCCGCTTGTATGCTGGAATGATAACTATTGTTGTAAGCAAATTCGATCAGCGGTAGATGTTTATCCCATGATCCCCCAAAGTCAATAATACAAGCCCGGAGCATATCTTCTAAAGTCTGGATTGTTCTTTCACTCTGACCGTCCGTTTGAGGATGATATGTTGTGCTTAACATTATATGTGTTCCCATTTCTTTTTGAATGCTTCTCCAGAATCTCGAAGTAAAACGACTATCTCGATCAGAAATAATCGAGATTGGTACTCCATGTCGCATCATTATTTCATCAATGTACAATTTGGCTAAGTGTTCCATCGAATCAGTTTCTTTTATCGGTAAGAAGTGAGCAGACTTCGTTAATCTATCAACAATCACCCAAATAGTATCAAATCCTTTCGGAGTTCTAGGTAGCTTGGTAATAAAATCAGTAGTGATCTGATCCCATTTCAACATTGGTATCTCCAGACGTTGTAACTGACCAAACGGCCTTTGATGTTCAATCTTTACTTTCTTACAAGTATCACACTTTTCCACATACTGAGCAATGCTTCTTTTTATCCCCGGCCACCAATAAAATTGTTTCAGATCCTTATACATCTTGTTCGTACCCGGATGAATAGAAAAACGAGACTGATGAGCTTCTTGTAGTACCCGATCACGTAACCCACCCATACGAGGCACCCAAATTCTGCTTCCCAAACATAATAACCCACGATCATCTTTTTCTAGCAATGCTGATACTCCCACTAATCTTTCTGACTTCAGATATTCTTCTTGAAACGCTTCTATTTGACACTTTTGCAAATCGTCAAAGATGTTCGGTAGCAGTTCAGCCCGTTGTGAAATAGCTCTTATTGTTCCACTCCTTTCCTGACAACTCAGTGCATCTGCTACCACGTTCGCCTTTCCCGGATGATAAAGGATTTCACAGTCGTAATCATTCACCAATTCCAGCCATCTTCTTTGCCTCATATTCAATTCCTTCTGATCGAAAAGATGTTGGAGACTCTTATGATCGGTAAATATTTGGCACTTAGAACCGTAAAGGTAATGTCTCCAAATTTTCAACGCGAAGACAACTGCTGCAAGCTCCATATCATGTGTAGGATACTGTTATTCATGGTCCTTCAGTTGACGAGAAGCATAAGCAATCACCTTTCCACGTCGCATAAGTACACATCCTAATCTTAGTTTGGAAGCATCGCTGTAGACAACAAAATCATCAGAACCTTCTGGCAATGCTAATATTGGTGCGCTGCAGAGTTTCTCTTTCAATATTCTGAATGCTTCATCCTGTTCTGCTCTCCATTCAAACTTTAGATTCTTCCGAGTCAGCTTAGTCAATGGCGTCGCGATTCGAGAGAAGTCTTTTAAAAATTTCCGATAGTAGCCAGCTAGACCCAGAAAACTACGTACTTCGGTTGGCGTCTTTGGCGGTTCCCATCTTTCAATCGCTTCCACTTTCATCGGAACTACTTGAATGCCTTTCTCTGAAACGACATGCCCCAGAAACTGAACTTCCCGCAACCAGGATTCACATATAGAGAACTTAGCGTACAACTTTTCTTTCTTCAGCAACTCCAGAATCAAACGAAGATGTTGTGCGTGATCCTCTTTGGATCGGGAATAGATAAAGATATTATCAATAAATACAATAACGAATTTATCAAGATACGGCTTACATACACGATTCATTAAATCCATAAAGGCAGCTGGAGCGTTCGTCAGTCCAAACGACATTACTAAGAATTCGTAGTGGTCGTACCTTTTACGAAAAGCAGTCTTTAGAACGTCTTCTTCTTTAACCTTCAACTGATGGTAGCCAGATCTGAGATCAATCTTGGAGAAATAACAAGCTCCAACTAATTGATCAAAAAGATCATCAATTCTTGGAAGTGGATACTTGTTCTTGATCGTGCGCTTATTCAGCTCCCGGTAGTAAAAACACATTCTCATTGAACCGTCCTTCTTTTTCACAAACAAAACTGGCGCTCCCCACGGCGAAGAACTAGGTCTGATGAAGCCTTTGTCGGATAGGTCTTGTAGTTGTGTCATCATATCTTTCATCTCTGTAGGTGCCAGACGATACGGTGCATGGGCAATAGGAGCGGCTCCAGGAATCAGATCTATACCAAACTCTACTTGTCTAATGGGCGGAAGACTATTCAAGTCTTCAGGGAATACTTCAGGAAATTCACTAACAATAGGGATAACTTCCAACTTAATCTTTTCAGGCCTACTAACTATCACATAGGCTAAGTAACTCGAGCAACCCTTGTTGACACATTTACGGGCTTTTATCATAGATATTAGGCTAGACTGATGATTCTTACGATCACCATAAATCACTACTGACCTCTTATCAGGTAAAACGACATTGATTATTTTCTTATCACAAACTATGTTAGCCTGATTCTCAGCTAACCAATCCATCCCTGCTACCACATCAAACTCGATCAAGGCTATAGGATATAGTTGTATCGGTACTCCATACCCCTCTATATTTATCACACATCAATCAAAAATTTCATTAACTGACACTTGGTTATCATTTGCAGTGTCTACCAGTAAGGCATGTTCTAACATTTTAGGCTCTAAATGCATGTGAGCAGCAAATGAAGGAGACACAAAAGATCGTTTTGCACCGGAGTCAAACAACACTTTAGCACGTATAGAGTTTATGAAAAATGTACCTGTAACCACATCCGGAGTTTCCTCCGCTTCTTTTGCTATCATTTGAAATGTACGACCCCTTGTTCTTGGTGGTTCTAGTCTTGGCACTACTAGTCTAACAACTGCTGGTCTCCCTGATGTACCACCCTACTGTATTCTTCCCCGCGGACAATCCGACTGAATGTGATCCGGAGAATTACACAAGAAACAAAGCCGCGTTACTGGACAGTTTTTAGCAATATGCCCTGTCCTCCCACACTTATAACAATTCCGAGGGTCAACTTGACAATTTCCTTGATGGACACGGTTGCACTTCGGACAAGATCTTTCTGTTGGTCGGAACGGCGGGCGGTTATCATATCTCTGAAATCTGGACTTCTTCGGGTCATACTGAGGTCCTTCCCATTTTCTCTTTCCCATACTTTTATCACCAGCATCCCTCCTATTATCCCACTCCACATTTTCCGCAGCATTTACTGCTGCTGAGAAGGTATCAGGTCTTGCTGCAGTCACTAACTTTCTAATTTCTGAATTCAATCCGAATATGAACCTTTCCATCTTCATTTTCTCCGTGGCAACATAATACTCTCCAAAATGCGACTTCTCTAGGAAACGGGCGGTATAGTCTCTGACTGATAAATTCCCTTGTTGTAGGCTCAGGAATTCCTCCTCTAATTGTCTAACTGCTGCTTGAGGACAAAACTGTTCTTTAAATGCCATTGAGAATTCGCCCCAAGTAAAGGTTGAGTATACATCAGATCCCTTGGAGTCAATAAGGGCCTCCCACTAATATAAAGCATTTGCCTTTAACATTGTAGTTCCGTATAACACCTTATCCTCTTCCGCACATTTGTTGGTTTTAAATACAGCTTCAATTTCCTTCAGCCAACGCATCGCCTTCACTGGATCTCTATCCCCTCCATAAGTTGGTGGTCACACCTTCTTGGTATTGAAGTGACAGTAGGTGTGATAGGTATCCGTCTTCAAAGTTAGGATCTGGTCTTTCCATTTCCGTATTATGAGTCTGGTTAAACATTTCCTAGATATTTGCCTGCAATCTTCCCATTTCAGCCGCTAAGTCGTCTCTCGTAACAAACTCTGTGCCTCGCCCCTGTACTTTGCCCCCAGTATTGCCTCTGCCTCTTTCTCCCCCTCTTCCCCTTCCTCCGGTTGTGGGATTGGTTCTATTCGAGTTTCCTCCTCCTTCCCGATTTGTTTGTCTCGTACCACTTGCCATTCTGTTGATTCAGACAAGGTTAATATACACATAAGCACATACCCCATATAACAAGGTATTCCAGTCCAAACATGTACCTGTAAGATCACAATTACACTGCCAGGTGTAATCTGAAATTACCTTACATGATGTTCCTTCTACCTTTTTATATTTAACATCCCAAGGTTCTACAAAAACAGGGACATCCTACTTCACATGCAGTTTAAGTCTAGGTACAAGTACTAATACCTAAATCCCTTAACCTAGGGCTCTGATACCATCTGTAACAACCCGCAATCCCAAACATAGTTCATATAGCATAAATTTCATAACGTCGTTATTTAACTAAGATACATCACATTACAACTTCGGTCCTTTAGTCATAAACAAAATACATTATTTCGTTACAAACTTTTCTTTTGCTAAATATATTACAACTAATAACAAGACATGACTGTAAAACATGCCATAATCTTCAAAAACACACTTCTTCCAAAAGCTATCCATCGATTACCATTCCTACTTGTCCTTACTCGATCCACGACCTGGAATACATATTTTAAAACAAAATGAGGGTTAGACCTAGCGGTCTAAGTGAGAAAACCCCTGTCCTTTCACAATCATTATAAAATCCATTTATATGAAATCTTTTATATAAACACATATATATCATACGTAGTTAAATACCAATCAATACTCGTGCACTGTGTTCAATTCATCCTCATTCTCATTCTCCCTGGCCATATCAGTTGGTTGCGAGCCAACAACACCGCTGTACGACAATTACAGCACCGATGTACAACAACTACAACACCGATGTACAACAACTACAGCAAACACCGCCGACCATAATTTCGGCTAACATATATTCGTGTAGTGTAATGCACATATAAATACAATATATATCTCAACATATCATATTGTCATTTATGAACACGTAATCACATTATCTATCACCCTTTTCAATCTACACGTATATGTATTCCAGTTTAAAAACATTTTGAAGAAAAACTCACCTGTTTGCTTAACAACACTCTTTTCAGTCCTCCACAAAGAATTCTGCTTTCACCTTCGATTCACAGTATCTGAAACAATCATGTACAAATATTGTTTTACCACTTTGAACACATAGAGCTTGCTAGGACTAAGAGCTTTAGATAACTCTATCTAACTCTTAGCCTCAATTGTCTTCCCCAACCCGAACTTAAGTCAAGTCCACAGTACTTTCGGTCCTTATTCATTCCCTATCCATGAATTAACAAGACACATGCTACTGGACACTTAAAAGCATCTAAACTCATCAATTTGACCAATCAGCCAAAGTATCCGGAAACTACAGTTTATCCGGACAACACTACTTTTCCGGACAGCATAACTTTTCCGGACAACATGACTTTTCCGGACAACCTATACAATCCGGACGTCATCCGGACACCAAAGTAATCCGGATACTATCCGGTATCCAATTCTATCCGGAAAACATAGGAAAAAGGAAACTTACCCGAATAAGGAAACCATCCGGACACTAGCAACAAGATTACCCGGACACTACCAACAAAACTACCC
The DNA here is from genome assembly GCA_033807775.1 of Saussurea involucrata. Lineage (NCBI taxonomy): Eukaryota > Viridiplantae > Streptophyta > Magnoliopsida > Asterales > Asteraceae > Saussurea > Saussurea involucrata. Next base: position 45,542,960 of record CM066314.1, on the reverse strand, counting down.
GGACACATTCAACTCGTGTCCGGACACCTCTGTCGATTTGTCCATTTTCGACCAAGAATTGACAGAAATCAATACTCCGATAGAAACAATCTTAAGCAATTACACACATAACTTACAAAGGAAACATACCTGAATTTACTTCCAAATTCCCAATTGATGATTTAACTTAGTTTCTCCTCCTTTCTCCTTTTTGCTCTCAATACACAAACTTACACACACTGAATTTCTGTATTTTATGAAAATATATGATTCTTACTAGATAATATCCAGCATAATTACCATCTCAGCCCTCAAACTTTCCATTAATGACCAAAACTCCATTAACTTATACTTTAACTAACTTTTACCCTAAACATACTATTATAAACTTAATTAAATTTAACAATAAGAGGGTTTAACTAACGAACTTACCCGGGGTATTACACACAAGTACTTCGAGATGATCCTACTTCAAACCTATGAACGTAAGGTCACTAGTGAGTTTTAATCTCAAAGGTTCGGTACTAACTATCCAAATCGTCATAAAAATGCCTTTGTTGTGATTTAAATATAATAAATCATAAAGAGTTACTGAAATTAGTAATCGTAACATATATACTTCATTCTTGTTAGGTTAACGTTATCGCAATCTCGCCACAATAAGTAACGAAAAGGGTCTAAAGAAGTTATATGTAATATATGTATATACCGCAATTTCATCATAAGAATGATAAAAAGGGTTCAAGACGTAAAGTTAAAGTATAAAAGGTGCATAACTTTATAAATGTATAGTACATATATATATTTATACATACCACAATTTCATCATAAAATGATGAAAAGGGTTTAAAGTATATAAATTGCATAATTATATGAATATATATAGCATATATATATATATATATATATATATTCCACAATTTCATCATAATATGATGAAATGGGATCAAGAGTATATAAAATGCATAAATATATAAATATATAGTGTACATATATATATATATATATATTCCACAATTTCATCGTAAAATGATGAAATGGGATCAAGAGTTAACTTTCAATCATAACAAGAAAATTATCCTTTGCTGTCCAGATTTTGGTGTGACTTTGTGTCCATTTTTGGATAACTTTCAGGTATAGTTAGGTCAAGATATTTTATTTCCAAGTGGTTTAATGAGTTAGGAAACTTTTGGCATAACTTTCATAATTTTTAGAAGTGTTTAAGTACGTGAAAAATATACTTGACGTAAAACTCGACAGAAAACGTTGCTGATTGCGCACTGTTTTTGTGAATACTGTTTGGTAGACGAAATCTTTGAGTTTTTGGGTGAAACCAGTTGGGTTTGAATCCTAACACATAAAAATATTTTCCAGAAAACGAATTACTTAATTTGGAGTAGTATTGAGTGAGATATGACATTTTGAAAAGAGGTGTGGAATCTGGCAGGAAGCTGTCAAAACCAGCCTTTGTGCACGTGCACCTATTTTTATTTGTCTTTTTATTTGAATTTCTTATTCCTCTTGCATGCAATCCGATTTGACTCATCCCCATACAAATAATTTCAGTTCTAAAACAGGGTTTTAACCCATTTAAACTACATGCATGCTATCCATCAACTCATCTTTTATAAAACTTTGAAAATGGTTCTTTTTGGTGTTTATGTCAAGATCTTCATCATAGATCATAAAATTGTGTATTTTTAGCTCATGCATGTTGGTTAAAACATGTTTTTAATGGATTTAAAGATCCACTCATGAAACCTTTGAATCAAAAGGTATGGATTTTTCAAGAAAACTACATGCATGTGTTTAAAAGTTCATCTTTGATCTTAACATGGGTTTGATTATGGATTCACCACCTTTTTACTAACATGCAAGTGTTATGGTGGTAAATCTACAAACATTAAGATGTGTAAAGATGATTTTTAACAATATTAAAGAAATGTAGAAGAAGGTGAAGAACATTCATAAGAAAATGCAAGAAATGAAAATTTAGACAAAAGAGAGTGTGTGGATTTAATCCAATACATTTGTATTTACCTTGAACACTTTTATCTCTTTGAAAAGAGGTGTTTAGAGGCTGAATTTGTGGATGAAGGTGGATGAAGATTTGATGAAGATGGATGCAGATGGAGAGAGAAAGAAGAGAGAATTCTTGTGTGAGAATTTAGAGAGAGAATGAAATGTTTTGTAAATGAATTGTGATAGCCAAAAGAAATACATAAGTAGTAGAGAGGGGGGGGGGGGCTCTCCATGGGTTGGGGGGGGGGGGGGGGTGTTGATAAATAAAAATGTCTAATCTTGTCTTTTTGATTTATTTTTAAACAAGAAGTATTTTCTTTTAAATTTTAAATAACATATTAATTATATAAAGGTAAAGTATTTATATAATTTAGTTGAAATAGATTAGGTTACTAATTATATATATATACTTGTGGTATAATTGTAGCTTAAGTTGGAATTTTATGAGATTTATGGATAATTTCCTAAAGCAAGGGGTTCCTAGGCAAAATTTCTCAAATTTTCCTACTGTACTGAGTTTACTGCTAAAATTGCACTGTGTAAAATATGACGTGAATAACTGAAATATGCAGTGCAGTTCTAACCTGGTGTAAATTTGACAGTTGTCACAGTCTCCCCCGGTTAAAGAATTTCGTCTCGAAATTCAAGGGTTACTAGCTTTAACATGTTTGCTAGCGAAAAGATGAGGATACTTATGCATCATGTAATCCTCTCGTTCCCAAGTGTACTCAGGCCCACGCCTTGTGTTCCAATGGACTTTTACTATCGGGATTTTGCTTCGCTTAAGACGCTTGACTTCCCTATCGAGTATTTCCATTGGTTTCTCTATGATGTGCAGCTTATCGTTGATTTGGACTTCTTCCAAAGGCACGGTTACTACTTCGTCAGCTAAACACTTCTTCAGGTTGACACGTGTTGTGGATAGCACTTAACTCCATTGGCAATTCCAGCTTATAAGCTACTGGTCCAATTCTTTTCGTGATCTTGAATGGTCCAACATACCGTGGACTCAATTTTCCTCTTTTCCCAAACCGGACTGTTCCTTTCCAAGGGGATACTTTTAAAAAGACTCTGTCTCCAATCTGAAATTCTAAAGGCTTCCTACGATTGTCCGCATAGCTCTTTTGACGATCTTGAGCTGCTTTAAGCCTATCTGTGATGATTGCAATCTTGTCGGTGGTTTCTTGAACAATGTCCGGACTAGATAGTTGTCTATCTCCAATCTCTAACCAACAAAGATGTGTTCGACACTTGCATCCATACAGAGCTTCATATGGCGCACACTGAATACTAGTGTGATAACTATTGTTGTAAGAAAACTCAACTAACGGCAAGTGGTTATCCCAACTTCCTTCAAAGTATATCACACAATGTCTGAATGGTTCGCTCACTCTGACCATCCGTTTGAGGATGATAGGCCGTGCTCAAATTCAATTACGTACCTAACGCTTTTTGAAGTGACTGCCAAAATCGAGATGTGAAACGGCTATCTCTATCTGATATGATATAAACAGGGACTCCATGTCGCGTGACGATTTCCTTGATGTAGATCTGAGCAAGCTTCTCCATCTTATAGTCTTCCCGAATAGGCAAGAAATGTGCAGACTTCGTAAATCGATCTACTATAACCCAAATCGAGTCGTGTCCTTTGGCAGTTCTTGGAAGTTTGGTTATAAAATCCATGGTTATTTACTCCCATTTCCACTGGGGAATCTCCGGTTGTTGCAGCAACCCAGATGGTTTTTGATAAACAGCCTTGACCTTTGAGCAAGTTATGCATTTCCCTACATATATGGCAATATCCTTCTTCATTCCTAGCCACCAATAGTACTCCATTAAATCCTTGTACATCTTATCTGCTCCTGGGTGAATTGAGTACCTAGATTTATGAGCCTCCTCCAATATCATTTTCCGTAGGTTGTCAGCCTTTGGGATCCATACTCTGCCCTTAAAGTAACGTACCCCATGAGTCTAAGTTTCAAATCTAGCCTCTAAACCATGAAGAGTCTCGCCATTCAGGTTTTCATGCTTCATTGCTTCGATTTGAGCTTCGAAAATATGAGTCTTTAAACTTGTTTGTACAAGTGCTCCTAATGCTCGGACTCGTGAAGGTTTTACCCTTTCTTTCCTACTCAGGGCATCAGCTACCACATTGGCCTTACATGGGTGGTAATGTATCTCACAATCGTAGTCGCTGAGCAGTTGTAGCCATCTTCTTTGCCTCATATTAAGCATCCTTTGATCAAAGATGTGTTGAAGACTCTTGTGATAAGTGAATATATTGCACTTGGTACCATATAGATAATGTCTCCATATCTTTAGAGCGAATACCACAGCTCCAAGTTCCAAATCGTGCGTGGTATAGTTCATCTCATGAACTTTTAATTGTCTCGAGGCATATGTTATCACCTTATCATTTTGCATCAATACACAACCTAATCCCTAATGTGATGCGTCACAATACACCACAAAAATTTCCGTTCCTTCCGGTAAAGCTAGAATCGGTGCATGGCACAACTTTTTCTTCAAAAGTTAAAACGCTTCTTCTTGTGAAGCTCCCCAAATGAATTCTTTATCATTTTGGGTTAACATGGTGAGGGGTTTAGCGATCTTAGAGAAATTCTCGATAAAACGCCGATAATATCCTGCCAAACCTAGAAATTGGCGAATTTCCGTTGGAGTCCTTGGGGCTTCCCATTTCCTAATGGCTTCCACTTTAGCCGGGTCCACGTGAATCCCTTTTTCTACAATCACGTGACCTAAGAAATGTACTTCCCGAATCCAAAATTCACACTTAGAGAATTTGGCATACAGTTTCTGCTCCTTGAGAAGTTCTAGAATCACTTTTAGATGCTGCTCGTGATCTTTCTCACTCCAAGAATAGATCAATATATCATCGATGAATACAATCACAAACTTATCAAGGTATGGCCTACATACTCTATTCATTAGATCCATAAACACAGCTGGCGCGTTCGTCAATCTAAAAGGCATAACTAAAAACTCGTAGTGTCCATAGCGAGTTCTAAAAGCTGTTTTAGGAATGTCTTCCTCTCGGACTCTTAATTGATGATATCCCGATCGAAGGTCAATCTTCGAGAAATAAGTTGCACCCTGCAACTGATCTAACAAATCGTCTATTCGAGGGAGAGGATATCGGTTCTTGATTGTTATCTTATTTAGCTCCCTATAATCGATGCACATTCGAAACGATCCATCCTTCTTTTTGACGAAAAGAATCGGGGCTCCCCAGGGTGATGAACTTGCTCGAATGAATCCTTTATCCAGAAGTTCCTGAAGTTGATTCGACAACTCCTGCATTTCGGCAGGTGCTAAACGATATGGGGCATTGGCTACAGGCGCCGATCCGGGTATAAGGTCAATCTGAAATTCACTTGTCTACACGGTGGAAGTCCAGGCAAATCGTCTGGAAACACTTCTGGGTGATCCTTTACCACAGGAATATCTTGGATTCGCCTCTCTTCGGACTTCTTCTCTACTACGAGTGCCAATAATGCAACACACTTCTTTCTCAAATACTTATGGACCTTCATACAAGACACTATCTTTAGGCTCCTTCCAACTCTATGTCCTTGGACAACAAGGGTTTCTCCGCCTTGTAATGGTAACTTGACAGTCTTTTCAAAACAACTAACCTCTGCTCGATTCTTAGATAAGCAATCCATGCCTATCACTACATCAAAACTCCCCAATTCAATTGGAATAAGATCAACACTAAATAGCTTATCAGCTAAGTTCAAAGTACAGCCTAAGATTACATCCTTAGCTTCTAACTCATATCCATTAGCAACCTCAACAATATAAGCATTCGGCATTTTCTTAGATTCTAGATTGATCAAAGGCCTAAATTCTAACGAAACAAAGCTCTTATCGGCACCAGTGTCAAATAATACTGACGCGTAATAATCATTTAGGAGGAATGTGCCTGTCACTACATTGGGGTCTCGGTGTGCTTCTTCTGCTCCTAAAACAAATGCCCGTCCTCGAGCTTGTCCTCCTTGGTTTCCCTGATTGGCTTGCCTTGCTTGATACCCAACATTGTTATTGGTTTGTCCCCTTTTCAGTCTTGGGCACGCATTCCGGAAGTGATCTAGACTTCTGCACTCAAAGCATACCCTTCTTCCTTCATTGACACCCTTTTGCATCCTACAGTACTTGGTGTAATGACCCACTCGTTTACAATCGCCACAAATAGGGCAGGCTCCTTCATGATGGTAGTTACATTTGTTACACTTTGGGTGTGGACCATTGAACTGCCTAGAGTCTTGAGCCTTTTCTCCGATATTCTCACTATCTTCCTATCCGTGATCCAGATAACATCAATATAAAAATTCATTCCTATTTTTAGATAATGCCACCAATACAAAAATTTCGAGGTTCATCCTACATCAATACTAAAGTTTTTAGATTTAATACAATCACTCACTCAAAATTACCCAAAATACTTAGTTCATAATAACCACAAGAAAATGTTTTCCTCTGAACCCAAAAGTCTTATCAAAAGCTGCCAAACTATCAATCATCCTAATCAAAACCATCCCAAATACACAACTATCAAGATCATCAACACAAGCATAGCGAGTACTACTCCTCCAATCACTCATGCAAGCTCCGCCCTTATCGCGGTCCGCCTAACCGTCCTAACGCTCTCCAAAACCTGGGTCGAAACATTGGACAATAGGTGTGTTAGCTCTACCAGTTCTGTTAAGACATGTCCTTGGTAAGCTACCCACACCTGACAGCCTTGTAGTTCGGTCGTCATTGCCCTTAAGTGCTGCTCTTCCGCCCAAGACATTCCGCACACTCGTCTCGGGATCGGGACGCTTTTTCTCACCGTTTACCTAGTACGAGGCCCTCTAGGGTTTGGTTGTATCACTATAGGAGTGGGTTGCGGTGGAACCACAGTCGGTGGTATCCTCGGTCTATCATACGGGTCTTGTTTGCCTTCCGATGATCGCTCGCTCGACGGCGTGTAGGAGGGTTGAGAGTGTGATGATGATAATGACATAGTGATACTGAGGCAAAAGTGTACCTAGTCACTAAGCGTACAAGTGTAATGTCTATCCTACGTAATATCTACACACTATGCGTGCTACTAGAGAGTGCAAGTAAAAATCGACATACTCCTACTATAACCATTTCTAGTCTCGCATTAACCTTCCTTAATCGAACATAGGTGATCAGGCTATGTTTAATTAAAGTCTGTTAATACCATTCTAGACTTAGTTATACTAGTAGTAGGTTCAGTAATTTGAGTGTTATTTCCCGTTTTTTGCTATAGTTGCAGTTTTCCAAAGGAAAACCGGTATTCTCTATAACCTTTGGCTCTGATACCAAGTCTGTCACACCCGCTAAAGCGGAAACACGGGATGTGCAGCTCAAGTTTCATAGCAAGAGTTACAGGATTACACCAACCATCAAAATACATTCAAAAGATGAAGACATTGTCTTTTACAATCGTTTTTCAAAAGGGGAAATGACATAATTAAAAGATAATGAAGAAAGCTTCATCACGTGTAGCCTTCCTAGATCCCAACCTTAAAGACGTTCTCCTGAAAAGCATGTCAATGAAAAGGTCAACTAATGCACTAGTTGCTGAGATCATAGGTTTAATGAGTACATCATTGTTTATCATAGCAAAATAGTTTAAATCCGCACAAGTGGATAAGGCAACCGGTTATGAATAAACTTGCTCATGGAAATAGTATGTATTATGTTTAAGTAGTGAGCCCGTTACCCGACCTATATGACGGCCGCCCCAACGCATGTTCTATCGCCAACGATGCGCACGAACAACAATAATTATGCACTCAAACAAGCGCGACTTGTGAGTGGGGTGTCAACCAAATAGCGCTATCCATATCTACCAATGGCTCACACTCGTGAGTTAAACGGGTAACGTAGAGTCAAATGGGGACTTACGTACGATAGAGAAAAGCTCAAAAACTTACAACATTCGTAACCTATACATACCATAGAGCATAAAAGAGTATAGCAAAGTTTACATTTTCATGAAAACGAGTTAACTGGTGCGTAAAGTAGTTGTAATAACGACATGCTTTTCACCCCAAATATGTAAAATATTGAAAATGGGGCTGTGATAACTCACTTGATAAGCGATAGAATCTGGGAATCTCCCACAAGTACTTCGAGATGATCCTACTTCAAACCTATGAACGTAAGGTCACTAGTGAGTTTTAATCTCAAAGGTTCGGTACTAACTATCCAAATCGTCATAAAAATGCCTTTGTTGTGATTTAAATATTATAAATCAGAAAGAGTTACTGAAATTAGTAATCGTAACATATATACTTCATTCTTGTTAGGTTAACGTTACCTCAATCTCGCCACAATAAGTAACGAAACGGGTCTAAAGAAGTTATATGTAATATATGTATATACCGCAATTTCATCATAAGAATGATAAAAAGGGTTGAAGACGTAAAGTTAAAGTATAAAAGGTGCATAACTATTGTTGGAAATTTTAGTAAAAAATATGGTTTTTACTAAACTTTGGACGCATTTAAATATATATATATATATATTTGTTATATATAATTAACTCTTAGTGGGTTTATGTTCTCCTATATGAGAGCTTCGAAAAGATTTATAATGCATCCAAAACGATATATGTGTGAATGAGATATCGATGCTCAAAGTTGAGTAATTGGATGAAATTAGCAAAAACCAAGTTAGGTGTGGGAAGGAGTCCCACATAGGAAGAGAGAGTAAATATTCTTTGGTTTATAAGCAAAGAAGTGGGAGTAGTTGACAAGCTCCTTGATGTGTTTTACTCCAACTCCTACCCTCGCGCAGGGGGGGAGGTACCGATTGACGATTTCGTAAGCTAAAATCGTCGAACTTGTGTGCGAGCGCGACCTGCGGACACGAATGCAGCTCCAAAATCTCGTCCTCACGCAGCTCGGTTTTGCTAAATATTCTTTTGACCAGTTTGAATTTTTGTTGAAACTGAAACTGTATTTCGGTTACAGTTTTAAATTTCGTAATTAAGTGTTCGGTTTCATAATCAATTCCGAATTTATGAATGTCGGTTACGGTATTGATTGTTAATTATGAATTTCAGTTTCATAATCGATTTTTTAATTACGAATTGATGCTTGTCGGTTTCAAATTCATATATAAATAAGTGGTCTACCTTTCATCCAACATACACAAAACAGTTCACGATTTCTAGAACTGATTTCTCTCTCGGTATTCTCTCCACACGAAACAGTAACCATTATATACGAGTTCAACATTCCGGCGAACTTTTCAGGCTAGTGTCATCTCCGGCAGTTCCAAACGAACTGCTTACGTTGTTGTACCCTGGGAACAGACGGAAATTCTGTTTAAGGGAATCGTGTTTAACACGAGCCTCAGCGGTTCTTTGTTTATTTGAATTTGTTTCCTTTAAATATTCTGCTTCATCTTATTTCTACATATTTTTGGTTTTTCGTTGGACAATAATTAATCGAGTGTAAGATTAATATATATAGAAAAATACTAACAATCTTAAACAGAAATTGTAAACGAAGTGAATCGAGTCTGTTTCAATTTTCTATCGTGTCTTAACAGAATTTATTAAAGAATTCGTAAACAAAGTTAATCGAATTTGTCTCGATTTTCTGTCGTATCTTAATCAGAATCATTAACGAAATTAATCGAGTTTGTTTCGATATAATTCGTTTGTGGAAATAGTTTATTAATAGAATTTTGTTTCGATATAATTCGGTGTGTGAAAACTGTTTATTAATCGAGTTTGTTTTCGATTATTAGTCATGTATAAATAGTTTATAAATTAAGTGTGTCTTAATTTGTTTTAAAAACTCATAGTACGGGACTGACTGTTCTCTTGAAATTTGTTTTTAGTATGGTGGAGACTGTAGTAAACCCAACTGTTTCCATACCGGTGGCTAATAACACGACTACTACCACACCGGTGCCAAATACGATGGCAAATCACGCTGAGAGACCGGAAAATTTTTCTGGCCTGAATTTCAAAAGGTGGCAGCAAAAGATGTTCTTCTACCTGACCACGTTGAATCTGGCTCGGTTCCTTACTGAAGTTGCTCCTCAAATTGGTGAAGGAGAGGCCGACACTCAATCTGTGAGCGCGGTTGAAGCCTGGAAGCACTCAGAATTTTTGTGCCGCAACTATGTGTTGAATGGGTTAGCCGATCCACTTTACAATGTGTACTGTAAAGTAACCACGGGTAAGGAACTTTGGGAGTCTCTGGATCGAAAGTATAATACCGAAGATGCGGGAACCAAGAAACACGTTGTTGCTCGCTTCTTGGATTTCAAGATGATTGACTCAAAAACTGTGATTAGTCAAGTTCAAGATCTTCAAGTGATATTGCATGATATACTTGCCGAAGGTATGATTCTTAGTGAAACTTTCCAAGTAGCAGCGATGATCGAAAAGTTACCTCCTTGTTGGGTAGACTTCAAGAATTACCTTAAGCATAAGCGGAAGGAAATGTCTGTGGAGGAGCTTGTGGTGCGTCTTCGTATTGAAGAAGACAATCGAATGGCTTTGAAGAAGGACGGTTATGATGCTGGTTCTTCAAAGGCTAATGTGGTGGAAGTTGCTCAATCTTCCAAAAACAAAGGAAAAGGGAAAGCAAAGAGTCTTGGTCCTCAAAAAGGAACTTTCAAGAAGAAGTTCAAGTGCTACAATTGTGGCCAACCGGGTCCCAAAGCGGCTGAATGCAAGTTGCCTAAGAAGGACAATTCGCGTCAAGCTAACATGGTGAACAATGACTTGGTGGCAATGATCACGGACTTTACAACCATGAATCTCACGACCATGGTCTCGGAGGTAAATGTGATGGATGCAAACTCTAAGGAATGGTGGGTTGATACCGGAGCTACACGTCATGTGTGTTATGACAAGAGTAACTTCAACACCTTCAAAGATGTTGATGATGGTGAAAAGCTCGTCATGGGGAATGCCGCTACCGCCGATGTGAAGGGTATTGGAGAAGTGATGTTGAAAATGACTTCTGGAAAAGAACTCAAGATCAAAGATGTTTTGTATGTACCGGAGCTTTGAAAGAACCTCGTTTCGGGTTGGTTATTGAATAAGTTTGGGTTTAAACTAGTGTTTGAGTCGGACAAGTTTGTTTTGTCCAAGAGTGGTATGTATGTGGGTAAAGGATATGCCTTGAATGACATGTTTAAATTAAATGTTATGGCAATTTAAATGTAATGATTATTAAGAATATGAATAAACGCAAGTTCTAATCTTGTTTATATACTTGAATTTTCCAATTGCTTGGAATGGCCGTTTAGAACATGTATATGTTTATTCCATTCGACATTTAATTTAAATGTGTATACCAAAAAGTTTTGATATTGACTCAAATCACAAGTGCCCCACATGTGTAAAAAACCAAAACTTATTTAGATCATATTTTCAATCGGTTGAAAGGAAAACCGAACCGTGATTTAACTCATACTAACGTGTATGATTTAAAATCAGTAAAAAAAAATTCACGTTCATCGATGATAGCAAGAAATATTTATTTTTAAAATAAATATGAAGTAATACACAAGTTTGTCTTGTTTAAAAATGAAATTATTTTTATACAAGTTTGTCTTGTTTAAAAGTGAAGTTGGAAAAACAACTTCATATAGACAAAAAGAAGGTCTAGATTAATTTACTCAAGTTTATCTTGTTTAAAATTAAAGTTGAAAATCCACTTAATCCATGATGGAATTTGAATTCTTGGATAAATGTGGTGAAGTGGTAGAATGGCTACGTGAGTTTGTGAAAGATGTTCCTGGATGGCCTATGGCGGTAACGGTCATTTGGTATACATTGTGATAACCGATCGGAAATTGGTAGAGCTCAAAGTACAATGTATAATGGGAAGTCTAGACACATTAGACGTAGACATAATACGACAATTACTCTCTACTGGAGCTATCACGATTGACAATGTGAAGTCAAAGGATAACATTGCGAATCCGCTTACGAAAAGCCTAAGTAGAGATTTAGTCCATAAGTCGTAAAGAGAAATGGGACTAAAAGCCCTTGAATGAATAATTTATGCAAAGGAAACCTTACCCAGAAGACTGGAGATCCCAAGATCTGTGTTCAAAAGGACAACCTAGTTGTATGAATGAAGGAGGTCACTGTGGCGGAATAAACTTCCTAATCAGTGATAGTAAGGCTAAGCGTATGGCTTTTAATGATTATTGAAAATCACCTATGTGAGAGAGAAGTGGGGTCGCTTCAAAGGGAATTGTGGGGGCGCAATTCCTAAATGCTCTCGCTGAACCAGGCTAGTGTTCATGACCATAACGAACACGACTATGAGGATATGACCTTGTTAGGAAGAGTCTTGTGTGAAATATATTGTCGTCTACATAAATGGTAGTTCAGTTCAAAGACATCGAGTCTACTGACAACTAGGAGACTAAGTATGTTTCACAAGGGAAGGTTCAAAGGGTAACACCTACCTATCCTATGCAGGATTCGACTATTGGAAATTTCGTAGGAAAAATTTTGTATGCTTAGATCGATCTCCATTCATGTGGGGGATTGTTGGAAATTTTAGTAAAAAAATATGGTTTTTACTAAACTTTGGACGCATTTAAATATATATATATATTCGTTATATATAATTAACTCTTAGTTGGTTTATGTTCTCCAATATGAGAGCTTCGAAACGATATATAATGCATCCAAAACGGAATATGTGTGAATGAGATATCGATGCTCAAAGTTGAGTAATTGGATGAAATTAGCAAAAACCAAGATAGGTGTGGGAAGGAGTCCCACATAGGAAGAGAGAGTAAATATTCATTAGTTTTTAAGCAAAGAAGTGGGAGGAGTTGACAAGCTCCTTGATGTGTTTTACTCCAACTCCTACCCTCGCGCAGGGGGGGGGGTGCCGATTCACGATTTCGTAAGCTAAAATCATCGAACTTGTGTGCGAGCGCGACCTGCGGACACGAATGCAGCTCCAAAATCTCGTGCTCACGCAGCTCGGTTTTCCTAAATATTCTTTTGACCAGTTTGAATTTTTGTTGAAACTGAAATTGTATTTCGGTTACAGTTTTAAATTTCGTAACTAAGTGTTCGGTTTCATAATCAATTCCGAATTTATGAATGTCGGTTACGGTATTGATTGTTAATTATGAATTTCGGTTTCATAATCGATTTTTTAATTACGAATAAATAGAAAAATACTAACAACTTTATAAATGTATAGTACATATATATATTTTTACATACCACAATTTCATCATAAAATGATGAAAACAGTTTAAAGTATATAAATTGCATAATTATATGAATATATATAGCATATATATATTCCACAATTTCATCATAATATGATGAAATGGGATCAAGAGTATATAAAATGCATAAATATATAAATATATAGTGTACATATATATATATATATATTCCACAATTTCATCGTAAAATGATGAAATGGGATCAAGAGTTAACTTTCAATCATAACAAGAAAATTGTCCTTTGATGTCCAGATTTTGGTGTCACTTTGTGTCCATTTTTGGATAACTTCCAGGTATAGTTAGGTCAAGATATTTTATGTCCAAGTGGTTTAATGAGTTAGGAAACTTTTGGCATAATTTTCATAATTTTTAGAAGTGTTTTAGTACGTGAAACAAATACTTGACGTAAAACTCGACAGAAAACGTTGCTGTTTGCGCACTGTTTTTGTGAAGACTGTTTGGTATACGAAATCTTTGAGTTTTTGAGTGAAACCAGTTGGGTTTGAATCCTAACACATAAACATAATTTCCACAAAAATAATTACTTAATTTGGAGTAGTATTGAGTGAGATATGATCTTTTGAAAAGAGGTGTGGAATCTGGCAGCAAGCTGTCAAAACCACCCTTTGTGCATGTGCACCTATTTTTCTTTGTCTTTTTATTTGAATTTCTTATTCCTCTTGCATGCAATCCGATTTGACTTATCCCCATACAAATAATTTCAGTTCTAAAACAGGTTTTTAAACCATTTAAACTACATGCATGCTATCCATCAACTCATCTTTTATAAAAATTTGAAAATGGTTCTTTTTGGTGTTTATGTCAAGATCTTCATCATATATTATAAAATTGTGTATTTTTAGCTCATGCATGTTGGTTAAAACATGTTTTTAATGGATTTAAAGATCCACTCATGAAACCTTTGAATCAAAAGGTATGGATTTTTCAAGAAAACTACATGCATGTGTTTAAAAGTTCATCTTTGATCTTAACATGGGTTTGATTATGGATTCACCACCTTTTTACTAACATGCAAGTGTTATGGTGGTAAATCTACAAACATTAAGATGTGTAAAGATGATTTTTAACAATATTAAAGAAATGTAGAAGAAGGTGAAGAACATTCATAAGAAAATGCAAGAAATGAAAATTTAGACAAAAGAGAGTGTGTGGATTTAATCCAATACATTTGTATTTACCTTGAACACTTTTATCTCTTTGAAAAGAGGTGTTTAGAGGCTGAATTTGTGGATGAAGGTGGATGAAGATTTGATGAAGATGGATGCAGATGGAGAGAGAAAGAAGAGAGAATTCTTGTGTGAGAATTTAGAGAGAGAATGAAATGTTTTGTAAATGAATTGTGATAGCCAAAAGAAATACATAAGTAGTAGAGAGGGGGGGGCTCTCCATGGGTTGGGGGGGGGGGGGTGTTGATAAATAAAAATGTCTAATCTTGTCTTTTTGATTTATTTTTAAACAAGAAGTATTTTCTTTTAAATTTTAAATAACATATTAATTATATAAAGGTAAAGTATTTATATAATTTAGTTGAAATAGATTAGGTTACTAATTATATATATACTTGTGGTATAATTGTAGCTTAAGTTGGCATTTTATGATATTTATGGATAATTTCCTAAATCAAGGGGTTCCTAGGCAAAATTTCTCAAATTTTCCTACTGTACTGAGTTTACTGCTAAAATTGCACTGTGTAAAATATGACGTGAATAACTGAAATATGCAGTGTAGTTCTAACCTGAGGTGTAAATTTGACAGTTATCACAGTACGATCCAAAGAAGTCCAGGTTTCAGAGATACGATAACCGTCCACCTTTCCGACCAGCAGAATGACCTTGTCAGAAATGCAATCGTATCCACCAAGGAAACTGTCAAGTTGATACTCGGGTTTGTTATAGGTGTGGGAAGACCGGACATGTTGCTAAAGACTGTCGGGTAACGCGATTTTGTTTCTTATGTAATTCTCCGGATCACATCCAGTCTGATTGTCCAAGGGGAAGAATACAACAAGGGGGTACGTCAGGAAAACCAGTGGGTGTTAGACCAGTAGTTCCAAGACTAGAACCACCAAGAACAAGGGGTCGTACGTTTCAGATGACAGCAAAAGAAGCGGAGGAAACTCCGGATATGGTTACAGTTACATTTTTAATAAACTCTACACGTGCTAAAGTGTTATTTCATTCCGGTGCAAACTGATCGTTCGTATCTCCTTCATTTGCTGCTTATATGCATTTAGAGCCTAAAGTGTTAGATCATTCTTTAATGGTAGATACTGCAAATGATAATCAAGTATCGGTTAAAGAAGTTTTTGATAGTTGTGTGATAAATATAGAGGGGTGTGGAGTACCTATTCAACTATTTCCTATAGCTTTGATCGAGTTTGATGTGGTAGTGGGGATGGATTGGTTAGCCGAGAATCAAGCTAACATAGTTTGTGATAAGAAGTTAATAAATGTTGTTAGCTTCAATCTTCCTAATCATAGAAATATTTAGAAGTAGTGAAAAATAGGCTAAGTGAAGAAAAGCCTCTTACAGAGGCTCTGCCGAACTCACCGAGAGATCGGGGTCAAGAAGCTATAGAAGCAACAGAAGGGTCCTACAGAACCTCTGTTGGACTTAAAGAAGACTCAAGACTCGGAAACAAAAGAAGACTGCTCCACAGAGGACCAGACCGCAGAACCTCTGTAACTCTTTACAGAGCCTCTGTGGTCTTCAACAAAGACTTCAAAGATACTATTAATATCTTGCTACTGTTACAGGACCCGTTCATCAACTTGCATGGTAGCATGCCCTGTCCAACGTCGACGTGTCAAACCCTGATTGGACTCAATAGGGCTTAGTACATAATAGACGTCTGCTGCATTAAATGCAATACAACACGTCTTACTGTTCATGCCGCTCTTGCAACTGTTCACGACATCCGTTCAACTATTCATCAGTACCGTCTGAATAGTAGCATATGCTTTATGGTCCCCTTTAGAGTAGTATATAAGGAAGACTCATGTTGAGTTCTTCCTTATCACTTATCATTTTTATTATTATCATCAATCACATATAAATCGACCATCATAAGAACACAAAAAACTTATTCACCTTAAGAGTCATATCCTTTTTGAAGCTTTTCTTACTCATTGTTCTTAAATCTGTTCTAAATATATATTCAGTAAACTTTGAAATATTATTTCCTGTTCATTGTTTATTTATATTTTGGTCTAAATCTATCAAAACTTATCTGTTAGTTCTTCAAATACGCTTCCGCATCAAACATTAACTTGAACTAATAGATCTGATAATCTTGTATAAGCAAAACGGGAACCAACAATTGGTATCAGAGCCAAGCTTGATTTTCAATATCAAGTGATCCTCGTTTTACAACTTTTATTTGATAGATTACTTTCCTTCTCTTCATCACCATATTTCTGGATATTAGGTGTACCCAGAAAACCTTCCAGATCTTCATACTCATAAATCCTCCATCAGATTATCCTTTCCTCAAAATGACAAATACAAATAACTTTTTCACTGTTGGCTCATTAACCAAACCTCCTACTCTTCTTAGAGATGAGTATCCTCAATGGAAAATAAGAATGGTTCATTTTTTTTGAGGGTACTGAAAAAACTCTCAAACAATATCTATACAATCTTCCTCTGGTTCCTATGATAACTATGCCACGTGTACCAGCTACTGCTGAATCTCCTGAAATCCCTGAACATCAAAAACCTAAGCCAAAAGAAGAATGGTCAAATGAAGATAACACAGAAGATGAAGTTGCACAGAAAACAAAGAGAATACTGATCATGGCTATCCCCAACGAAATTTTTCAAGCCTTAGATGCATGCGAAACAGCGCACAATCTCTGGAAAGAATTAGAAAGACAACTGGAAGGGGGTGCTAAAACACAGAAGAACCGAAGGGCACAATACATAAACGAGTATCATGCCTTCAGAGCCTCTGCAACAGAATCACTGCAAACAACATACGATCGGTTCAACTCTCTCATAAACAAATGCAGAAAGTCTGGTATTCACAGAACCACGGAGGAAAATAACGTCATGTTTCTAAAGAGCCTGAACGATGAGTGGCTTCAGTTGTCTATGTCTTTACAAACAAATCAAGATCTAGACTCCTGGACACTCTCTGATCTCTATGGAACACTAGCCGCACAAGAGCCTCAAATAGCTCAAGCTAAAACACTAACCATTGTACCATACGCATTGGTTAGTAAATCTACAGAGGCTACAGACAGACCAAGAAATGAGAGATCTACAGAGGAGAAAAAGAAGGAGAAAAAGAAGATGGTAATGATTGATAGCGAAGAAGACGAGCTGAAAGAGGAAGAAATAACTCTTGCGTCATTAGCTAAATCAATGGCTCTATTGACAAGAGAGTTTAGAAATAACCAAAGGAATTCTGGTAGAAGAGATGATGGTAGAAGAGATGAAGGAAGAGGAGAAGAATCAAGTGACCGACAAAGGTCAGACTACAGAAATGATGACCAACAGAGGTCGAGCGAAAGAAGCTACAGAGGAAATGACCGACAGAGATCAGATGACAAGGTAGGCCACACACAAGAATGCTACAAATGTGGTAATCCTGGTCATTACGCAAACGAATGCAGAACAGAGAAAGGTGGAGACCAAAAGAAGTCCGAAGATCGAACTGGAAACACCTCCCAAGGTTGTTTCAACTGCGGCAAACCAGGTCATTTCGCTAAAGAATGCAGAAGTAGACAAAATCGCCCACAGAAGGACTCAGCTTTTTACAAAAAGAAGGCCGAGTATTATGCACAAAAATCCCTAATGGCGAACAAAGGGCATTTTGAGGCAAGCAAGGAGGACTTCGAATCAGACTCTACCTCTGACGATGAATTTCCCACAAATGCCCTGTTCTGTGGCATGGCAGAAGTTGACTCCGGCACTGACAATGAGGTATCAATTTCAAACTCTACCTCAAGTACTAATTCTGTAGATGATGATTTATTTAAACTTAACATTGAACTGAAAGAAGTAATTGAAAGCATTCAGAAAAAGCTGACATTTAATGAGAGAGAAGTAAGGCTTCTCACTCAAGAAAAAGCCAAAATCTGTGAAGAAAAAGAAAAAGTCGAAAAATATTGGAGCAAAAATATAGATCCTTTAAAAAGGCAAATCTCTGATTTAACCTATGCTTTAAAAATCAAAACAAAAGAACTTTCAGTTTCAAGAAGTGAAACTACAGACACAAGAGCTCTAAAAGAATACTTTCAAAAAGAAAGAGATGTACTTTGGCAAGATCTTTTAAGAAGAGAAGTTTTACTTAAAAACTATAAAGATGCACAGAAGGTATATGAAAAGGTAAACTCTCAAATAGCAAGACGAGGTATAGGGTACAGTGATATTACTTTAGGAGTTGAAAATAAACGACTAAAACCTCTGTCTTCTCTATTTGTTTTGGGAAAAACTAACAAACCAAACTTTCCAAACTTACTCTCTGTAAGTAAAAGGGTTAAACTCTCTGCAGAACCTCACTTAAGGAAACATACAAAGATGATCAATGTGTGGTTTGAAAACACAGATTCATCATCTTCAACCTCTGTCAATAGATGAATCAAACCAAAGAAATATCTGAAAACACAAGATCAGATTAGTATCTTTATGTTTGGTAAACCAGAGACTCAAACACAGGTCTCTTTTGTCTGCATAATAAATGATGAAAAGAAATTATCAGCAGAAGCTCCTGAGTTTAAACCCATCTTTTCAGAAGAAAAACTTAAAAAATCTATTGAAGAAGAAATTTTGGAAGTTTTGAAATCAAATGTTTTAGAAAATCTCAATACCTTTTCTATAAATCAAATTCTCACTGAAAAGATCTCATCAGATACCTCTGCCTTCTATGAAAGTCATTCTACAGAGGAAGAAAGCTCGTACGATACATGCTCAGAAAATCCAGCATCTGTCGAAAGAGATGACTCAACCTCTGTATATGAGGACGATTCATCCTCTAACGACTCAGAGACTGATTCTAAATCAGGAATAGTTCACTGTGACACAAATGATGTTAAATTCTCCTCTGAGGTTCTTAACATAACTATTTCTCCAAAAGAGAAAATCACAGAGATACCTATCTGCCCAGATTTTCTGAACATGTATTTAAAGGTCAAAACCTCTGCTGAGCTTGATATGTAAAAGAAGACCTCTGTTGATCCTAAAAGTTCAAAATTTTCAAAACCTTTAAGGAAAATTAAATAGAATCCCACTTGGCAACAAAAGGGAAAATGGCCTGAAGCTAACAAATACTTTTCCTCTGTGACAGTGAAGAAAGATGTTCACCACAGAAGAGAGTCACAGAAGGCAGGAACTAAACAAGACTTTTGCAAACAACATTCTAGTATTCATAGATCTTCTTGTAATAGGAAATCTAATGTAAAGAAAGAGTGTAATGCCTATGTGGCTCAGTTCACTGAATTCAATGAAAAGTTCAAACGAATCACGTCTCATATTCAATACTGTCATTGTTTTGATCTTATGTTCAAATTGAATAAACACTTCTCAAGTCCAGATTGCTTACTCTCCACTAAAACTCCAAAGTCAAAACCTCGAGAGAAACAATCTGATCTTTCTACAAAGGATAAAATGTATTTCAAGAATTCTAAGGCAAACTTGAAAAATTCTAACAATATTGGACCCATATGGATATGGGTACCTAAGTCTCTGTGATTGTCTTGCAGAAGCAACATGTGCCAATTTGGTATCTTGACTCCGGATGCTCAAGGCACATGACTGGCGACAGAAGACTACTATCCACATACAAAGAAACACACGATGGTGGATCTGTAACTTTTGGAGACAACATGAAGGGACACATCAAAGGCTATGGAGTCATACAGAAAGAAAATGTCTCTGTATACAAAGTTGCATATGTGAATGCCCTCAAACACAACCTACTAAGTGTAAGTCAACTCTGTGATACAGGATTCGATGTGTTATTCAAAAGAACTTTCTGCTCTCTACAAAGTGAAAACACAGGAATGGAACTTCTGCGAGCTGAAAGAAGAGGTGATCTATACCTAATGAATTTTACTTCAAAATCCAAGGACAAAGTTTGCCTAGTAGCCTGCAAAAGTGAAGAAGCGTGGTTATGGCACAACAGGTTCTGTCACTTAAACTTTCACACCCTGGATAAACTAGTAAAACTCGATCTAGTTAAAGGTTTGCCAAATGTTAAATTCAATATGGATCACTTGTGTTCGGCCTGTGAAATGGGAAAACCCATAAGGGCTTCCCACAAAGGCAAAACAGACGTGTCTTGCACTAGGCCTCTGTACATGCTTCATGTCGACCTCTGCGGTCCCATTGCTATACAGAGCCTAGGTGGCAAGAAATACATACTTGTCCTAATTGATGAGTATTCACGTTTCACATGGGTTGAATTTATTAGAAAGAAATAAGATGTTCCAATTATACTGATAAATCTAATGAAAAGAATTCAAGTTCTTTATGACTGCAGAATACAGAAGTTAAGAAGTGACAATGGCACAGAATTTAAAAACTGTGTCATTGAAGCCTATCTTTCTACAGAAGGAATATCACAGAACTTCTCTGCCGCTCGAACTCCACAACAGAACGGTGTAGTCGAAAGAAAGAATCGAACACTTGTGGAGGCCGCAAGAACTATGCTATCTGCATAGTTCTTTTGGGCAAAAGTAATTTCTACTGCGTGTTATACACAGAATCGTTCAACAATTGTGAAAAGACAACTCAAGACGCCTTACGAATTGCTTCACAAAAGGAGGCCAAACATCAAGTTTTTCCATGTATTCGGATGCAAATGCTTTGTTTTAAACGACAGAGATTCAAGGGGAAAGTTTGAAGTAAAAGCTGATGAAGGCAAATTCATTGGATACTCTGCCACTTCCAAAGCCTACAGAACATTCCTTACAAAGTCTCGCAAGATTGTAGAAAGCATCAATGTTTCTTTTGATGATTCATTCCAAATGACTTCTGAACAAATCAGTTCAGAACTCGGAATTAAAGGGAAATCCTCTGACATCTCAAAAACAAAAGAAGATTTGGATCTTCTATTTTTAGAGATGTTCAACAATGACATTGATCCTTCTGTTGGAACCATCAGAATTTCTGAAGAACCATCCTCTGTCGGACAAAATCCTACAGGTATGACTCTAACAGGTCCAAATAATGCTTCATTTTCTTCTATAAATACTACAGATGTAGTTGCCGAAGAAGAACATGCAGAAGATGAAACATCAAGAAAAACGACCACAGAAGTTGCTGAAAAACAAACTCCACAATCCACAGAAGAACCAATTACAGAGGAAATCGAGGACCAAGACTATACGTCCTCAGAGGAACAAACCCCACCACCCACTCATACCAATATTTCCACAAACGGTAGAATCAACTACCAAGACACGAAGAACGACAGAGGCTACACAAGAAGAAACACAAGAAGTCGCTGACGAAAGGTTCGAGGACATTGATGATCATCTTCCATGCACGACTCAGTGGACAAAAAGCCATCCTCCAAGCCAAATAATTGGAGAACCTTCTGACTCAGTAAAAACCAGGTCTGCCACTGCTAATTTTTGTTTTTTTACTAACTTTATCAGTGTGATAGAACCAAAGAAGATTTCTGAAGCCCTAGATGACCCAAATTGGGTAGACGCCATGCAAGAAGAACTTCTGCAGTTTGAGCGTAACAAAGTATGGACTTTAGTACCTCTGCAACGAGGGAAACAGGCCATTGGGACTAAATGGGTCTACAGAAACAAGAAGGATGAAGATGGAGTGGTCATCAGAAACAAAGCAAGATTAGTAGCAAAGGGATATAGACAAGAAGAAGGCATAGACTACGATGAGACTTTTACCCCTGTCGCACGACTTGAAGCAATAAGAATATTCTTAGCCTTCGCAGCCCACAGAGGTTTTAAAGTCTATCAGATGGACGTAAAATCAGCTTTTCTAAACGGTGAAATCCAAGAAGAGGTATACGTAAATCAGCCACCAGGGTTTGAAAGCTCAAAGTTTCCAAGGCATGTATACTACCTTGAAAAGGCTCTATACGGACTAAAACAGGCTCCAAGAGCATGGTACGAACGACTTTCTACCTTCCTTCTAGTCAATGGCTACAACAGATGTACAACAGATACTACCTTATTCTATAAACATAAAAAGGGTGAGATAATGCTTGTACAAATCTATGTGGATGACATAATTTTCGGGTCTACTAATTCAGAAGAGTGTAAAAGTTTTGAGAAACTCATGCGGAGTGAGTTTGAAATGAGTATGATGGGGGAATTAACATTCTTCCTCGGACTTCAAGTCAAACAAACTTCAGAGGGAATTTTTATAAATCAAGCCAAATATGTCTCTGACATTCTGTCAAAATATAACCTCTCTGATACCTCTGCAATGAAAACTCCAAATTCCACTGGAAATAAGTTATTCTTAGATCCAAATGGTATCTCTGTAGAATGCACTCTCTACAGAGGCATGATTGGATCTCTGTTATAATTAACAGCAAGCAGACCTGACATTATGCATGTCACATGTCTTTGTGCAAGTTATCAAGCTAATCCTAAGAAATCACATTATGATGCGGTGAAGAGAATCTTTAGTTACCTAAAGGGGACCAAAAATCTCGGTCTCTGGTATCCATAGAACTCTGGTTTTAGTCTTAAAGCTTATACAGATTCAGACTATGGAGGATGCATGCTTGACAGAAAGAGTACCTCTGGGAGTTGTCAATTCCTAGGTGGTAAACTAGTCAGTTGGACCTCCAAGAAGCAGAATTGTGTCTCCACATCCACTGCAGAAGCTGAATACGTTGCTGCTGCTAGCTGTTGTTCTCAGGTTCTATGGATGAAGACTCAACTAAAAGACTACGGCCACATCCTATTCAAAATACCCATCTTCTGTGATTCCAAAAGTTCCATTGCTATCTCTGCCAATCCTGTGCAACACTCGAAAACCAAGCATATCGATATAAGGTACCATTTCTTGAAACATCATGTTGAATACGGTACAATCGAAATGCATTTCGTGCCAACAGAATATCAACTCGCTGACTTATTCACCAAAGCACTAGACGAGAAAAGATTCAATTTCTTGGTGGGTAAGTTAGGAATGATAAACATGGTGTAACAATCCTCTGTAAGTATATCTTTATCTTCTGTAAATATGTACAAATTTCCTTTATTTTTTGCTTTAAGTTAATTTATTTATGTTTGTCAATAAACCAAGTGTTGAAGATCTGAAAAGAAGACTCAGATGTTCTGAGTAGAGAAGTCAGAGGTCTGACTGTGAAAGCTCAGAAGTATTGATCAGTGAAATCAGAAGTCTGGAAAGAGAAGTCAGATGTCCGAGTTAAGGAGTCAGAAGATCTGAGAAGCTTTATCAGAAGAATGTTCAGAAGTTCTGAACTACCTGTTCAGAACTTATGACGAGATACTTTACTTAGTATTTTATAAACTAATTAGGACACGTGTTATGTTCTTATTAGTCTTTCTTATTTGTACTGTAGCTTTAAGATGTCCGTTGCAGTATAAATAGTAGTTAGCTCTATGTTGCTAACTGATTGATTTTTCCCGTATAACCTTGTATTCATTCCTTGTAATCTTTGAGATTTTCTCTCTCTTAGATCTGTAATTCTGTTCATCATTGAATACAATTGGGCTTGATCATACAACTTCTCAATTACTGCTTTCTATATTGATTGTAAGATTAGATCCTGTTCTTTCAATTGGTATCAGAGCCAATCAACAAACAAATTCGTTCAAGATTGTTATAGCGAAGATCGATTGATCAATTTCTTGAAGATTTCTTGATTCATTCAAAATTCGATTCCGCTGCTAGGGCTAGTTCTTGAATTCTTGGCAATTCTTGAATTACCTGTTACATTTCGATCAAGAAACTCGAATTTGTCTTTCTGTTGAATTTTCTTACGATCATGTCTTCTAAACAATATCTAGCCATGGGATCTGAAACCAAACCGCCTGTTCTTATACCAGAAGAGTATCAGCAATGGAAAATCCGTATGATCCAATTCCTAGACAACATTGATGAAAACCTTATGATCTCTATTCGAGAAGGTCCAATTGAAGTGTACATCGATGTTGCTGCAACTCCTACCACAGAGACAACTCCAGAAATTCCAGCAACTAGAGTGAAAAAGAGTTATTCCCAATACACAGCTGAACAGAAAAATAGGCATGCTATTGACAAAAGAGCAATTACTTTGATGACTTTGGCTGTCCCAAATGAGGTTCTTAACAGGATTGACAGTGGATCATCGGCTAAAGAAATGTGGGACGAATTGGAAAGGCAGATGCTAGGAACAGTAAGATCTATTCAGGCAAACTTAAATCAAAGCATAAATGCTTATGAAAGGTTCAAAGCAAAAGAGTCAGAAAGTTTGACACAGACATGCAGTAAATTTTGCACTATTCTAAATGACTTGAGAAGAAATGGACTGAAGAAAACGAAGTCAGAAATAAATTACAAATTTCTGAACAGTCTAAATTCAGAATGGTCATCATTTGCCATAAGTCTGCAAATGAACAAGGATATGTGTGAAGAAGACTTAAATGATCTGTTCTGTGTTCTTAATCAACATGAAGATTCTGTCAAGTTAGTTGTGGAAGAGAAGAAAAATGTTGCTGATCAGTTAGCATTCTTATCAAAGTCCAAAGCAATCAAAGCACCTAAAAAGACTGCATATCTATCAGAGATACCTAATCTGGAAGAATCTGACAAGGAAGAAGGATCAGAAGATGATGAAGATATCAAGATAATGGCTGAGAAACTAGCTTTGTTGACAAATACTTTCAACAAAAGGTATGGGAAGGGTAGATTTCAAGGAAATTATAAGAGAGTTGGGAGTTCAGATTATAAGAAGAAAGAAGACAGAGAAGAAAATAAGTTTGAAAAGAGAGTAGAGAGAAGTGAAGAAAACAAAGAAGAGAAGGATGAGAGAAAAGAAAAGAATCTGTGTTTCAAATGTGGAAAATCTGGCCACTATGCTAAGGATTGCAGAGTTAAAATTGTGAAAGACTATGAGTACTACACCAAGAAGGCTCAGCTTGCAAAGAAGAGAGATGATAAAATTGCTTTGTTGGCTGAACAGGTGAATTGGTTGTACTACACTTCTGATGAAGATGATCATATCAACTTTCCACAGATGCAGAGCTATATGGCAAAAATGAGGAATGAGGATGATTCTGATTTTGAAGATGCTGATTCTGAGTCATCTGCTGAGGTACATTCTTCACTTGAATTAGAGTTAATGACACAGATTGGTGAAATGAAAACTGAATTTGCTAATCTAAGAAAACAGATAAAAGGAGAAAGAAAATTGGTTAACAAATTCAGAATTGAAAAAGAAGTAATAAAAGAACAATATGAAGAATCTGAGGCTGAGAAACAGAAAGTTAAAGATGAAAATTCTGAATTGATGAAAAGGCTTTCTGAACTAAAAGTTGAGTTTTCAAAAATAAAGGATGAAAAAGGTGATTTACAAATAAAATTTGATATGTTATTTGAAGAAAGAAAGAATTTATACACCAAAATTAAAGAATTAGAAGATCTGAATTTGAAAAGGGGTCAGACTCAGCAAACACTAAATCTTTTATTAAGCAATGTTAAAGATACAAGATTTTACAACCCAAAGAAGGGATTGGGATTGGAAGAAAATGTCACTTTAAAAAGAGCTCCAATCAACTTGTATGAAAAACTTCAAGTTTCTAAGCCAAAAATCCCAGAAATTGTTGAAGTTTTCATAAGACCTGCTAGTTCTATAACAAGTTCTGACAATTTGCAAATACCAAACTCTAAAAAGTCAGATGAGAAAATTTCTGAGTCTAAAACAGAAAAGTCAGTTGGTTCAGAAGAAAAGGTTAAGAAAGAAGTTTCTAAACCAACAGATGAGAAGCCAAGATACAATGATACTAAATTCAAGTATGATTCTTTAAATGTCAGCTACAAAAATAAACAACCAAGTTTTTCATATCATGACATTGAGAGCATATTTGACACAAGTAAAAATTCTGAAACAGTCAATCAGAAGTCTGAAACTTCTAGTCAGGATTCTGAACTTTGTAGTCAGAACTCTGAGTCTAAAGATCAGACATCTGAGTCTGTAAATCAGAACTCTGACTCAAGTAGTCAGAAGTCTGATTCAACTGGTTTTTCTGAAACAAAATCAGATGAATTTTTGCAACTTGAAAAGAGATTTAATCTTGTGAGTCAAGAACTTGAGGACTTAAGGAAAGCTTATGATGAACTTGAAAATGATTTCTGTGAGGTGGATATTAAACTTGAAGAAGCTTTGAAAGAAAATAATATTTTTATTCAGAAAATAACAGAGCTTGAAAAACTGAAGACTGAGTATGATCTTTTTAAAATTAATGCTTCAAGAGAAAATGATAAATTCTTTAATGAATCAAGTACATATGAAAAAGGTGAATCATCCAATTCTTCTAACAAAAAGAACTTGACTTTTTCAGAAAAAGAAGAAAGCAAAAGGAAAGATGATCTGCAAAGTTGAATGATCTGAAAAGGGATCTTGAGAAGCTTAGAATGAAATCTACTTCTGAACTCAAAGCTATAAATTCTTGTAATAAGGGCAATTGTACTCTGAACAGTATCAATAAAAATGAAATGACCTATGTTTCAGATTTATTGTCACTTGCAAAGAAAAATCTTGTTTGTGTTAGATGTAAAAATGATTCATTCCAATATTCTCATAAATGTCAAGTCAAAATAACTTCTGTTTCATACATAAGAAAAGATATTCAGAAAGTTTCTGTTTCTCAAAATACAGAAAAGAAGAAAATTTTTGTTCCTCAGACTCAGAAGAAAGAAAAGATAAAAGAAAAGAAAGTTGAAAATATAGCAAAACCAAAAGTTACAACTCTCAAAAAGAATTTGAACAAGCTTGTAAGCAGAAAATGTTCTGACTTCATAAAAGTTCAAGGAAAGTGGTGTTTGAAGAAAGATTTTGAGTGGAGAGTAAAAGGTACTAATGTTAAATCCAATGACAAAGCTAACAAAGATGGACCCATTCCAAAATGGGTACCTAAACCTAACTGATCCTTTTGCAGGGCTGTCATGTGTGGTTTTTAGATTCAGGAGCTTCAAAACACATGACAGGTCAGAAGTCTTTTCTATCAAACTTCACAGAAAAGGCTGGAGGAGCAGTAAACTTTGGAAATAACAGCAAAGGACAAGTCAAAGGTTATGGGGATTTAACTAAAGGAGATCTGACTATCCAAAAGGTTTTCTATGTTGAAGGATTACAGCATAATCTTTTCAGCATAAGTCAGTTTTTAGACAGTCTTTGTCAAATTAAGTTTCAAATAACAGGTTGCATGATTTTAACTGAAAATGATGTTAAAGTCTTCTGGGCCAAAAGACATATGGACTTATTTGTAGTTAATTTTTCAAAATTGAAAACATTAAATACAGTTTGTCTTTTATCAAAACCAACTGCAAATGAATGCTGGTTTTGGCACAGAAGATGTTCTCATCTGAATTTCAAAGATCTTAATAATCTCGTTGCAAAACATCTGGTTAAAGGCTTACCAAAGCTTAAATTTGAAAAAGAATCATTATGCTCAGCTTGTGAAATGGGCAAGATGAAAAAGAGTTCTCACAAATTAAAAATGGACTCATCTTGCAAAGCACCATTAGAAATGATTCATACTGATCTTTGTGGTCCAATTTCAGTTCAATCTATGGGAGGAAAGAAATATATGCTTGTGATTGTTGATGAATTCTCCAGATACACATGGGTTGAGTTCCTAAGAGCTAAGTTAGAAGCTGCTACTACATTGATAAATTTTATCAAAAGGATTCAAGTTCTCTTACAACTTCCAGTTCAGAAAATCAGAAGTGATAATGGAACAGAGTTCAGAAATGAGACTCTTTAGAATTTTTTAGAAAGTTCTGGGATTTCTCACAATTTTTCTGCTGTCAGAACTCCTCAACAAAATGGTGTTGTTGAAAGGAAGAATAGAACTCTAGTTGAAGCTGCGAGAACAATGCTGGCTTATGCAAATCTTCCTACTTTCCTATGGGCTGAAGCAATTGCAACTGCTTGTTTTACACAAAATAGAACTTTAATCAATAAGAGATTAAATAAGACTGCTTATGAACTGATAAATAAAAGAAAACCATTAATCAAATTCTTTCATGTTTTTGGTTGCAGGTGCTATGTTCTTAGAGACAGAGAAAATCTTGCCAAATTCGATAAAAAGGCAGATGAAGGATACTTTGTGGGTTATTCTTTAACTTCCAAAGCATTCAGAATCTACAATAGAAGAACCAAGAGGATGATGGAGAGCATAAATGTAACTTTTGATGAAGCCAGAATGCGGACTTCTGAACAAGAAAGTTCAGAACTCATGCTGAACAAGACAAAAATGACTTTTGATACAGATTCTAATCCTATTTGTTCAGAACTCAATTTACTGTTTAAGGATGCTTTTAGTGAACTAATTTCTGATTCTTATGCAGAATATGAAAACCCAAAGATGGTCAAAGAGATGAAAAATAAGACTCCAGAAATAGTTCAATCAACTGTAATTTCTGACAAAGGTCCATCAGAGGAATGTCCAAATCTAATACATACAAGTGGTGAAAATTCTGAACCTTGTAATCAGAATTCTGATTCTTGTACTCAGAACTCTGAACAAGTCACTCAGAATTCTGACTTCATTAATCATAACCCAAACTTGGATATAGCTCCTATTCATACATCAGAACAAGGGGACAGTTCAGAATTACAAGCAATCATTGATGAGAATGATGTAAACAACAATTATTCAGAGATTGATGTACTCCCTAATGCTAATAAATGGACTAAAAATCATCCTATTCATCAAGTAATAGGTGATCCATCAGCAGGAGTAAAAACCAGATCAGCTACAGCAAATGAAGCAATGTTTGCTGGTTTCTTGAGTGTGATTGAACCAAAGAAAGCTAATGAAGCCTTAGAGGATCCAGACTGGATTTCAGCAATGCAAGAGGAATTGCTTCAATTTGAAAGAAATAAAGTCTGGAGACTCATCCCAAAGCCTGAAGGTAAATCTATTATTGGAACTAAATGGGTGTTCAGAAACAAAAAGGATGAATCAGGTGTTGTCATCAGAAACAAGGCAAGATTGGTTGCTAAGGGATACTGTCAACAAGAGGGAATTGATTATGATGAGACATTTGCACCAGTGGCAAGAATAGAGGCAATCAGAATATTTTTAGCCTATGCTGCACATAAAAATTTCAAGGTGTATCAAATGGATGTCAAATCAGCCTTTCTAAATGGCAAACTTAATGAAGAGGTGTATGTCCATCAACCTGAAGGTTTTGTTGATCCAGAATTCCCTGATCATGTTTATATTTTAGACAAAGCTTTATATGGTCTAAAACAAGCACCACGAGCCTGGTATGACACTCTTACTAAACACTTGTTAGGTTCAGGATTCAAGAAAGGTAAGATTGACACAACTTTGTTTTTAAAGAAACAGGGTGATGATTTGATTCTGATTCAGATTTATGTTGATGACATAATATTTGGTTCTACCAGTCCAGAATTATGTGATAATTTTTCAAAAATCATGTCATCTGAATTTGAAATGAGCATGATGGGTGAACTGAATTTTTTCCTTGGTCTTCAAGTCAAACAATTACCAAAAGGTATTTTTATAAATCAAGGAAAATATGTCAGAGATATTCTGAAAAAGTTCAAAATGTCTGATTGTGCTTCTATGAGAACACCTATGGCAACTAACATAAAGTTAGATGCTGATCTCAAAGGTGTTTCAGCAGATATCAAACTTTATAGAGGCATGATTGGATCATTACTTTATTTGACTGCAAGTAGACCAGATATCATGTTTTCTACCTGTTTATGTGCTAGATTTCAATCTAACCCGAAAGAATCACATATGTTGGCTGTCAAAAGGATTTTAAGATATCTCAAAAGAACACCTGATCTAGGTTTATGGTATCCAAAAGAAACTGACTTCAAATTGACTGCTTTCACTGATGCTGATCATGCAGGAAGTAGGTTGGACAGAAAGAGTACATCTGGTGCTTGTCACTTTTTGGGAGATAAAATAGTGAGTTGGGCATCAAAGAAGCAGAATTGTGTATCCACTTCAACTGCTGAAGCAGAGTATGTTGCTGCTGCTGCTTCATGCTCTCAAACATTGTGGATGAGAACACAACTCATGGACTATGGATATCAGTTTAACAAGATTCCCATCTATTGTGACTCAGAAAGTGCAATTGCCATTACTTAGAACCCTGTTCAACATTCAAAGACTAAACATATAGATGTGAGGTATCATTTTATAAAGGACTATGTGGAAAAAGGAACTATAGAGATGCACTTTGTGCATACAAAGTATCAATTGGATGACTTGTTCACAAAGCCTCTTGATCACAAAAGGTTTTATTTTCTCATATGTAAAATAGGAATGCTTAATCTGCCTAATTGAAAATATTTTTTTCTTAAAAATGCTAAATTTTTCTAAGTAAAATTGTCTGAGTAGTGTACTCAGAACTCTGAGTCTTAAGAATCAGAATTTCGGAGTACTAAGATCAGAACTTCTGAGTCTTGAGTTCAGAACTTCTGAGTCTTAAGATCAGAACTGAGTCTTGAGTTCAAAACTTCTGAGTCTTGAGTTCAGAACTTCTGAGTCTTGAGTTCAGAACATCTGAGTCTTGAGATCAGAACACTGAGTCTTGAGATCAGAACTTCTGAGTCTTGAGATCAGAACTCTGAGTCTTGAGATCAGAACTCTGAGTCTTGAGTTCAGAACTTCTGAGTCTTGAGATCAGAACCTCTGAATCTTAAGGTCAGAGATTCTGAGTCAATACTTCAGCAATCTAACTTTCAAAAATTTATTTTTGAGAAATACAAATATCTTCAACTGTATGGATTATGCTTCTTCTATTATCTTTTTATCTCATCTTTATGTATCATTAATAGTCAAATGCATGCTCAAGTCAAGGGGGAGCATCAAAATTCTTTTGGAAATCATTTTGTGATGCTTAAAAGATTTGTTTTCATTTCTTATCGCTGATCATTCTAAGAACAAGCTTTTAATGATAAATTTTTTGTTATTCAAACTATATCTGAATTAAAAACTTTTCATATTCAGATATAAGATTTTAAATGATCCTTTTTAAATCATCATAATATGAACAGAATTTTGATGATAAAAAGTGCTTCTATCTATTCAAACCTCTTCTGAATAATCAAAACGTTTTATATTGGTCAGAAGTTGATTTTAAATGACATTTTGGTTACAAGCCAAAATTCTTCTGAGTCGTGGAATCAGAACATCTGTGCGTGTTATTCAGATCTTTGACTTGAGTCAAAATTCTATCCACTAACACGTGTCAGCTTCATATTTGTTTGACAATGCCACGCATTTCATTTAAATCTTTTGTGGTATTTCAAATGTGTTGACTCCGTTATAACATTGATTTCGCTTTTCCGTTAAACCTTTCAACTTCGCGGATTTTAAATAGGTCTTAAAATCCCTATTTCAAATTTCTTTCAAATTCCAGAGCGAAACGTGAGATACGAATCCAATCCAGAGTTCTTTGAGTCTGTTTTCTTCTTAAATCATGTCTGAAATACGAAGAAGTGGTCCAATTTCTCTACATTCTACAAAATCGATAATGGATTCATCCGATTCGGAAAATGATGAAGTACAAAATAGAGTTGCAGAGGAAGGGGCAATAAGAAATGATGAAGAAGATGAACAAATGGATGAATCTGAAGGAAATGCGGATGAGGTAAACGTTAATATTGAACATGAACAGAGTGCTGCAGGTTCTATTATGTCAGATAGATCTATTTTAGTGGAAAGAGTTGTTCCTGAGAGTGAATGGCTAAAATTATCTGAAAATAACTGTGTTATATTATTTGAGGAAAGCCGTTTTAAGCCTGAACACAGAATTATCATGGAGTTATTCAAACATCATCCGTACAGAAAATGGTTTACAAGAAGTAAAAATGTGCCTGTTCAGTACATACAACAATGGTGGAAACATCTTAGGTTAGAAGATAATAAGTTTGTGTCTGAAATTGGAGGAGTGACATTTGCCTTATCTATCTCTGCACTAAGAGAAATGCTGAATCTACCAGAGAAAGATGATGTACAAAGAAGAACAGATTTTGAGGATTCACCCTTAACAGAGGAATTAATAGCAGAGTTTATGAAGTTGGGATACAATGAAGGATTGAGGACTCTCAGTTTGTTCAGAAGAAACAAATTACCACCTATTTGGGCTTGCTTCTTTCATGTGGTAAATAAATGTGTGTCAGGGAAGAATAGTTCTGCTGATCAAGGTTCTAAACAAATTCTTCAGATATTTCAAGGTTTAGTGAAGAATAGGCATTATGACTATACTTTAATACTTTGGGAAGATATGAAGAATACATTTGAGAAGAATCAGAAAGCAATTCAGAAGAAAACAAAGGATGCTCCACTGACATACATTCCTTACATAAGGTACTGGCAAATTGTTATTTGGTATGCCATGCAGGAAAACAGAACAATCTCAAGAAGAACAAATGAAGAGCATGGTCCTACATTTTATTTGGGAAAGATGACCTCAGTAACAAGACTTGAAAACTATCCCAATCATAAACTATTGCCAAAAATCACTTAGGAACTATATTCCAAGGGAGAGTGAGATTTTAAAAGCTTATTGCACCTCTATGGGAATTGAATTACCTCAAATCCCTACCCAAGAGGACCAACCTGAGAAGAGAGGTGAGGAGTCTAGTCGAATTAGAGAGGGGGAGGATGTTCAGATGGGTGAACATTCTGAGAGACCTGAGAGGGAAAATTCTGAGAGCTTGGTTAGATTTGGTGAGGAAAAACAGAATGAGAGTGATGAGGATGAGAGATTGTCAACAGAGGTTCAAACAGAAAGAGATGTCTCTGAACCAACTAATCTTGACCAGGTAACCACAAATGCTATTGGTTCACATCTCTTGGTGTCCAATATTGAAACAAACACCATGGACCTAGTGGTGGATCTTGAACAACCCATCCATATCCACTCAGAAGCATTTCAACATGCTACTGTTTCACACAAATCCGGGGAACCATCCCAAACTCATTTGGAAGGAGGTGATAAATCCCAATTTATTTTTCAACACATTGAGTCTGAATATCACAGTCCTATTCATATTGAGCCTGAAATTCCTTTTGACACTTGCACAAATCAGGAATTTCGTATTCCTGAAACAACATTCATAGACATACCTAATGTTGGGTGTCGAGGATTGGATGGAAGTCCTGGTGAGGTGAACATTACAAAAGCCTCATTCAAACGTGCATATGTTGTACAAGATGACTGTGTGTTATCTACAGGCCATGAGCCCTCTGGGCACATGAAAACTGGACCATCTGTTGGTTCAGGTTCACTGTTAGAAACTTCTGAATTTGAAAAGATTCAGAAACAAAACAAGGAGATGGGGGAAAAAGTAGAAAATTTGGAGAAGAAGGTGAAGGATTTGAATGATGAGATGTCAGAGTTGAAAGTTGTGTTGGAGAAAAAGTTGATTTCTGTTGAAACCAAGGTAGATGATGTAAAGAAATCCTTGGATTCTCACAAAAAGGAGATCGTGGATATAATGTCTGGTTTTCAAAAAGATATGTTACAACAAATGCAAGGTATGCAGGAATCTATACTGAAAGCACTGAGTGTATCTTTGGCTTCTACTTCAAAGCCTCTTGATCCTGTTCCTATTGCAGAAGCTGAACCTGAAGTTACTTTTAATCAGAACTTGAAAAGAAAGTTTGATGATAATAAGCCTTATGATCATCAAAAGGGGGAGAAAAGACAAAGGTTAAGTTCTGATGATGATATTGGCATAGAAGATTTTGAGATGGCAGATATGCAATTAGCTAGTACAAAAAGTTCAGAAGATCAGACACAGGAAAATTTAAAGGCAATAACTCAGATAGTTCAGATTGATAGCTCAGATACAGAGGAAATGGAGTTGGAAAGTACAGATGGTGGTGATTCAGATAAAACAGAGGAATTGAACTTAGACATAGAAATGGAAAGAAACTCAGATGAAACTGAAGCTATTGAGGAATCTGTATTGAGATCAGAAAAGACAGTGGAAAGTGAAGTGGTCAACATGTGTACAGATATTGTGGTGTATAACAAAGAAAATATGACGGATTCTGAATTAAAAGAAAGGAGGTTAAGTGAAGAGTTGATCAGAAGGATGCATAATAGTTTAGTCAGAGCTTTGAATGTTCAAAAAGTTCAGCAAGGAATAAAAATGATAAGACCTATTGATCTAATGGGAGAAGAAGACAGAACTGTGAATTATACTCAGGATTTTGAAGATGATTTTAGATTTAACTTTTGTGATGAGTTATATACAGAAGAAGAGTATGTGAAAGTGAAAGACTTCTTTATGCCTTCTGAGTATGTATTCAGAAAACCAATTGAGATCCCAAAGATTAAATTGCAAAGACTAGAAGAACCTGTATGTGATTTCATTCTAGAGTTAAGTGATGTGCCATTAGCCAGACAATTTCATGATGATATTTTTCCTGAGGAAATATATGATAATCTCTACTACACAGAAGGAGAGTATGAGCCTTTGGAAAGTAACATTGATGGTTTTATGGATGACAGAGCTCAGATGGTCTACTCAGAAGCTTCTAACAGGTTCAGAGTTCCTGACTCAAAACTGCATATTCAGAAAAGAATTGAGAAAGTTCTGATGTTTCAACAAGATGAATTCAATGGTTTAATGTTTGTTAGAATGGAAGTACTGAAAGAAAGAAATACAAAGGTTTCCATGTCTACTTTTGATTTTCACAGATTGACTCTTGATGATCAGATCTTTCTAGTCAAGTTCTTTGCTAGCACTGAAGAAGCCTTGATAGAAATTGAATGCAGAAGACTTCTGGGTATTTATGTCAGAAATATATACTTGTATGACTTCCAATTAGCTATTGAAGAAAGAAAAGAAAAGTGTAATCTGAGTTCTCCCACAAAGAAAACAGAAGTTGATTTGCATTTGAAGGGATTTGTGAATGAAGGAATGGAGACAGAAGGGTTCACATATATAGTTCACGAAAGGCTTGAATTGTTCAGATTAAAAGAGTTGGTAAAGTACAGTGATGCAACTCTGAATTGGTTGTTGATTAAAATGGAAGTAAGTATGGAAGCTGAAAAAGAGAGTTTAAAGAAGAGATGTATAAACTGTGTGAAGAGGAGGTTGGATCTTAGAAGAAAAATCAGAAATAGTAGTGAATGGTTGCTATCTGAGGTGAATCCCAAAAAGATTCTACATAATGATTTTGTGTTTCCTGCTGAGTATGAAGTGAATGAAATTTTTTCAGATGAAGTTGAAGAAGTGCAGAACACAACATCTCAGAATGTGCAGATAACTAGTTTTGATCAAGCTGAACAGTCTGAACCAAAAGAAGATGAAATATCCATTGATCTAAATGGATACTTTCTTGAATTTGATTTACCTGAGTTCTTCAAACCAAAAGAGGTACAATTCTTGGATGTGTATTATGATAGACCTAAGGAGACTCAGATCTAGTTGGCTGAAAAATTAAGATGTCTTGGCAAAACAAAGCAAGCTGTTTACTCAGATTTTTTAATCACTGGAATCAGAGAATTGAGGGTTAAGAAATTCAGAAAGATGGAGTACTTATCTTTTGAAGTTCTGAGAGAAGATGGCAAGGTTTATTACTTTACTGATGCAGATTTTGAGAAACTATCAGTAGTTGACTTCTACATATTACACAGCTTTCTATGCTTCAAAGAGTCGAGCAAAGACAGAAATGAAAGGAAGGCCAGAAGTGTGGTAATTGAGGCCATGTTCTACATCTTAAGGTGGCACTGTTACACAGATTTTCAAATAGCTTTGTACCTACAAAAGTCATGTGTTTATCTGGCAAATCCCAACACAGACCATGAACAGAAAAAGAAGTTAAAGACTGGAAGTGTTCACAAATATCCAGATTTGGGAGTATTTTTGAAAAACAAAAGTGGAAAGATTTTCTTCAGAGCAAAGGAAACCGCAAAATACTGTTCTGGAACTTTAAGAATCAAAAAGCATAATTTGGAGAAAAAGATGCTGAAAGTGAAGGAAGCAAACATGACTCAAGAAGTAATCAATCAGCAAGTTGAGATTATTCAAGAAATCATTGACAAAATTGATAAAAGGCTTAATCTGAGAAATGTGCTACTTCCGAAGATTGTTCCTGCTCTGAAAGAACTGGATGATGCAAAGTTTAAGTTTATTTGACAAAAAGGGGGAGATTGTTAGATCTGAAGTTTTGTCAATAAACCAAGTGTTGAAGATCTGATAAGAAGACTCAGATGTTCTGAGTAGAGAAGTCAGAGGTCTGACTATGAAAGCTCAGAAGTATTGATCAGTGAAATCAGAAGTCTGGAAAGAGAAGTCAGATGTCTGAGTTAAGGAGTCAGAAGATCTGAGAAGCTTTATCAGAAGAATGTTCAGAAGTTCTGAACTACCTGTTCAGAACTTATGACGAGATACTTTACTTAGTATTTTATAAACTAATTAGGACACGTGTTATGTTCTTATTAGTCTTTCTTATTTGTACTGTAGCTTTAAGATGTCCGTTGCAGTATAAATAGTAGTTAGCTCTATGTTGCTAACAGATTGATTTTTCCCGTATAACTTTGTATTCATTCCTTGTAATCTTTGAGATTTTCTCTCTCTTAGATCTGTAATTCTGTTCATCATTGAATACAATTGGGCTTGATCATACAACTTCTCAATTACTGCTTTCTATATTGATTGTAAGATTAGATCCTGTTCTTTCAGTAAGTTCTCAATCTTAAATAGTTCTTAAAATCACAGAGCTTCTGTAAGTCAACTCAGATCCTCTGACGACCCCTACAGAACCTCTGGAAAACATGACCTATGTTCTATGCAAAACTTATCATTCTTTGATCCAAGCATAGGTCAAGGGGGAGCAAAAGGAAATTACTTGATCTACAGAGGTGATTAGATCAAGGGGGAGCAAAAAGGGATCCTGAAATGATCTACAGAGGTAAATCTTTCAAAGGGAAGCCCAAGAAGAATGTCGATAATTCTCCATCGACAGAAGTCAGACAAACTGCCAAGAACAGAAGAACCAAAAGGTATGTCTCTCGCACAAAAGGTTTTTGGAAAACAGTTTTCTAGGACAAGAATTATCAAATATGTCCTAAAAATACTGTGAATAACATTTCAAAAATCAAAAGCTCAAAAAGTTTCACAAAATTCGCATTAGGAGAAATTTAAGGTCATAGAGCTTCTGCTGAGCTCAACAGAGGTTCTGCAAGAAATATGCTCCGTGATCGCAAATTAACCCTCTGTCGATCTTTTGGAATGTTATCTCGGAAACCGAAAACACAAACCATGACCTTCTCGAACAAACCGTTTTTTAACAGTTTTCTCGGACACAAACTTTCAAATATGTCCGAAAAACATCTCTTAAACCAAATCAAAAATTGGATGATCAAAACTTTAATAAAATTTTTGTTATGAGATTTTTCCCTCATAGAGCTTCTGATGGCCCTCACAGAATTTCTGCAAGTTCAAACAGAGCCACAAAACCTCTGCGAAGCAAATTTCTTGACAAAAATCCGATTTTATCCTCTCCAATGCCTTTACAAATGTTTTGGTTAAAGAACAAACCCACAGAAGTCATGATAACAATGAGATATATGAGAAAGGGATACACATCAAAGATTTTCAAATTCACAGAACCTCTGTAAACTACAGAAGTTCTGTCAATCTGTTACTTAGGCATTTCTGTAGTAATAACGGTTACTTTTACTGAGAGTGAACTACATGTGGCTAAGAATAACCCCACACGCCTAACATTAATGGGCCGCGCACGACGTCCTGTCATCCTCTGACATGGCCCACGTGTCCCATTTTCATTGGGCGTACATTGAACGTTTTCTGTGGAAAGTTGAACCCGCCGTTCTAACTTGAGTTCGGATTCCAAATTTTAATCCATTGCCATATATTTTACTCTTTCGAATTCTACCGTTTTACCCTCCTATAAAAACCATGCTTACCCTCTCATAAACCTTTTACAAACTCTCATTCTTCTCCGGCGAAACCCTGCAAAAAACCTGCAAGTTTCTTATTCTCAGTATCAAATGGCTTCATCTTCTCAAGCTATCTCCCCTGCACACTCTCCGGCGACCTCACCAGAACATTCACCGGCTCATTCTGAACAATCAGAAAACCCCAACCCTGCCCAGAACATTGAACTAGAAGATTCCGGCGACTCAGCAGGCTTTGCTCCGACAACACATCTGCAAAACTTCATAGCTAAGGATCATTTCGAAAAAGTACTACCAATCAAATCCAACAACTGCTATTTGGTCCCCTCACCCACCGCTTTCGGCGAAGCCCACGCCATTCTTCTGAACATAATGGAAAATCACATCCTCTTCCCTCTACTCTCAAGAACACCAAAGAAAATACCAGTCAGATATCTGAACCAGTTTTGGCAGAGCTGCCGATTTGATAAAGACGACTCTATTATCAAAGGGTACATTTCAAGACCTGACAAATTTGAACATCTTGAAATCAAGTTCAACAGAACAATGTTCTCACTTGAGTTCAACCTACCCACGAGGGGTCTTCTTGGTTTAAAGAAATATACAGAGCAACCAATAGACGACGAGCTCTGTCGCTTCGTAGAAATGCTTGGGTACAACACACAACTACGGAAGAGAAATGACTTCCGCAGAGGCAGATTACCACCTCTGTGGAACACCTTGTTCTCTATTCTTAACAGATGCCGGACAGGGAAGATAGGCAGCATTGACCAGACCTCGCATCAGATCTTTTCCATCATGTATGGTGTTTACTATGATCTCCCACTGGATTACTCGACCATAAAGATGCAAGAAATCATCAACACCATCGACAGAAATAACAACACCAGAAGGGTCAAAGAAAACGATCCCAACTTTCTACCACCTCTGCAATTCCAAAGGATATTGGGAGTATTGTTCAAACCTCTGTTGCTGATACAGAAATGGCCAATGGAAGGGCCAATTCCCAAACAGTTCCCAATGAGCAAAAATGTCCCCACTGATCATATAGATGGTTACTCACACTGCAGACCTCTTTCAAAGAAGCTTCTGAAGTATGCCTCGAGTATATACGCGATCATAGAACTCCTAAACCGAGTCCTATGACACCCCCTCGTTTAGGTGTCCCCCTAGGAACAATAGTTGCAGAACCTCTTTCCTCTCAAGAAGTAAAAGATCAGAAATTGGAAAAACACATGGCTATACAACTAAGCTTCATAGCCAAACGTGCAGAACTCATGGGAAAGAAGTCCTCTTCAAAAACCTCAGCATCTACTCCAAAAGCAAAGAAGAGAAAAACTGCAGAAGGAACCTCCACAAGCGCTGC
The DNA here is from genome assembly GCA_033807775.1 of Saussurea involucrata. Classification (NCBI taxonomy): domain Eukaryota; kingdom Viridiplantae; phylum Streptophyta; class Magnoliopsida; order Asterales; family Asteraceae; genus Saussurea; species Saussurea involucrata. The sequence goes on along the minus strand of CM066314.1, from coordinate 45,503,209 downwards.
AGAAAATCAACCCTCACCTCCCCATGCCACAGAAATTGGCTCCTCTGCTCCTCCCTCTTCTCCAAAACAGAAGAAGAAAAGAAAATCGAAAATCACAGAGGAAGTGGCACCAAAACCCAAGAGGAGGAGAACCAAAAAGAAGCATGGTAAATCACTTCAAAAATTGGTCACCATTGCAGAGGAAGAAGAAATCGCAGAAGAAAGACTTGCAGAAGAAGATACAGAAGAAGATACAGAAGAAGAAATGGCAACAGAGGAATATCAATCACCCTATCAATCTCCAGATAGATTTGCTCACCAAGGAGATCTGAACGACTTCCTACAGAACCCTGACATTGCCAACACCTTAAATACAACAGGGTGGACGGCACAACCTCTCGACCACCACTCCCCAGAAGAACAATATTTCTCAATTTCTGGAATTGACACACATCTGCAAGAAGATGACACAACACCCAGAAATCAACCCGGTGAGACACCTATTATCCTACAGAACCCCTTCATTCGACAAGGATTGGACGTCCACAGAAAGAGTCCAAGCCAAGATGCAGAAGAAGAAATAGAGGAAATAGACATGTCAGAGAAAGCTATTAAAGAACAAAATCAAAAGAACGCACAAGAGTGGAATAGAGGTGAAGTAACAGAGGCTTCTGAGACAAGGATAGAGGTCTTAGAGGTAGATTCAGATGAAGAAGAAGCTGTCTGGATACGAAAAGGTCTCTATCATCCACATGTCATGAGATTATACGGCTCTCATCAAATGTACGACTTCTTACGCACAGAGCAAGGAACTTCAAAAGAAGCAAGGGAAGAAGCACCAAGCCGTAGGAAAACTACAGAGGCTGAAATAATAGACGGTGATGTAGTGTTTGGGTGCTTAACAGAGGAAGAAACAAGAAAAGATGCCTGGATTAATAGAGGCACACAACCACAACCAACTCCAAGTGCAACCCACATATCTAACTCCGCAGTTCTAGCTGCAGAAGGAGTTATTGAAAAAGAGCAGCACAGCTCGATCCAAACCCAACCCATCCAGCCAGAAGTCACTCTTTCGATTTCTGCGCCCACAAAAACCGGGGAATCCATTCCTAGGGAGTCTCCTCAAAGAGACTCACCTATTATTCGTGATCAATCGCCCCAGATCACACTAGAACACCCTACAGAGGAATTCGTTTCCTCTGCCACGCACACATTAGGGCCAAATCTTCTTTCAGAGAGAAGTAGTGAGCACAGAGACAAAGAGACTCTAGACAAGTCTCCTAGTCAACAGAAGGACATTCCAATACCCACCTCTGGAGTGGATTTGGACACTGTTCTTCACAGAACTTCTGTAGAGATCGAAACTCAGGTTTCTTCTCAAGGATCAGAAGGAAATCCTTCCACCCCCATCGTACAAACAAGGGTGAACGAAGGTGTCCCAGGAACAGGGATTCACTCTGGAGACGAATGTGTTCCTCCAGAGGTTACACAAGGAACACAAGTATCAAGGGATGAGTTCCAAACCCTTGTCACCTCTGTGAACCAAACAATGAAAGAGTTGCAACGCTCTTTCAAATCTTTTGCAGAGACAACATCGACGGCTATCCTGAAACTAAACACCAAAATGGACAATTTGTCCACAGAGGTGAAATCTGCAATCTCAGCGATGAAGTCTTCTGCCGAAACTACTGCCAAAGCTACAGCTACTTCTGCCGCTCAAGAATTCGGAACAACTGCAACTTCTGCGTTCAAGGACTCTGTCAAAAACTTCCTTGAACAAATGAATACGTAATCCAACAGAGCAGAGGGCATTACTCCTGCAGATCTATAGAATGCCCTAACACAAGTACAAGCAGAGGCAATACGCAACACGACAATGATGCAGCCAAAAGACTACATGACCAGAGCCCAGCTAACAGAGCTAGGACAAAACGTCATAAACCAGGTCACAGAAGTCATTGTCTCCATTACAACAGCAAATGCCAACTTTGTCAAGGATTTCAGAAGAAGTGTTGGCAGAATGCGTTTTAAAACAGAGACAGAGCTTGCGACTCTAATTGGCCTCTGTGATGACGTCTGTGAAAAGTTGATAGCAGCAGGAGCAAAATTACCGAAGAAAACCAAAGCTTCTTGCAGAGCAGAGGGCAGTTCTGAAAAGAGTTAGGATGATTCTGATGATGACCATCCTGGTCCATCAGATAATCCTGAGGGGGAGAATACAAGGGAGAAAGCTACGAGCAGAGGAATACAAGCTCCACCAATCGCAGCAGAACCAATCAGTCAAGACCCTCCAGAACAAACCCAAGATCAACAACAAACTCAACAGACCACAGAGACAACACCCATCTCTGTGGAATCAAGTCCTAAAGAAACAAATATTCCAGAAGCTGATCAGCAACCCACAGAGGCAACAACCACCCCTGTGGTAATCATTTTGGAAGAAAGTCCTTCAACAGAAAAACCCCAAAGCATACCAAGAAGAAAGTCGATTGCCACCAAACCAAAGAGAGCAACGACCTCTGCTTCTGATGTTCTGAGAAAAATGCACGACACAATGACTGAACGAATGGCGCAGAGAGAAGAAGAAAGGCACAAGTTCGTACTAGCGTTCAAAATGGCAAGAAGATTCAATGTCGAAACTTCAACAACGGAAACTGAGCTCACAGAAGAAGTAATCAAAGAACCTCCAACAGAGGTTACAGAGCAACTCAAGCCAACAGAACCATCGCCACCAAAGTCCTCTAAAACACAAATGTCAATACCTACAGAGGCAACCCCCATCAAAACAACAGAAGTCCCAACCTCCAAATCTACACAAGCAACAGCCTCTGCCCCGCCAAAAGGAAAAGACAAGGGCAAAGGAATACTGACAGAAGAGCCTAAGAAGAAGAAATCATTACCAAAGCCTACAGATAAACTAATGAAGAGTGCGTTTGATGCCTTTCAAACTCCAAAGCCTGAAGAAGTTGACTGGGCATATGGATTGAAGCCTCTGTCAGACATTCCTCTAACTGGTAGAGCAGCAGAAGTTGTTCAAGAAATGGAGAGTCTCAGAAGACAAGTACCACAACCTGGTCCAACACATGAAGAGATGGAAGAAGTGGTATACAAATACCTCTATAAACAATCCTTTCAGACCAATCATCCTACAAATCATGTGACAGATCCAAGGATCAGAGAAGAATTTGAGAACATCTTCACAAAGACAAAGCCAAGAACCAAAGCAGATGTCTTCTCAATCCACAAGATCAAAAAGGTAATCTTCTGCAGATTCTCCTTCACAAGAACCTATCCAAGGGTCAGGTACAATCTTTACAGAGTCAGAAGAGAAAACAATTCAGAGACCATCTTCGCTGATGCTGACCTAAGAAATATCAATCCTTATGATCTACCTGACCTTCTGCAATGGACAAAGGACAACTACAACACAGAGCCAAACACCAGAGCCTATCAAGTGTTGAGAAAAGCGATGAGGGAAAAGCTTCTGCTCTACAGCATGATAGATTTCCAGCTGGGAAAGGATCTTGGTCTCAAGCATATGGATTTACGACCACCAGAGGATCGCTGCCCACCGGACGCCGTACCTAACTCAATCATCACAGAACCACGATTTGGGTTAGTATTTCAAAACCCACAAGGCGAAATTAAACTGTTTGTATGCATGGACTGTCAGAAGTACGTAACTAGTACTCTGAACAAATTCAGAGCAAGCCTTGTGAAATACAGAGGTACAGAAAAAATGGATAGAGATGCTGCAGATACTTTCATCAGAGAGATTGATGCCACAATCCGCCTAAGAGAACTCTGCATCAGTTTCTACAAAGAGATCAGAAGAGTCGGAAGAGACAACAGAAGCTACAACGATTTCAAAGATGCCAAAATCTGATTTTCAAACCTCAAATCTCTGCAAACCAAGTCAAAAGTTTATCTTTCATTGTACTCAAATGTAAAATGCCTCTGGCATATTTATGAATGAAAGAACTTTCGAGGTATTGTTTAACCTCTGTCTTATCTAACTTAGCCTAACTAAACTCGAAGTTAAATTTTTTATTTTTCACTACTTAGGGGGAGATTGTTAGCTTCAATCTTCCTAATCATAGAAATATTTAGAAGTAGTGAAAAATAGGCTAAGTGAAGAAAAGCCTCTTACAGAAGCTCTGCCGAACTCACCGAGAGATCAGGGTCAAGAAGCTACAGAAGCAACAGAAGGGTCCTACAGAACCTCTGTTGGACTTAAAGAAGACTCAAGACTCGGAAACAAAAGAAGACTGCTCCACAGAGGACCAGACCGCAGAACCTCTGTAACTCTTTACAGAGCCTCTGTGGTCTTCAACAAAGACTTCAAAGATATTATTAATATCTTGCTACTGTTACAGGACCCGTTCATCAACTTGCATGGTAGCATGCCCTGTCCAACGTCGACGTGTCAAACTCTGATTGGACTCAATAGGGCTTAGTACATAATAGACGTCTGCTGCATTAAATGCAATACAACACGTCTTACTGTTCATGCCGCTCTTGCAACTGTTCACGACATCCGTTCAACTATTCATCAGTACCGTCTGAATAGTAGCATATGCTTTATGGTCCCCTTTAGAGTAGTATATAAGGAAGACTCATGTTGAGTTCTTCCTTATCACTTATCATTTTTATTATTATCATCAATCACATATAAATCGACCATCATAAGAACACAAAAAGCTTATTCACCTTAAGAGTCATATCCTTTTTGAAGCTTTTCTTACTCATTGTTCTTAAATCTGTTCTAAATATATATTCAGTAAACTTTGAAATATTATTTCCTGTTCATTGTTTATTTATATTTTGGTCTAAATCTATCAAAACTTATCTGTTAGTTCTTCAAATACGCTTCCGCATCAAACATTAACTTGAACTAATAGATCTGATAATCTTGTATAAGTAAAACGGGAACCAACAAATGTTGTCTTGCCTGAGAGGGGACCGGTAGTGATTTATGGTGATCGTAGAAATCATCAGTCTTGCCTTATATCTATGATAAAAGCCCGTAAGTGTGTTAATAAAGGTTGCCCGAGTTACTTAGCTTATGTGATAGATATTAAGCCAGAAAAGAATAAGTTGGAAGATATTCATATTGTTAGTGAATTCCCAGAAGTTTTCCCCGAAGACTTGAATAGTCTTCCGCTCGTTAGACAAGTAGAGTTTGGTATAGATCTGATTCCTGGAGCCGCTCCTGTAGCCCGTGCACCGTATCGTCTGGCACCTCTAGAGATGAAAGAAATGATGACACAACTGCAAGACCTATCCGATAAAGGCTTCATCAGACCCAGTTCTTCGTCGTGGGGTGTACCAGTTTTGTTTGTGAAACAGAAGGATGGTTCGATGAGAATGTGTATCGACTACCGAGAACTGAATAAGCGCACGATCAAGACCAAGTATCTGCTTCCCAGAATTGATGACCTCTACGACCAATTAGTTGGAGCTTGCTATTTCTCCAAGTTTGATCTAAGATCTGGATATCATCAACTGAAGGTTAAAGAAGAAGACGTTCTGAAAACTGCTTTTCGCACAAGGTATGGTCACTATGAATTCCTGGTGATGCCGTTTGGACTGACGAATGCTCCAACTGCTTTTATGGATTTAATGAATCGGGTATGTAAGCCGTATCTCGATAGATTTGTTATTGTATTTATCGATGATATACTTATCTATTCCCGATCCAAAGAAGAGCACGCACAACATCTTCGTTTATTTCTGGAATTGTTGAAGAAGGAACAGTTGTATGCTAAATCTTCTAAATGTGAATTCTGGCTACGAGAAGTTCAGTTTCTGGGGCATGTAGTTTCTGAGAAAGGCATTCAAGTTGATCCGATGAAAGTGGAAGCGATTGAAAGGTGGTAACCGCCGAGAACGCCAACCGAAGTACGAAGTTTTCTGGGTTTAGCCGGTTACTATCGAAAGTTTATAAAAGATTTTTCTCGTATCGCTACGCCTCTCACTAAGCTGACCCGAAAGAATCTAAAGTTCGAATGGAAAGCAGAACAGGATGAAGCATTCCGAATATTGAAAGAGAAACTCTGTAACGCACCTATACTAGCATTATCTGAAGGTTCCGATGATTTTGTTGTTTACAGTGATGCTTCCAAACTGGGATTGGGTTGTGTACTAATGCAGCATGGAAAGGTTATTGTTTACGCTTCTCGTCATTTAAAAGATCATGAAAGACAGTATCCTACACACGACATGGAACTTGCAGCAGTTGTTTTCGCGTTAAAGATTTGGAGACATTATCTTTACGGCTCTAAATGTCAAATTTATACTGATCATAAGAGTCTCCAACATCTTTTCGATCAGAAGGAACTAAATATGAGGCAAAGAAGATGGCTAGAATTGGTGAATGATTACGACTGTGAAATTATTTATCATCCGGGTAAGGCGAATGTGGTAGCTGATGCACTAAGTCGTCAAGAAATGAGTGGAACAATAAAAGCTATTTCACTACGAGCTGAACTCCTACCTAACATCTTTGACGAATTGCAGAAGTGTCAAATAGAAGCTTTTCAAGAAGAACATTTGAAACCAGAATGGTTAGTGAGTGTATCAGCATTGCTTGTAAAAGATGATCGTGGGTTGTTGTGTTTGGGAAACAGAATTTGGGTGCCTCGTTCGGGTGGTTGACGTGATCGAGTACTACAAGAAGCTCATCAATCTCGTTTCTCTATTCATCCAGGTACGAATAAGATGTATAAAGATCTAAAACAATTTTATTGGTGGCCGGGAATAAAAAGGAGCATTGCTCAACATGTGGAAGGTTGTACTACTTGTAAGAAGGTAAAGATTGAACATCAAAAACCGTTTGGTCAGTTACAACGATTAGAAATACCTATGTGGAAATGGGATCAAATCACTACAGATTTCACCACGAAGCTACCAAGGACTCCGAAAAGATTTGATGCCATTTGGGTGATCGTTGATAGGTTAACAAATTATGCTCACTTTCTACCCATAAAGGAAACTGATTCGTTAGAACGACTAGCCAAGTTGTACATTGACGAAATAATAACCCGACATGGAGTTCCAATCTCGATTATTCTAATCGTGATAGTCGTTTTACTTCAAGGTTCTGGAAGAGTTTTCAAAGAGAAATGGGGACACAAATAAAGATAAGTACATCGTATCATCCTCAAACTGACGGTCAGAGTGAAAGAACGATTCAGACTTTGGAAGATATGCTAAGGGCATGTATTGTTGATTTTGGGGGATCGTGGGATAAGCACTTGCCGTTGATCGAATTTGCATATAATAATAGTTACCATTCCATCATACAAGCGGCACCGTTTGAAGTTCTGTATGGTAGAAAATGCCGAACGCCTCTATGTTGGAACGAAGTGGGAGAGAAGCAGTTAGCAGGGCCAGATATAGTTCAGTTAACCGCGAATAAGATTACTCAGATTCGGGAATGTTTGAAAGTGGCTCAAGACAGGCAAAAAAGCTACGCAGACCGACGCCGGAAACCGTTAGAGTTTCAAGTTGGAGATTTTGTAATGTTTAAAGTCTCACCTTGGAAAGGAGTCATTCGGTTTGGGAAGCAGGGTAAACTTAGTCCGAGGTACATTGGACCGTTTGCAATTACAGAAAGAATCGGGGAAGTAGCTTACCAGTTAGATCTCCTGCCAGAATTAAGCCGTATACACAACGCCTTTCATGCATCGAATTTTCGAAAGTGTTTGGTTACACCGGATCAAGCCGTATCTCTACCGGATATACAAGTTGATGAAAAGCTGAATTATGTGGAGGAACCTGAAGCCATAATTGACCACAAAGTTAATGTTTTGCGGAACAAAGTAATCAAGCAAGTAAAAGTACAGTGGAGACACCATAGGGGCCAGGAAGCTACTTGGGAATCAGAATCCGAAATGAGAACTAAGTACCCATACCTTTTTGCTTAACTGAATTCCGGGACGGAATTCTTTTAAGGGGGAGATGATGTAATACCCCGGGTAAGTTCGTTAGTGAAATTCTAATTTTGTTAAATTATTTAACTCTATAATTGATGTTTTAGGTAAGTTTAGGTGAAATTATAAGTTTAGGGGTGTTTAAGTCATTAGTGAATAGTTCAAGGCCTACTTGGTATTTATGGGTTGATATTATCACCTTACACATTCAGATATTCTCATAACTCAACAAAAAACATTCAGTGTGTGTGTGTTTTGAGAGCAGAAGAAGAAGAAAGAAAGGTTTGGTGGCTAGGGATTCAAATTGGTATACTTGGAAGAGTTTTGAGGTATGTTTCCTTTACAATTTATGGTTGAAATTGCTAGTAGATAGTTTTTATCGGTGTAGAATCAGTGATTTCATATTTGGGGTTGATTCAGTCGGGTTATGGGTAAAAAGGACCAAACCGACAGAGGTTTCCGGACACATGATGAATGTGTCCGAGTAGTTTTGTTGATAGTGTCCGGTAGTTTCTTCATGCAGGTGTCCGGACGAATCTTGCATCCGGTAAGTTCCTCTTTTCATTAAGTTTCCGGACGAATTTAGATACCAGATGGAGTCCGGATTACTGTGGTTTCCGGATGACGTCCGGATTGGACATGCTGTCCGGAAAGTTGGGGTTATCCGGATTGGTTGTGTTGTCCGAAAAGTCCTGTTGTCCGGATACTTTTGTGGTTTCTAGAAACTTTAGCTGTTTGGTCATTTTTGAGAGTTTAGATGCTTTTGAGTATCCAGTAACCTGTATTTTTTTGACTCGTGGTTAGGGAAGGAATGAGGACTAGATATACTGTGGACCGGACTTATGTTTGGGCTTGGGGGAAATATTGAGGATAGAGTTATCTAGAGTTCTTAGCTTTAGTAAGTCTTATGTGTTTTATTTGGTAAAAAGATATTATATCTGATTGTTACAGATCCTGTGAATTCTGGGTAAAGGATTGAACCTTTTAAGAAGGCTTGGAAACGTATTGATAAACAAACAGGTGAGTTTTACTTCAAAATGTTTTCAAACTGGAATACATATATGTGTGTATTGAATACGTGATTATGTGCTTGTGTTTGAATTATAATATGTGGAGATGTATATTATATTTACATGAGTATTACACTATACGAGAGTGTGTTGGCCGGGCTTAGGACCGGTGGTGTTGGCTGTAATATTCGTACAACGGTGTTGGCTGTAATTGTCGTAGAGTGGAGTTAATTTATTAGTTGGCTTGCAACCAACTAATATGGCCATGGGAATGAGACAGGAAAAGTACACGATGCGTGAGTTATGATTGGTATTTATCTTTTGTGATATATATATGGTATTTGTGCAAATGGTTTTAAAAATGACAGGGATTTTCTCACTTAGACCGCTAGGTCTAACCCTCATTTTGTTTTAAAAATATGTATTCCAGGTCATGGATCGGGTAAGAACAAGTGAATAGAGAATTCGGTGGCTAGCTTTTGCGAAGACTTATATGTTGAAGACTATGATGTGTTTTACGTTTATAACCTTGTTATTAGATATAATGTATTTAATTAGCGAAAAGTTGTAATGGAATACCTTATTTTGGATTGTAAAGACTAAGGGACCGTATTTGTTATATAATGTATATTTGTTATGTAACGACGTTATGAAATATATGTTATTTGTTGTATGTTTGGGATCCGGGTTGTTACATCAGGTAAAGCAAACAAAGTCTGATTCAACCAAACAGAATGATAAAACAGTAGTTTTACAAAGAATAAACAATTTGGTGCGAGTAACAAACAATCTTTTATTAATTCTTACAAAAGTTACTCTACAGACAAATTGTTGAGTTTTAAAAATGGTGATTGTTTTTGTTCTGTTTGTGGTTGTGAAAGTGCATTTGCTATGCCTGGTTATTGTTGTTGGGATAATTCTTATTTTTTTCCAAATGGTAATAGAGAGTCAAATTTGAGGAAAAAGAAGAAGACACAAAAGTCTAAAACTATGTCTTCACAAACTAACCAAAAAGGACCCAATGTTAAGTGGGTACCTAAAAATGTTTCAATCTGATTGATGCTGAAAAATAAGTTATGGTATTTAGATTCGGGATGTTCGAAGCATATGACAGGCCAAAGACACATGCTAACTAATTTTGTGGAAAAAGATCTTGGTCGAGTAAGATTTGGAAACAATCAAGTTGCTCCAATAAAAGGTTTTGGAGATATTGTTCAAGATAATCTCACGATAAAGAAAGTCAACTATGTTGAAGGATTGGAGCACAATCTATTAAGTATTGGACAGTTTTGTGATAAAGATTTGGAGGTAAACTTCAAAAAGACGAGATGCTGTGTCAAAATTGAGGAAGGAACAGAACTTCTTGTTGGCACTCGGAAGTCGAATCTTTATACAATCAACTTGTCTAATGTCAAGCCGACCAATGAAGTGTGTCTCATATCAAAAGCTTTAGAAGAACAAAGCTGGTTATGGCACCGACGGTTATCGCATCTGAACTTCCGATACATTCAAAAGCTGGTTTTAGGAGATTCAGTTCGGGGGCTTCCAACTTTGAAATTCAATGCCGAAAACGTATGTGATGCATGTGAGAAAGGAAAGATGAAGAGGGTTCCTCACAAACCTAAACCGGAAACTACAACGAAGAGTATACTTGAGCTTTTACATGTGGATTTGTGCGGTCCAATGAAAACCGAAAGCATAAGTGGGAGGAAATATGTCTTGGTAATAGTTGATGACTTTTCAAGATATACATGGGTTAAGTTTCTTCGTTCGAAAGATGAAACTTCAGAACTTCTGATTGGTGTTATCAAGGCAGCTCAGAACAACATGCAGATTTCAGTTAAAATCGTACGTTCGGATAATGGTACAGAATTCAAGAACAGAATCCTAGGTGAATTCTATGAATCAAATGGGATTATGCAACAGTTTTCTGCCGCCAGAACTCCTGAACAAAACGGTGTTGTAGAACGACACAACAGAACGTTAGTTGAATCTGCGAGAACTATGTTGGCGTATTCAAAACTACCTCTCTTCTTATGGGCCGAGGCCGTGGCAACCGCATGTTACACACAAAACCGTTCTGTCATACACCGCCGGTTTGGTAAAACTCCGTATGTAATCATGAATAAGGAGAAACCTAACATAAAACATTTTCGTGTTTTTGGTTGTAGGTGTTATGTCTTGAACGATAAAGAACAACGGAACAAGTTCAGTCCAAAGGCGATTGATGGTATCTTCGTTGGATATTCTTTCTCAGCGACTTCATATCGGATATATTTGAAGCAATCAAGAACAATCATGGAAAGTGTCAACGTCAAATTCGACGAACATCATGAATTGGTTTCTGACCAAAACAGTTCAGAACCCGTTATAACCGGAATTTTAGCTTCTGGACATCTCAGTTCAAAACCTGCTTCAACTTCTAATCAGGATCAACCTTCTACCTTAAAATCTCAATTAACTGATCTTGATTTGTTATTTGATGAATTCTATGATGAATTTTATGGTACTTACAATAAATCTGCTGATTCTAACAGGATGGTACAAGCACCTATAACAATTTCCGCTGCAACAAATACTCAAGATGGTGCATCTACTTCAACACCGGTTGATGTTTCCAGTCCTGTTCAAGATGTTCAAGTACCAGAAGTTGTTACTACACAACGAGAGACTACAACTAATGTGGAAGGATCAACACATCATGCTAGTTCTTCGGTTACTGAACCAAACATTCCTCAGCACCAACCGGAAACTTCTACAATTCCTTCAGAAATTCCAAGTGCTGAACCAATTGTTCCTCTAACCGAAAAAGGCACAAATGCTACTCTTGATAATGTTCAAGAATCCTATGCTCCTCACCCTCATACGACAAAGTGGACGAAGGCTCATCCTATTCACCAAGTAATAGGTGATCCAAATTCTCCAGTTCAAACCCGCTCGTCTACTTTGAGTGCTATCGTAAATGAATGTTTGTTTTCAATATTTTTGAGCAACATTGAACCACTTACTGTTAAGGAAGCTTTGAAGAAGGACGGTTATGATGCTGGTTCTTCAAAGGCTAATGTGGTGGAAGTTGCTCAATCTTCCAAAAACAAAGGAAAAGGGAAAGCAAAGAGTCTTGGTCCTCAAAAAGGAACTTTCAAGAAGAAGTTCAAGTGCTACAATTGTGGCCAACCGGGTCCCAAAGCGGCTGAATGCAAGTTGCCTAAGAAGGACAATTCGCGTCAAGCTAACATGGTGAACGATGACTTGGTGGCAATGATCACGGACTTTACAACCATGAATCTCACGACCATGGTCTCGGAGGTAAATGTGATGGATGTAAACTCTAAGGAATGGTGGGTTGATACCGGAGCTACACGTCATGTGTGTTATGACAAGAGTAACTTCAACACCTTCAAATATGTTGATGATGGTGAAAAGCTCGTCATGGGGAATGCCGCTACCGCCGATGTGAAGGGTATTGGAGAAGTGATGTTGAAAATGACTTCTGGAAAAAAACTCAAGCTCAAAGATGTTTTGTATGTACCAGAGCTTTGAAAGAACCTTGTTTCGGGTTGGTTATTGAATAAGTTTAGGTTTAAACTAGTGTTTGAGTCGGACAAGTTTGTTTTGTCCAAGAGTGGTATGTATGTGGGGAAAGGATATGCCTTGAATGGCATGTTTAAATTAAATGTTATGGCAATTTAAATGTAATGATTATTAAGAATATGAATAAATGCAAGTTCTAATCTTGTTTATATACTTGAATTTTCCAATTGCTTGGGATGGCCGTTTAGAACATGTATATGTTTATTCCATTCGACATTTAATTTAAATGTGTATACCAAAAAGTTTTGATATTGACTCAAATCACAAGTGCCCCACATGTGTAAAAAACCAAAACTTATTTAGATCATATTTTCAATCGGTTGAAAGGAAAACCGAACCGTGATTTAACTCATACTAACGTGTATGATTTAAAATCAGTAAAAAAAAAATTCACGTTCATCGATGATAGCAAGAAATATTTATTTTTAAAATAAATATGAAGTAATACACAAGTTTGTCTTGTTTAAAAATGAAAATATTTTTATACAAGTTTGTCTTGTTTAAAAGTGAAGTTGGAAAAACAACTTCATATAGACAAAAAGAAGGTCTAGAATAATTTACTCAAGTTTATCTTGTTTAAAATTAAAGTTGAAAATCCACTTAATCCATGATGGAATTTGAATTCTTGGATAAATGTGGTGAAGTGGTAGAATGGCTACATGAGTTTGTGAAAGATGTTCCCGGATGGCCTATGCCGGTAACGGTCATTTGGTATACATTGTGATAACCGATCGGAAATTGGTAGAGCTCAAAGTACAATGTATAATGGGAAGTCTAGACACATTAGACGTAGACATAATACGACAATTACTCTCTACTGGAGCTATCACGATTGACAGTGTGAAGTCAAAGGATAACATTGCGGATCCGCTTACGAAAAGCCTAAGTAGAGATTTAGTCCATAAGTCGTAAAGAGAAATGGGACTAAAAGCCCTTGAATGAATAATTCATGCAAAGGAAACCTTACCCAGTAGACTGGAGATCCCAAGATCTGGGTTCAAAAGGACAACCTAGTTGTATGAATGAAGGAGGTCACTGTGGGGGAATAAACTTCCTAATCAGTGATAGTAAGGCTAAGCATATGGCTTTTAATGATTATTGAAAATCACCTATGTGAGAGAGAAGTGGGGTCGCTTCAAAGGGAATTGTGGGGGCGCAATTCCTAAATGCTCTCGCTGAACCAGGCTAGTGTTCATGACCATAACGAACACGACTATGAGGATATGACCTTGTTAGGAAGAGTCTTGTGTGAAATATATTGTCGTCTACATAAATGGTAGTTCAGTTCAAAGACATCGAGTTTACTGACAACTAGGAGACTAAGTATGTTTCACAAGGGAAGGTTCAAAGGGTAACACCTACCTATCCTATGCAGGATTCGACTATTGGAAATTTCGTAGGAAAAATTTCGTATGCTTAGATCGATCTCCATTCATGTGGGGGATTGTTGGAAATTTTAGTAAAAAATATGGTTTTTACTAAACTTTGGACGCATTTAAATTCGTTATATATAATTAACACTTATTGGGTTTATGTTCTCCAATATGAGAGATTCGAAACGATATATAATGCATCCAAAACGGAATATGTGTGAATGAGATATCGATGCTCAAAGTTGAGTAATTGGATTAAATTAGCAAAAACCAAGTTAGGTGTGGGAAGGAGTCCCACATAGGAAGAGAGAGTAAATATTCTTTGGTTTATAAGCAAAGAAGTGGGTGGAGTTGACAAGCTCCTTGATGTGTTTTACTCCAACTCCTACCCTCGCGCAGGGGGGGGTGCCGATTGACGATTTCGTAAGCTAAAATCGTCGAACTTGTGTGCGAGCACGACCTGCAGACACGAATGCAGCTCCAAAATCTCGTGCTCACGCAACTCGGTTTTGCTAAATATTCTTTTGACCAGTTTGAATTTTTGTTGAAACTGAAACTGTAATTCGGTTACAGTTTTAAATTTCGTAATTAAGTGTTCGGTTTCATAATCAATTCCGAATTTATGAATGTCAGTTACGGTATTGATTGTTAATTATGAATTTCGGTTTCATAATCGATTTTTTAATTACGAATTGATGCTTGTCGGTTTCAAATTCTGCTTACGCAGTTCCAAACGAACTGCTTACGCTGTTGTACCCTGGGAACAGATGGAAATTCTGTTTAAGGGAATCGTGTTTAACACGAGCCTCAGCGGTTCTTTGTTTATTTGAATTCGTTTCCTTTAAATATTCTGCTTCATCTTATTTCTACATATTTTCGGTTTTTCGTTGGAGAATAATTAATCGATTGTATGATTAATATATATAGAAAAATACTAACAACTTTATAAATGTATAGTACATATATATATATTTATACATACCACAATTTCATCACAAAATGATGAAAAGGGTTTAAAGTATATAAATTGCATAATTATATGAATATATATAGCATATATATATATATATTCCACAATTTCATCATAATATGATGAAATGGGATCAAGAGTATATAAAATGCATAAATATATAAATATATAGTGTACATATATATATTCCACAATTTCATCGTAAAATGATGAAATGGGATCAAGAGTTAACTTTCAATCATAACAAGAAAATTGTCCTTTGCTGTCCAGATTTTGGTGTCACTTTGTGTCCATTTTTGGATAACTTCCAGGTATAGTTAGGTCAAGATATTTTATGTCCAAGTGGTTTAATGAGTTAGGAAACTTTTGGCATAAGTTTGATAATATTTAGAAGTATTTAAGTACGTGAAAAAAATACTTGACGTAAAACTCGACAGAAAACGTTGCTGTTTGCGCACTGTTTTTGTGAAGACTGTTTGGTAGACGAAATCTTTGAGTTTTTGAGTGAAACCAGTTGGGTTTGAATGCTAACACATAAAAATAATTTCCAGAAAAAGAATTACTTAATTTGGAGTAGTATTAAGTGAGATATGACCTTTTGAAAAGAGATGTGGAATCTGGCAGCAAGCTGTCAAAACCACCCTTTGTGCATGTACACCTATTTTTCTTTGTTTTTTTATTTGAATTTCTTATTCCTCTTGCATGCAATCCGATTTGACTCATCCCCATACAAATAATTTCAGTTCTAAAACAGGTTTTTAAACCATTTAAACTACATGCATGCTATCCATCAACTCATCTTTTATAAAACTTTGAAAATGGTTCTTTTTGGTGTTTATGTCATGATCTTCATCATATATTATAAAATTGTGTATTTTTAGCTCATGCATGTTGGTTAAAACATGTTTTTAAGGGATTTAAAGATCCACTCATGAAACCTTTGAATCAAAAGGTATGGATTTTTCAAGAAAACTACATGCATGTGTTTAAAAGTTCATCTTTGATCTTAACATGGGTTTGATTATGGATTCACCACCTTTTTACTAACATGCAAGGGTTATGGTGGTAAATCTACAAACATTAAGATGTTTAAAGATGATTTTTAACAATATTAAAGAAATGTAGAAGAAGGTGAAGAACATTCATAAGAAAATGTAAGAAATGAAAATTTAGACAAAAGAGAGTGTGTGGATTTCATCCAATACATTTGTATTTACCTTGAACACTTTTATCTCTTTGAAAAGAGGTGTTCAGAGGCTGAATTTGTGGATGAAGGTGGATGAAGATTTGATGAAGATGGATGCAGATGGAGAGAGAAAGAAGAGAGAATTATTGTGTGAGAATTTAGAGAGAGAATGAAATGTTTTGTAAATGAATTGTGATAGCCAAAAGAAATACATAAGGTGTAGAGAGGGGGGGGGGGGGCTCCATGGGGGGGGGGGGGGTGTTGATAAATAAAAATGTCTAATGTTGTCTTTTTGATTTATTTTTAAACAAGAAGTATTTTCTTTTAAATTTTAAATAACATATTAATTATATAAAGGTAAAGTATTTATATAATTTAGTTGAAATATATTAGGTTACTAATTATATATATACTTGTGGTATAATTTTAGCTTAAGTTGGCATTTTATGAGATTTATGAATAATTTCCTAAATCAAGGGGTTCCTAGGCAAACTTTCTCAAATTTTCCTACTGTACTGAGTTTACTGCTAAAATTGCACCGTGTAAAATAGGACGTGAATAACTGAAATATGCAGTGCAGTTCTAACCTGAGGTGTAAATTTGACAGTTGTCACAGTACGATCCAAAGAAGTCCAGGTTTCAGAGATACGATAACCGTCCACCTTTCCGACCAGCGGAAAGACCTTGTCAGAAATGCAATCGTATCCACCAAGGAAACTGTCAAGTTGATACTCGGGTTTGTTATAGGTGTGGGAAGATCGGACATGTTGCTAAAGACTATCGGGTAACGCGATTTTGTTTCTTATGTAATTTTCCGGATCACATCCAGTCTGATTGTCCGAGGGGAAGAATACAACAAGGGGGTACGTCAGGAAAACCAGTGGGTGTTAGACCAGTAGTTCCACGACTAGAACCACCACGAACAAGGGGTCGTACGTTTCAGATGACAGCAAAAGAAGCGGAGGAAACTCCGGATGTGGTTACAGTTACATTTTTAATAAACTCTACACGTGCTAAAGTGTTATTTCATTCCGGTGCAAACCGATCGTTCGTATCTCCTTCATTTGCTGCTTATATGCATTTAGAGCCTAAAGTGTTAGATCATGCTTTAATGGTAGATACTGCAAATGATAATCAAGTATCGGTTAAAGAAGTTTTTGATAGTTGTGTGATAAATATAGAGGGGTGTGGAGTACCTATTCAACTATTTCCTATAGCTTTGATCGAGTTTGATGTGGTAGTGGGGATGGATTGGTTAGGCGAGAATCAAGCTAACATAGTTTGTGATAAGAAGTTAATAAATGTTTTCTTGCCTGAGAGGGGACCGATAGTGATTTATGGTGATCGTAGAAATCATCAGTCTTGCCTTATATCTATGATAAAAGCCCGTAAGTGTGTTAATAAAGGTTTCCCGAGTTACTTAGCTTATGTGATAGATATTAAGACAGAAAAGAATAAGTTGGAAGATATTCCTATTGTTAGTGAATTCCCAGAAGTTTTCCTCGAAGACTTGAATAGTCTTCCGCCCGTTAGACAAGTAGAGTTTGGTATAGATCTGATTCCTGGAACCGGTCTTGTAACCCGTGCACCGTATCGTCTGGCACCTCTAGAGATGAAAGAAATGGTGACACAACTGCAAGACCTTTCCGATAAAGGCTTCACCAGACCCAGTTCTTCGTCGTGGGGTGTACCCATTTTGTTTGTGAAAAACAAGGATGGTTCGATGAGAATGTGTATCGACTACCGGGAACTGAATAAGCTCACGATCAAGAACAAGTATCTGCTTCCCAGAATTGATGACCTCTACGACCAATTAGTTGGAGCTTGCTATTTCTCCAAGTTGGATTTAAGATCTGGATATCATCAACTGAAGGTTAAAGAAGAAGACGTTCTGAAAACTGCTTTTCGCACAAGGTATGGTCACTATGAATTCCTGGTGATGTCGTTTGGACTGACGAATGCTCCAGCTGCTTTTATGGATTTAATGAATCGGGTATGTAAGCCGTATCTCGATAGATTTGTTATTGTATTTATCGATGATATACTTATCTATTCCCTATCCAAAGAAGAGCACGCACAACATCTTTGTTTATTTCTGGAATTGTTGAAGAAGGAACAGTTGTATGCTAAATCTTCTAAATGTGAATTCTGGCTACGAGAAGTTCAGTTTCTGGGGCATGTAGTTTCTGAGAAAGGCATTCAAGTTGATCCGATGAAAGTGGAAGCGATTGAAAGGTGGTAACCGCCGAGAACGCCAACCGAAGTACGAAGTTTTCTGGGTTTAGCCGGTTACTATCGAAAGTTTATAAAATATTTTTCTCGTATCGCTACGCCTCTCACTAAGCTGACCCGGAAGAATCTAAAGTTCGAATGGAAAGCAGAACAGGATGAAGCATTCCGAATATTGAAAGAGAAACTCTGTAGCGCACCTATACTAGCATTATCTGAAGGTTCCTATGATTTTGTTGTTTACATTGATGCTGCCAAACTGGGATTGGGTTGTGTACTAATGCATCATGGAAAGGTTATTGATTATGCTTCTCGTCAGTTAAAAGATCATGAAAGACAGTATCCTACACACGACATGGAACTTGCAGCAGTTGTTTTCGCGTTAAAGATTTGGAGACATTATCTTTACGGCTCTAAATGTCAAATTTATACTGATCATAAGAGTCTCCAACATCTTTTCGATCAAAAGGAACTAAATATGAGGCAAAGAAGATGGCTAGAATTTGTGAATGATTACGACTGTGAAATTCTTTATCATCCGGGAAAGGCGAATGTGGTAGCTGATGCACTAAGTCGTCAAGAAAAGAGTGGAACAATAAAAGCTATTTCACTACAAGTTGAACTCCTACCTAACATCTTTGACGAATTGCAGAAGTGTCAAATAGAAGCTTTTCAAGAAGAACAATTGAAACCAGAACGGTTAGTGGGTGTATCAGCATTGCTTGTAAAAGATGATCGTGGGTTGTTGTGTTTGGGAAACAGAATTTTGGTGCCTCGTTTGGGTGGTTTACGTGATCGAGTACTACAAGAAGCTCATCAATCTCGTTTCTCTATTCATCCAGGTACGAATAAGATGTATAAAGATCTAAAACAATTTTATTGGTGGCCGGGAATAAAAAGGAGCATTGCTCAACATGTAGAAGGTTGTACTACTTGTAAGAAGGTAAAGATTGAACATCAAAAACCGTTTGGTCAGTTACAACGATTAGAAATACCTATGTGGAAATGGGATCAGATCACTACAGATTTCACCACGAAGCTACCAAGGACTCCGAAAAGATTTGATGCCATTTGGGTGATCGTTGATAGGTTAACAAAGTTTGCTCACTTTCTACCGATAAAGGAAACTGATTCGTTAGAATGACTAGACAAGTTGTACATTGACGAAATAGTAACCCGACATGGAGTTCCAATCTCGATTATTCTAATCGTGATAGTCGTTTTACTTCAAGGTTCTGGAAGAGTTTTCAAAGAGAAATGGGGACACAGATAAAGCTAAGTACATCGTATCATCCTCAAACTGACGGTCAGAGTGAAAGAACGATTCAGACTTTGGAAGATATGCTAAGGGTATGTATTGTTGATTTTGGGGGATCGTGGGATAAGCACTTGCCGTTGATCGAATTTGCATATAATAACAGTTACCATTCCATCATACAAGCGGCACCGTTTGAAGTTCTGTATGGTAGAAAATGCCGAACGCCTCTATGTTGGAACGAAGTGGGAGAGAAGCAGTTAGCGGGGCCAGATATAGTTCAGTTAACCGCGGATAATGTAGGTTCCATTTTTGAGCAACAATAGAAGAAATATAAAGTCCATATTTAAATATAGAGATAAGATATACATGAAGAACAATCATAAAGAAACTTATCTCATATTCATTGATGATTAAATATGGAGAGGAGAAATGTTGAAGAACACCACACTAAACATGAAACGACTCTCATAAGAAACTAGTATATGTGTGTTTTTGTGTGCTTTCCATATTTCTCACTTCTTGAAATAAGACTATGGACACCTCTTATAAAGGGCCATTTACACATTAGATATTTAAGATATCTAAAATATCTATATAAAATATCTAAGTAAATATCTATAAGAAAATATCTAAAACATTAAAATATCTTTATAAAACATTCATTTAATTAGGAGCTAATTAAAGCTAACAATCTCCCCCTAATGTTTTATAAAGAAAGCATCATCTTATAGTCTCCCCTCTGCTTTCTTTAGAACCTTTGATGTTCCGTTCTTCAAGTCTTCAAAGCATCATGTGCTCCCCCTCAAATGTAGGCTCATCCACTGAGCTTTAAACGTGAATAACAGATGATGGAGTGACATTTAAAATGTGACAAATGTAGCTTGACACCATGAAGAACCATTGAGAGAACACTGTTCTTGAAAGCGGAAAGAGCATGAGTGAAATGCGATGCTTTCGGTCCAGCACCTTGCAGCAGACTTTGAGGCTGAGTTTGGCATATCAGCACACATAATTTGAGAAAACTCAAAACATTAAAGTCGTGCATCTGTGAATAATCTTTCCAATGCCACTGGAATCGAGTAATTTGGAG
Organism: Saussurea involucrata; assembly: GCA_033807775.1. Classification (NCBI taxonomy): domain Eukaryota; kingdom Viridiplantae; phylum Streptophyta; class Magnoliopsida; order Asterales; family Asteraceae; genus Saussurea; species Saussurea involucrata. The sequence goes on along the minus strand of CM066314.1, from coordinate 45,482,589 downwards.
CACCGAGTCAAACGTTATGCGCATTTTTCTGAAGCAGCGCAAAGCTGACAGTAAGTAAACAAAAATCGGGCTCGGAGGTTCGATCGCAGAGGTTCAGTCCACATAGGCTCTGTCGGGTTTCACAGAGGCTCTGTGGTGAACAGTATCACAGAAGGTTGTTTGCTACTCGGCAGAGGTTTGGTCGTTGCTTGGTTGAGGTTGGTCGCCGCTTGGTAGAGGTTTGGCGGCAGAGGTTTCGTCGTGGCTCGACAGAGGTTGTCTCTGCTCGGCAGAGGTTTAGTCGTGGCTGACAGAGGTTTGGTCGCGTACGGCAGAAGCTTGATCGCATGCGGCAGAAGCTTGGTCGTGTGCGGCAGAGGCTTGGTCGCGTGCGGCAGAAGCTTGGTCGCGTGCGGCAGAAGCTTGGTCGTGTGCGGCAGAGGCTTGGCAGAAGTGTTTACACTTACTTTGACACTAATTTAGACCATTTTACCTCTGGAGTTTGCAAAAACTCAAAACACAAACAACTTGAATTTGTTTGTTAGCTGTTCAGATCATCTTGAATCATCTCTTTTTGAGCTCGTAGGACAAAGATATGGTTGTGTTACCACAGTCGCGCAGATCTGTCCATCAGCTTTCCATCAGTACACTGTTGTCTACTTCAATGATGCATATGTCCTTTATAAATTTCGAATCTCTGAATTCTCAAAACATGAAATCTGTTCATCTGTGTCTTAGTAATCCAGGGCCTTTTGAATCGCATCAATCGGTGTTTTTATGAGTGAGATATGATCAGTTTAATACAGCAGCGCAAATCTGTCATTTAAATCTGATTTGATGTAAAAGATAAGACGATCTTCATATAATTTTTAAAACCGTGAGTGCAAATAATTCGATCTCTGATTGATCAAGTCAGAAAACTAATTAGAAGAACTCAAAGTTAAAAAAAACGTTTCAGATCAGACTTTGAACATGTAACAAAACATCAAATCTTTCTCAAACAACTTTCTCAAGACCCAAATGATTTGGTTTTATTTAAATGTTTATGAGCAGCGGAAGTCAAACAAAATCTGGATCAAAGATAGTCCAATCTTGAAAATAAAGGTCAGATCAAACAAAGATCAACAACCTTACTACCAAGATGCCAAAAGAATTGCTATGGACTTAAGCACACACAAGGATGAGATCATAGATCAACCATCTACTTAGTGCTTATCAAATAAAACCAATAAATGAGAAAGAATCAAAACACACACATGAAGTATATCAGAAACTAAACCATCTAAAACTTCTATTGTTGCATAGATGATCGATTTTGAAGAAAAATTTCTTCAATCGGCTCTGATACCAATTGTAGGTTCCATTTTTTAGCAACAATAGAAGAAATATAAAGTCCATATTTAAATATAGAGATAAGATATACATGAAGAACAATCATAAAGAAACTTATCTCATATTCATTGATGATTAAATATGGAGAGGAGAAATGTTGAAGAACACCACACTAAACATGAAACGACTCTCATAAGAAACTAGTCTATGTGTGTTTTTGTGTGCGTTCCATATTTCTCACTTCTTGAAATAAGACTATGGACACCTCTTATATAGGGCCATTTACACATTAGATATTTAAGATATCTAAAATATCTATATAACATATCTAAGTAAATATCTATAAGAAAATATCTAAAACATTAAAATATCTTTAAAAAACATTCATTTAATTAGGAGCTAATTAAAGCTAACAGATAAGATTACACAGATTCGAGAACGTTTGAAAGTGGCTCAAGACAGGCACAAAAGCTACGCAGACCGACGCCGGAAACCGTTAGAGTTTCAAGTTGGAGATTTTGTAATGTTAAAAGTCTCACCTTGGAAAGGACTCATTCGGTTTGGGAAGTAGGGTAAACTTAGTCCGAGGTACATTGGACCGTTTGCAATTACAGAAAGAATCGGGGAAGTAGCTTACCGGTTAGATCTCCTTCCAGAATTAAGCCGTATACACAACGCCTTTCATGTATCGAATTTTCGAAAGTGTTTGGTTACACCGGATCAAGCCGTATCTCTACCGGATATACAAGTTGATGAAAAGCTGAATTATGTGGAGGAACCTGAAGCCATAATTGACCACAAAGTTAATGTTTTGCGGAACAAAGTAATCAAGCAAGTAAAAGTACAGTGGAGACACCATAGGGGTCAGGAAGCTACTTGGGAATCAGAATCCGAAATGAGAACTAAGTACCCGTACCTTTTTGCTTAACTGAATTCCGGGACGGAATTCTTTTAAGGGGGAGATGATGTAATACCTCGGGTAAGTTCGTTAGTGAAATTCTAATTCCGTTAAATTATTTAACTCTATAATTGATGTTTTGGGTAAGTTTAGGTGAAATTATAAGTTTAGGGGTGTTTAAGTCATTAGTGAATAGTTCAAGGTCCACTTGGTATTTATGGGTTGATATTATCACCTTAGACATTCAGATATTATCATAACTCAACAAAAAACATTCAGTGTGTGTGTGTTTTGAGAGCAGAAGAAGGAGAAAGAAAGGTTTGGTGGCTAGGGATTCAAATTGTTATACTTGGAAGAGTTTTGAGGTATGTTTCCTTTACAATTTATGTTTGAAATTGCAAGTATATAGTTTTTATCGGTGTAGAATCAGTGATTTCATATATGGGGTTGATTCAGTCGGTTTCTGGGTAAAAAGGACCAAACCGACAGAGGTTTCCGGACACATGATGAATGTGTCCGGGTAGTTTTGTTGATAGTGTCCGGTAGTTTCTTCATGCAGGTGTCCGGACGAATCTTGCATCCGGTAAGTTCCTCTTTTCATTAAGTTTCCAGACGAATTTAGATACCGGATGGAGTCCGGATTACTGTGGTGTCCGGATGACGTCCGGATTGGACATGCTGTCCGGAAACAATCTTTTATTAATTCTTACAAAAGTTACTCTATAAACAATTTGGTGCGAGTAACAAACAATCTTTTATTAATTCTTACAAAAGTTACTCTACAGACAAATTGTTGAGTTTTAAAAATGGTGATTGTTTTTGTTCTGTTTGTGGTTGTGAAAGTGCGTTTGCTATGCCTGGTTCTTGTTGTTGGGATAATTCTTACTTTATTCCAAATGGTAATAGAGAGTCAAATTTGAGGAAAAAGAAGAAGACACAAAAGTCTAAAACTATGTCTTCACAAATTAACCAAAAAGGACCCAATGTTAAGTAGGTACCTAAAAATGTTTCAATCTGATTGATGCATAAAAATAAGTTATGGTATTTAGATTCGGGATGTTCGAAGCATATGACAGGCCAAAGACACATGCTAACTAATTTTGTGGAAAAAGATCTTGGTCGAGTAAGATTTGGAAACAATCAAGTTGCTCCAATAAAAGGTTTTGGAGATATTGTTCAAGATAATCTCACGATAAAGAAAGTCAACTATGTTGAAGGATTGGAGCACAATCTATTAAGTATTGGACAATTTTGTGATAAAGATTTGGAGGTAAACTTAAAAAAGACGAGATGCTGTGTCAAAATTGAGGAAGGAACAGAACTTCTTGTTGGCACTCGGAAGTCGAATCTTTATACAATCAACTTGTCTAATGTCAAGCCGACCAATGAAGTGTGTCTCTTATCAAAAGCTTCAGAAGAACAAAGTTGGTTATGGCACCGACGGTTATCGCATCTGAACTTCCGATACATTCAAAAGCTGGTTTTAGGAGATTCAGTTCGGGGGCTTCCAACTTTGAAATTCAATGCCGAAAACTTATGTGATGCATGTGAGAAAGGAAAGATGAAGAGGGTTCCTCAAAAACCTAAACCGGAACCTACAACGAAGAGTATACTTGAGCTTTTACATGTGGATTTCTACGGTCCAATGAAAACCGAAAGCATAAGTGAGAGGAAATATGTCTTGGTAATAGTTGATGACTTTTCAAGATATACATGGGTTAAGTTTCTTCGTTCGAAAGATGAAACTCAGAACTTCTGATTGGTGTTATCAAGGCAGCTCAGAACAACATGCAGATTTCAGTTAAAATCGTACGTTCGGATAATTGTACATAATTCAAGAACAGAATCCTAGGTGAATTCTATGAATCAAATGGGATTATGTAACAGTTTTCTGCCGCCAGAACTCCTGAACAAACCGGTGTTGTAGAACGACACAATAGAACGTTAGTTGAATCTGCGAGAACTATGTTGGCGTATTCAAAACTACCTCTCTTCTTATGGGCCGAGGCCGTGGCAACCGCATGTTACACACAAAACCGTTTTGTCATACACCGCCGGTTTGGTAAAACTCCGTATGAAATCATTAATAACCAGAAACCTAACATAAAACATTTTCGTGTTTTTGGTTGTAGGTGTTATGTCTTGAACGATAAAGAACAACGAAACAAGTTCAGTCCAAAGGCGATTGATGGTATCTTCGTTGGATATTCTTTCTCAGCGGCTTCATATCGGATATATTTGAAGCAATCAAGAACAATCATGGAAAGTGTCAATGTCAAATTCGACGAACATCACGAATTGGTTTCTGACCAAAACAATTCAGAACCCGTTATAACCGGAATTTTAGCTTCTGGACGTCTCAGTTCAAAACCTACTTCAACTTATAATCAGGATCAACCTTCTACCTTAAAATCTCAATTAACTGATCTTGATTTGTTATTTGATGAATTCTATGATGAATTTTATGGTACTTACAATAAATCTGCTGATTCTAACAGGATGGTACAAGCACCTATAACAATTTCCGCTGCAACAAATACTCAAGATGGTGCATCTACTTCAACAACGGTTGATGTTTCCAGTCCTGTTCAAGATGTTCAAGTACCAGAAGTTGTTACTACACAACGAGAGACTGCAACTAATGTGGAAGGATCAACACATCATGCTAGTTCTTCGGTTACTGAACCAAACATTCCTCAGCACCAACCAGAAACTTCTACAATTCCTTCAGAAATCCCAAGTGCTGAACCAATTGTTCCTCTAACCGAAAAAGGCACAAATGCTACTCTTGATAATGTTCAAGAATCCTATTCTCCTCACCCTCATACGACAAAGTGGACGAAGGCTCATCCTATTCACCAAGTAATAGGTGATCCAAATTCGCCAGTTCAAACCCGCTCGTCTACTTTGAGTGCTACCGTAAATGAATGTTTGGTTTCAATATTTTTTAGCAACATTGAACCACTTACTGTTAAGGAAACTTTGAATGATCCGGATTGGATTCTAGATATGCAAGAAGTGCTAAATCAATTCGAAGCGTTGAAAGTGTGGAGGCTCGTTCCAAGACCGACTGATAAAGTATCATTGGAACAAAGTGGGTGTTCAAGAATAAGAAAGATGAAGATGGAATCATAGTTCGTAACAAAGCGAGATTTGTAGCGAAAGGTTACCGACAACAAGAGGGGATAGTTTACGATGAGACTTATGCTCCAGTCGCACGCATTGAAGCAATCAGAATATTTATAGCGTACGCGGCATACAAGAACATCATGGTATATCAAATGGACGTGAAGACAACATTTCTAAATGGAATTCTCAAAGAGGAGGTATATGTCTCTCAACCCGAAGGTTTTGTCGACATGGAAAATCCAAACCACGTTTACATCTTGGATAAAGCCTTATATGGATTGAAACAAGCCCCTCGAGCATGGTACGACGTTCTGTCACAATTTCTACTCGTCTCTGGCTTTGAAAAGGTTAAGATTGATACGACTTTGTTTGTCAAGCGCGAAGACGGTGAGATGATTATAGTACAAATATATGTTGATGATATTATCTTTGGTGCATCTAACCCTGGTTTAAATAAATGGTTTTCTGATATGATGATTGCTAGATTTCAGATGAGCATGATGGGAAAGATTAATTTCTTTCTTGGATTGCAAGTGAAGCAGTTTTCCACGGGGATTTTCATCAATCAGTCAAAGTATATATTTGACATTTTGAAGAAATTCAAAATGGAAAATTTTACTTCCATTGGAACGCCGATGGCACCGGGTTTAAAGATCGGTCCGGATCCTCATGGTAAGGAAACAGATATACGACACTATCAAGGTATGATCGGATCTTTAATGTACTTAACTTCTAGTCGCCCGGATATCATGTTTGCTACGTGTCTTTGTGCGAGATTTCAGGCGAATCCTAAAGAATCTCATCTCGGGGCCGTCAAGCGTATCTTTCGCTATCTCAAAGGAACCACCTACCTTGGTCTATGGTATCCCAAAGGCACGGGATTCGAGATAACGTCTTACTCCGATTCGGATCATGGTGGTAGCTTGTTGGACCGGAAGAGTACATCCGGACACATACAATTTTTGGGAGATAAATTGGTGAGTTGGGCATCCAAGAAACAGAACTGTGTCTCGACTTCTACGACGGAGGCAGAATATGTCGCGGCCGCGAGTTGTTGCTCACAAGTCATTTGGATGAAAACCCAACTGATGGACTTCGCATGTCGGTACGAAAAGATCCCAATTTATTGTGATAGTAAGTCCGCAATTGCAATATCTGTGAATCCGGTTCAACACACGAAAACCAAGCACATCGAAATACGGTATCATTTTATTAAAGATCACGTTGAAAAAGGTACAATTGAACTCTATTTTGTTCCTACTGAATTTCAACTCGCTGACTTGTTTACCAAGGCTTTGGATGAGAAACGTTTCAGGTTTCTGGTTTCAAAGTTAGGCATGTTGAATTTGAAAATTTGATTCATCATAATTTTTATTCAATATTTTGAAAATAATAATTAATCATTCAAATTTTATAAATTTGACTGAAGAATACTTATTTTCACAATATTGAATATTCATTATGATGTGTTCAAATTTAGATTACTTTCAGTAGTTTACAAAGTCGATTTCAATTTTATTCTTTTTACCGTATGTACTTCAGTTGATATTACTTGTGCAGTTTTATGTGTGGGTGTTAGTCCATGATCTTCATACAATTCAACATTGTAACGACCCGAAATCCCATACATAGTTCAAATAGCATACATTGCATAACGTCGTTAAAAACAAGAGATACATCGTATAACAAATATGGTCCCCTAGTCTTTACCAACATTCAGTACATCATTACAAACGTTTACATAGTAAATTTAGATCATTACAATAACATGACTACAAAACACATCATAGTCCTCCCAAAAGCTATTCGCGGCTTAACCTTCTTATTTGCTCTTACTCGATCCACGACCTGGAATACATATTTTTAAAACAAAATGAGGGTTAGACCTTGAGGTCAGGTGAGAAAATCCCCGTTAGTTAAAAACCATTTGCACAACATCATACACATAATTCACATAAGAATACCAATTAAGACTCATGCATCATGTATCTTTCCATCTCATTCTCTTGGCCATATTAATTGGTTGCGAGCCAATTAATTAATTTGCACCACTGTACTAAATACAGCCAACACCACTGTCCCTCTGTACAGCCAACATACACCGGTCCTAAGCCCGGCCAACTAGCACCCATGCAGTGTAATACTCATATAAACATAATATGCACATTATTACACTCATTCCGCATATATGTATTCCAGTTGAAAACATTTTAAATAAAAACTCACTTGTTTGCTTAACAAAACTCTTTCCAGTCCTCCATAAAGAATTTTGCTTTCACCTTCGATTCACAGTATCTGAAACAAGTAGGTACAGATATCCCTTTACCAAATAGAATGCACAAGACTTACTAAAGCTAAAGGCTCTAGATAACTCTATCCTCAAATGTTACCCCCAAACACGAACTTAAGTCGAGTCTACAGTATAATTAATCCTCATTCCTTCCCTATCCAAAAGTCAACATAACACAGGCTACTTGATACTCAAAAGTATCCCAACTCCCAAATTTGACCAAACAGCCAAAGTATCCGGACAACACCCACTATCCGGACAACACAACTTTCCGGACATAACAGGTATTCCGGACAACACTATTGTCCGGACAATATCAACAATTCGGACGATATCCGGAAACTCATATCAACCGGACAAAAATGGAAAGAGGAACTTACCCGGATAAAAGACTCGTCCGGACACCCTAGAACACCATCCGGACACCACCAGCTAAATTACCTGGACACTACCAACAAAACCACTCGGACACGTTCATGGTGTCCGGAAACCTCTGTCGGTTTGCATAAATTTAACCCAGAAATCTACTGATTTTAACCCCAGTCCAGATTTGATAATTCTAATCCGATAGAAACCATCTACTAGCAATTACACATATAAAATGTAAAGAAACATACCTCAAAACACTTCCAAAGGACCCGATTTGAAGCCTTAACCTTCCTTTTCTTTCTTCTTCTTTTGGTCTAAAAAACACACACTTCACACACTGGATATTTCTGATACTTTCTGCTGAGTATGAAATATCTGAACTACTAATGGGTAATATCTAATCTAATTTACAAATTTAGTCCTTGAGCTTAGCACTAATGACCAAAACACCCGTATCTTATAAATTAACCCAAATTTTACCCTAAACCTCAATAATAAAGTTAAATATATTTAACGTAACTAGAATGTAACTAACGAACTTACCCGGGGTATTACAAAGATCTAGTAAGAAGAAGATGTAGAAGCTTTATTAGAAAACTAAATCTAATCTAGAGAGAACACAAGATGATTAGAAGGCTACATTTTGTATTATGAATTCACACTTTACAAAATTACAAGTAATGACCTATTTATAGTCTACATCTCTTGTTACAACACTTAAGCATAAGCCCATTAACAAAGCTATTGCTTTACAAAACTTTCTAATATTAAGGACAACTACAGTGTCCTAACAGTGGGTTCATGTGTTTAGGGGGAGCTATAAATGTTTGTGATCATGTTTTAAGGGGGAGCATCTAACTTTAAAGATGTGTTTGATCAACACAATCGAGGTAAGTGTTCGATTTCAATTGATTTGTGCAAACCATACTTGATGAAAAATAATTTTGTCAAATCTTATGCATCTTTGTAGGGGGAGCAAAATGATTTACTCTAAACACTGATTTTTCAAGTTAAAAGCTGAACAACTTTTTAGTTTGAAAAGTTCGTTTTTTTGGAAAATTGTACAAGTCTGGGAACTTGTCGTACAAGTTGTGTCCGACTAGCAATCCTAGTCGTACAAGCTGTATACGACAGTTACTGTTCATATACGACAGTCGCACAAGTCTTGTCCGACTAGCAATTCTAGTCGTACATGCTTTGTACGATTGTTACTGTTCATAAGGCCAAGTCGCACAAGCTTCATACGACTGTTACTATTCATCATCCCACCTTAGTCGTACACTTCATCCTACGACTAAGAAGAGATACTCGTACATTGTATCGTACGACTATCTGACACGTGTCGGTCAACCCTTGGACCAATCATTTGTTGCCACGTGTCCACACAGCCTGAGTTCTATAAATAGTGCGACTTTCAAAGTATTTTACTTTTTACGACTCTTTTAAAAACCGATTTCTCTGAGAGTGAAAATCGATTTTGGATCATTTATTGCTGTTCATTTACATCTAAGGATTCATTATCGATTCAGGTATCGTATTCTGTCCTTAGAATCGTTTTTCATCATGAATATCATCTGATACTTTGATTTGCAGTTTAGTCGAATAAGGGTTTTTATAAACCCTTTGTATTCTTAGTTAAGATCACTCATAATGTTAGTGTTTCTAGGAAAAAATGTTAGAATAGCATTTCTGATAGTGAATCGTGTTTAGGGTACTTGTTTTTGCATGCTGTCACATCAAAATTCTTAGTTTTGGGTTTGAATGATCAAACTTGTTCGAACATTCAAAACTGTCGCACAACACTATGTTCTTCATATTCATAATTGTCGTACAAAACAAGCATTCATAACTGTCGTACAAAGCTTGTTCGAAAACTTTTAGTCGTACAGCTTTGTCCAAAAATTAGAGTCGTACAATTTGATGTGTTGTACGACAGTAGCCCACACTTAGGATTTTTGGAAAATTTTGAAGAAAATCTACTCATTTCCAAATGGTCTAATTCTGTCAATCATAGACCATGGCACACATGCAAGAGCAGGGTGATGGAAATTCTTCTGATGAGAATACGGTGATTCCATCTCATCGTTCGTCACATCCTTCGGTGAACGCACGGAATCTAGATGATGAGCTCATTCTTCCATGAGATAAGAAGGAATTAAAGCCAAACAACTACACGCTTGATTTCAATGTCAGAATGGATTATCATCTGATTATGGAGATTCTCAAAGGTCACCCGCTTCGTATTGCTCTTGAAAAGACACAAGAAGTTCCGGAGATCTATTTGCATTAATTATGGCATAACATTCAGTATGTACCACGAAATGAGTCGAACATCTTCTTTACTCTAAAAGTGGATCACTTTGATGCCAAGATTACTCTGAAAAGGTTGCGGACAGTTCTAGATCTTCCTTATACTTCAAATTTTGAGGATATGGTGTCTGAAGAAGATTTGTGCCGGTATATAATGCGGATGGGTTACAATGATCCAGTTCGTGGTGTGTTAACAAGTACATCGAAGTTAAAGAGGAACTATCTACCGCCGATCTATTACATACTATTCAGTGTTGTTAATAGATGCATGACTTCTAAACACACGGGAGTCGATACGGCCAGTATTTCAGTTGTTCGAATGTTCCATGCTATCGTTTTTTACCGCAAGATTGATTTTGCTATACTTATATGGAATGATCTGATTGAGGTGGTCACCGACAAGACAAAGCCATCAAAAGTCAGATCGTTTGTACCGTTTCAGCGATCTCTTCAGATTATTATTCATTCTATTATGGAGGCTAACCGAGAGATACCGAGATGCGAGGGAGCAGTTCTTGGTCCAACCAATTACATGAAGTCTCTCCGATTTCCCAAAGGTCTAATCTTTCCTCATATTATGATTTTACCTGAAGCACTACTCGCATACGCTGGCCAAGAGTCACCATTCTTGAGTGAGTATAGAGAAGAGAATGCACTGATGGCCCGACCAGGACTGGTAGGGCCTACCCAAGGTGCCAACCAACTAGGTGAGAGTGGTGAGGGTCTAGTAGCTAGTGAGCGAATTCAGGATACTGGGGTACCTGAAAAGGGTGTGTTGAGTGGTAAAAGCGATGTAAGGGGAAAAGGAGATGGGGGTGCTGTTGGTCAGTCGTCAAAATCGTCAAAGATCTTTGAGGACGATGACGATGAAGAAATTCTTGGTTCTGAGGATACTGAAGAAGAATCTGATGATCTTGATGCTGATATTGATGATCCAGCAAATCTTGTATATGACGCAAGTTCGAGTGATGAAGACGCTAATGCTGATGATGAAAGATAGGATGACAGTTCCGATGATGATGATGATAATAACAATGATGATCAAAACATGGAAATTCTTGACAATGTTGTGGAAAAAGTGGTTACTCATTCTGATACTGGAGGAGAAATAAGGGGAAATGAGGAAACAGAAAATGAGGTGAGGTTAAGTGAGACGGAAAGAAAAAAAGATGGTGAGAGTGTGACAGGATCAAAGAAAGTTTTAACTACTGATCCTACCCAAATCGTGTCTAGCCGGGTAGCCACATCTACTGTCGGTGTGCGTTCGTCGCCACAAGACATTGAAGAAGCCATAGTGGACTCAGCTATGCAATGTACAACCCCACTCAGCCACTCATCAACTTCTTCACAAGTTAATGTTTCACTTTCTCACAGGGGAAAAGCACAAACTCTATCGGCGACACACTCGGTGTCTGCTGATATTGAAACAGGATGGCAACTGCCCCGGCCACCACCTTCATTGTTCACAGATCGCGTCTAGAACCATTTGATTTTACTTAATTTCCTAGGACACCGAGACCGTTTGTCACTTCATCAATGGTGACACAAAACGTTGGAGTTTTTCGTAACCCAACCGGAACGCCCCAAGTGTTGCCGCCATTCGTTGGTGCTTCACGAGCACCAGACGGAAGTTCTATCAATGTTAACACCATGCCAGCATTGAACATAGGCCATACAGTCTCTTCGACTTCTATGTCAACTAGTAACCTAAGTGGTCTGGGTGTTACCCCGTTACAAGTTCGTGTTGTTCAGTCATTGGTGGGTCCTCCTCCCCACAATTTTGTATCCGTGAAGTTGCTCGAATTTTCCATCCAGTCTCTTAACAACAGTCATAAATCTCAAATGGCCGAGTTGAAAGATGTTATTGGGAAATAAATATCTGCCGATGTTCAAAAAGCTGTCAAAGGAAAATCTGTTGCCGAATCTTCTTCCACACCAACCGACACTCAACCAGAATCTCAATCGAACCCAAAGTTATATCCTAATTTGCCTTTACATGAATTGAAATCTCAATTGCTTACTCGTTTGTTATAACAAGGAGATACGAATAATCATGAAGAAGTAGACATGCTTGGTTTACTTAGACGTCAAACCGAACAACAAGCCACTTTACCAAATTCACTGAATACCCTAAAACAATCCATATCCAATCTAACCGAGGCTATCTCTTCTGGCTTCACAACCCTATCTAACCGAATGAAAGTGGTGGAAGAAAAGTGTGGGATTCAAGCCCAAACCACCAAACGTAGACATGATGATCAAGATCCCGATCATGATCACCATGAGGGGGAGAGAAGTGTAAGACAAAGAGTTGAACAGGCTAGTGGTTCGGGCGTTCAAGTGCCTGAAAATGTGGAAACGAATGTAGAAACGGGTACCGGTAATGTTGGTGGTACTCAAGTGGGTGAAAGTGCTGATTTGGGATTTCTGGATGATGTCAGTCCTACAGTTGAAAAGCCTGATGGATGTGATAACAGAACAGTTGAGGAAAGAATGGCAGATGGTTTTATACAAGATGTGATTTATATTTACTCGGAAGAGGATCAAACTGTTGTAAAGATTAAAGAAGAGATGGATGATGTATTCGATGGTGGTGTAGTTCAACCTGATTCTGATTCCGAGAAAGAAAATAACCAACCTGATCCAGTGATACAAGTTCCGGTGATTCCTGATCTTCCTGAAGGCAAAATCAAAGATCCAGTCTCCGAAGCTGAAATACGAAACCTTCAGATGTTGGTGGATAGAGAAGAACTGATTGTTAGAGGTCATCATCGAACAACAATTATTACTCCGTTCCAAGAAGATATCAGGGGTGACTTGTTCATGAAAAAGGTTCAACCAATTGACAAGGTAAAATTGTATTCAATTGAAAAGTTCCCATGCCAGAATCAGATTGAATACTTATACATGTTGAACGACAAAGATCAAGCGCTCAGATTGGTCAGAACAGATAAAGAAATTGTCAGAGTTGTGAAGATAGAATCGGAGAGGATTCTGAATGTCTTTTATCTGAGATTCTACGTCTACAGATCAGATGGAAAAGAATGGAATTTCAGTGAAGCTGACTTCAAATCCCTAACTTGTGAATATTTCTCCAGACTATATGATATTCTTGCACGGATGCCGAACAAAGACATTACCGATTCTGAAGCTTATCAAGCCGTCAAAAGATTCATTAAGAACTTGATCAAGCTTGCATACTTAACCGATTTTCAAATGGCTTTGGAAAGTAATCAAGTCGGAGTCAATAAAAGAAGGCCAAACAGAAACTTACAAGACATACAAGGTATTCCTCTTTATACCGTGTTAAAAACCAGAGTTTGGGATTGTTTACCACAACGGGCAAAAGAAGAAGAAGTTCTTGAGGCTCATTGAAGTCAACTTGTATTCTGATGGGACGCTAAATGTAATAAAGATTCGGCTGACTGAAAAGCTAAGACTGGATGAACAAAGAAAGGTGCCTCTGAAGGATAAGAAGAAAGTCTTGATCAACAACGCTTTGAAAGCATTACAAGATCGGCTGGATTACCGGAATTCACTAAGAAGGTTTGAAATCATCTTTGGGATCAGAAAGAGATACATTCCACCAGAGCAACTTACTTGGCTCACTTGAATACAAAGGGGGAGAATGTTAGTGTCTATTTTATGTTGTATTCAAGTTGAGGGACTAAACTTCTAAATTCTAGATCTAGGTATAAAAGGCTTAGATCTTTATGCTTTTGACTAACACTTTAACATACATATCATTTCAACCCTCTGTGAGTTTCTTTCTACTTCTTGTATCATGTTCTTGATGATTAATGAGAGATGACTAGAGTTTATCACAGATCTTGTTCATATTACTTGTATCTTGGGATCACAGGAACGTATGGACCGTTTTCGATGTAATAAGGCATAGTAGGGTCTACACCTTCTAAGAAACCATTATCAATATAGTTTGTGTTTGTGTTGGTAGCCATTATGAGAAATAGCAAGGAAGAGAAAAGATTAGTATAAGAAAGATCTTGTTTATGAGATTAAACAAATCTACTCTGATACAACTTGTTGGTCCCGGAGGGTTATACAAGTTTGTAGAAGGGGGGTTGAATACAAACACACAGATTTTTGCTTTCTAAATTGTTTATTGATATAATCAAACAATTTACAACTTGTTGCGGAACAAGATTAAGGATTAACCTAATCTAAACAAGTTAAGAACACTAAGTTTCTTGCACTAGAATAAAGACAGAAGGAGATAAGAATACTACGAGTAATATTCTAACACTAAGAGAGAAAGAAGAAGATGGCCGAGCACTTCAATTCTGAAGTAGGGTTCTTCTTATATACTGCATGCATTTAATGCAAAGCAGTATACCTTTACACGTGGCAGCAGCTGATTGGTTGCATGGTTTGACCTTTGTAGACAACCTTAGTAGCCGCATGGTGTACAGTGTAGAATCAGAGTTGGTTGTACGATTAAGGGCAAAAGGGATGTCCTTTCTGACATTATCTTACGGAGGCGTGCAAGGGGGAAAGACAAAAGTAACTTGTAGAGGAAGACTTCATGATCAGCGATTACTGAACAGTACTTTATCATCGAGTGACAAAGTTCAGCGATGGCTGAAGTCTTCTACTTGTAACTTCACGTTGAGTGGATAAATCTTGGCTTCGCTGATATCCGCATCAGTTTATTAGTAGACTTTTCGTTGTTCTTGAGCTTGATCTTCGACTTCAGCGTAGAACATAGTTGACGTGAAACTTGTCTCCAGGGATCATAAGTAAACAACTAAACTATCAGCGATCATTAATAAGACTGATTAGACTCAGAGCTTATAGATGAACAATGTTCGCTGAATGGTAAAATTAAAGAGCATGAGTTTCCTATCAGCGGTACCGTTAGAGACATAGTACTTATCAGCGATAGTGAAACTCTAATACATATTGTCTACTTACAATTTTCACTAAGTGTTTAAAGGGTCATTATCAAATCACTGAGGGTTTGGATCAACAAAAAGCTATGTTGGCCGAGGAGGAAATCTGGCTAGAGGACTCGTCTGATGAGGAAAAAGCTCATTTCACTTAGATAAAGTACAGTATGGCCAATATTGATGAGGATGACCAGGAATCTGAGGTATAATCTCTTTCTTACACTTCTGATAATGATGAACATTCTAATTTTTCCGAAAGTGAAGAAATGCTTAACTTGATATCGAAACTTAACTCGATGAAAAAGGAATTTGACAAAATGCAAAAGAATTTCAATCTTGAAAAGGTTCCTTATTAAAATATCAAGACGAAGCGCTTCTTTACAAATGTTTAGCCGAAGATAGAGAAAAGGAAAAGGAAGTTATTAAGGTTAAAAATCAAGAACTTGAAACAAAGATTTCTGATTTGAAAATGGAGATGCGAGTTTTGAGTGTTGAAAATATTGATATGAAAGTTAAACTTAAAGTTATTTCTGATGAAAGAACTGAAGCTTACGCAAAGATTAAACAATTAGAAGATTTGAACTTCAAAAGAGGTCAAACTGAGCAAACTTTGAAATTATTGACTAGTAACCCAAAAGATATAAGATTTTATAATCCTAAAATGGGGCTAGGTCTTACTGATGTTGAGGTTGTAAAGAAAGCACCCAAGAACTTGTATACTCTTGAAAAATTGGGTGAAGGTTTAAAGGAAAATATTTCAAAAACAATACCTCCAATATCAGAATTTTTTACAATATCTGAAAGCATTTCAACTCCGATTTCTGAAAAAGAGAAGGACAATAAAGAGCAAGGTTCTGAAGAAAAACCTAGATTCAACACAACAAATTTCAAATATGATGAACTGAATTCTAGGTATAAAACCAAGAAGGTTGAATTAACTGAATTCAATTTATTATTTTCAAAAGAATCTGATGATGAAATTTCAAATTCTCAAAATAAAGAACCTAACTCAAACAAATCTGAATCTTTTGATGAAATAAAGTCTAAAATACAAGAAGATTTTGTTAAAAAGGAGTTTGTTCATGAGACTAATTCTTAATTTCCTGATCTTGATTCTGTATTGATTAAAATTGTTAATTTAGAAAATCAAAATTTTGAATTAAAATTGTTAATTGAAAACTCAGAGGATGACTGTGTAAATATAGGGATGGATTTGGATCATAGTCAAAAAGTCAATCTTGATCTTCAGATTGAGATTCGACGTCTTGAATCCCAAATATTTGAATTGTCAAAATCTAAGGATTCAAATGCAAAAGAAAGTTGTTCAAATCAATGCAAATCCAAAGATCAGAATAAATCTTTAAGTTCAGTTGATGCTAAAGCCAAAAGTTCTATCAAAGAAATCAACTTTGAAACAAAAGAATCAATTTTAACTGAAAAATCATCATTTGTGTGTTTTGATAATTCTTTATTTGAATCAAGTTCTGACACAAATGAAAAATCATATAGTATTTTTGAAAAGGGGGAATCATCATGTACTAAATCTGATTTTTGTTCAAATGATTCTCCTAATTCTAAATGCTCTAACACTCCTTCTTCTTCATGTTCAGAAGTGGATGAAGAAAAGTTCTTGGATTTGAGGAAGCGAAGTGATTCTTGTAAGAATAGGATTTTCAATACTGGGAAGTGTATTCATATCAATAAGCCAAATTGTAATCATTCTTGTAATGTTTACAAAGCTAGTGTCAATAAAACAACCGAAATTTCTGATTTTATGTTGTTGACACAAGCTAAACGTCGAATACATTGCGCTCATTTTTGGGATAACTATTTCTTGCTTAATCGCAAAGTTTCCAAAAATAAAAGGCCGAAAAACGTTAATACTTCCATTTCTTCTTCAAAATCTTCAGCTAACAAATCGGCTAGAATGTTTGGTTTTGGTTTGAATAAGAAATCAAAGAAGAAGGAAATAAAATCAGTTGATGTGAATCTTGTTTGGAAATGGGTTCCAAAACGTCAAATCAACAAACCGACTTCACAAAAAGAACTAAGTTTTCAAGGAAAAATTCATGGTTCTGCAACTGATTTAAAGAAGTTATTCCGTACTAACAAACAAGGACCCATACTGATATGGGTACCTATATTGAGATAATTTGTATACCAGGACTGTCATGTGTGGGCCATAGATTCTGGTGCTTCTACAAAGTTGACTGATGCTGAACAAATTATGACCAAGACCCTCCACGTGCAGAACATTTTCAATGGAGATCGTGTCATTTTTCAATGTTCCATGACCTCTGATGTAGATTTTTGTGTTGTTACCAAATCCTACTGATCCTCCAGGATGTACATTATAATCGTGCAATATGTGCTTGTACCCTGTCATGTGTGGGTCATAGATTCTGGTTCTTCTAGACACATGACAGGGTACAAGCACATACTGCACGATTATAATGTACATCCTGGAGGATCAGTCGTATTTGGCAACAACACAAAAGGCTACATCAGAGGTCATGGAACATTGAAAAATGACACGATCTCCATTGAAAAGGTTCTACACGTGGAGGGTCTTGGTCATAATTTGTTCAACATCAGTCAGCTTTGTGACAGAGATTGTAATGTTAATTTCAACAAGCATATCTGTCGTGTTGTGGATCCATCATGCTCAGAAATTTTCAGGGCAAACAGATGTGGAGATCTCGACATAACTAACTTCCCGACTTTAGTGGCGTCTAAACAGGTTTGTTTAGTTTCAAAGGCTTCAATCGAAGAAAGTTGGTTGTGGCATCGGAGGTTATCACATCAGAATTTCCAAGATATCAATAATCTGAGATGCAAAGAATTAGTTCTAGGTCTACCTGACTTGAAGATCGATAAGGTTTCTGTATGCCCGACTTGTGAAATGGACAAGATGAAACATTCTTCACACAAGTCAAAGATTTTGTCTAACTCCAACAACTGTTTAGAACTAATTCACATGGATCTTTGTGGCCCGATGAGAATGTAACACCCACAAAATTGGAACGAGCAACTAACTTTAATTTCGATAAAACAACCAAAATAGGATAAAATTCTTTCTACAAAACATCCTTGAAAATACCTTAAAGTTTAAACATCACAAATTAAACAGCTAACAACTCTAGGCGGGTGTTACTTAACCCAATTAAAAGTTGCTAATCCCAAAAGTGCAGAAGACTTCCCTAAGCATCTCACTTCCCGTGCACTCCACTAGCACTCATCGCTTCCCAGTGTAGCTAAAGCTATACCCAACCTGAACCTGTTGAACATGCCGACAAATAAAAAGGTTAGGCTAACGCCTAGTGAGTTCAAGAGTTTACATCATGAGCAAATCATTTGATAAACCAAAAGATTCAACTTAATAAATGGTTTTCAAAACGGGTTTGTATAAAATACATCGACAACCCAATTTCCAAACGCACACAATTCCTGTGAGGAAAGCTTCCAACGAAAATCGTTTCTCTGCAATGGACTTAAATCCAAAACTCACATCAAGAGTTAATGAAATAATAATTTCTCAAATAATCGTCAATGCAATAAAACTCCAATAGTTAAAACATCCAATAAGGATGAAACATAAATCCGTCCATCAATCATGGAAAACAATTTGTATGCATAAGATATAACCTCGACAACGCGGATAAATAAAATACCTGAAATCAACACCCTTCGGTGACGGGGGAGACCCGATCTCATCGAATGTGGCAGACACCTAAATTAAACCATAATTAATAATTCGAGTAAGCGTCGTGGATGGGAAACACAAGACATCAACCCAGAATCGGGTCTATAGTCCGTTATGACATCAACCCAGAATCGGGTCTATAGTCCGTTATGACATCAACCTAGAATCGGGTCTATAGTCCGTTATGACATCAACCCAGAATCGGGTCTATAGTCAATCTTTGGCATCAACCATACTAGGTCTTTAGCCCATCTTAGACATCAACCATACTAGGTCTTTAGTCCATCTCCGACATCAACCATACTAGGTCTTTAGCCCAAACCACCAAGTTCAATCCTACTGGATCTTTACCTTGGGAAATCCACCATCCGAAACAAGCTTGCTCGACTTAAATATAAATACATGACCCTAAAAGAATAACCAATGCATTCAAGTCATGTAAACATCAAATACAATGCAACTCATGCAATTTAAACCCCAAGCACACGTCGAGCTTATTAAAACCGGGCGAATGCCCTCAAGACTCTACTGAGTCCAAAACCGAGCCCTTTGCTCAAAAGATCTAATGATCATTTATCAACATCAATTCATGCAAATAAAGTGAATCTAACCCACATCATGCAAACACATGCTCCGAGGCATGATAATTTCACAACCCCTTCATTGCCACCCTCCCAATGAAGTTAAATCAAATATGCATCTAGATGTGTGTGCGTGTAACAACCCAAATCCCATATACACAACAATTCACATAATGTAACATAGCATTCATATAACAAAAGAAACATCATATTACAAGTTCGGTCCCGCAGTCTTTTACAAATAAAAGAAACCATTCTACTACAAACTTGTACTATTTACATACATCATATTTAATATTGTGGTACAACTGCTAAACAAGCCAAAATCTTCATCTTATACTCCTTCACAAAAGCCATCCATTGATTACTCTACTTACTTGCTCTTACTTGATCCACCACCTGGAATACATATTTTAAAACAAAATGAGGGTTAGACCTGATGGTCTAAGTGTGAAATCCCTGTTAGTTTGAAAATCATTTATATAACTTCATTCACATAAATCACGCAACACAATTACATATATCCAATTAAGCTCACATATCATGTACCTTCCCTTCTCATTCCTCTGGCCATATTAGTGGTAGCAAGCCAACTAATAATATACAACGCTGCACAACATCTACAGCCAAACAACGCTATACGGATTCTATAGCCAAACACACCGGTCCTAGACCCGTCCAACGTATTATAACACATTATAATACTCATGTAAATATAATACCTCACATATACGTATTCCAGTTAAAAACGTTTTTAAAGTAAAACTCACCTGATTGCTTATCAACACGTTTCCAAGCCTTCTAAACAGGTTCAGTCCTTTACCCAGAATTCACAGGATCTGTAACACATAGATACAGATATCTCTTTACCACATAAAACACATAAGTCTTACTAAGGCTAAGAACTCTAAAGAACTCAAATCCTCAAATGTTCCCCTAAGGCGACTTAACACGGGGGCAACGCCCTTGCGGGGTCTGGGGGCAGCACCCCTAGAAAATTTTCAGAAAAGCTTATTCAGTCCTCATTCAAAAACTAGTAAAAATAACCAAACAGCTAAAGTATCCGGATACCACAAGTTACCCGGACAATTCATACTGCGTCCAGACATTCGGGACTTTTCCGGACAATCGGGACTTTTCCGGACAATCGGTACAATCCGGACGTCATCCGAATACCAAAGTAATCCGGATACCATCCGGTATCCAATTCTATCCGTACTATTTTGTTGGGTTCTGCCTCCGGCTCGACCTCCAGCTCTACCTCCAGTTCTACCCCCGACTCTGCCCCCCGTTCTACCTCCCCTGTCCCCTGTTCCTACTGACGGATTAGTTCTGTTTGGATTTCTTCCTCCTCCTCGATTCGAATTTCTTGTACCGCTTGCCATTCTGTGGATTTAAACAGGGTTAATATACACATAAGCACATACCCCATATAACAAGGTATTCCAGTTCAGACATGTACCTGTAAGATCACAATTACACTGGCCAGGTGTAATATGAAATTACCTTACATGATGTTCCTTCTACCTTTTATACTTAGTATCCCGAGGTTCTACCATAATAGGGACATCTTACTTCACATGCAGTTTAAGTCTAGGTACAAATACTAATACCTAAATCCCTTAAACTAAGGCTCTGATACCATTTGTAACAACCCAAATCCCATATACACAACAATTCACATAATGTAACATAACATTCATATAACAAAAGAAACATCATATTACAAGTTCGGTCCCGCAGTCTTTTACAAATAAAAGAAACCATTCTACTACAAACTTGTACTATTTACATACATCATATTTAATATTGTGGTACAACTGCTAAACAAGCCAAAATCTTCATCTTATACTCCTTCACAAAAGCCATCCATTGATTACTCTACTTACTTGCTCTTACTTGATCCACCACCTGGAATACATATTTTAAAATAAAATGAGGGTTAGACCTGATGGTGTAAGTGAGAAATCCCTGTTAGGTTGAAAACCATTTATATAACTTCATTCACATAAATCACGCAACACAATTACATATATCCATCTAAGCTCACATATCATGTACATTCCCTTCTCATTCCTCCTGGCCATATTAGTGGTAGCAAGCCAACTAATAATATACAACGCTGCACAACATCTATAGCCAAACAACGCTATACGGATTCTATAGCCAAACACACCGGTCCTAGACCCGGCCAACGTATTATAACACATTATAATACTCATGTAAATATAATACCTCACTATATTATAATTCACATATAAACACATAGTCATCAACTATTTCATTCCCAATCCACACATATACGTATTCCAGTTAAAAACGTTTTTAAAGTAAAACTCACCTGATTGCTTATCAACACGTTTCCAAGCCTTCTAAACAGGTTCAGTCCTTTACCCAGAATTCACAGGATCTGTAACACATAGATACAGATATCTCTTTACCACATAAAACACATAAGTCTTACTAAGGCTAAGAACTCTAAAGAACTCAAATCCTCAAATGTTCCCCTAAGGCGACTTAACACGGGGGCAACGCCCTTGCGGGGTCTGGGGGCAGCACCCCTAGAAAATTTTCAGAAAACCTTATTCAGTCCTCATTCAAAAACTAGTTAAAAATAACCAAACAGCTAAAGTATCCGGATACCACAAGTTACCCGGACAACACTACTTTTCCGGACATTCGGGACTTTTCCGGACAATCGGGACTTTTCCGGACAATCGGTACAATCCGGACGTCATCCGGACACCAAAGTAATCCGGATACCATCCGGTATCCAATTCTATCCGGAAAACATAGGAAAAAGGAACTTACCCGGATAAAAGACTTGTCCGGACACCGACGAAGAACTACCCGGATACCATTAAAGAACTACCCGGAAACCTTCAACAAAACTATCCGGACACCTTCATACTGCGTCCGGACACCTCTGTCGGTTTCATCATTTTCGACCCAGAATTAACAGAAATCACTACTGGAAGTGTAATCGGTTATTCTACTCCGATAGAAACTATCTAAACACAATTACAAACACAAAATACAAAGCAACATACCTCAATTTCACTTCCAAAAGTACCAAGTTGAATCCCTTGCTTTACTTCTTCTCTTTTCTTCTTTTGCTCTCAATACACACACTCACACACTGAAATTCTGGATATTTTGGAATTATGAAATATCTGATTTCATCAAAAGGGATATTATCTCAATCACTTACCACTTTAGCCCTTAAACTATCCATGAATGACTAAAACACCTTAAATTCCTAATTTAACCCAAACTTGCCCTAAACTTCCAATTTAAAGTTAAATAATTTTAACGGAACTAACATTTAACTAACGAACTTACCCGGGGTATTACATCATCTCCCCCTTAAAAGAATTCTGTCCCGGAATTCAGTTAAGTAAAAAGATGTGGGTATTTGGCTCTCATTTCCGTCTCTAATTCCCATGTAGCATCCTGACCTCTATGATGCCTCAACTGAACTTTCACTTGCCTAATCTCTTTGTTCCGCAGCACTTTAACTTTATGATCAACTATAGCTTCCGGTTCTTCCACATAATTCAGTCTTTCATCGACTTGTATTTCTGGTAGGGAGACTGACTGATCTGGAGTAACCAAACACTTTCGGAAGTTCGATACGTGAAATGCATTATGGATTCTGCTCAATTCCGGTGGAAGATCTAATCTATAAGCTACTTCACCGATCCTTTCTGTAATTGCAAACGGTCTGATATACCTTGGGCTAAGTTTACCTTGTCGTCCAAATCGAATGACTCCTTTCCACGGCGAAACCTTTAACATTACGTAATCCCCAACTTGAAATTCCAATGGCTTTCGACGGCGGTCAGCGTAGCTCTTCTGTCTATCTTGAGCCACTTTCAATCTTTCTCGAATCTGAGTAACCTTATCGGCGGTTAACTGAACTATTTTCGGCCCCGCTAACTATTTCTCTCCCACTTCGTTCCAACACAGAGGCGTTCGGCATTTGCTACCATACAGTACTTCGAACGGTGCCGCTTGTATGCTGGAATGATAACTGTTGTTGTAAGCGAAATCGATTAACGGTAAATGCTTATCCCATGATCCCCCAAAATCAACAATGCAAGCCCGGAGCATATCTTCTAAGATCTGAATCGTTCGCTCACTTTGCCCATCTATTTGAGGATGATACGCCGTACTTAACTTTATCTGAGTCCCCATTTCCCTTTGAAAACATCTCCAAAATCTTGAAGTAAAACGACTATCACGGTCAGAAATGATCGAGATTGGAACTCCATGTCGAGTTACTATTTCGTCAATGTACAACTTTGCTAATCGTTCCATCGAATCGGTTTCCTTTATCGGTAGAAAATGTGCAGGCTTTGTCAATCTGTCGACGATCACCCAAATAGAATCGAATCCCTTCGGAGTTCTTGGTAGCTTTGTGATGAAGTCTGGGGAAATCTGCTCCCACTTCCACATAGGTATTTCTAGCCGCTGTAGTTGACCAAACGGCTTTTGGTGTTCGATATTTACTTTCTTACAAGTATCACATCTTTCCACATACTGAGCAATCCCTCTTTTTATCCCTGGCCACCAGTAGAATTGCTTTAGGTCTTTATACATCTTGTTGGTACCTGGGTGAATAGAGAAACGGGATTGATGAGCTTCTTGTAAAACACGATCACGTAATTCACCCAATCGAGGTACCCACACTCTGTTTCCCAGACACAATAACCCCCGATCATCTTTTACTAGCAATGCTGACATCCCCGCTAACCTTTCTGATTTCAGATGTTCATCATGATAAGCCTCTGCTTGACACTTCTGCAATTCATCAAATAAGTTGGGTAGGAGTTCAGTTCGTAGCGAAATAACTTTTATTGTTCCACTCCTTTCTTGACGACTGAGCGCATCTGCCACCACATTCGCCTTTCCCGGGTGATAAAGGATTTCACAGTCGTAATCATTCAGCAATTCCAACCATTTCCTTTGTCTCATATTTAATTCCTTCTGATCAAAGAGATGTTGAAGACTCTTGTGATCAGTATAAATCTGACATTGGGAACCATACAGATAATGTCTCCAAATCTTTAACGCGAAGACGAATGCAGCAAGCTCCATATCGTGCGTAGGATACTGCCGTTCATGATCCTTCAGTTGGCGAGAAGCATAAGCTATAACCTTTCCGCGCTGCATAAGCACACAACCCAATCCCAGTTTAGACGCATCACTGTAAACGACAAAGTCTTCTGAACCTTCAGGTAGTGATAGAATTGGCGCGCTGCACAGTTTCTCTTTCAATATTCTGAATGCCTCGTCCTGTTCTGCTTTCCATTCAAACTTTAAATTTTTCCGGGTCAGCTTAGTCAAAGGTGTTGCGATACGAGAGGAGTCTTTTATGAATTTCCGATAGTAACCGGCTAAACCCAGAAAACTGCGTACCTCTGTTGCTGTATTAGGCTGTTCCCACTTTTCAACTGCTTCCACTTTCATCGGATCGACTTGTATACCTTTCTCAGAAATTACGTGTCCCAGAAATTGCACCTTCCGTAGCCAGAATTCACATTTAGAAAATTTTGCATACAACTTTTCTTTCCTCAGTAGTTCTAGAATCAAACGAAGATGTTGTGCGTGCTCTTCCTTGGATCGAGAATAGATAAGGATATCATCGATAAATACAATTACAAATTTATTGAGATACGGCTTACATACCCGATTCATTAAGTCCATAAAGGCAGCTGGAGCGTCCGTCAATCCAAATGGCATTACTAAAAATTCATGATGACCATACCTCGTTCGAAAAGCAGTCTTTAAAACGTCTTCTTCTTTAACTTTCAACTGGTGATAACCAGACCTTAGATCAATCTTGGAGAAATAGCAAGCTCCAAATAACTGATCAAAGAGATCATCAATTCGGGGTAGCGGATACTTGTTCTTTATCGTGCGCTTATTCAATTCTCGGTAGTCAATACACATTCTCATCGACCCATCTTTCTTTTTCACAAATAACACTGGTGCTCCCCACGGCGAAGAACTGGGTCTGATGAAGCCTTTATCGGATAGGTCTTGTAGTTGTGCCATCATTTCTTTCATCTCTGGAGGTGCCAAACGATACGGTGCACGGGCGACAGGAGTGGCTCCAGGAATCAGGTCTATACCGAACTCTACTTGTCTAACAGGCGGAAGACTGTTCAAGTCTTCAGGGAATACTTCAGGGAATTCACTAACGATAGGAATATCTTCCATCCTATTCTTTTCCGGCTTAATATCTATCACGTAGGCCAAGTAACTCTGACAACCCTTATTAACACACCTACGTGCTTTTAATATTGTTAAAAGACAAGACTGATGATTTCTGCGATCACCATAAATCACTACTGGTCCCCTCCCAGGTAATACAACATTTATTAACTTCTTATCACATACTATATTAGCCTGATTCTCGGCTAACCAGTCCATTCCCACTACTACGTCAAACTCTATCAGAGTTATAGGAAATAATCGTATAGGCACTCCACACCCCTCTATATTAATCGCACAACTATCAAACACTTCACTAACCGACACTTGGTTATCATTTGCAGTATCTACTAATAGAGCATGTTCTAACATTTTAGGTTTCAAACACAGACAAGCAGCAAATGCAGGAGACACAAACGATCGGTTTGCACCGAAATCAAATAACACCTTAGCACGTGTAGAGTTTATAAAAAATGTACCTGTGACCACATCCAGAGTTTCCTCCGCTTCTTTCTCAGTCATTTGAAATGCGCGACCCCTGGTTACTGGCGGTTCCAGTCTTGGTACTACTGGTTTAATAATCACTGGCCTGCCCGATGACCCACCTTGCTGTATCCTTCCCCGTGGACAGTTTGACTGAAGATGATCCGGAGAATTGCATAAGAAACATAACCGCGTTACCTTACAATCCATAATGACGTGTCCGGTCTTCCCGCACTTATAACACGCTCGTAAATCACCTTGGCAGTTTCCTTGGTGGACACGGTTGCACTTCTGACATGGTCTTTCCGCTGGTCGAAACGGCGGACGACTATCATACCTCTGAAATCGAGACCTCTTCGGATCATGTTGTGGTCCTTCCCACTTTCTCTTCCCGATACTTTTATCACCAGCATCTCTTCTAATATCCCGCTCAACATTCTCCGCGACATTAACTGCAGCCGAGAAGGTATCGGGTCTTGTTGCAGACACTAACCTTCTAACTTCTGAGTTCAATCCAAAAATAAACCTTTCCGTCTTCATCGCCTCCGTAGCAACATAATATTCTGCAAATCGAGACTTTTCCAGAAAGCTAGCAGTATAATCTCGAACGGATAAGTTTCCTTGTTGCAGATTCATGAATTCTCCTTCCAGTTGTTTGACGGCTGCTTGGGGACAAAATTTTTCCCTGTAGGCTACCACAAATTCTTCCCAAGAGAGGGTAGAATACACATCGGATCCTTTTGAATGAATAAAAGATTCCCACCAATACAATGCATCTCCTTTTAACATAGCTGCCACATACAATACTCTATCTTCATTCGCGCACTTGCTTGTTTTGAAAATGGCTTCAATTTCCTTCATCCATCTCATTGCTTTTACTGGATCCCGGTCCCCTGAGTACGTAGGAGGTTTGCAACTAAGAAACATTTTGTAATCACATCTTCTCATTACCGGTAAGACCGTAGGGGTGATTGGCATCTCCTCTTCATGAGTAGGGTCTGGTCCTTCTGTTTCAGTATTACGAGTTTGGTTGAACATTGTAAAGCCCATGTTCCGGTACGCATTATTAATTTAATTTTTAATAATTTAAAATGTTTACCTTTAATTGTTTTGGTTAGTGGTTTGGTGTCAAGAAGGACCAAAATGTAGCATTCGTGTCATTTTAGTGTAGATTGTGAGAGAAGGTTGTAGTTGAGGGGCTAAAGTGGTAAAAGGGCCAAACTTGGGTGTGTGGTATTCGGCCCATGCTTTCTCGTTTTCTTCTCTTGTAATCAACACTACAACCCTAACAATCATCTTCTTCATATGTTGGGTGCTGCTGCCGTGAAACTTCCCCCCCCCCCCCAACCGTGCTACTCTTTTTTTTTCCCATCGTTGCTGCCGCTGCTAACCACCAGCACCGGCGCTGCTGTTCTCGCCGGCGAGAGAGAGAGAGAAAGTGCAGCGAGGGACAGAGTCGATCGGGAAGAGAAGGGAGTCGGATTTCGTCGTGTTGCTGCTACGTTTTTGTCAAGAGGTAAGTCCGTTCCATTCGTTCTTTTGCTTCGTTTTCTTTGTCGCCGCCGCCGCCGGCGACCACTGCTGCCGGAGGCGGCAGTGGGTGGTGCTGGTATCTGTCCAATTAGTGGAACCTTAATCCTAATCGAGAAATCTAAACCGATCGCGTAACTCGACTCGTTAAACCTCAAACCGTTTTTATAATCGTCATTTTTTTGTGGAATAATCGTTTCGGCCACTGTTTTGCGTCGGCCATAACTTTTCCGTCGTAACTCCGTTTGAGCCAAAACTGGCGCCCACGGTTCAAGTTCGGGGTCGGGAACGTTTTCCGTGTTTTAGCGGAAAACTGGTTCGGTCTCTATCTGGGCGAAAAAGTGGTCGCAAGTTCGGTGTTTCGTCATTTCATGTGAAAATTTCTGGAATCTGCCTTGATCTTGCGAAAATCATAACTTTCTGCTCGTAACTCGGTTTGGGGTGAAACCGGTGTCAAAAGTTCCCTTTTTGAGTCTAGAAACTTTTCTGTGTTTTGTGCAAAACCCAGTTCGGGACGTAGCAGGACTCAAATTGTCGTTTTATACTGAAAGGTGCTGATTTTCGCTGTTCTGGAAACTGTTTTTGTAAAATCCGTAGTAAATTGTGGAAAAATCGTTAGGAGGCGTATAATATGTCCTTGGAACCCTAACTCAGAGGACTTTCTGGTCATGATTTAATATTGGGATTTTTCTGGGTTTAAAGGGGTCGAAACAGGTCCCGAACAGACCTGTTTTGTGAGAACGGAAATTAGTTTTAGTGACGGTTTAAGCGTGTGTCGTGTCATAGGGTCCGAGTCTCGTATTGACACGTTTTAACATGCGTTTAGGTGCTGGGAAGTGACCGTATTTGTGAAGCTTGAATTGTGTTGTTAAGCTAGGCGCGCATTCGAGGTGAGTTCTCTCACTATATCTAATAACGGTTGTTTTATCATTGCTGTAGTACGTGTGTGGTAGCTTTATGTGATTGTGTTGTGGAACTAGATAGTGGGGTGTCTAGTTGATACTATGTTGCCATGTTAACTCGGTGGGACCGGGGGTCCGGCGGGGCCGGAGGTTTTATACGCGGGGCGTAGAGACTCGGTGGGACCGTGGATCCGGCGGGGCCGGAGGTTTTATACGCGGGGCGTAGAGACTCGGTGGGACCGGGGATTCGGCGGGGCCGAAGATGTTATCATGTGGTCGGTGGGACCGACTTGTGCCTTTTAGGCGGGTGGTTGTGGATATACATGTTTATGATTTGTTCGTAGACCTGTATGATCGTTTATGTGTCACTATCTGTTTTAGGGGTAGTGTGGAATAACTAAGCTTCGTGCTTACCCTTTCCCAATAATTTGTGGTTTCAGGTGCGAGTGGCTCTAAGGCGTGACGGGTACACACTGGCGCGCGAGGAGAGCTGGTTGCTTTATGGTTTTAATAATTAACGTTTATTCCGCTGGTTTTTATTAACTGGGCTCATTTAATGAGTTGTTATAAATGAATTGTTTATTTTAAAATTAAAATTTGGTTGTAATTTTTGGGACGTTACAACTTGGTATCAGAGCACGGCTTGAGTGAATCAAACGCATTTCGGTGTGTTTGATCTCAAGTTTGCGGCTATAAAAATTTTCTTTAAAGTTTTTGGGAAATGAAAAGAAGGAAAAACCCGTTTGAGAAACGGTGATCGATGGCGTAGTGTGTACAGTCAGCCGGAGCCAGGGGAAAAGGTACAGTACTTAGTGTTTTATTGCTTTCTAGATCATAGAGTATGCATGCTAGATTGCCTGTTGTGGACACTATGCTGTATGTTGAACTACTTGCTATTAGGAATTTATGCTAATTATGATAGGTTACTAAGTGGATGCCCTCTAGGTTGTATGCAGTAAGAGATTTATAGCCTTAGAATATTCGATTTAGTTCTATTGCGCAGCTCTTGTTTGAGTCCAACCGTTCTAGGATAGAGTCTTGTATTCGACTGTCTATTTGTTTCGCACTGCATATAATCGGGTATTCGCGAGGTCACCCATTATAATTAGTAGGGATTCGGTAGTAGCAAGGGTAGTGGGATAAGAGGAAGTTCCTAGAGAGCTGGGAAGGGTGTTTATGTATGAGTACGTGTGCTAGATTGCTTTCTAGAACATAGGAGTATGTATGCTAAATTGTTTGGTGCTTGTTACACTGTATTGCATGTCTGCTGCTTGCTATTAGGGATTTGGCAGTAGCAAGGGTAGTGGTTTGGATGGAATTCCTAGGGAGCTAGGAAGAGTGTGTACATATGCCGGTGCGGGCATATGTGTATGGTTTCGGTGAGAAACTACTTGGACCCCTTGGGATGGAACTCGGAACCGGTGACGATAGGTGTGGATGGTAGTAGTAGAGCTCCTACTACCGGAAGCACAGGATCAATGCTCGAGTCGGGGAAGTCACGAGGAATCCAAGGAGTTGAGCGTGAGTGTTGTTAGCATGAGTTATTATGTGCTAATAACGCGTTGTATTGTCTACCCAGAATAGCCATCACAAGGAGGAACAACTATAGTAAACCTACTAGTACAGGTGTGTACTCGAAGTGTTTTGAGGTGATGATCGTTGGGGGTAGTGATGAAGGTCCTAAACTAGTAGTCGTTGGAATAGAAAGACGATTCTAATATTAGTCACTTGGAGTGACGATAAGGATGATATTTGTTGTAAGCAGATCATTTCGGGCCAAGATGGAAGATTAAGCTAGGGTCATAGGCTCGTAGAGCCGACTTTGATTTGAGGAAAACCTGTAAGATGATTTGATGTGATATCCCAACTTGCCTTAAGAGGTTTAAATGTCTGGATGACAATAGTAGACCAGAGAGTTTCGGAGTAGTAGGGGTCGAGACGTTGAATGCCGAATGAGTCATGCACGAAGTTATTTTGAAAATAAGATTGCATTAACAAATTCCTGTGTTTCAAATCTTTGTATGGACGGTGTTTTGGAATTTTTGGGAACTGCTCAGCACACGCACAAGATTTTGAAATATGGTTTTGAAAGTGTATGAAATCGTTTTATCACGAGAGTGCAAACTTTGTTAGAATTTGTCTCATTTCCGTTATTTTTCCAACGATTCTTTCGGGTACGATGTTATCCGTGTTTTGTGGTGGTTAAGATGTTGGGTAAGTGACTACGGATTGAGACTCTAACATTGGAACTCCTCCACATGTGTTAGAGTTGAGACGAAAAGTTACATTCCACGATGTCTGTATAAAGGCTATTTTGGTGATTTGTTTAAAATGAGTTTGGAATTCCAGTGTCGCTTAACTTTTCGTTCGAGAGTTTGTATTACTAAGTGTTTTATTGCAAATAGTTCAGTGTGTGGATTGATTCATGCGTGACATAAGTGATGCATGGAGGAATTTTGGTAACATTTCATAAGGAGTTGTTTAGTGCGCTTTTTAGTCAGCTAAAGGTTTTATTGACATTTCCATGAAAATGCGATTTATCGACTTAGGGGTATGCATACTGGGGTAACCTTTGTTCTCGACATTTTGATGAACGAGTCGTGCATGAAAATGTTTTAGTTCCTTTTTGTCGAAATGAAAGACCATTTGATCCAAGGAGTGTTTTAATGTTGTGAACATCATGCATACGATTACAATG
Source organism: Saussurea involucrata (assembly GCA_033807775.1). Classification (NCBI taxonomy): domain Eukaryota; kingdom Viridiplantae; phylum Streptophyta; class Magnoliopsida; order Asterales; family Asteraceae; genus Saussurea; species Saussurea involucrata. Next base: position 45,451,259 of record CM066314.1, on the reverse strand, counting down.
TGTTATATTTTGGAAATATAAATGCGTAGATTTTTGACATTCGGTTAATTTAGAATTACCGATCATTTTTTTTGGGAAATTAAAAAACTTTTGCTTTGGAGGAAACGAGTATTTTGAGCATTTTCGATAAATACATTTTTAAACTATAATGTTCTGACGTTATATGTCCCAAGTACGAAACTTGAGGAAGTGTTACAAGCTTGCATGCCTGCCCCCAGTTTGAGATTTTATGAGGTTTTAGTCGATATTTCCAGTTATTAGAAGCGGACTGGTTTCTGTCTTCAAGTTTGCAACTTACACGAGACAGTTGTGTTTTAACAAAAATATATTTGTAAACCGTGTCATCGTTTTGTGTGACTAGCTGACGCGCGAAAAATTTGTGGCGAACCCTGTGCCACGTCATTTTATTATTAAAAAGAGGAATTTTTGAATCAAATGTCATGAAACTTATTTTGAATTATGTGCACACCTTTGTCGCACCCTGTTTAAGGTCAAGCGGTTACTTTAAGTGCACGTCATGAGTCAATCCATACTGGAATCGAGGCGGTTCATTTTTAAAGAAATTATTTATTACGCTTTGCTTTTGTGTGAGTAAACTGAACTGCAATGGAACGATTTTCAACATGATTTTCCTATGTGGGACGAGCGTGTCCAGTGTTGCGTAACTATCGATCAGGTAATAGTAGTTTTATTACATACGATCTTTTTGAGATGAAAATCCTGATGTTGAAAATATTGTGTAAATGATTTTGTAAACCATTTGGGGAAATGTGCTTTTAAGTGTCATGTGTCATTTCGAGAATTTTTAGGGTGTGAGTCCTTTTGGAAAACTCTTTTGTTTAACCCGTGTTGAATCTGAGACTATGGTTGATTTCAGAGTATTGCTTGCTTAAACTTTGTTTAAACGCATTTTCCGACCTATGGGTCTAGCAAGCGTGGAGCATTTTACTCGGTTTTGACTTGGAGTTAGTCATGGGCCAACTGCCCGGTTTTAATGGCTCGATGTGGAGTCTAGTTGATGAGTTGTTCTTGTCGCATCGTTTGGCATTCTTTACACATTGAGTGTTTACATGTTTGGGTGAGTGAGTCAATCCGGAATAGGCATGTTGTTGGTAGGCTGTTTGCTTTGGATCCCTAGTCACGTTAGTCAGTCGTTGGTAATGGTCGGTTGGGTATCTCGGGGTGGGACCCCGGTATTCATGTGTTTTAACCTAGACTTTCCAGTAGGTACTAGGAGAATATAGTTGTGGGCACTTACCTGGGAGGTAGTTCCGGTGTACTGGGTCTTGAGGAGTTACCTGGGAGGTAGACGTCAAGGTGTATCCTCGATACGGTGTGACTTGGCTTCGTAGAGCAAGTGTGGATGATACGTCGACGGTGGAAGGTAGATATTCCACGCGCGTTAGTACTGTAGGCCGAATAGTATCGGTTAAGTGATTGATGCCCTTTGTTATTAAGAGAATAAATGCGCATCAACCATTTTGAGGTAGGTGGTATATTTAGGTGTCGACTTTTGGGCTTGAGGCCAAACACCTTTAGTATAATCGAAGAATTGTAGCCGATTTTAAGATAATCATGGTGATGGTAGTAGTAACCCTGAAATGATCACTTGTGATGAATGGTTATGGTGGAATGATCTACGTGTGTGTTAGTTGATTTGGTTGTGGGGGATATCTATTTGTGTAGTGTCTAGGATAATACCACGCTTATGTTTGTTATTGTAATCGGTGGGACCGATGTTCGGCGGGTGGCCGATGTTTGTCATTGTAATCGGTGGGACCGATGTTCGGCGGGTGGTCGATGTTTGTTATTGTAATCGGTTGGACCGATGTTCGGCGGGTGGCCGGTGTTTGTTATTGTAATCGGTTGGACCGATGTTCGGCGGGTGGCCGATGCTTGTTATTGTAATCGGTTGGACCGATGGTCGGCAGGGGGTCGATGTTTTGTTAATATAATTTATTAAGAATCTTTGGAGTCTGCTAGAATTCGTGGAAGTTAATCGACAGTTAAGGGTAGAAATGATCATAGTCGAGTATCCTGTAGGGTATACTGTGAGCAACTTAAGAATGGTTAGGGTTTGAAAATTTGAATCGGGAGTTATGAGTCATCTAAGGTTGGGAGACAACCGAAGTCGTGTAACTAGGAATGATTCCGATTGTTGGAGTGTTCTTCCAATCGCGTTTTCAGTGTTCTTGAAGGAGTGTTGTTAGTAAGGAAGTATTCAGGAGATTCTTAGACGGTGTGAGAAATTAGGTTCCAGTTAGTGAAAGTCTAGTGGCAACACCGAAAGGGTTTCGTGTGAACTTGGGAACCTGAGGTTGAGAGGCGGGAAAATTACCCGGAGCTGCTTGCAGACGTAGACTTCGGGGACGAAGTCTAATTCAAGCGGGGGAGAGTTGTAAAGCCCATGTTCTGGTACGCATTATTCATTTAATTTTTAATAATTTAAAATGTTTACCTTTAATTGTTTTGGTTAGTGGTTTGGTGTCAAGAAGGACCAAAATGTAGTATTCGTGTCATTTTAGTGTAGATTGTGAGAGAAGGTTGTAGTTGAGGGGCTAAAGTGGTAAAAGGGCCAAACTTGGGTGTGTGGTATTCGGCCCATGCTTTCTCGTTTTCTTCTCTTGTAATCAACACTACAACCCTAACAATCATCTTCTTCATATGTTGGGTGCTGCTGCCGTGAAACTCCCCCCCCCCCCCCCCCCCCCCAACCGTGCTACTCTTTTTTTTCCCATCATTGCTGCCGCTGCTAACCACCAGCACCGGCGCTGCTGTTCTCGCCGGCGAGAGAGAGAGAGTTCAGAGAGAGAGAGAGAGAGATAGAGAGTGCAGCGAGGGAGAGAGTCGATCGGGAAGAGAAGGGAGTCGGATTTCGTCGTGTTGCTGCTGCGTTTTTGTCAAGAGGTAAGTCCGTTCCATTCGTTCTTTTGCTTCGTTTTCTTTGTCGCCGCCGGCGACCACTGCTGCCGGAGGCGGCAGTGGGTGGTGCTGGTATCTGTCCAATTAGTGGAACCTTAATCCTAATCGAGAAATCTAAACCGATCGCGTAACTCGACTCGTTAAACCTCAAACCGTTTTTATAATCGTCATTTTTTTGTGGAATAATCGTTTCGGCCACTGTTTTGCGTCGGCCATAACTTTTCCGTCGTAACTCCGTTTGAGCCGAAACTGGCGCCCACGGTTCAAGTTCGGGGTCGGGCACGTTTTCCGTGTTTTAGCGGAAAACTGGTTCGGTCTCTAGCTGGGCGAAAAAGTGGTCGCAAGTTCGGTGTTTCGTCATTTCATGTGAAAATTTCTGGAATCTGCCTTGATCTTGCGAAAATCATAACTTTCTGCTCATAACTCGGTTTGGGGTGAAACCGGTGTCAAAAGTTCCCTTTTTGAGTCTAGAAACTTTTCTGTGTTTTGTGCAAAACCCAGTTCGGGACGTAGCAGGACTCAAATTGTCGTTTTATACTGAAAGGTGCTGATTTTCGCTGTTCTGGAAACTGTTTTTGTAAAATCCGTAGTAAATTGTGGAAAAATCGTTAGGAGGCGTATAATATGTCCTTGGAACCCTAACTCAGAGGAATTTCTGGTCATGATTTAATATTGGGATTTTTCTGGGTTTAAAGGGGTCGAAACAGGTCCCGAACAGACCTGTTTTGTGAGAACGGAAATTAGTTTTAGTGACGGTTTAAGCGTGTGTCGTGTCATAGGGTCCGAGTCTCGTATTGACACGTTTTAACATGCGTTTAGGTGCTGGGAAGTGACCGTATTTGTGAATCTTGAATTGTGTTGTTAAGCTAGGCGCGCATTCGAGGTGAGTTCTCTCACTATATCTAATAACGGTTGTTTTATCATTGCTGTAGTACGTGTGTGGTAGCTTTATGTGATTGTGTTGTGGAACTAGATAGTGGGGTGTCTAGTTGATACTATGTTGCCATGTTAACTCGGTGGGACCGGGGGTCCGGCGGGGCCGGAGGTTTTATACGCGGGGCGTAGAGACTCGGTGGGACCGGGGATCCGGCGGGGCCGGAGGTTTTATACGCGGGGCGTAGAGACTCGGTGGGACCGGGGATTCGGCGGGGCCGAAGATGTTATCATGTTGTCGGTGGGACCGACTTGTGCCTTTTAGGCGGGTGGTTGTGGATATACATGTTTATGATTTGTTCGTAGACCTGTATGATCGTTTATGTGTCACTATCTGTTTTAGGGGTAGTGTGGAATAACTGTATTATTTATGGTGTTTGAATTCACTAAGCTTCGTGCTTACCCTTTCCCAATAATTTGTGGTTTCAGGTGCGAGTGGCTCTAAGGCGTGACGGGTTCACACTGGCGCGCGAGGAAAGCTGGTTGCTTTATGGTTTTAATAATTAACGTTTATTCCGCTGGTTTTTATTATAAAGATATTAATTATGAGTTTGCAACCGAAACATTGGGCTCATTTAATGAGTTGTTATAAATGAATTGTTTATTTTAAAATTTTAAATTTGCTTGTAATTTTTGGGACGTTACAAACATAGCTTGAATATTGTCTTGTAGTCTTCCCATTTCTGCCATTAGATCAGCCCTGGTAATGAAATCCGTACTATTTTGTTGGGTTCTGCCTCCGGCTCGACCTCCAGCTCTACCTCCAGTTCTACCCCCGACTCTGCCCCCCGTTCTGCCTCACCTGTCCCCTGTTCCTACTGACGGATTAGTTCTGTTTGGATTTCTTCCTCCTCCTCGATTCGAATTTCTTGTACCGCTTGCCATTCTGTGGATTTAAACAGGGTTAATATACACATAAGCACATACCCCATATAACAAGGTATTCCAGTTCAGACATGTACCTGTAAGATCACAATTACACTGGCCAGGTGTAATATGAAATTACCTTACATGATGTTCCTTCTACCTTTTATACTTAGTATCCCGAGGTTCTACCATAATAGGGACATCTTACTTCACATGCAGTTTAAGTCTAGGTACAAATACTAATACCTAAATACCTTAAACTAAGGCTCTGATACCATTTGTAACAACCCAAATCCCATATACACAACAATTCACATAATGTAACATAACATTCATATAACAAAAGAAACATCATATTACAAGTTCGGTCCCGCAGTCTTTTACAAATAAAAGAAACCATTCTACTACAAACTTGTACTATTTACATACATCATATTTAATATTGTGGTACAACTGCTAAACAAGCCAAAATCTTCATCTTATACTCCTTCACAAAAGCCATCCATTGATTACTCTACTTACTTGCTCTTACTTGATCCACCACCTGGAATACATATTTTAAAACAAAATGAGGGTTAGACCTGATGGTGTAAGTGAGAAATCCCTGTTAGTTTGAAAACCATTTATATAACTTCATTCACATAAATCACGCAACACAATTACATATATCCAATTAAGCTCACATATCATGTACATTCCCTTCTCATTCCTCCTGGCCATATTAGTGGTAGCAAGCCAACTAATAATATACAACGCTGCACAACATCTACAGCCAAACAACGCTATACGGATTCTATAGCCAAACACACCGGTCCTAGACCCGGCCAACGTATTATAACACATTATAATACTCATGTAAATATAATACCTCACTATATTATAATTCACATATAAACACATAGTCATCAACTATTTCATTCCCAATCCACACATATACGTATTCCAGTTAAAAACGTTTTTAAAGTAAAACTCACCTGATTGCTTATCAACACGTTTCCATGCCTTCTAAACAGGTTCAGTCCTTTACCCAGAATTCACAGGATCTGTAACACATAGATACAGATATCTCTTTACCATATAAAACACATAAGTCTTACTAAGGCTAAGAACTCTAAAGAACTCAAATCCTCAAATGTTCCCCTAAGGCGACTTAACACGGGGGCAACGCCCTTGCGGGGTCTGGGGGCAGCACCCCTAGAAAATTTTCAGAAAACCTTATTCAGTCCTCATTCAAAAACTAGTTAAAAATAACCAAACAGCTAAAGTATCCGGATACCACAAGTTACCCGGACAACACTACTTTTCCGGACATTCGGGACTTTTCCGGACAATCGGGACTTTTCCGGACAATCGGTACAATTCGGACGTCATCCGGATACCAAAGTAATCCGGATACCATCCGGTATCCAATTCTATCCGGAAAACATAGGAAAAAGGAACTTACCCGGATAAAAGACTTGTCCGGACACCGACGAAGAACTACCCGGATACCATTAAAGAACTACCCGGAAACCTTCAACAAAACTATCCGGACACCTTCATACTGCGTCCGGACACCTCTGTCGGTTTCATCATTTTCGACCCAGAATTAACAGAAATCACTACTGGAAGTGTAATCGGTTATTCTACTCCGATAGAAACTATCTAAACACAAATACAAACACAAAATACAAAGCAACATACCTCAATTTCACTTCCAAAAGTACCAAGTTGAATCCCTAGCTTTACTTCTTCTCTTTTCTTCTTTTGCTCTCAATACACACACTCACACACTGAAATTCTGGATATTTTGGAATTATGAAATATCTGATTTCATCAAAAGGGATATTATCTCAATCACTTACCACTTTAGCCCTTAAACTATCCATGAATGACTAAAACACCTTAAATTCCTAATTTAACCCAAACTTGCCCTAAACTTCCAATTTAAAGTTAAATAATTTTAACGGAACTAACATTTAACTAACGAACTTACCCGGGGTATTACAATGCGTATACGTAATGCAACTCTTTAATAATTCGACAATGCATATAACCCACCAAAGTTCATTACTCCCAAAGGTACTAAGAATACAAATCATCAAACGGTCTTCACACATAAGACCAAACACTCAAACCGGCACATACTCAAATAAAACAAAATTTAGCATATAACACATCTAAAGCTCCACCTCGAGCTATCAAACCGGCAAACACTCAAAAGACTCATTTGAGTATAAATCAAGCATTTAAAGGCCAAAATAAACGTTTGGTTAAATATATGTCACTCACACGGTTACGTAAACCAAAATGCATTGTTACCTAAAATCTTTACCTTTTAATTTCTCAATTGGCCATTGGCCCCAAAATAAAGGTTTACAACTTCTCAAAACATTCACATGTTCGGGTTGACCAAAATCCCCAACTCACACGTTCACACTTTAAAATATGCCACATCTTAGTTATCACATAATCACAAAAACACTAAAAGTGTATTTTGACCAAATCCTCTTCACTTATGCAATAAATTAACAAAACCTCTTTTACTCGTGATTTATTCATCAATCACTCAAAATCCCCAAATGTGGGTGTTTTACAAGACTTGTAAAGCTCAACACTTTGATTAAATCAAAACCTACTAAATCACTCAACAAAGGATAATTTCACATGATGCACATAAATACTTTAAAACATACATTTTGGCATGTACAAAGTTTTCACAAATCAACTTGAACTCACCTTGCTAGATTAGGCTAAATCTAGATTTTCTTAACGTAAGCTCCTTTGATGCAAACCGGATCCTTTAGGACAAATCTTCCAAAACCTATATCCACAAGTTTCCAACCATAAGTATTTATCCCCAAACACTTAGAACCCAAAATCCCAAATACAGCAAACCCTAATCTTCATAAATGAAGAAGGAGAAGAACACCTCAACTAAACCCAACCAAAATCGACCACAATACTCCAAAAGAGAAAGAAAGTGAACACCAACAACAATCTAGCATTTGGATAGAGGAACATTACCTTTATCACTTGAATCTCCCAAACAAAGGCTCCTACTCATCCACAAAATCTTCAAGCTCTACATCTTCAACAATGGTGGAAGTGGGTTTAGATTAGGTGAAGAAGATGAAGAAGGAGAAGGGTTTGTGTTACTCTTGAGGGAAGATCGGCTGAGAGGAGGGAGAAAGATGGGTTAGGGTTTTGAAATTGTTAGCTTCAATCTTCCTAATCATAGAAGTATTTAGAAGTAGTGAAAAATAGGCTAAGTGTAGAAAGCCTCTTACAGAGGCTCTGCCGAACTTACCGAGAGATCAAGGTCAAGAAGCTACAGAAGCTAAAGAGGCGTCCTACAGAAGCTCTGTCATACGCGCAAAGAAGACCAAAGACTCGGAATCCGGTGAAGACTGCTCTACAAAGGACCAGACCACAGAACCTCTGTAACACTTTACAGAGCCTCTGTGGTCCTCTTCAAAGACTTCAAAGATATTTATAATATCTTGCTACTGTTACAGGACCTGTTCATCACCTTGCATGATAGCATGCCCTGTCCAACTGCAACGTGTCAAACTCTGATTGGATTCAATAGGGCTTAGTACATAATAGACGTCTGCTGCATTAAATGCAATACAACACGTCCAAACTGTTCATGCCATCCGTCCAACTATTCATACCATCCATTATGAATAGTAGCTTATGCTTTATGGTCCCCTTAGAGTAGTATATAAGGAAGACTCATGTTGAGTTCTTCCTATCGATCGAACAATCGAAACAAGAATTAAAAGAGAAAAACATCAAGAACACATAGCTTAAACACTTTGAGAGTCATATCTGTTTTAAAGCTTTGCTTACTCACTGTTCTTGAATCTATTCTTAATATACATATTCAGTAAACTTTGAGATATTATCTCCTGTTCACTGTTTATTTATATTATGTTCTAAATCTATCAAACATATATGTTAGTTCTTCAAATACGCTTCCGCATCAAACTCAAACTTGAACTAATAGATCTGATAATCTTGTTTAAAAAAATCTGGGAACCAACAATTGGTATCAGAGCAAAGCTTGATTTTCAATATCAAGTGATCCTCTTTGTTACAAGATTAGTGATAGACATCATTCCTTTTTTAACCTATTCCTCATTTCTAGGTTAAAACTCCATTAAAGTGTACTCTGGGAACTGTTCAAACCCAGAAAACTTTCCAGATCATCAGACTCATACTCTTTAATCATACTATCTTTTCAGAACCTTAACAATGACAAATACAAATAACTTCTTTACTGCTGGTTCACTCACCAAGCCTCCCACTCTCCTACATCATGAGTATCCTCAATGGAAGATAAGAATGGTTCATTTCTTTGAGGGTACTGAAAAAAATCTAGTACAATATCTTTACAACCTTCCTCTTGTTCCCATGATAGTAGTACCACGAGTACCAGCTACTGCTGAATCTCCTGAAATCCCTGAACATCAAAAACCAAAGCCAAAAGAAGAATGGTCAAATGAAGATAAGGCAGAAGATGAAGTTGCACAGAAAACAAAAAGAATCTTGATAATGGCTATCCCCAACGAGCTTTTTCAATCCTTAGATGCATGCGAAATTGCGCACGATCTTTGGAAAGAATTAGAAAGACAGTTGGAAGGGGGTGCTAAACACAGAAGAACCGAAGGGCACAGTACATAAATGAGTATCATGCCTTCAGAGCCTCTACAACAGAATCTCTGCAAACAACATACGACCGGTTCAACTCTCTCATAAACAAGTGCAAAAAGTCCGGCATTCACAGAACCTCTGAAGAAAATAATGTCATGTTTCTAAAGAGCCTGAAAGATGAGTGGCTTCAATTGTCTATGTCTTTACAAACAAACCAAGATTTAGACTCATGGACACTCTCTGATCTCTATGGAACACTAGCTGCACAAGAGCCTCAAATAGCACATGCTAAAACAATAGCCATTGCACCATACGCATTAGTTAGTAAATCAACAGAGGTTACAGAGAGACCGAGAAATGAGATAGCAACAGAGGAGAAGAAGAAGGAGAAGAAGAAGATAGTGATGGTTGATAGCGAAGAAGACGAGCTGATAGAGGAAGAAATAACTCTTGCGCCATTAGCTAAATCATTGGCTCTATTGACAAGAGAGTTCAGAGGTAACCAAAGAAATTTTGGAAATGACAGATATAGCAGAGACAACCAGAGAGATAAAATAGATGATGGAAGAAGAGAAGAATCAAGTGACCGACAGAGGTCAGACTACAGAAATGATGACCAACAGAGGTTGAGCGACAGAAACTACAAAGGAAATGACCGACAGAGGTCAGATGAAAAGGTAGGCCACACACAAGAATGCTACAAATGTGGTAAGCCTGGTCATTATGCAAACGAATGTCGAACAGAGAAAGGTGGAGACCAACAGAAGTCCGACGATCGAACTGGAAACACCTCCCAAGGTTGCTTCAACTGCGGCAAGCAAGGCCATTTCGCAAAAGAATGCAGAAGTAGACAAAATCGCCCACAGAAGGACTCAGCTTTTTACAAAAAGAAGGCTAAATATTATGCGCAAAAATCCCTGATGGCGAACAAAGGGCATTCTGAAGCAAATAAGGAGGACTTCGAGTCAGACTCTACCTCTGATGATGAATTCACAACCAATGCCTTGTTCTGTGGCATGGCAGAAGTCGACTCCGACACTGACAATGAGGTATCCATTTTAAACTCTACCTCTTGTATTAAATCTGTAGATAATGATTCAATTAAACTTAACATTGAACTGATTGAACTAAAAGAGATAAATGAAATCATTCAAAAAAACTCACCTTTAATGAGAGAAAAGTAAGGCTTCTCACTCAAGAAAAAGCCAAAATTTTTGAAGAAAAGGAAAGAGTAGAAAAATATTGGAGCAAAAATGTAGATCCTTTAAAAAGGCAAATTTTTGAATTAAACTCTGCTTTAAAAATCAAAACTAAAGAGCTTCAAGTTTCTAGGAGTGAAACAACGAACATAAGAGCTCTCAAAGAATACTTTCAAAAAGAGAGAGAGGTACTTTGGCAAGATCTACTCAGAAGAGAAGTTTTACTTGAAAACTATAAAGATGCACAGAAGGTGTATGAGAAAGTAAACTCACAAATAGGAAGACGAGGTATAGGGTACGATGATATTACTCTAGGTGTTGAAGGCAAAAAACTTAAACCTCTGTCTTCTCTGTTTATAATAGGAAATACAAATAACCCATCTTTTCCAAACTTACTCTCTGTAAGTAAAAGGGTTAAAATCTCTGCAGAACCTCACTTAAGGAAACATACGAAGATGATCAATGTGTGGTTTGAAAACACAGATTCATCATCTTCAACCTTTGTCAATAGAGGAATCAAACCAAAGAAATATCTGAAAACACAAGATCAGATTGGTATCTTCGAGTTTGGTAAACCAGAGACTCAAACACATGTTGCTTTTGTCTGTATGTTAGATGTCGAAAAGAAATTATCTGCAAAAGCTCCTGAGTTTAAACCCATCTTTTCAGAAGAAAAACTTAAAAGATCAATTGAAAAAGAAATTTTGGAAGTTTTGAAATCAAATGTTTTAGAAAATCTCTGTACATATTCTATAGATCAAATTCTCGCTGAAGAGATCTCATCAGAAACCTCTGCCATCTATGAAAGTTATTCTACAGAGGAAGAAAGCTCGTACGATACATGCTCAGAAAATCCAGCCTCTGTCGAAAGAGATGACTCAACCTCTGTATATGAGGAGGATTCAACCTCTGACGACTCAGAGACTGATTCTAAATCAGGGATAGTTCACTGTGACACAGAGGATGTTAAATTCTCCTCTGAAGTTCTTAACAGAACAATTTATCCAAAAGAGAAAATCACAGAGATACCTATCTGTCCAGATTTTCTCAAAATGTGTATACAAGTCAAAACCTCTACAGAGCTTAATAATCTGAAAAAGGCCTATGAAAATCCTAAAAGCTCAAAATTTTCATAACCTTTAAGGCCTGAAGCTAACAAATATCTTTCCTCTATGACAGTGAAGACAGACGTTCACCACAGAAGAGACTCACAGAAGGCAGGACCTAAACAAGATTTTTGCAAACAACATTCTAGTATTCATAGATCTTCTTGTAATAGGAAATCTAATGTTAAGAACGAATGTAATGCCTCTATGACTCAGTTCAATGAATTCAATGAAAAGTTCAAACAAATCACGTCTCATATTAAATACTGTCATTGCTTTGATCTTATGTTCAAATTGAATAATCACTTCTCAAGTCCAGATTGCTTACTCTCCACTAAAATTCAAACTCCAAAGTCAAAACCTAGAGAGAAACAATCTGATTTTTCTACAATAAATAAAATGTATTTCAAGAATAATAAGGCAAACTTGAAAAATTCTAACAATATTGGACCCATATGGATATGGGTACCTAAGTCTCTGTGATTGTCTTACAGAAGCGTTTTGGGCCAATTTGGTATCTTGACTCCGGATGCTCAAGGCACATGACTGGCGACAGAAGTTTACTATCCACGTACAAAGAAACACACGATGGTGGATATGTAACTTTTGGAGACAACAAAAAGGGACACATCAAAGGCTATGGAGTCATACAGAATAAAAACGTCTCTGTATACAAAGTTGCATATGTGAATGGCCTTAAACACAACCTACTCAGTGTAAGTCAACTCTGTGATACAGGATTTGATGTCTTGTTCAAAAGAACTTTCTGCTCTCTGCAAAGTGAAGACACATGAATGGAACTTCTGCGAGCCGAAAGAAGAGGTGATCTGTATCTGATGAATTTTTGTTCAAAAACCAAGGACAAACATTGTCTTGTAGCTTGCGAAAGTAAAGAAGCCTGGTTATGGCATAACAGGTTCTGTCACTTGAACTTTCACACCTTGGATAAACTGGTCAAACTTGATCTAGTTAAAGGTTTGCCTAATGTTAAATTTAACAAGGATCACTTATGTTCTGCCTGTGAAATGGGAAAACTCAGAAGAGCTTCCCACAGAGGCAAAACAGATGTGTCTTGCACTAGGCCTCTGTACATGCTTCATGTCGACCTCTGCGGTCCTATTGCCATACAGAGCCTAGGTGGCAAGAAATACATACTTGTCTTAATTGATGAGTACTCGCGTTTCACATGGGTTGAATTTATTCGAAAGAAATCGGATGTTCCAATCATCTTGATTAATCTAATGAAAAGAATCCAAGTTCTTTATGAATGCAGAATACAGAAGTTAAGAAGTGACAATGGCACAGAATTTAAAAACTATGTCATTGAAGCCTATCTTTCTATAGAAGGAATATCACAGAACTTCTCTGCAGCACGCACTCCACAGCAGAACGGCGTAGTCGAAAGGAAGAATCGAACCCTCGTGGATACCGCAAGAACTATGCTATCAGCATACGGATTACCGATGAACTTTTGGGCAGAAGCGATTTCTACCGCTTGTTACACACAGAATCGGTCAACCATTGTGAAAAGACACATCAAGACTCCTTACGAACTGATCAACAAAAGGCGGCCAAACATCAAGTTTTTCCATGTGTTTGGATGTAAATGCTTTGTTTTAAACGACAAAGATTCAAGAGGAAAGTTTGTGTAAAGCCCGTATCCCGGTATGTAATTTCTTTGTTTTAATTCTTTTTTAAAAGTTTTATTTATTATGGTTTCCGTTAGCGGGGTTAGACGAATTGGACCTAAGAGTTAAATATGTCAAGACGTGGTTAGTTTGCGAGAAGGATGTAGTGAGGGACCAAAATTGTTAAGGGGCCAAAAAGTGAGAGTTTCGGCCCATGCAACCCAAACCAAACCCTTGTATCATTTTTTTGGTGTGGTGTTCGTGAGTAACAAGAAAAAAGGGATGGAGCTCAATATTTTCGTATTTTGAAAACCTAGCTGCAGAAAACTTCTGTTTCCCGGAGATTGAACGGTCGGATCGTCGTGATTTTTGGTGAGCAGCTTCAGGACATCTTCATCAACATTCTGGACGGTGGGATCGTGGTTTTGAGGTCCGGAGGTCATGGTTTCGTGGGGTTCTGCACAGCAGTAACTTTGTGGTGATTTTTCTCCATTCTTGCTCTATTTTGGTTCCATACATCTTGATGTGCTTATTTCCAAGTGTATGATGGTTTTGTATGCCTCTAGTATAATCTAGAGAAGACTTTGTTATAATGAAAGGTGCTGTTTTTCGCTGTGCAGTTAACCGGTTTTGTAAAATCCATAATAAATTGTAGAAAAATCGTTAGAGCGCGTGCGATATGTCCCTGGAACCCTAGGACATGGGACTTTGTGATTATGGATTAATATTTCTGGATTTATCAGTTTACAAGGGGTTAAACAGGTCCCGAACAGACCTGTGTTTTTAGAGTAAAAGCTGGAATGTGTATGTTATAATTTAGTAGTCGTGGTTTTGGGTTGGGGCGTCACTTTGACATTTGTTAACACGTAATTAGGTGGGAGAAGGTGAGTGAAGTTGGCCGGCTTGTGATTGCGGTTGCGGATACTCGCGTTGCTTTAAGGTGAGTTCTCTCACTGTCTAGTTAGGGGTTGTATGCATGTCATAGTAGTTTGTATGTACTACTGTCTTTGTGGTGTGAACTAGTTGTTTGTGGTGTGTAATATTTGATTGGTTTAAATGCTTAGTATAAATGTTTTACATTACACCTCGGTGGGACCGAGGAAGTGGAAAGAAACGTTGTGGGAACTCGGCGTGACGAGTGTGTTACATTACAACTCGGTGGGACCGAGGGCTCGGTGGGACCGAGGAAGTGGAAAGAAACGTTGTGGGAACTCGGTGTGACGAGTGTGTTACATTACAACTCGGTGGGACCGAGGGCTCGGTGGGACCGAGGAAGTGGAAGGAAACGTTGTGGGAACTCGGTGTGACGAGTGTGTTACATTACAACTCGGTGGGACCGAGGGCTCGGTGGGACCGAGGTGTTGGATACATAATTACTTGTAGATGTTTACTCGTTTTATGTAACTGTGATGTTGTTGCTTATGTGCGGATAGGGGTGATGTGTATATAATTCCTATCTGCGCATGTGATGGAATTCACTAAGCTTCGTGCTTACCCCTTCCCAATATCTTATGATTTCAGGTGCGAGTAGCAGTCGGGCATGACGGTACACACGGGCGCAAGGCGAAGGCTGTTTAAGTTTAACTTTTTAAATGGGGATTTAATTATATAACTTTTCCGCTGCTTAAATTTCATTTGACGGTTTTAATTAACGACGTTTATTTTTATTGTAATGGGATTTGTTAACTTATGGTTTGATTGTAACGAAATGCATTATTTTTAAAATTTTAAATTCATTGTAATTTTTGGGACGTTACAGTTTGAGGTAAAAGCTGACGAAGGCAAATTCATTGGATACTCTGCCACTTCCAAAGCCTACAGAGTATACCTTACAAGATCTCGCAAAATCGTTGAAAGTATCAATGTTTCTTTTGATGATTCATTCCAAAAGACTTCTGAGCAAATCAGTTCAGAACTCGAACTTAAAAGAGAAACCTCTGGCATCTCGCAAACGAAAGAAGACTTGAATTATCTATTTTTAGAGATGTTCCACGATGACATTGATCCTTCTGTTGGAACCATCAAAGTTTCTGAAGAACCATCCTCTGTTGAACAAAATCCTACAGGTATGACTCTAACTGGTCCAAATAATGCTTCATCTTCTATAAATACTATAGATGCAAATGCCGAAGAAGAAAATGCAGAAGATGAAACATCAAGAAAAACGACCACAGAAGCTGCTGAAAACAAACTCCACAATCCACAGAAGAACCAATTACAGAGGAAATTGAGGACCAAGACTATACGTCCTCAGAGGAACAAACTCCATCACCACTCATACCAATCATTCCACAAATGGTAGAATCAACTACCAAGGCAAGAAGAACGACAGAGGCTACACAAGAAGAAGATCCACAAGAAGCTTCTGAAGAAAGGTTCGATGACATTGATGACCATCTTCCACGCACCACTCAGTGGACAAAAATCCATCCTCCAAGCCAAATAATCGGAGAACCTTCTGACTCAGTAAAAACCAGGTCTGCCACTGCTAATTTTTGTTTCTTTACAAATTTTATTAGTGTGATAGAACCAAAGAAGATTTCTGAAGCCCTAGACGACCCAAACTGGGTAGACGCCATGCAAGAAGAACTTCTGCAGTTTGAGCGTAACAGAGTATGGACCTTAGTACCTCTTCCACGAGGGAAACAGGCCATTGGGACTAAGTGGGTCTACAGAAATAAGAAGGATGAAGATGGAGTGGTCATCAGAAACAAAGCACGATTGGTGGCCAAGGGTTATAGACAAGAAGAAGGCATAGATTACGATGAGACTTTTGCTCCTGTTGCACGGCTCGAAGCAATAAGAATATTCTTAGCCTTCGCAGCTCACAGAGGTTTTAAAGTCTATCAGATGGACGTAAAATCATCTTTTCTCAACGGTGAAATCCAAGAAGAGGTTTACGTAAATCAGCCACCAGGGTTTGAAAGCTCAAAGTTCCCAAGGCATGTATACTACCTTGAAAAGGCTCTGTACGGACTGAAACAGGCTCCAAGAGCATGGTACGAACGACTTTCTACCTTCCTGCTAGTAAATGGCTACGACAGAGGTACAACAGATACTACCTTATTCTATAAACGTAAAAACAGTGAAATAATGCTTGTACAAATCTATGTGGACGACATAATTTTTGGGTCTTCTAATACAGAAGAGTGCAAATTTTTTGAAAAACTCATGCAGAGTGAGTTTGAAATGAGTATGATGGGAGAATCAACTTTCTTCCTCGGACTCCAAGTCAAACAAACATCAGAGGGAAATTTTTATAAATCAGGCCAAATATGTCTCTGACATTCTTTTCAAGTATAGCCTCTCTGATACCTCTGCAATGAAAACTCCAATGGCCACTGGAAATAAGTTATCCTTAGATCCAGATGGCATCTCTGTAGAATGCACTCTCTACAGAGGCATGATTGGATCTCTGTTATACTTAACTGCTAGCAGACCTGACATTATGCATGCCACATGTCTTTGTGCACGTTATCAAGCTAATCCTAAGAAATCACACTATGATGCTGTGAAAAGAATCTTTAGATATCTAAAGGGGACCAAAAATCTCGGTCTCTGGTATCCACAGAACTCTGGTTTTAGTCTTAAAGCTTATACAGATTCAGACTATGGTGGATGCATGCTCGACAGAAAGAGTACCTCTGGGAGTTGTCAATTCCTAGGTGGTAAACTAGTCAGTTGGACCTCCAAGAAGCAAAATTGTGTCTCAACATCCACTGCAGAAGCTGAATACGTTGCTGCTGCAAGCTGTTGTTCTCAGGTTCTATGGATGAAGACTCAGCTAAAAGACTACGGCCACATCCTATTCAAAATACCCATCTTCTGTGATTCCAAAAGTGCCATTGCTATCTCTGCCAATCCTGTGCAACACTTAAAAACCAAGCATATCGATATAAGATACCATTTCTTGAAACATCATGTTGAATACGGTACAATCGAGATGCATTTCGTGCCCACAGAATACCAACTCGCGGACTTATTCACCAAAGCTTTAGACGAGAAAAGATTCAATTTCTTGGTAGGTAAGTTAGGAATGATCAATATGACGTGAAAATCCTCTATAAGTATAGCTTATCTTCTGTAAATATGTATATATTTCTATTTTGCTTTACTTATTTCTTTGAAATCTCAGAGCTTCTGTGGGTCTACTCAGAACCTCTGACGACCCCTACAGTACCTCTGGAAAACATGACCTATTTTCTATGCAAAACTTATCATTCTTTGATCCAAGCATAGGTTAAGGAGGAGCAAAAGGAAATTACTTGATCTACAGAGGTGATTAGATCAAGGGGGAGCAAAAAGGGACCCTAAAATAATCTAAAGAGGTAAAACTTTCAAGGGAAAGCCAAAGAAGAATGTCGATGAATCTATATCAACAGAAGTCAGACATCACTGCCGAGAAAAGAAGAACCAAAAGGTATGTCTCTCGCACAAAAGGTTTTTGAAAACAGTTTTCTAGGACACAAATTGTCAAATATGTCCTAAAAATACTGAGAATAACATTTCAAAAATCAAAAGCTCAAAAAGTTTCATAAAATTCGAATTAGGAGAAATTTAAGATCATAGAGCTTCTGCTGAGTTCAACAGAGGTTTTGCCAGAAATATGCTCTGTGATCACAAATTAACCCTCTATCGATCTTTTGGAATGTTATCTCGGAAACCGAATACATACACCATGACCTTCACAAACAAAACTTTTTTCATAACAGTTTTCTCGGACACCAACTTTCAAATATGTCCGAAAAACATCTCTTAAAACAGATCAAAAATTGGATGATCAGAAAATTAAATAGAATTTTTGTTATGAGATTTTTTCCCTCATAGAGCTTCTGCTGGCCCTCACAGAGCTTCTGCAAGTTCCAACAGAGCCACAAAACCTCTGCGAGTAAAAACTCTTAACTAAAAATCCTATTGATCCTCTCCAATGCCTTTACAAACGTTTTGGTTAAAGAAAAACCCCACAGAAGTCATGATAACAATGAGATATATGAGAAAGGGATAAACATCAAAGATTTTCAAGATCACAGAGCTTCTGTAAACTACAGAAGTTCTGTCAATCTGTTACTTGGGCATTTCTGTAGTAATAACGGTTACTTTTACTGAGAGTAAATCACATGTGGCTAAGAACAACCCCACGCGCCTAGCATTAATGGGCCGCGCACGACATCCTGTCATCTTCTGACATGGCCTACGTGTCCCATTTTCATTGGGCATACATGCAACGTTTTCTGTGGAAAGTTGAACCCTCCGTTCTAACTTGAGTACGAATTCCAAATTTTAATCCATTGCCATATATGTTACTCTTTCGAATTCTACCGTTTTACCCTCCTATAAAAAACCAAGCTTACCCTCTCATAAACTTTTTACAAACTCTCATTCTTCTCCGGCGAAACTCTGCAAAAACCTGCAAGTATCTTATTCTCATTACCAAATGGCTTCATCTTCTCAAGCTATCTCCCCTGCACACTCTCCGGCGAACTCACCAGAACATTCACCTGCTCATTCTGAACATTCAGAAACCTCAACCTTGCCCAAAACATTGAACTAGAAGATTCCGGCGATTCAGCAGACTTTGCTCCGACCACACATCTTCAAAACTTCATAGCAAAGGATCATTTCGAAAAGATACTACCAATCAAATCCAACAATTGCTATTTGGTCCCCTCATCCACTGCTTTCTGCGAAGCCCATGCCATTCTTCTAAACATAATGGAAAATCATATCCTCTTCCCTTTACTCTCAAGAACCCCAAAGAAAATTCCAGTTAGATATTTGAACCAGTTTTGGCAAAGTTGCCGATTTGATAAAGATGATTCTCTTATCAAAGGGTACATTTCAAGACCTGACAAATCTGAACATCTGGAAATCAAGTTCAATAGAACAATGTTCTCACTTGAATTCAACCTACCAACAAGGGGTCTTCTTGGATTGAAGAAGTATGCAGAGAAACCAATAGACGACGAGATCTGTCGTTTCCTAGAAATGCTTGGGTACAACACCCCACTGAGGAAGAGAAATGACTTCCGGAGAGGCAGATTACCACCTCTGTGGAACACCTTGTTCTTAATTCTTAACAGATGCCTGACAGGGAAGATAGGCAGTATTGACCAGAGCTCACATCAGATATTAACCATCATGTATACCATAATGATGCAAGAGATCATCAACACCATCAACAGAAAGAACAACACAAGAAGGGTCAAAGAGAACGATCCTAAGTTTCTACCACCACTGCAATTCCAAAGAATACTGGGAGTTTTGTTCGAACCTCTGTTGCTGATACAGAAATGGCCAATGGAAGGGCAAATTCCCAAACAGTTCCCAATGAACAAAAATACCCCCACTGATCATGTAGATGGTTACACGCACTGCAGACCTTTGTCAAATAAACTTCTGAAGTATGCCTCGAATAAAACCCTTAAGAAAGAGTATATACGCGATCATAGAACTCCTAAACCGAGTCCTATGACACCCCCGCGTTTAGGTGTCCCCCTAGGAACAATGATTGCAGAACCTCTTTCCACTAAAGAAGAAAAAGATCACAAATTAGCAAAACACATGGCTATTCAACTTAGCTTCATAGCCAAACGTGCAGAGCTCATGGGAAAGAAGTCCTCTTCGAAATCTTCTGCCTCTACTCCAAAATCAAAAAGGAGGAAAACTGCAGAAGGCACCTCTACAAGCGTTGCAGAAGATCAACTTTCATCTCCTCATGCCACAGAAATTGGCTCCTATGCTCCCCCCTCCTCTCCAAAACTGAAGAAGAAAAGAAAATCGAAAACCACAAAGGAAGGGGCACCAAAACCTAAGAAGAGGAAAACCAAAAAGAAGGATGGTAAATCACTTGAGAAATTGGTTACCATAGAAGAGGAAGCAATCGCAAAAGAAAGAACTGCAGAAGAAGAAGATGCAGAAGTAGAAATGACAGAAGAGGGATATCAATCGCCCCATCAATCCCCAGATCGATTTGCTCACCAAGGAAACTTAAACGATTTCCAACAGAACCCTGACATTGCCAACACTTTAAATACAGTAGGGTGGACGGCATAACCTCTCAACCACCACTCCCCAGAAGAACAATACTTCTCTATTTCTGGCATTGACACACATCTGCAAGAAGATGATCAAACACCCAGAGATCAATCATCCGAGACACCTGTTATTCTACAAAACCCCTTCATTCAACAAGGATTGGACGTCCACAGAAGGAGTCCAAGCCCAGCTTCAGAAGAAATAGAACAAACAGAAGCTGAGTGGAATAGAGATGAAATAACAGAGGCTTTAGGGAAAGGAAAAGAGGCAGAAGTTGTACAAGAAGAGGGATTTAAAACATGGGAGACAAGAGTGGAGGTCTCAGAGGTAGATTCAGATGAAGAAGAAGTTGTCTGGATACGAAAAGGTCTCTATCATCCACATGTCATGAGATTATACGGCTCTCATCAAATGTATGACTTCTTAGGCAAAGAGCAAGGAACTTCAACAGAAGCTACGGAAGAAGCACCAAGCCATCGGATAGCAACAGAAGCTGAAATTATAGAAAATGATGTAGTGCTTGGATGCTTAACAGAGGAGGAAACAAGAAAAGATGTCTGGATTAATAGAGGCACACAACCAAAACCAACTCCCAGTGCAACCCACACATCTAACTCCGCAGATCTAGCTGCAGAAGGAGTTATTGAAAAAGAGCAGCACAAATCGATCCAAACCCAACCCATCCAGCCAGAAGTCACTCTTTCGACTTCTGCGCCCACAGAAACCGGGGAATCCATTCCTAGGGAGTCTCCTTAAAGAGACTCACCTATAGTTCGTGATCAATCGCCCCAGATCACACTAGAAAACCCTACAGAGGAATCCGTTTCCTCTGCCACGCACGAAATAGGGCCAACCCTTCTTTCAGAGAGAAGTAGTGAGCACAACAACGAATAGACTCTAGACAAGTCTCCGAGTCAACAGAAGGATAATCTAGTACCCACCTCTGAAGTGGATCTAGACAATGTCATTCACAGAACTTCTGTAGAGTCTGAAGCACTAGATGCTTCTGCTCAAAGATCAGATGGAAATCCTTCCACCCCCAACATACAAACAAGGGTGAACGAAGGTGTCCCAGGAGCAGGGACTCACTCTGGAGACCAATGTGTTCCTCCAGAGGTTACACCAGGGACACAAGTATCAAGGGATGAGTTTCAAACCCTTGTCACCTCTGTGAACCAAACCATGAAAGAGTTGCAAAGCTCTTTCACATCTTTTTCAGAGAAAACATCAACGGCTTTGCTGAATCTGAACACCAAAATGCATAATCTGTCCACAGAGGTGAAAACAGCCATCCCAGAGATGAAGTCTTCTGCTCAAACAACTGCCACAACTACAGCCACTTCTGCTGCTAAAGATTTTGGAATAGCTGCAACTTCTGCGTTCAAGGAATCAGTCAAACATTTCCTTGAACAAATGAACAAGCAATCCAACAAATCACAGAGCATCACACCTGCAGAACTACAGAAGGCTCTGCAAAACGTTCAAGAAGAGGCAATGCGCAACACTACAATAATGCAGCCAAAAGACTACATGACCAGAGCACAGCTAACAGAGCTCGGCCAAAATGTCATAAACCAGGTCACAGAAGTCATTGTCTCCTTCACTACTGCAAATGCCAATTACGTCAAAGATTTCAGAAAGAATGTCGGCAAAATGCTCTTCAACACATAAGCAGAGCTTGCAACCCTATTCGGCCTCTGTGATGATGTATGTGCGAAGTTGATGGCCGCAGGAGCAGAACTACCAAAGAAACCCAAAGCTTCCTGAAGAGCAGAGGGTACTTCTGATAAAAGTCAGGATGATTCTGATTATGACCATCCTGGTCCATCAGATAATCCCGAGGGGAAGAATATAAGGGAGAAAGCTACGACCAGAGGATTGCAAGCTCCACCAATCGCAGCAGAACCAATCAGTCAAGCCCCTCCAGAACAAACCCAAGATCAACAACAAAATCAACAGACCATAGAGACAACACCCATCTCTGTGGAATCAACTCCTGAAGAAACCAATATTCCAGAAGCTGATCAGCAAACCACAGAGGCAACAACCACCCCTGTGGTAATCATTTTGGAAGAAAATCCTTCAACAAAATCAACAGAAAAACCCCAAACTATACCAAGAAGAAAGTCGATTGCCACCAAACCAAAAAGAGCAACGACCTCTGCTTATGATATTCTGAGAAAGATGCACAGTAAAATGACTGAACGAATGGCGCAGAGAGAAGAAGAAAGGCACAGGTTCACATTAGCTTTCAAAATGGCAAGAAGATTCGATGTCCAATCTTCATCAACAGAAACAGAGCTCACAGAAGAAGTCACCAAAGAACCTCCAACAGAGGTTACAGAGCAACTCAAGCCAACAAAACCATCGCCACAAAGTCCTCTAAAATACAAGTGTCAAAACCTACAGAGGCAACCATCAAGCCAACAGAAGCACCAACCTCCAAACCTACAGAAGAAACAGGTTCTGCACCTCCAAAAGCCAAAGACAAGGGCAAAGCAATACTGGCAGAAGAGCCCAAGAAAAAGAAATCATTGCCCAAGCCGACAGAAAAATTGATGAAAAGCGCTTTTGATGCCTTTCAAACTCCAAAGCCTGAAGAAGAGGACTGGGCATATGGATTAAAGCCTCTGACAGACATTCCTCTAACTGGCAGAGCTGCAGAAGTTGTTCAAAAGATGGAGAGTCTCAGAAGACAAGTACCACAACCTGGTCCAACACATGAAGAGATGGAAGAAGTGGTATACAAATACCTCTATAAACAAACCTTTCAGACCAATCATCCAACAGATCATGTGACAGATTCAAGGATCAGAGAAGAATTTGAGAACATCTTCACAAGGACAAAGCCAACAACCAAAGCAGATGTCTTCTCAATCCACAAGATCAAAAAGGTAATCTTCTGCAGGTTCTCCTTTACAAGAACCTATCCAAGGGTCAGGTACAATCTTTACAAAGTCAGAAGAGAAGACAATTCAGAAACCACCTTCGCTGATGCTGACCTAAGAAATATCAATCCTTATGATCTACCTGACCTTCTGCAATGGACAAAGGACAACTACAACACAGAGGCAAACACCAGAGCCTATCAAGTGTTAAGAAAAGCAATGAGGGAAAAGCTTCTGATCTACAGTATGATAGATTTTCAACTGGGAAAGGATCTTGGTCTCAAACATCTAAATTTACGACCACCAGAAGATCGCTGCCCACCCGACGCCGTGCCCAACTCTATCATTACAGAACCAAGATTCGGGTTAGTATTTCAAAACCCACAAGGCGAAGTCAAACTGTTTGTGTGCATGGACTGTCAGAAGTACGCAACTGGTACTCTGAACAAGTTCAGAGCAAGCCTTGTGAAATACAGAGGTACAGAGAAAATGGATAGAGATGCTGCAGATACTTTCATCAGAGAGATTGATGCCACAATCCACCTAAGAGAACTCTGCATCAGTTTCTACAAAGAGATCAGAAGAATCAGAAGAGACAACAGAAGCTACAACGATTTCAAAGATGCCAAAATCTGATTCTCAAACCTCAAATCTCTGCAAATCAAGTCAAAGTTTATCTTTCATTGTACTCAAATGTAAAATGCCTCTGGCATATTTTTGAATGAAAGATCTTTCGAGGTATTGTTTAACCTCTGTCTTATCTAACTTAGCCTAACTAAACTCAAGTTCAATTTTTTATTTTTCACTACTTAGGGGGAGATTGTTAGCTTCAATCTTCCTAATCATAGAAGTATTTAGAAGTAGTGAAAAAAAGGCTAAGTGAAGAAAGCCTCTTACAGAGGCTCTGCCGAACTTACCGAGAGATCAAGGTCAAGAAGCTACAGAAGCTAAAGAGGCATCCTACAGAAGCTCTGTCATACGCGCAAAGAAGACCAAAGACTCGGAATCCGATGAAGACTGCTCTACAAAGGACCAGACCACAGAACCTCTGTAACACTTTACAGAGCCTCTGTGGTCCTCTTTAAAGACTTCAAAGATATTTATAATATCTTGCTACTGTTACAGGACCTGTTCATCAACTTGCATGATAGCATGCCCTGTCCAACTGCAACATGTCAAACTCTGATTGGATTCAATAGGGCTTAGTACATAATAGACGTCTGCTGCATTAAATGCAATACAGCACGTCCAAACTGTTCATGCCATCCATCCAACTATTCATACCATCCATTATGAATAGTAGCTTATGCTTTATGGTCCCCTGAGAGTAGTATATAAGGAAGACTCATGTTGAGTTCTTCGTATCGATCGAACAATCGAAACAAGAATTAAGAGAGAAAAACATCAAGAACACATAGCTTAAACACTTTGAGAGTCATATCTGTTTTAAAGCTTTGCTTACTCACTGTTCTTGAATCTATTCTTAATATATATATTCAGTAAACTTTGAGATATTATTTCCTGTTCACTGTTTATTTATATTATGTTCTAAATCTATCAAACATATCTGTTAGTTCTTCAAATACGCTTCCGCATCAAACTCAAACTTGAACTAATAGATCTGATAATCTTGTTTAAACAAATCTGGGAACCAACAGAAATGGAATGAGAAAAGAGAGAGGGGAAAAGTCTCTCTTAAAACAATAAATGCCATCAGATGCATCGCGGACGTCCGCATTGCACCCTCGCGGACGTCTGGCTCACTTAGGCCGAAAACCCCAAAATTCTCTGTTGCTTCCGCGGACTACCCGCAGACTTCCGCAATTCGCGGACGTCCGGCCCTTGGCCCCGCGGACGTCCGTGAGCCCCTAATTTAGTTTTCCAAATTTTTGGGTGTTACAATCCTCCCAACCTTAGAATGATTTTGTCCTCGAAATCTAGATCATTACAACTAAAGGCTAACCAACTCCACACCATCCTTGTTCTGATAACTTTTAACTAAAATCCAAAATTTCCCACCTAGACTGCTATGACAAACCTCAAGCAAACTCTTACCGACAATGTCCTCTCAGGCACATTGTACTTATGTCCGGGAGAACGCCCCATCTACTGGTTCAACTCCCAACCAACTACCTCGGTTGTCTCCCAATCTTAGGTGTTCCATACTTCTCCGACGACGGATCCCGACTCTAAATCAATCCGTGTCCAATCGCTCTTAAATTTCTCCAATTAGTCCAAGGTTTGATTACATCTAAAACCAACGAACCTCCAAATCTAAGGTTCCCACTGCCGAACCGGCACTTACCTCTAATGAGTCCCGTTAGACTCCAACACCGACGATCATCTGGTGGTTCCTTTTTTGCTTAACAATGATGATTCTATCTAATTAGTTCAAACAATATATAACGCGGAAGCGTTTTAACGAACTAACAGATATAATGAGGTAGAATAACACACAATATCAAATATATGAAGTGTAAATAACATAGATAAATAGCACAATGATTCACTATATTTGATATAATAAGAACACCAAGAACACCGAAAGGTTTTGATAAGAATCTGCTCTAAATGTGTGTGTGTCGTGCTTGGCTTAATAGATAAGCTCACATGAACCTTCTATTTATACTACTTCTAAAGGGGACAAGATCTAGATACTAAGGATGGTAGGTACTAAGACACTGCTTTGAACAGTTGCTGGAAGGTACAAAACACTATTCTGGAACTGTTGCAGATACAACGTTCATTAAATGCTCCGTATTCTGCTTTAGGCTGAAACCTATCAGAGTTTGACACGTGGATTTGTCAGGTCACGCCTTGTCAGAATGATCTTCAGAACCTTCGAATGGCAGATATTGTAAGAAGCACGTTTGTCCTTGTTTAGATCTTTTGCGTGGATCTTCTTTTTACCACAAAGGCTCTGTCAAGTATGACAGAGGCTCCGTGGCCTTGTCCGCTTAGAAGAGTCTTCTGTTGCTTCTTCACTTCGGTTTTCTTGGCTAACCCGGCAGAGCCTCTGTCGAAGACTTCTGTCTTCTCGGTTACTCGGCTACTCGGCAGAGCCCCTGTCGAAGGCTTCTATACTTAGCCTATTTTTCAATACTTCTATTAACAGAAGGATTGGAGCTAACAATCTCCCCCTAAGTATTGAAAAATAAAATATTGAAAAGTGCAGAGTTTTAGGCTAAGTACATAACAAGAGGTGAAACAATATACCTCAAAAGATTTTACATTTCTTTCATACATAAGATATGCCAGAGGCACTTACATTTGAGTACATTATGAAAGGAAAGATTTGTAGAGGTTGGTATAGGATATCAGACATTGGCATCTTTGAAGTCGTTGAAACTTCTGTTGTCGAATCCTAATTCTCTGAGCTCGTTATAGAAACTAATGCAGAGGTTTCTGAAGTTGATTACTTGGTCGATGACCTCTATCAGTCTATCTGCGAGAGCTTAATTCATGAGCTCTGTTCCTTTATGCTACACAAGGATTGCTCTAAACTGTGTCAAAGTAGTTGTTGCATACTTCTGACAGTCCATTTCTACGAAAAATCTTGACTTCCCAGCAGGATCTTGATAAACTAGCCCAACTCTTGGAGATGTAATAATCGAGTTTGGTATGGCAGATGATGGGCAGTCATCTTCTGGTGGTCGAAGATTCAAGTTTCTTACTCCGAGATCTCGTCCTAATTGAAAGTCGACTAGGCTGTATAGCAGAAGTTTCTCTCTCATGGCTTTCCTTAGCACCCTGTATGCCCTTCGATTTGCATCTGTTGTGTAGTTTTCTTTGGTCCAGTGCAGAAGGTCGGGTAGGTCGTAGGGACTTAGATTTCTCATATCAGCATCTGAGAATTGGGTAACGCTTTTGTCCTCCCTTTTGACCTTATAGATGTTATAGGAAACCTTAGGTGTGGTTCTGGTTTGAGAGAACTTACAGTATATGACTTTGTCGATTTTGGACTCTGAGAAGACTTGATGTTTTGGCTTGGGTGTTGTTCTTGTGAAGGTGTTCTCGAGGTCAGCATGGAAGTGGGGATCTTGAATGGTTGTGGGCAGAATATCTATAGCACTTCTGTTGTACAGATATATGTACACCACTTCTTCCATTTGTTGTGGAGGTGCACCGGGTGGAGGCATGGGTCTGCGCAGAGCATCCATTTGCTCTTTGATTTGTGCCACTCGATCCTCTGTGACTTTTGCCTTCGGATCTAGAACAGGTATATTTGACAGAGGGGTAACACCGAAAGCCCAGTCTTCTTGTTCTGGCTTTGGTGTCACATATGCATCGAAAGAGCTCTTCTTCAATTTTTCTGTTGGTTGATGCTTGGGCTTCTTCTTTTTGGGTTCCTCTGTCATTATCCCCTTGCCTTTGTCTTTTACCTTTGGCTGAAGATCTTCTTGTAGATATGGGGTTGCCTCTGTGGGATTTGTATTTTGGATTTCTGAGGGTGCCTCTGTAGTTTTGGGGGTTGCCTCTGTAGATTTTGGCACTTGTGTTTCTGAGGACTTTGTTGGTGATGTGGGTTTTGTTGGTGAGGCTTCTGTGGTTTTTCTCAGATGTTTTCTTTTGTGAGCAATGGTTTTGGTTCTGGTTTTGTGTAACGACCCGATATGCCAAACATGCATCAATTAATATATATTGCATAACGTCGTTACATAACAAAGATACATTATATAACAAATACGGTCCCTTAGTCTTTACAATCTAAAATAAGGTATTCCATTTCAACTTTTCTCTAATTAAATACATTATATCTAATAACAAGGTTATAAACGCAAAACACATCATAGTCTTCAACATATAAGTCTTCCCAAAAAGTTAGCCACCGGATACTCTATTCACTTGTTCTTACCCGATCCATGACCTGGAATACATATTTTAAAACAAAATGAGGGTTAGACCTAGCGGTCTAAGTGAGAAAATCCCTGTTAGTTTGAAACCATTTGCACAAACACCATATACATATCACAATTATAAATACCAAATAGGACTCATGCATTGTGTACCTCACTGTCTCATTTCCATGGCCATATTAGTTGGTTGCAAGCCAACTAATAAATTAACTCCGTTGTACGACAATTACAGCCAACACCGCTGTACGAGTATTACAGCCAACACCACCGGTCCTAAGACCGGCCAACGTATTCTCATATAGAGTATGCTCATGTAAATACAATATCTCAATATATTATATTTCAAACATAAATATATAATCACACCATCTATCATATTCCCACCCCACACATATATGTATTCCAGTTTGAAAACATTTTAAAGTAAAACTCACCTGTTTGTTTATCAAAACTCTTTCCAGTCTTTTTCCACAAGATTCAGCTTTCACTACAAATTCACAGTATCTGAAACAATTAGATGCAAGTATCTTTTTACCATATAGAACACATAAGAATTACTAGGATTAAGAACTCTAGATACATCTATCTAACTCTTATCCTCAAATGTTTCCCCCAAACCCGAACTTAAGTCAAGTCCACAGAATAGTCAGTCCTCATTCATTCCCAATCCAATAGTCAACAAAACACAGGTTCCTGGATACTCAAAAGTATCACAACTCTCAAAAGTGACCAAACAGATCAAAGTTTCCGGACAACCCAAACTATTTGGACAACACGACTTCCTGGACAGCATAACCAATCCGGACAACCTGATGTTTCCGGATAACACAAACAATTCGGATAACACCCGGACACCAAAGCAATCCGGACACTATTCGGTATCTCATTTTAACCGGAAACTTATGGTAAAGAGGAACTTACCCGGATAAAAACCCCGTCCGGACACCTTTAGAACATTATCCGGACACTATCAACAAAACCACCCGGACACCTTCAACTTATCCGGAAACCTGTGTCGGTTTACCATATTTTAACCCAGAAATCGGCTGAATCAACCCCAGATATGAAATCTATGATTCTACTCCGATAGAACCCATCTACTAGCAATTATAGACATAAAACACAAAGAAAACATACCTTAAATCCTTTCCATGTACACCAAATGATGCCCTAACCATTCTTTTCTTCCTTTCTTCTTTTCTTCTTTTGGTCTCAAAAAACACACACACACACACACACTGAGATTTCTGGTTTTGTGATAATATCTGAATACTAAGAGGATAATATCACCATAAGTACCATTTAGACCTTGTACTACTCACTAATAACCAAAACACCTCTAACTTATAAAATAATCTAAACTTACCCTAATCATTCAATTATAGAGTTAAATAATTTTAACGGACGAGACTTTAACTAACGAACTTACCCGGGGTATTACATCACCTACCCCTTAAAATAATTCCATCCCGGAATTCGGTTAGGCAAATAGGTACGGGTACTTGGTTCTCATTTCTGATTCTGATTCCCAAGTAGCATCCTGACCCCTATGATGTCTCTACTGAACTTTCACTTGTCTGATTACTTTGTTCGCAACACTTTAACTTTGTGGTCAACTATGGCTTCGTGTTCCTCCACATAATTCAGCTTTTCATCAACCTGTATATCTGGTAGAGAAACTGCCTGATCTGGTGTAACCAAACACTTTTGAAAATTTGAAACGTGGAACGCATTGTGAATCCTGCTTAACTCTGGCGGAAGATCTAACCTGTAGGCTACTTCTCCGATTCTTTCTGTAATTGCAAACGGTCCAATGTACGTTGGGCTCAGTTTACCTTGCTTCCCAAACCGAATGACTCCTTTCCAAGGTGAGACTTTAAACATTACAAAATCTCCAACTTGAATCTCTAACGGTTTTCGGCGTCGGTCCGCGTAACCTTTCTGCCTGTCTTGAGCCACTTTCAAGCGTTCCCGAATCTGAGTAATCTTATCTGCTGTTAACTGAACTATATCTGGCCCCGCTAGCTGTTTTTCTCCCACTTCATTCCAACATAGAGGCGTTCGACATTTTCTACCATACAGAACTTCAAACGGTGCCCCTTGTATGCCGGAATGATAACTGTTGTTGTAGGCAAATTCGATCAACGGCAAGTGCTTATCCCACGATCCCCCAAAATCAACAATGCAGGCCCGTAGCATATCTTCTAATGTCTGAATTAGCCGTTCACTCTGACCATCGGTTTGAGGATGATACGCTGTACTTAACTTTATCTGTGTACCCATTTCTTTATGAAAACTCCTCCAGAACCTTGAAGTAAAACGACTATCACGATCAGAAATAATCTAGATTGGAACTCCATGTCGAGTTATTATTTTGTCGATGTACAACTTGGCTAGTCGTTCCAACGAATCCGTTTCTTTTATCGGCAAGAAGTAAGCAGACTTCGTCAATCTATCAACGATCACCCAAATGGCATCAAATCCCTTCGGAGTCCTTGGTAGCTTTGTGATGAAATTCGTAGTAATCTGATCCCATTTCCACATAAGTATTTCTAACCGTTGAAACTGACCAAACGCCTTTTGATGTTCAATCTTTACCTTCTTACAAGTAGTACAACCTTCCACATGCTGAGCAATACTCCTTTTTATTCCCGGCCACCAATAAAATTGTTTTAAATCTTTATACATCTTATTCGTACCGGGATGAATAGAGAAACGGGATTGATGAGCTTCTTGTAGTACCCGATCACGTAAACCACCCAAACGGGGCACCCAGATTCTGTTTCCCAGACACAGTAACCCACGATCGTCTTTTACAAGTAATGCTGATATCCCCACTAACCGTCCTGATTTCCAATATTCTTCCTGATATGCTTCTACTTGACACTTCTTCAATTCGTCAAAGATGTTAGGTAGAAGTTCAGCTCGTAGTGCAATGGCTTTTATCGTCCCACTTCTCTCTTGTCGACTCAATGCATCAGCTACCACATTCGCCTTTCCCGGATGATAAAGGATTTCACAGTTGTAATCATTTACCAGTTCTAGCCATCTTCTTTGCCTCATATTCAATTCTCGTTGGTCAAAGAGATGTTGGAGACTCTTATGATCGGTATAAATTTGACATTTAGAGCCGTATAAATAATGTCTCCAAATCTTCAACGCAAAAACAACTGCTGCAAGTTCCATGTCGTGTGTAGGATACTGTCTTTCATGATCCTTTAGTTGACGAGAAGCATAAGCAATAACCTTTCCACGCTGCATAAGTACACATCCCAATCCCAGTTTGGAAGCATCACTATAAACAACAAAATCATCGGAACCTTCAGGTAATGACAAAATCGGCGCGCTGCAAAGTTTTTCTTTCAATATCCGGAATGCTTCATCCTGTTCTGCTTTCCATTCAAACTTTAGATTCTTTCTGGTCAACTTAGTCAAAGGCGTCGCAATACGAGAGAAGTCTTTTATAAATTTTCGATAGTAGCCGGCTAAACCCAGAAAACTACGTACTTCGGTTGGCGTTCTCGGCGGTTCCCACTTTTCAATTCCTTCCACTTTCATCGGATCGACTTGAATGCCTTTCTCAGAAACTACATGCCCCAGAAACTGAACTTCTCGTAGCCAGAATTCACATTTAGAAAATTTAGCATACAACTGTTCCTTCTTCAACAATTCCAGAATTAAACGAAGATGTTGTGCGTGCTCTTCTTTGGATCAGGAATAGATAAATATATCATCGACAAATACAATAACAAATCTATCGATATACGGCTTACATACCCGATTCATTAAATCCATAAAAGCAGCTGGAGCATTCGTCAGTCCAAACGGCATCACTAAGAATTCATACTGACTGTACCTTGTGCGAAAAGCAGTTTCAGAACGTCTTCTTCTTTAACCTTCAGCTGATGATAACCAGATCTTAGATCAATCTTGGATAAATAGCAAGCTCCAACTAATTGGTCGAAGAGGTCATCAATTCTGGGAAGCGGATACTTGTTCTTGATCGTGCGCTTATTCAGTTCCCGATAATCAATA
Organism: Saussurea involucrata; assembly: GCA_033807775.1. Lineage (NCBI taxonomy): Eukaryota > Viridiplantae > Streptophyta > Magnoliopsida > Asterales > Asteraceae > Saussurea > Saussurea involucrata. The sequence continues at coordinate 45,419,152 of CM066314.1, read as the reverse complement.
CACATTCTCATCAAACCATCCTTCTTTTCACAAACAAGACTGGTGCACCCCGCGGCGAAGAATTGGGTCTGATAAAGCCCCTATTGGAAAGATCTTGTAGTTGCGTCATCATTTCTTTCATCTCTGGTGGCGCTAAACGATACGGTGCACGAGCAATAGGAGCGGCTCCAGGAATCAGATCTATACCAAACTCAACTTGTCTAATGGGCGGAAGACTATTCAAGTCTTCGGGGAAAACTTCTGGGAATTCACTAACAATAGGAATATCTTCCAACTTATTCCTTCCTGGCTTAATATCTATCACGTAAGCTAAGTAACTCGGACAACCTTTATTAACACATTTACGGGCTTGTATCATAGATATAAGGCAAGACTGATGATTTCTACGATCACCATAAATCACTACCGGTCCCCTCTCAGGTAATACAACATTTATTAACTTCTTATCACAAACTATGTTAGCTTGATTCTCGGCTAACCAATCAATCTCCACTACCACATCGAACTCGATCAAAGCTATAGGAAATAGTTGAATAGGTACTCCACACCCCTCTATATTTATCACACAACTATCAAAAACTTCTTTAACCGATACTTGATTATCATTTGCAGTATCTACCATTAAAGCATGATCTAACACTTTAGGCTTTAAATGTAGATAAGCAGCAAATGTAGGAGATACGAATGATCGGTTTGCACCGGAGTCAAATAACACTTTAGCACGTGTAGAGTTTATGAAAAATGTACCTGTAACCACATCCGGAGTTTCTTCCGCTTCTTTTGCTGTCATCTGAAACGTACGACCCCTTGTTCTTGGTGGTTCTAGTCTTGGAACTACCGGTCTAACACTCGTTGGTTTCCTGACGTACCCCCTTGATGTACGCTTCCCCTCGGACAATCAGACTGGATGTGATCCGGAGAATTACATAAGAAACAAAACCGCGTTACCCGACAGTATTTAGCAACATGTCCGGTCTTCCCACACCTATAACAAACCCGAGTATCAACTTGACAGTTTCCTTGGTGGATACGATTGCATTTCTGACAGGGTCTTTCCGCTGGTCGGAAAGGCGGACGGTTATCAAACCTCTGAAATCTGGGTTTCTTTGGATCATACTGTGGTCCTTCCCACTTTCTTTTTCCCATACCTCTATCACTAGCGTTTCTCCATTTATCCTGTTCCACAGTTTCCGCGGCGTCTACTGCGGCTGAGAAAGTTTCTAGTCCTTTAGCAATCACCAGACTTCTGACTTCTGAATTCAACCCAAAGATAAACCTTTCAATCTTCATTGCCTCTGTGGCAACGTAGTATTCCGCAAAACGAGACTTTTCCAGAAAACGAGCGGTGTAGTCCCGAACTGATAAATTCCATTGCTGTAAGTTCATAAACTCCCCTTCCAATTGTTTAACTGCTGCTTGGGGACAAAACTGTTTCCTGAAAGCTATAACGAATTCTTCCCAAGAGAAAGTAGAATATATGTCAGATCCTCCAGAAGAAATAAAAGCTTCCCACCAGTATAGAGCATCTGCCTTCAACATTGCTGTTTCGTATAGCACTCTATCTTCATCAGCACACTTACTGGTCTTGAAGATAGCTTCTATCTCCTTCAGCCACCTCATAGCTTTCACTGGGTCTCTATCTCCCAAGTAAGTCAGAGGTTTGTAACTTTCTTGGTACCGGTATCACAGTCCATGTAATGGGCATTTCATCTTCCAAACCAAGATCTGGTATTTCTGTTTCAGTATCACGAGTTCGGTTGAACATAGCTTGGATATTCGCTTGTAATCTTCCCATTTCAGCCGCCAAGTCGTCTCTTGTAACAAATTTTGCACCTCGCTGTTGAACTCTGCCGCCTGTTCTGTCTCTACCTCTTTCTCCCCCTCTTCCCCTTGTCCCAACCGTTGGATTCGTCCTATTAGGATTTCCTCCTCCCTCCCGATTCGTTTGTATAGTATCACTTGCCATTCTGTAGATTCAAACAAGATTAATATACACATAAGCACATACCCCATATAACAAGGTATTCCAGTTCAAACATGTACCTGTAAGATCACAATTACACTGGCCAGGTGTAATATAAAATTACCTTACATGATGTTCCTTCTACCTTTTATATACTTAACATCCCAAGGTTCTAAAAATAATAGGGACATCCTACTTCACATGCAGTTTAAGTCTAGATACAGATACGAATACCTAAATCCCTTAAACTAGGGCTCTAATACCATCTATAACGACCCGATATTCCAAACATGCATCAATTAACATATATTGCATAACGTCGTTACATAACAAAGATACATTATATAACAAATACGGTCCATTAGTCTTTACAATCCAAAATAAGGTATTCCATTACAACTTTTCGCTAATTAAATACAATATATCTAATAACAAGGTTATAAACGCAAAACACATCATAGTCTTCAACATATAAGTCTTCCCAAAAAGCTAGCCACCAGATACTCTATTCACTTGTTCTTAGCCGATCCATGACCTGGAATACATATTTTAAAACAAAATGAGGGTTAGACCTAGCGGTCTAAGTGAGAAAATCCCTGTTAGTTTGAAACCATTTGCACAAACACCATATACATATCACAAGTATAAATACCAAATAGGACTCATGCATTGTGTACTTCCCTGTCTCATTTCCATGGCCATATTAGTTGGTTGCAAGCCAACTAATAAATTAACTCCGCTGTACGACAATTACAACCAACACCGCTGTACGAGTATTACAGCCAACACCACCGGTCCTAAGCCCGGCCAACGTATTCTCATATAGAGTATGCTCATGTAAATACAATATCTCAATATATTATATTTCAAACATAAAAATATAATCACACCATCTATCATATTCCTACCCACACATATATGTATTCCAGTTTGAAAACTTTTTAAAGTAAAATTCACCTGTTTGTTTATCAAAACTCTTTCCAGTCTTTTTCCACAAGATTCAGCTTTCACTCCAAATTCACAGTATCTGAAACAATTAGATGCAAGTATCTTTTTACCATATAGAACACATAAGACTTACTAGGATTAATAACTCTAGATACATCTATCTAACTCTTATCCTCAAATGTTTCCCCCAAACCCGAACTTAAGTCAAGTCCACAGAATAGTCAGTCCTCATTCATTCCCTATCCAATAGTCAACAAAACACAGGTTCCTGGATACTCAAAAGTATCACAACTCTCAAAAGTGACCAAACAGATCAAACTTTCCGGACAACCCAAACTATCCGGACAACACGACTTCCCGGACAGCATAACCAATCCGGACAACCTGACGTTTCCGGATAACACAAACAATCCGGATAACACCCAGACACCAAAGCAATCCGGACACTATCCGGTATCTCATTTTAACCGGAAACTTATGGTAAAGAGGAACTTACCCGGTTAAAAACCCCGTCCGTACACCTTTAGAACATTATCCGGACACTATCAACAAAACCACCCGGACACCTTCAACTTATCCGGAAACCTCTGTCGGTTTACCATATTTTAACCCAGAAATCGGCTGAATCAACCCCAGATATGAAATCTATGATTCTACTCCGATACAACCCATCTACTAGCAATTATAGACATAAAACACAAAGAAAACATACCTTAAATCCTTTCCAAGTACACCAAATGATGCCCTAACCCTTCTTTTCTTCCTTTCTTCTTTTGGTCTCAAAACACACACACACACACTGAGATTTCTGGTTTTGTGATAATATCTGAATAAAAGAGGATAATATCACCATAAGTACCATTTAGACCTGTACTACTCACTAATAACCAAAACACCTCTAACTTATAAAATAATCTAAACTTACCCTAATCATTCAATTATAGAGTTAAATAATTTTAACGGACGAGACTTTAACTAACGAACTTACCCGGGGTATTACATTTTGGGTGTGGGAGATGGGGGTTTTGTTGTTGCAGCTTCTGGTGTTTTTGGTGTTGGAGAGGGGAGTTCTTCTGGTGATTTTGGTTTTGGTGATTGGGATGGTTGATCTTCTTCGGAGGATGTTAGAATTTGGAATTCTTCACGGGTTGGGATATCTGCTCCGAATACAGAGGTTGTTTCCATAAAGGTGGGTGTTGCCTCTGTGGTCTTCTGTTGTTGATCTTGGTTGGTTTCAGGTACTTGGGTTTGGATTGGGGTTTCATGAGGGGTTTCCACAGAGGTGGTTGTAGCCTCTGTGGTTTGTAGATGGTTTCCTCCTTGGGTTTGAGTTGTTGGGGGGACTTGGTTCAGGGGTTCTGCGGATACAGGTGGTTCTGGTAGACCTCTGCTTGCAGCTTTCTCCCTTGGTTTTTCCCTTTGATTCTCCCCCTCAGGATGATCTGATGAATCGTCAAAGTCATTATCAGAGTCATCCTAACCCTTTTCTTTAGTACCATCTGCTCTGCACAAAGCCTCGGGTTTCTTAGGTGGTACTGCCCCTGCGGCTATCATCTTGGCGCATAGATCGTCACAGAGGCCAAGAAGGGTCTGGACCTCTGCTTCTATCTTGAAGCGCATTTTGCCCACACTTGTCTTGAATTATTTGACATAGTTTGCGTTGGCATCAGTGAAGGCTCGGATGAATTCTGTCATTTGATCAAGTATTCCTTGCCCAAGCTCTGTCAGCTGAGCTCTGGTCATATAGTCAGAAGGCTTCATGGCTAGAGTTTGTTGCATAGTTTGCTCTTGAACTTCCTCTAGTGACTTCTTTAGGTCTTTAGGGGTAAGGCCCTTAGAGGTGGAGGCTTTGGCATTCATCGTTTCAAGGAAGAGTTTGATAGAGGTTTTGAATTCAGATGTGGCGGCTTTTCCGAATTCAGTGGCAGAGGTATCAGCAGTTGTTCTCATCTGGGCTAAGGCATTTTGCACCTCTGTGGACAGGTTGTCCATTTTGGTGTTCATATCAGTAAAGGCCTGCGAAGTAACTTCTACAAAAGAATCAAAAGAGCTTTTCAACTCTTTCAATGTGGTGTCCACAGAGGTGACAAGGGTTTGGAACTCATCCCTTGATACATGTGGACTTGGTGTAACCTCTGGGGGAACACATTCGTCCCCAGAGTGAGTCCCTGTTCCTTGGACACCTTCTTTCGCCCTTGTTTGTACATTGGGGGTGGAAGGATTTCCCTCTGATCCTCGAGCAGAGGCATCTTGTGCCTCAGACTCTACAGAAGTTTTGGTAAAGACATTGTCTTGATCCACTCCAGAGGTGGGTACAAGATTATCCGTAGGTTGACTCAGAGACTTGTATAGAGTCTCTCCGTCTTTGTGCACTCTAAGCTCCTCTAAAGAGTTGTTTGGACCTATAGTAGTGTGCGTGGCAGAGGAAACAAATTCCTCTGTAAGGTTGGCGATTGTGGTTTGGGGCGATGGACCATGAACTAAGGGTAAGTCCTTTTGAGAGGACTCCCCTGGAATGGTTTCCCCGGCTAAGAGTGGCACAGAGGTAGAAAGAGTTACCTTTGCCCGGTCAGTTTGGGTTGGGGTCGAGCCGTGCTGCTCTTTTTCAATAACATCTTCTGCCACTAGACTGGCGATGTTAGAAGTATGGGTCGCATTGGGTGTTGGTTGTGGGAGTGTTCCTCTTCTATTCCAGGCATCAGTTCTAGCTTCTGCTTCCGTGGAGCATCCAACCACTTCTTCTCCATCTATGGTCTCAACCTCTGTTGCTACCCTATGGCTCAGTGCTTCTACCCTAACTTCTGTAGTGGCTACTGCACCAGTGCGTAAAGAGTCGTACACTGGATGTGTGCCAATTAATTGTCGTACGTGGGGATGCAGAGGTCCTTCTTCTGCCTGATCATCTTCTTCATTAGAGTCCACCTCTGAGACTGTGACTAGTGGGGTTTTGGTGGTGGTTTTAGCCAAATCCTCTGGACTTGCTCGTAGAACATCAAAACCAGGTTGGGTGAAGGGGTTCTGTAGAACTTCTGGTGTGGCACCTTGAGTGCTCTTCGGTGTTTCGTCATAGTCATCTAAGTCAGAAGAGATTCTGAAGTTTGAAGCTTCTGTTGACTGATGGGAGGGGGCTTCTGCGTTCCAGCCAGAAGTGTCTAGTGTGTCGGCGATTTAGGGGTGCTCAAGGAAGGAGTTGAAGTCGCCCTGATGGTCTGCATAGTTGATGGGTGAAGGTGATTGCAGAGGTTGGTCTTGGACTTCTTCTGCTATTTCAGCTTCCTCTGCGATGGATTGCAGAGGAGTGTGGGGTTTCTTGGATTTCTTCTTGCTCCTCCTTTTCTTTGGTTTGGGGGCACCCTCCTCAGAAGACTTGTGTTTTCTTTTCTTTTTGTCTTTTGGAGGAAAGGGAGGTGAAGAGGATCCTGCTTCTGTGGTATGAGGAGGGGATAGTTGAGCAGCAGAGGTAGAGGTACCCTCTGTAGTTTTCTTGTGGGTTTTCTTCTTCTTCTTCTTGGCAGAGGATTTTCTCTTTTTAGCAGGGGAGAGAATTGCTTCCCTCTGAGCTTGAAAGTTGGCCTGTACAAGCTGATGTTTGGCCAAAGCTGTAGCCCATTGCTCATCTGACATCCTATCTACAACCCTAGTTCCTAATGGGGCTCCTACACGCGGGGGTGTCACGGGACTCGGTTCTGGAGTCCTATGATCGCGTACGTAATCTAACTTAAGGGTCTTGTCTGTAGCGTATCCCAGAAGTTTCTTTGGCAGAGGTCTGCAGAAAGGGTATTCATCTTCGTGCTCTGTTGGGGTGTTTTTGTTCAGGGGGTACATTCTGGCCGTTGGTCCCTCCATTGGCCATTTTTGTAGACGTAGCAGAGGCTCTAGCAGGACACCCAAAATTCTTTGATATTGCAGAGGAGGTAGAGTTTCGGGCTTTCGTCCTTTCGCCTTCATGGAGGAGATTTTGCGGTCAATGGTGTTGACCATTTCCTGCATCATGAGGGTGGCGTAGTCTAGAGGTAGGTCGTAGTATACCCCATACATGATAGCCAAAATTTGGTGAGAGGTCTGATCTGCACTACCCACTTTCCCTGTTAGGAACCTGTTAAGAATAGAGAAGAGAGTATTCCACAGAGGGGGTAATCGATTTCTTCAGAAATCATTTCTTTTTCTTAGGGTTGTGTTATATCCCAACATTTCACCAAACCGGCAGAGCTCTTCGTCTGTGGGTTCCTCTGCGTACTGGTTTTTGCCAAGAAGACCTCTGGTAGGTAGACTGAACTCAAGTGAGAACATGGTTCTGTTGAACTTGAGTTCAAGGTGCTCAGATTTGTCTGGTTTCGAAATGTAGCCCTTGATTTGTCTATCTGCGGGGTCAAATCTGATGCTCATCCAGAATTGATTTAGGTATCTGGCGGGGATTTTGTTGACAATTTTGGATAACAGGGGGTAAAGATAGTGGTTTTCCAGGATGTGAAGAAAGATGGCGTGTGCTTCCCCAAAAGTGGTTTTTGAGGGAACCAGGTAGTAGTTGTTTGGTTTCAAAGGAACAACACGTTCAAAGTGTTCATGGGCAATGAAGTTTAGAAGATGGGTAGTCGGAGCAAAATCTGCTTCATTGCCGGAGTGGTCTTGTTCTAGGTTTCTGGCGATTTCTTGGTTTTGGGAGTTCTCAGAATGAGATGGAGAGTTCACTAGAGCGTTGGAGGTGGAAGCCATTGGATTAATCTTGAAGAAAGAGAGTAGAAAATGGAAATTGCAGGGTTTTACAAGGTTCGCAAGAAAAGATGAAGAGAGTAAGTTCGTAAACGTTTAGAGGTAATGGTAAGTTCGGTTTTATACTGAAGAGAATGGTGGAATCTGAAAGGGTAAATATGTGAAAGTGGATAAAATTTGGGATCCGTAATTGTGTATATACGGCTGGTTCAACTTCCTAGGAGAACGTGTGCCATACACGTCCAATGGGAGAATGCCACGTCAGAAGTGTCAGAACAGGATTAGACGTCGTGTGCGGCCCATTAATGCTTGGCGCGTGGGCATATCTTCTTTGTGAGTTCTGTCACTCGCAGTAAATAACCCATACTGTTACAAAATTTCAATAAAAGGTCAAGTGTCAGAGTCAACAGAGGCTATGTGGTGGAGTGAGCTCTGTGATCTGAAACTTGTTTTTTTTTCTTCTCTGATGCTTGTACCTTTTCCACAAACGTTTGAAAGATCATTGGAGAGGATCGATAGATCTTTAGTACAAAATTTTCATTCACAGAGGCTTTGAGGCTCTGTCGAGGCCAACAGAGGCTCTGAGAGTGAAAATTTCTCATAACTAAAAGTTTTGAGAACTTTTTGATCATCCAAGGTTTTCATTGTGTTAAACACTGTTTTTAGGACATATTTGGAAATTTGTGTCTTGGAAAACTATTTTGGAAATGGATTTTGTTCGAGACATACTCTTAGAGTGTCTAGTTTGGGCGACAGAGACTCTTTTGTTTGGGCGACAGAGACTCTTTTGTTTGAGTGAGCTCTTTACCCATAAGACTTTCTTCCAGTACCCTTGTGTGTGCATTTGTACGTACAAATCCTTAAATAAGACATTTAAGGTTGATCGACAGAGTTTCCATATGAAATTTGCAGTTCTAGAGGATCCGGCTTACAGAGGCTCTGTTGAGCTCAGCAGAAGCTCTATGACCTTAAATTTCCTATAACTGAAGGCTCAAAAATCTTTTTGATCATTTCTTGTTTGGAATGTCTTAAACAGTGTTTATATGACGTATTTTGAAATTTGTGTCCTAGAAAATTGTTTTCAAAAAGGATTTGTACGAGTTACTTACCTTTGGTTCTCCGTTGTTCGGCAAAAATACCTGACTTCTGTAGATATGGTTGATCATATCTCTTCTTTTTCTCCCCCTTGAATGATCAACCTCTGTAGATCAGTTCAAGGTCTCCTTCTGCTCCCCCTTGACCTATGCTTGGATCAAATGAGATAAGTTGTGCATAGAACATAGGTCAAGGTTATCAGAGGTTCTGTGGAGATTGTCATATTCTGAGCAATCCCACAGAAGCTCTGTTGGTTACAGAACTTTTGATTATTAAGAATTTACATACAGAAGAGTTTAAATATATACATATTTACAAGAAGATCAAATTTTACTTACAGAGGGTTCAACTCATGTTAATCATTCCCAACTTACCCACCAAGAAAAGGAATATTTTCTCATCTTGTGCCTTGGTGAATAAGTCTGCAAGCTGGTATTCAGTGGACACAAAGTGCATTTCAACATGATGCTTCAGAAAGTGATAACGAATATCGATATGCTTTGTTTTTTAGTGTTGTACTGGATTGGCAGAGATTGCTATGGCACTTTTGGAATCACAGAGGATGGGAATCTTGTATATGTTGTAACCATAGTACTTTAGCTGAGTTTTCATCCACAGAACTTGGGAGCAACAGCTAGCAGCAGCAACATATTCAGCTTCTGCTGTAGATGTGGATACACAATTCTGCTTCTTCGAAGTCCAGCTGACTAGTTTACCTCCTAGGAATTGACAACTCCCAGAGGTACTCTTTCGATCAAGCTTGCATCCTCCATAATCTGAATCTGTGTATGCCTTAAGACCAAAGCCAGAGTTCTTCAGATACCAGAGCCCAAGATTTTTGGTCCCTTTGAGGTATCTGATGATTCTCTTGACAGCAATATAGTGGGATTCCTTTGGGTTAGCTTGATATCTTGCACAGAGGCATGTGGCATACATTATATCAGGTCTACTTGCGGTTAAGTATAACAAAGACCTAATCATACATCTGTAGAGCTTGCACTCTACAGATGTGCCATTTGGATATGAGAATACTTTATTTCCAGTGGCCATTGGGGTCTTCATTACAGAGGCATCAGAGAGACTGTATTTTGAAAGTATGTCAGAGACATATTTAGCTTGATTTATAAAAATTCCCTCTGATGATTGTTTTACTTGGAGTCCGAGGAAGAAAGTTAATTCTTCCATCATACTCATTTCAAACTCACTCTGCATGAGTTTTTCGAAATCTTTGCACTGTTGTGCATTTGTAGACCCAAAAATAATGTCATCCATATAAATCTGTACAAGCAGAATCTCATCACCTTTTCTTTTGTAAAACAAAGTAGTACCTATCGTACCTCTGTCGTAATCATTATTGAGAAGAAAAGTTGAAAGTCGTTCGTACCATGCTCTTGGAGCCTGTTTCAGTCCATACAGAGCTTTGTCGAGATAATAGACATATTTTGGGTACTTGGAACTTTCAAACCCTGGTGGCTGTTGGACGTATACTTCTTCTTGGATTTCACCATTCAGAAAGGCAGATTTTACATCCATCTGAAAGACTTTGAAACCTCTGTGGGCAGCGAAGGCTAAGAAGATCCTTATTGCTTCCAGCCATGCGACAGGGGCAAAAGTTTCATCGTAATCAATGCCTTCTTCTTGGCGATATCCGTTAGCCACCAATCTTGCTTTGTTTCTAATGACCACCCCATCCTCGTCCTTCTTGTTTCTGAAGACCCATTTTGTCCATGTGGCTTGTTTCCCTCGTGGCAGAGGTACTAGGGTCCATACTTTGTTTCGCTCAAACTGTAGAAGCTCTTCTTGCATAGCATCTACCCAGTTTGGATCGTCTAGGGCTTTAGAGATTCTTTTTGGCTCGATCATACTGATAAAATTTATAAAGAAACAAAAGTTAGCAGTGGCTGATCTTGTCTTGACCTTTTCAGAAGGGTCGCCGATTATAAGGCTTGGAGGATGGCTTCTCGTCCACTGTGTTGTTCTTGGAAGATGGTCATTTGAGTCATCAAGATTAACTTCTGTGGTTGCACACTGCGGTTCTGGTGCAACCTCTGTTGTTGATGGTTCTTCTGTGCTTATGCTTGGTTCTTCAGCTTGTGGGAGGATTGGAATAAGAGTTGGAATATGTTACTCTGAGGAAGTAGAGACCGAGTCTTCGTTTTCCTCAGGTATTGATTTATCTGTAGTCGCTGGAGTAGGTATTTCAGGAGCCTCTGTGGTTGAATCCTTAGTTGTATCATCTTCTGTTCGCTCCCCCTCAATACGTGCATTTGTATGATTCACAGAAGAGAATGAAGTATTCAATGGACCAGTTAGAGAAATACCTGACTCAATCTGGTTTGCAGAAGATGTTTCTCCAGAGGTTCTGACGGCTCCAGCAAAGGGATCAATATCATCATGGAACATCTCTTTAAATAGAAGATTTAAGTCTTCTTCTCTTGTTTTTGAGATTCCAGGGGATTCCTTCTTTAGACCGAGTTCTAAACTGATTTGTTCAGAAGTCTTTTGAAAGGAATCGTCAAAAGACACATTGATGCTTTCTACAATGGTGCGTGACTGCAGAAGATAAACTCTGTAGGCCTTAGAAGTGGTAGAGTATCCAATGAACTTTCTTTCATCTGCTTTCACTTCAAACTTTCCTCTTGCTTCTCTGTCGTTTAAGACGAAGCACTTGCATCCAAATACATGGAAGAACTTGATGTTTGGTCGCCTTTTGTTGATCAAATGATAAGGTGTATTGATGTGCCTCTTTACAATGGTTGATCGATTTTGGGTGTAGCAAGCGGTTGACACTGCTTCTGCCCAAAAAGACATTGGTAATCCACATGCTGTCAGCATAGTTCTTGCAGCCTCCACAAGCGTGCGGTTCTTTCACTCAACCATGCCGTTTTGTTGTGGGGTTCGTGCAGCAGAGAAGTTATGTGAAATGCCTTCTTCTGTAAGATAGGCTTCAATGACAGAGTTTTTGAATTATGTGCCATTGTCGCTTCATAGTTTCTGAATCCTGCACTCATACAGAACTTGGATTCTTTTCATTATATTTATCAGAACGTTTGGAACATCTGATTTCTTTCTGACAAATTCAACCCATGTAAATCTTGAATATTCATCGATCAGAACAAGTATATATTTCTTGCCACCTAGGCTATGTGTAGCAATGGGACCGTAGAGGTCGACATGAAGCATGTACAGAGGCCTAGTGCAAGATATATCAGTTTTGCCTTTATGGGAAGCTTTTTTGAGTTTTCCCATTTCGCAAGCAGAGCACAAATGATCTTTATTAAATTTAACATTTGACAGACCTTTGACTAGATCGAGTTTAACAAGCTTATCTAGAGTATGAAAGTTTAGGTGGCAGAACCTGTTGTGCCATAACCAAGCTTCTTTGCTTTTACAGGCTACAAGGCAGAGCTTGTCTTCCTTGTTCTTGGCACATAAGTTAAAGAGGTAGAGATCGCCTCTTCGCTCGACTCGCAGAAGTTTGACTCCTGTGTCCTAACCTTGTAGAGAACAGAAGGTTCTTTTGAACATTACGTCGAAACCCGTATCGCAGAGTTGGCTAACACTGAGAAGATTGTGCTTAAGGCCATCCACATATGCAACTTTGCATACGGTTATGTTTTCCTTCTTATTGACTCCATAGCCTTTTATATAACCCTTCTTGTTGTCACCAAAGGTCACAGATCCTCCATCGAGTTTACCTTTGTAGGAGGATAGTAGACCTCTGTCGCCAGTCATGTGCCTCGAGCATCCAGAGTCAACATACCACTGTCATAGAAGAAAAAGATTTGTTATTTTCAACCCATTTTCCCTTCTGTTGCCATGTTAGCTTTTCTTTAATAGGTTTTAAGGGTTTTGAAGTCTTTGAACTTGTTGGATTTTGAGAGAACGTTTTCTTTTGTTGTTTGATTTTTTCAAGCTTAAGAGAGGTTTTGGCTAGTATACACATGTCTAAAAAATTTGGACAGATAGGAACTCTTGTGATTTTCTCCTTGGGAGGAATAGTTATGTTAAGAACTCCAGAGGATAGTTTAAAATCCTCTGAGTCACAAGGTACTATCTCTGACCTAGAGTCAGTCTCAGATTCGTCAGAGGATGAATCGTCCTCATATACAGAGGTTGAGTCACTTAGTTCTCTTTCGACAGAGGCTAGATTTTCAGAGCATGTGCCATACTTGCTTTCTTCCTTTCTTTCAGGGATATCTTCTAAGTCAACAAAAGTTTTCATCGAGGTTTCCTCAGAGAGATTTTGGTCATTTTTGAAAGTACTGGGACATTCATAAAAGTTGTTTTCACCGATTTCCAGTAATTCCTTTTCAGAAATATGAGTCAGTTTTTCTTCTGTTGAAGCAGGCAAGAACTCAGGTGCCTCTGCCGATAGTTTCTTCTCAGAATCTATAGTGCAGACAAAGGCAACCTGTGATTGAGTCTCAGGATTACCAAACTTAAAGATTCCTATCTGATCTTGTGTTTTCAGATATTTCTTAGGTTTGGACGCTCTTTTGACAGAGGTTGATGATGGTAGATCTGTGTTTTCAAACCACACATTCACCATCTTCAGAGGTTTCCTTCTGTGAGGTTCACCAGAGACTTTTCTCTTTTGCTTACAGAGAGTAAATTTGGAAAACCGGTTTTTCTTGTACTTCCAATATGAAATAGAGAGGACAGAGACTTGTTTCTTTTGTTTCCAGTGTATGGATCTATATCACAGAAGCCAATTCCCCGTCTCCCTATTTGTGTATTAATTTTCTCGTACACCTTCTATGCATCTTGATATTTCTTTATTAACAAATCTCTTCGGAGTAAATCTTAACAGAGGACTTCTCTTTCCTTTTGAAAATAATGTTTAAGAGCTAGAATGTTCATTCTGTCGGTCTCAACGTCCATAAGTTCTTTAGATTTTGTTTTTAATGCAGAGTTAAGTTCAGAAATCTTTTCTTTTAAAGGATTTAGGTGTTTGTTCCAGTTTGTTTCAATTTCTTCCTTTTCTTGAAAGATTTTAGCCTTTTCTTGAGTGAGAAGTCTAGCTCTCTCTCAAAGAAGGTAAGCTTCTTTTGAACACTTTCGCATGTCTTTTTAAGTTCTGTGTATTCAATGTTTAGTTTAAGCAAATCAGCTTCTGCTTGACTAGAGTTAGAGTAAGAAGTGGATACCTCACTATCGGAGTCGGATGAGCTGACCTATGCCATTACACAGAACAAGGCGTTTTTGTCGCCTTCATCATATGATTCGTCTGACAGCCAGTTCTCCTGATTCACCATTAGCGACTTCTAAGCATAAAACTCCGCTTTCTTTTTGTAGTAAACAGAGTCCCTCTGTGGGCGGTTTGGTTTGCTCTTGCCGTCAGCGGCATAATGGCCTGGCTAGCCACAGTTAAAACATCCTTGGTTCTGGGAACCGTTGCCAACTCTGTCGTCTGACATCTGTCGGTCACCACCTCTGTCAGTCGACCTCTGTTGGTCGCTGCCTCTGTCGTTCCTTTCATTTGACCCTTCTCTGTCTCGATCATCTCTTCCATAGCGTTCATTACCAGACTTCTTCTAGTAACCTCTGTTGAATTCCCTTATCAAAAGGGCTAACGATTTAGCAATAGAGACCATTGATGTCTCTTCTTCTTCCACCACCTCCTCATCTTCACTATCAACGATCAAGATCTTCTTTTTCTTTTCCTTCTTTTCCTCTGCAGCTTTCTCCTTCGGCTTATCTCTAGCTTCTGTGGTCTTACCGACCAGTGCAAGAGGTGCACTGATTTGTTCTTTTGCTTGTGCGATTTGAGGCTCTTGGGCTGCCAATGTTCCATAGAGATCTGACAGAGTCCAGGAGTCTAAGTCCTGATTTGTTTGCAGAGACATGGACAACTGGAGCCATTCATTATTGAGACTCTTTAGGAACATGACATTGTTCTCCTCAAAAGTTCTGTGGATTCCCAACTTCTTGCATTTGTTGATTAGAGAGTTAAACCGATCATATGTTGTCTGCAGAAGTTCTGTCGGCAGAGCTTTGAATGCGTAGTACTCGTTGATGCATTGGGCTCTGCGGTTCTTCTGAGTTTTGGCCCCACCCTCCAGTTATTTTTCCAGTTCTTTCCACATATCGTATGCAGATTCACACGCATCTAAGGATTGGAAAATGTCATTGGGTATGGCCATTATCAGAAGTCTCTTAGTCTTCTGAGCAACTTCATATTTTTCCCAGTCAGGGTCTGGCCATTTTTCCTTGGTCTTTGGTTTATCATGTGCAGGGATTTATGGAGTGTCGTCTGTGCCAGGTACACGGGGTACTGTGATCATTGGTACGAAAGGAGGATTGTTGATATAGTGCATGAGTTCTTTGTCAGTACCCTGGAAGAAGTGAATCATTCGTATCTTCCATTGAGGGTACTCATCTCTGAGTAGTGTGGGTGGCTTGGTTAAAGAACCAGCGGTGAAGAAGTTGTTTGTGTTTGTCATTTTGAAAGGGTTTGAGAAATCAAGAAAATAGGGTATGAACAGTAAACCTTCAGAGAATGAAGTGGATGTTTCTAATGGTTTTTATAAGTTTTAAAACCTTTGAACAATGCACTAAAAAGGAGATTTAACCGAAGAAACAGATTCTGTAAGTTTACTAAAGTCGAAACAGGTCGAGAATGGCAGAAAAACAGATGTTGTTTTGAAAGATATGAAAAATAGGTTAAATGTCCAAGTTTCTACCAAAAATCATTTTTAGTGAGGATCTCTTGATATAGAAAATCAAGAACCGCTCTGATACCAATTGTTGGTACCTTTTTTGCTTAACAATGATGATTCTATCTAATTAGTTCAAACAATATATAATGCGGAAGCGTTTTAACGAACTAACAGATATAATGTGGTAGAATAACACACAATATTAAATATATGAAGTGTAAATAACAGAGATAAATAGCTCAATGATTCACTGTATTTGATATAATAAGAACACCAAGAACACCGAAAGGTTTTGATAAGAATATGCTCTAAAGGTGTGTGTGTCGTGCTTGGCTTAATAGAAGAGCTCACATGAACCTTCTATTTATACTACTTCTAAAGGGGACAAGATCTAGATACTAAGGATGGTAGGTACTAAGACACTGCTTTGAACAGTTGCTGGAAGGTACAAAACACTATTCTGGAACTGTTGCAGATACAACGTTCATTAAATGCTCCGTATTCTGCTTTAGGCTGAAACCTATCCGAGTTTGACACGTGGAGTTGTCAGGTCACGCCTTGTCAAAATGATCTTCAGAACCTTCGAATGGCAGATATTGTAAGAAGCACGTTTGTCCTTGTTTAGATCTTTTGCGTGGATCTTCTTTTTACCACAGAGGCTCTGTCAAGTATGACAGAAGCTCTGTGGCCTTGTCCGCTTAGAAGAGTCTTCTGTTGCTTCTTCACTTCGGTTTTCTTGGCTAACCCGTCAGAGCCTCTGTCGAAGACTTCTGTCTTCTCGATTACTCGGCTACTCGGCAGAGCCTCTGTCGAAGGCTTCTATACTTAGCCTATTTTTCAATACTTCTATTAACAGAAGGATTGGAGCTAACATCATCACTGACCCATCAGTTACACCACTCCCAAAACACGTCTAATTCCGATCATCTAGTCGACAGATTCTTTTACCACAAGTAGAGGGTCATTCCGCTAGACTATTCGTCGCAATCGAACCTAAGTTCATCATAACCGATACCACCACTTATTAAAGTTGGACTACACCCTCCAATTACACTAGTGGTCTTTGGTCATCGAACTCTAAAAGTTGACACTTAGTCATATCACCAAAACTCAACTCATCACAGACCTCCACACACGAGCTTCATTCCTCAAATAGTCCCACCAATCCATGGTCATCCCCACGGTCTAAAGGGTCCTACGCGACCTTCACGCAATACCGACAACCCAAAACAAGGTTGCCGAAGTGAACGGCTACCACAACACTAACAAGGGACACCGCAAGTCCCACCTTTTAGTTACCTACAAGAAATGATTCGTCCCCGCAAACGACATCATACGGCTCACGACAATCACACGCGTTAGAAACCCGATCTTTCATCGAAAGGTCCTACACGCCCTCACCCCTAACTGGGGTTGCTCAACCTCACCAAGCCTAAAGAGTTCAAGGTTTTCAAGTGACAGATTCAATAAATATGCCAATATAGTTTTCACTAGATTTTTCAACACAAAAGTTTTTATACTAACATCATATACGTATAAAAACTTACCACTACTCAACTAGTGGATGCACAAACATGGACACACCCGTCCCACGTATGAAAAATCATTTTCGAAAACGTTTTTATCACAAATCAGTTTACCACCGAAACGTAAAAGCGTATTCTACAACTTTTAAAATGAACCGCTAGGGTCCCATCAAGGATTTACTCATGCCACCCGCGCAAAGTAAACTCTGACCTTAAAAAAGTGGCCATCAGCCTGTTTATACGAACATCAAAAGAAGGTTTATACGACATCAATTTCTAAAATTCTCTTTTAACCATAAAACGACATGGTCTAGGCCATCTCCCAGTTTTTAAATCAATAACAGGATATTTTCATCATTTGGAAATATCGGTTTAAACATCGAAAAGAAGTTTCAAATCAAAATTTTGCATGCCGATATGCAACACTTTCTTAGTAGTCATTCTGAAATGGTATAGCATATACCGGATAGCCATTACTAATTTCCAAAGTAGAAATTCATTAACTCAAATTTCAAAACCTTCTCATTCAGTCGTATAACGACAAGTAAATAAAATCTTTTGACCAGGCTCGCACACCTCGATGTGTTTTTCTCAAAACCTCAGAAAACAACACGTGCACATAATTTGACTGACACATAAAATAATTAAAGTCAATTCCAAAATAGTGGCTACAAAGCTACTCCTGTCAATCAATCAATATAGTGCATGTGCGAGAAAGAACATCAACAATGTCAACAAATGAGAGTGCATAAAACAGAACGTTAAAGATACACTATAATGATGCTCTTATATGCATTACTCACGCCACATATAAATTAATTTGCACATCTAGCAAGTTGCAACAAATATGCTACCACAACCCTCCAAGGAGAGGACATGCGGCATTAAAACTCCAAAAGTACTCTTTTGGGTGCAAAACGTCATGAAGCATATTTTCAACAAAATTCGCATGAGACGCAATACTCACTCAACCCATATAATAACGCACGCAATCATTCAAGTATGCACATAACTCAGTGTCACTCATGCACCGCAAAATGTCGTAAAACGAAACTTCATCGTATTTCCACAAAACTTCCATCAAACTCGATGGAACTCAACAACATCGAACCAAGTAAATGGTGTCACAGTTTTCGTTTTCAATAATCAAATCGCGTAAAACAAAATGACCAATCATCAAAATTCTCAAAATTCTCTTTTTACAAGATAAAATAACACCTCTTCGTCAAGACTCGCAAAATTCAAATTCCCATTAATGGTCAACACCTAAATAAGGGAATGTAACTCTCCGTCCAGACCATAACATATGTGGAGGAGATCCAATGTTAAGGTCGTAAGTCGCGGTTACTTATCCAAAACAATAAACTACATTAAAAAAAACATGGATATCACAATATCCGAAAGTAGCAGTGGACGACTACGAGGAATAAAATAAATCCCGACCAGGTTCACAACCGCCCGTCGTAAAATAATTTCATGCATGTTCCAAAATCATGGTTTAAAATCTTGCGTATGTCAAACTTTTTTTTAAGATTTAGCAGTACCGTCCATCCGACGATTTGAAATACAATAAATAATCAATGCAATTTATTTTAAAAGCAAATAAATTTCGTGCATGCATTTTGTCGGCACTCAACGTCCAGGTCGCATTCCTCCAATTTCTCCGATCACATTATTGTCATCCGGATACTCACACATCTCAACGCAAAGTGGGAAGTCACATCGACTAACCCCACATTCCTCCTCGAATCAAGTCAATTCAATAAGCCTACGGCTCCAATCCAACTATCAAGTCTGACCAGAACGGTCTACTTAATACAATCAATCATGCTTACTGCCACTCCAAATGGAAAATGCTAAAGTCGTCAACCTCTTCTAACGACTACTTGCTTAGATCTCCTTTACCACCCCAACGGTCATCACGCTAGAGTCGTCCAAGTACTCTCATGTAACTGGTAGGTTCACTATCACACTAGCCAGATGTAATTCTGAACGTACCGTACATGATCACCCTTGCTACTCTTGACGTGACTTCTTGCTTCTAGTGACCCCAACAACTTCCGATTATCTTATCTTAGAGTGCCTAATGGTGCAATCTCGCTCTCTATCACTTAAAACAACGCTAGTTTGAGCCTAGGTATCCAAAATCAACACCTAGTTCTCTCAAACTTATGATCTGATACCAACTTGTAACACCCTCAAAATTGGAACGAGCAACTAACTTTAATTTCGATAAAACAACCAAAATAGGATAAAATTCTTTCTACAAAACATCCTTGAAATACTTTAAAGTTTAAACATCACAAATTAAACATCTAACAACACTAGGCGGGTGTTATTTAACCCAATTAAAAGTTGCTAATCCCAAAAGTGCGGAAGACTTCGCTAAGCATCTCACTTCCCGTGCACTCCACTAGCATTCATCGCTTCCCAGTGTAGCTAAAGCTATACCCAACCTGAACATGTTGCACATGCCGACAAATAAAAAGGTTAGGCTAACGCCTAGTGAGTTCAAGAGTTTACATCATGAGCAAATCATTTGATAAACCAAAAGATTCAACTTAATAAATGGTTTTCAAAATGGGTTTGTATAAAAGACATCGACAACCTAATTTCCAAACGCACACAATTCCTGTGAGGAAAGCTTCCAGCGAAAATAGTTTATCTGCAATGGACTTAAATCCGAAAACTCACATCAAGAGTTAATGAAATAATAATTTCTCAAATAATCGCCAATGCAATAAAAATCCAATAGTTAAAACATCCAATAAGGATGAAACATAAATCCGTCCATCAATCATGGAAAACAATTCATATGCATAAGATATAACTTCGACAATGCGGATAAATAAAATACCCGAAATCAACACCCTTCGGTGACGGGGGAGACCCGATCTCATCGAATGTGGCGGACATATAAATTAAACCAAAATTAATAATTCGAGTAAGCGTCGTGGATGGGAAACACAAGACATCAACCCAGAATCGGGTCTATAATCCGTTATGACATCAACCCAGAATCGGGTCTATAGTCCGTTATGACATCAACCCAGAATCGGGTCTATAGTCCGTTATGACATCAACCCAGAATCGGGTCTATAGTCAATCTTTGGCATCAACCATACTAGGTCTTTAGCCCATCTTAGACATCAACCATACTAGGTCTTTAGTCCATCTCCGACATCAACCATACTAGGTCTTTAGCCCAAACCACCAAGTTCAATCCTACAGGATCTTTACCTTGGGAAATCCACCATCCGAAACAAGGTTACTCGACTTAAATATAAATACATGACCCTAAAAGAATAACCAATGCATTCAAGTCATGTAAACATCAAATACAATGCAACTCATGCAATTTAAACCCCAAGCCCACGTCGAGCTTATTAAAACCGGGCGAATGCCCTCAAGACTCTACTGAGTCCAAAACCGAGCCCTTTGCTCAAAAGATCTAATGATCATTTATCAACATCAATTCATGCAAATAAAGTGCATCTAACCCACATCATGCAAACACATACTCCGAGGCATGATAATTTCACAACCCCTTCAATGCCACCCTCCCAATGAAGTTAAATCAAATATGCATCTAGATGTGTGTGCGTATACGTAATGCAACTCTTTAATAATTCGACAATGCATATAACCCACCAAAGTTCATTACTCCCAAAGGTACTAAGAATACATATCATCAAACGGTCTTCACACATAAGACCAAACACTCAAACCGGCACATACTCAAATAAAACGAAATTTAGCATATAACACATCTAAAGCTCCACCTCGAGCTATTAAACCGGCAAACACTCAAAAGACTCATTTGAGTATAAATCAAGCCTTTAAAGGCCAAAATAAACGTTTGGTTAAATACGTGTCACTCACACGGTTACGTAAACCAAAATGCATTGTTACCCAAAATATTTACCTTTTAATTTCTTAATTGGCCATCGGCCCCAAAATAAAGGTTTACAACTTCTCAAAACATTCACATGGTCGGGTTGACCAAAATCCCCAACTCACACGTTCACACTTTAAAATATGTCACATCTTAGTTATCACATAATCACAAAAACACTAAAAGTGTATTTTGACCAAATCCTCTTCACTTATGCAATAAAATAACAAAACCTCTTTTACTCGTGATTTATTCATCAATCACTCAAAATCCCCAAATGTGGGTGTTTTACAAGACTTGTAAAGCTCAACACTTTGATTAAATCAAAACCTACTAAATCACTCAACAAGGGATAATTTCACATAAAGCACATAAATACTTTAAAACATACATTTTGGCATGTACAAAGTTTTCATAAATCAACTTGAACTCACCTTGCTAGATTAGGCTAAATCTAGATTTTCCCAATGTAAGCACCTTTGATGCAACCCGGATCCTTTAGGCCAAATCTTCCAAAACCTAGATCCACAAGTTTCCAACCATAAGTAATTATCCCCAAACACTTAGAACCCAAAATCCCAAATACATCAAACCCTAATCTTCATAAATGAAGAAGGAGAAGAACACCTCAACTAAACCCAACCAAAATCGCCCACAATACTCCAAAAGAGAAAGAAAGTGAACACCAACAACAATCTAGCATTTGGATAGAGGAACATTACCTTTATCACTTGAATCTCCCAAACAAAGGCTCCTACTCATCCACAAAAGATTCAAGCTCCAGATCTTCAACAATGGTGGAAGTGGGTTTAGATTAAGTGAAGAAGATGAAGAAGGAAAAGGGTTTGTGTTACTCTTGAGGGAAGATCTGTAATACCCGGGTAAGTCCGTTAAATTATTTGACTAAGGGGTTTTGATATTAAAGGGAAACTTGAGATAAGTTATAAGATTTGGGGTGAGTTGGTCATTAGTGAGTAGTTTGTGCCAAAAGTGTAATTAGAGATATAAATATCTCCTACACTTTAGTTATCTCTTCAGAAACCTAAACATAGAAAGACAGTGTGTGTGCGTGTTCGTGAGGCGAAAAAGGAGCAGAAGTGGAAAGGATCGGTTTGAGCATCGATTGAACGGGTTGAGTTGATTTTAAGGTATGTATCCTTTAGGTTTTATGTTTGTAATCATCAATAGACAGTTCCTATCGGATTAGAAAGCTTAAATCATAGATGTATAGATTTGATTTGGGTTCTGGATTGGAAAAGCGACCGACTGTGTTCTTGAGACTCCCGGTAGTATCAACTCCCGGTGATGTCAAGTCCCGGTGGAGTCCCGGTCAGGTGGACTCCCGGTATGGCCGACTCCCGGTACCATGGACTCCCGGTACTCTGGGAAGTCCCGGTAGTGTAGTCTCCCGGTACTCTGGGAAGTCCCGGTAGTGTAGTCTCCCGGTACTTTGGGAAGTCCCGGTAGTGTAGTCTCCCGGTACTCTGGTCCCGGTAAGTTGTTATGTTTTGTTGTCAAGTCAGAAGGGAAAGAGTATAAGTGAAACATTTGAGGGCCGGAACTTAGTAGGCTTTATGTGTTTGGCTAGTAAAGCGATATATGTATCTTAATTGGTTTCAGATTCTGTGGAGTCAAGGTGTAGGATATGATCTTTTTGAAAGGAACTTGCAAGTGTTTTTGGATAAGCGATCGAGGTGAGTTTACTTTAAAACGTTTACAACTGGAATACATATATGTCTTTATATGTGTATGTGAGTATGTGTGAAATATATATATTGTATTTATATCGCACGAAACGAGTATAGGTGAGCCGAATTATTATTCGGCGGGGCTGTATGGAAATACAGCGGGGCCACATGTAATTGCAGTGGAGCTGTAGGTAATTGCAGCGGGGCTGGATGTAATTACAGTGGAGTCGACTGTATTGTACAGTGACGATAATTAGTTGGCTTGCAACCGACTAATGTGGCCAGGGAAAAGAAGATGAGATGAGGAGAGATACACGGTGCACGAGTCCTAATGTGGTATTTATATACGTGTGGTATATGCGTGCTTATACGAAAGGTTTTATGTAAAATATTTTGATACAAAGTATTATGTGAAAAGAGTTTTATATTGATTTTGGAAAAGACCAGGATTAACTCACTAGACCCGTTTGGTCTAACCCTCATTTTGTTTTCAAAAATATGTTTTCCAGGTCGAGGCATTGATAGCGGCAAAGGAAAGAATAAGGTGTAGACTGCTTCCGTGGACCGATGATGATTAGGAAGATGTTATGTATTTTGTAGTTACGAAAACAAAAGGGACCGTACTTGGTTTATTATGTAATCTTTGTTGTAATTCAATGATATGCATGTATGTTATGTATTATGATGTATGTTATGGGTTTTAGGTCGTTACAAATGGTATCAGAGCCCTAGTTTAAGGGATTTAGGTATTTATACCCGTACCTAGACATAAACTGCATGTGAAGTAGGATGTCCTTGATATATTAGAACCTTGGGATGCTAAGTATAAAAGGTAGAAGGAACATCATGTAAGGTAATTTCAGATTACACCTGGCCAGTGTAATTGTGATCTTACAGGTACATGTTTGAACCGGAATACCTTGTTATATGGGGTATGTGCTTATGTGTATGTTAACCTTGTTTAAATCTACAGAATGGCAAGCGGAACACGAAATTCGAATCGAGGAGGAGGAAGAAATCCGAATAAAACTAATCCGCCAATAGGAACAGGGGACAGGGGAGGTAGAACTGGGGGCAGAGTCGGAGGTAGAACTGGGGGTAGAGCTGGAGGTCGAGTCCAACCACATGGTACAGAGTTCGTTACCAGGGATGATCTAATGGCAGAAATGGGAAGATTACAAGCTAATGTCCAAGCTATGTTCAACCAAACTCACAATACTGAAACAGAAAGACCAGGCCCTACTCATGAAGAAGAGATGCCCATTACATCTATTGTCGTACCAGTAGTGACGAAATGTGATTATAAAATGTTTTTAAGCTGTAGACCTCCGACCTACTCAGGAGACAGGGATCCCGTGAAAGCAATGAGATGGATGAAGGAAATAGAAGCTATTTTCAAGACAAGCAAGTGTGCGGAGGAAGATAGGGTATTGTACGGGGCATCAATGTTAAAGGGGGATGCTTTGTATTGGTGGGAATCTTTTATTCACTCTAAGGAATCTGATGTTTATTCTACCCTCTCTTGGGAAGAATCTATGATAGCCTACAGGAATGCATTTTGTCCCCAAGCAGCCGTCAAACATCTGGAAGGGGAATTTATGAACTTACAACAAGGAAACTTATCCGTTCGAGACTACACCACGAGCTTCCTGGAAAAGTCTCGGTTCGCAGAATACTACGTTGCTACGGAGGCGATGAAGACGAAAAGGTTTATCTTCGGGTTAAATTCGGAAGTCAGAAAGTTAGTGACTGCAACAGGACCTGATAACTTCTCAGCCGCAGTAAATGCCGCGGAAAATGTGGAACGAGATATTAAGAGAGATGCTAGTGATAAGAGTGCTGGGAAAAGAAAATCGGAAGAGATGACACATGATTCAAAGGAGTACGAAATTCAGAGGTTCGATAGTCGCCTACCTTTTAGACCAAATGAAAGACTATGTCCAAAATGCAACCGCGTACATCAAGGAAATTGTTATGTTGATCCTAGAAGTTGTTATAAGTGTGGAAGGGCTGGACACGTCGCTAAGAATTGTCGTGCAAATCAATTCTGTTTCGTTTGAAATTCCCCTGATCATATTCAGTCAGACTGTCCACAAAGGAAAATACAACAGGGTAATACGACGGGGAAACCAATAAGCGTCAGGACGGGAGAGATACAAAGGTCTGAAGAACCGAAAGCAAAGGGACGAGTATTCCAAATGACAACGCAAGATGAGGAGGAAATTCCGGATGAGGATACAGGTACATTTCTAATAAACTCTATACGTGCTAAGGTGTTATCTGACTTCGGTACGAAGTGGTTCTTGGTATTTCTGTGCTTATATTGCTGATCTGTGTTAGAGACATATTCAGTTAGTTTCTATAGTTGATGGAGTTCGAGGAAGTAGTGATAATTATTCGTATCCTTTCGCTTAACCAAATTCCGGGACAAAATTCTTTTAAGGGGGAGATAATGTAATACCCGGGTAAGTCCGTTAAATTATTTGACTAAGGGGTTTTGATATTAAAGGGAAATTTGAGATAAGTTATAAGATTTGGGGTGAGTTGGTCATTAGTGAGTAGTTTGTGCCAAAAGTGTAATTAGAGATATAAATATCTCCCACACTTTAGTTATCTCTTCAGAAACCTAAACATAGAAAGACAGTGTGTGTGTGCGTGTTCGTGAGGCGAAAAAGTAGCAGAAGTGGAAAGGATCGGTTTGAGCATCGATTGAACGGGTTGAGTTGATTTTAAGGTATGTATCCTTTAGGTTTTATGTTTGTAATCATCAATAGACAGTTCCTATCGGATTAGAAAGCTTAAATCATAGATGTATAGATTTGATTTGGGTTCTGGATTGGAAAAGCGACCGACTGTGATCTTGAGACTCCCGGTAGTATCAACTCCCGGTGATGTCAAGTCCCGGTGGAGTCCCGGTCAGGTGGACTCCCGGTATGGCCGACTCCAGGTACCATGGACTCCCGGTACTCTGGGAAGTCCCGGTAGTGTAGTCTCCCGGTACTCTGGGAAGTCCCGGTAGTGTAGTCTCCCGGTACTTTGGGAAGTCCCGGTAGTGTAGTCTCCCGGTACTCTGGTCCCGGTACGTTGTTATGTTTTGTTGTCAAGTCAGAAGGGTAAGTGAAACATTTGAGGTCCGGAACTTAGTAGGCTTTATGTGTTTGGCTAGTAAAGCGATATATGTATCTTAATTGGTTTCAGGTTCTGTGGAGTCAAGGTGAAGGATAGGATCTTGTTGAAAGGAACTTGCAAGTGTTTTTGGATAAGCGATCGAGGTGAGTTTACTTTAAAACGTTTTCAACTTGAATACATATATATGTTTATATGTGTATGTGAGTATGTGTGAAATATATATATTGTATTTATATCGCACGAAACGAGTATAGGTGAGCCGAATTATTATTCGGCGGGGTTGTATGGAAATACAGCGGGGCTACATGTAATTGCAGTGGAGCTGTAGGTAATTGCAGCGGGGCTGTATGTAATTACAGTGGAGTCGACTGTATTGTACAGTGACGATAATTAGTTGGCTTGCTACCGACTAATGTGGCCAGGGAAAAGAAGATGAGATGAGGAGAGATACACGGTGCACGAGTCCTAATGTGGTATTTATATACGTGTGGTATATGCGTGCTTATACGAAAGGTTTTATGTAAACTATTTTGATACAAAGTATTATGTGAAAAGAGTTTTATATTGATTTTGGAAAAGACCAGGATTAACTCACTAGACCCGTTTGGTCTAACCCTCATTTTGTTTTCAAAAATATGTTTTCCAGGTCGAGGCATTGATAGCGGCAAAGGAAAGAATAAGGTGTAGACTGCTTCCGTGGACCGATGATGATTAGGAAGATGTTATGTATTTTGTAGTTACGAAAACAAAAGGGACCGTACTTGGTTTATTATGTAATCTTTGTTGTAATTCAATGATATGCATGTATGTTATGTATTATGATGTATGTTATGGGTTTTGGGTCGTTACAAGATCGGTTAAGAGGAAGGAGAGAGATGGGTTAGGGTTTTGAAATGGAATGAGAAAAGAGAGAGGGGAAAAGTCTCTCTTAAAACAAGAAATGCCATCAGATGATTCGCGGACGTCCGCATTGCACCCTCGCGGACGTCCGGCTCACTTAGGCCGAAAACCCCAAAATACTCTGTTGCTTCCGGGGACTACCCGCGGACTTCCGCAATTCGCGGACGTCCGACCCTTGGCCCCGCGGACGTTTGTGAGCCCCTAATTCAGTTTTCCAAATTTTCGGGTGTTACAGAGAACTCAGTCAATGGGAGGCAAGAAGTATATTCTGTTTATGGTTGACAAGTACTAAAGATATACCTGGTTGGAATTTCTTCATTCAAAGTTAGATGCGCCAGAGATAATCATCAAGTTTATCAAGAAGATACAAGTACTTCTACAACGCCCTGTGCAAAATATAAGGAGTGATAATGGCACGGAATTAAAAAATGCGACTCTACAATCCTTTCTTGATTCCGTCGGCATATCACACAATTTTTCGGCACCAATGACTCCACAACAAAATGGAGTTCTTGAACGCAAAAACATAACGCTTGTGGAGGCGGCTCGTACAATGTTGGCGTATTCTGGACTTCCACCAAGTTTTTGGGCTGAAGTAGTTTCTAGGCTTGTTTTACGCAAAACAGGACTGTTAGGACACTAAAGTTGTCTAAATATTAGAAAGTTTTGTAAAGTAAAGGCTTTGGGCCTAATGGGCTTGGGTATGTAAATGGGCTTGGGCTTAAGTGTTGTAACAAGGGAATGGGACTATAAATAGAACTTATCATGTAAGTTTGTATTCATTAATTAATAATACAAAGATGTAGCTCTTAAATCTCATATTGTTCTCTCTAGATTAGATTTCCTTTTCTAATAAATAATTAGTTCTCTTCTACCTCATCTTGTTACATATTACTTGAATTGTTGAAGATCATGGTCTCACAAGGACTATTATTAATAAGCGTTTAAATAAAACTGCTTATGAAATCATTAACAATCGGAAACCTAAAGTCAAAATTTTCAGTGTGTTTGGATGCAGGTGTTATGTGCTAAAAGATAGACAATACCTCACAAAATTCCAAGCAAAAGCTGATGAAGGGATTTTTATCAGATATTCCTTGACTTCCAAGGCGTATAGAATCTACAACAAACAAACGAAATTGGTCATTGAAGGTATCAACGTCACCTTTGATGAGCAAGTTGTGTGGACTCCTAGACAAAGCAGTTCAGGACTCGGACTTCAACCGGAAGTTTCTACTCAACAAGGAGTAGAACCTGTGCAAAAACAGTCTAATAATTATGTTCTTTCTTATAATTTTAATAATTCTGAACTTGATTTGCTGTTCTATAATGCTTTTATGGACATTTGTACAGATATGGAACCACCATCTACGTCCATAAATGCAATCACACGACATACAAGTGCTGATATGTCTGGTCTTTCTGAAGAGGTTGGTGCTACAACAGCAGGTGCCACAGACGTAAATCCAACTGAATCTACACCAGTTACAGTTTCTGAACCAGTGATTCAAAACAATGATCCAGTTTCTGAAACTACATCAAATGATTCTACGCCTGAACCTCGAGCACCCGAAGTTGAATCACCGGTACCAACTACGATACCTTCAACGGAATCAAGTGAAGAAATAATTGTTGTTTTAGATGAAAACGATGATTCAAATACTCGAGTTGATGTACAAACTCTCCCGAGTACACTAAAGTGGACAAAGGCACATCCATCTGCAAATATAATTGGTGACATCAAGATGGAGTGAAGACAAGATTTGCTACATCAAACGAGTGTTTGTATGTAAATATTCTGAGCTCAATCGAACCTAAGAAAGCATCTGAAGAACTAGAAGATCCAGATTGGATTAATGCGATGCAAGAAGAGTTGAATGAATTCAAGCGCAACGAAGTATGGCATTTGGTGAAACGTCCTAAGGACAAGACCATAATCGGAACCAAATGGGTCTTTAGGAATAAGTAGGATGAAGCTGGTATTATTGTTAGAAATAAAGCTCGCCTTGTCGCAAAGGGTTACAACCAACAAGAAGGTATAGACTATGATGAGACCTACGCACCAGTGGCAAGGATCGAAGCGATTCAAATATTTCTAGCATACGCGGCCCACAAGAACCTGAAGGTATTCTAGATAGATGCAAAATCTGCATTCCTCACCGGGGTTCTTCATGAAGAGGTTTATGTGAGTCAGCCCGAAGGATTTATTGATCCAAAGTTTCCAAACCATGTCTATGTCTTGGACAAAGCACTCTATGGACTCAAACAAGCTCCTAGAGCATGGTATGAAACTCTAACAATACACCTACTTGAATCCGGTTTCACCAAAGGTACTATCGACGCAACTCTTTTTTTTAAGAAGCAAGGTGATGATTTAATTTTAGTATAGATTTATGTTGATGACATTATCTTTGGTTCTACAAACCCTGAGATGTGTGTTGATTTTGAAAATGTCATGAAAAGTCGTTTTCAAATAAGCATGATGAGGGAATTAAATTTTTTCCTTGGTTTACAAGTGAAACAATCAAAAGAGGTCATTTTTATAAATCAATCTAAATATATAAATGATATGCTCAAGAAATTTGATTTAAATTCCACCTCCATCATGAAAACACCAATGGTAGACTTTTGGATGTTGATTTAGCAGGTAAATCAGTTGATCAAAAGCTTTACCGTAGTATGATTGGTTCTTTGTAATATCTCACGGCGAGTAGACCTGACATAATGTTCGCAACATCTTTCTGTGTTCGCCTTCAAGCAAATCCTAAGGAATCTCATCTTGTTAGAGCATTATTGTATTCAAGATTTACTATAAAGTCAATGTACTGTATTAGTTGCTAGTGCCTTTATACCTTGTATGTTATGGGTATAAATAGGCATGTCTAGTTCTTAGTTAGAAAGGAATCTAGATCCCTTTCGGAACTTCTTGAGCATTTTGTCATTTGTACTTTAGAGATCAATATATGGATGACAAGTTTGCCTTCTAAATTCTCTCTACATTTGTTCTTTACATATTGCTAGATTTGGGATTTCACATTTGGTATCAGAGCTAAACAGGAGATTCAAGCAGATCAAAGACCAAATTGAAGATTTTTTACACTGATTTGAAGAATTCGGATCCTTCACTTGTTACTGTTCATCTTATCACTTATCATTAAGACATGAATTTTTTTTCTATATTTTGA
The DNA here is from genome assembly GCA_033807775.1 of Saussurea involucrata. Lineage (NCBI taxonomy): Eukaryota > Viridiplantae > Streptophyta > Magnoliopsida > Asterales > Asteraceae > Saussurea > Saussurea involucrata. Next base: position 45,389,451 of record CM066314.1, on the reverse strand, counting down.
TTTTTTGGATCATTTCTTGGCATCACTGAACTCGGAATTGAAATCTGAACAACATTAACTCTTGGATTATCATCAAATTCTGCACAGAATCATCAGATTTGATCATTTCTTTGAAACCTTGTTAGAAAACCCCAATTCACTGTTTTGGACTTTAATTCGATTAAACTGATCGAATTAGAAATTGTGATTAACTGAGAAAGTGTGTGGATTTTGATTTCGAGCAAACCAGTACAAATTTCGTATTAATTGATCAAGAATTGAGAAAGTTATAGCTGAATCTGTGTTTTTGAAGTTCGAAGTGCAGAATTCGGATCATTCTTGGTGAATTCGAATCATTCATACAGAATTCGGATCATTCAAGGGAATTCGGAGTGTTCGTGGTCATCACAAGTGTAGATTTCACATTCATTGAATTCTGAGAAGCTTTCGAATTCATTGAATTCGAACTCTGTTAGATTCGAATTGAGAAGTTGTGGACAAATCTGAGTTGGTTTTGATTTTTCAAGTATTGAATTCGAACTCTGTTAGATTCGAATTGAGAAGTTGTGGACAAATCTGAGTTGTTTTTGATTTTCCATGTATTGAATTCGAACCCTGTCAAGTTCGAATTGTGTGAATTCGAAATCTGTTAAGTTCGAATTGGGTGAATTCGAATCCTGTTAAGTTCGAATTGTGTGAATTCGAAATCTGTTAAGTTCGAATTGGGTGAATTCGAACCCTGTTAAGTTCGAATTGTGTGAATTCGAATCCTGTTAAGTTCGAATTGGGTGAATTCGAACCCTGTCAAGTTCGAATTGTGTGAAATCGAATCCTGTTAAGTTCGAATTGGGTGAATTCGAATCCTTCTTCATCCGAATTCATTGATTTCGGATCCAACTACATTCGAATTCATTGATTTCGGATCCAACTACATTCGAATTCATTGATTTCGAATCCTTATACATCCGAATTCATTGATTTCGGATCCAACTACATCCGAATTCATTGATTTCGAATCCTTATACATCCGAAATCTTGTGATTTAACCAACAAAAAAAAAGAGTTTTTTGAAAAAAAAAATTATTTCGAAATTTTTTTCTATAGTGTATTTCATACACTGTAAGAGCTTTTCAAGAAATATTTTTATATAAATTTTTTTGTATAGTGTATTTTCATACACTTTCTGCTTGATCTTCTGAACGATCATTTTCTAGAAATATTAAATACGGGTTTGAAGCAAATTATTATAACAGAAATACCTTCAACTCCACAAGTTTCTGTTAAACCAAATAATGGAAGTTTGAAACAATATATTGCTAAAGATGTTGCTTCAAGTCCTTCATTTTCTGATTTAAATAAAGCATTGGAGGAAGAAAATGTTGATCTAAAGAGACAGATTTTAAACTTTTCTTCTTCAAATGCTAAACTTACTAAAAGAATTACTGATCTTGAAGTATATATTGCAGGTCTTGAAACAAAGAAAGACAAAGACAACTCAAGTCTGCACGATCAAATCGAGAAACTTCAAGACAAAGTAACAACACTTCAAAAAGAAAATGCTGATCTGAAGAGCATTGAAGACAAGAGAGAGAAGATTCTTAAAGAAAAGGAAGTAATTGAACTTAATTGTATAAAACTTTCAAAACAAGTTTCTGACTTTGAGAAAGTTTTATTTTTTGAAAAAGAGAAGCTCGAAAAAGAAAGAGCTATTTTTGACACTGAACGAAAATCATTTGAGATCAAAAGTTCTGAACTTTCCGTGAAAATCTCTGAACTAGAAAAGATTTTGAAAAAAGAAAGGAAAGATTTCACGGAAAATAAAAATCTCTTTGAAAAGGAAAGTAAAACCATTAAAAAGAAAAATATGGAAATTTTCAAAGAGATTACTGATAAAAGAAAGTTTTTGGAAAAAGATTTTGAATCGGAACGTGAATATTTTGAAGATACAATTCTTAATCTTACCAAAAGATTATCTGGTTTATCAGCGGACATTATGAAAGATCAATTGATAAAATCTGATCTCCAAAAGAAATTTGATCTAATTTCTAAAGAGAAAAATGTTTTGAGAAACAAAGTCAAAGAACTTGAAGACGTCATTTTTAAATTTGATGTCTCAAAGCAGACCAATCATAATTCTATCTTTCAAACTCCATTTGTTAATACAAATGATTCTGAATGCTCTTTCAAAACTGCTTCAAGTTCAAGTTTTAAAAACATTTCTTCTAAACAATTTAATAGATCAACTGATTTCTCAAAAGATCAGATTCGTTCAACAAATCTCTTCTATAATCCTCTGCTTGATAAATCAGATAACAAAACAAATGTGCCTAAAGTTAATACTTCCAAACCTGAAGAAGTTCCAGTCTTCAAAAAGGTGAAGATGGAATGGAGAGTCAAAGGCACAACAGTTCCAAAGAAAGATGTGCCAAAATCATTTGCCTCCACATCAAATGCAAAGAAGAACAATGCGCCGAAAGGTAAATCTTTTGTTCAACCTAATTCTATTCATTCTGTAAATCATCTAATTAGGTTGGCACATAAGAAAATTTGTTGTTCCTACTGTGGTTCAAATGATTTTGTGCATAAAAATCATACTTCTTTTTGGTACGGTACTTACAGTATTCCTTCAAAGAAATCTACACCTAACCCACTAGGACCCAAATGCCATTGGGTACCAAAATCTGCTTAATCTGTTTTGTAGGTTCTTCATGTGTTGTACTGATTTGTAGATATATACCACACACATGACTAAAAACAGAAGAGAAGCGGCGTATTTTTTTGAACAACATTTGTACCATTAAGGGGGAGCAAAGACCCATGGTTTCTAAACATATCAGTTTAGGACCCGCACTTAAAATAGATTATGGTTTCTGAATACAACAGTTCAAAACCCGTGCTTCAACGACTTTGGCTTTTGAACATATCAGTTCAAAACCCGTGCTTCAACGACTTTGGCTTTTGGACATATCAGTTCAAAACCCGTTCTTCAAAGACTTTGGCTTTTGAACATATCAGTTCAAAACCCGTACTTCAAAGACTAAGACTTCTAAACAAATCAGTTTAGAACTCACACTTCTCAGGTGATATCTTTAACTTTTACATCTTTTTGTTTCAAGGAACGTGGTAAAAGGTAACATTGGATTATATTTTGTTTCTACCACTTTGAAAACTTGAATCTTTACAAATTTAATTCAATGAGATAAAATTTTCAATTTTCATTCAATGAATTAAATGTGTGCTAAAAGATGATTTTACAAGACTTGTTGTATTATCTGAGTTAGATTTGTTTCAACTCTCACCTCTGAAATAAATCGAAAGGTCAACAAAACATGAATGAAATTATGTTGAATGCTCAAAGTTATGTGAATCTAGACTTATATAGAATATAATGCTCAAAAAGCCTAAATGTCAGAATGATGGATGGAAATGAAAATATGGGAAAAGCACTATGTTTTAGAACCAAGTGATTGAGATAAAACTGTTGCACTATCATTTAGTTTGAAAGTTTGTGCCTGTGGCCTTTCTGGTTTGGGAGAGTAAGTCCTAAGGGGTGCTCGACACCTAGTCCCTAAGATCAATTGGTCTGGGATCGGCTGACCCAAATCCTGCAATAGAACCAGATAGAAAGCCATGTTCTACTGGTACAAATGGGTTTAAGATATATCAATGTGGCCTTTCTGGTTTGGGAAATTAAGTTCTAAGGGGTGCTCGTCACCTAGCACCTAAGGCCAACTGGTCTGGGATCTGCTAACCCAAATCCTGCTATAGAACCAGATAGAAAGTCATGTTTAACGGTGTATCTTATTCTTACTAAACTTTTTGTTCAAAAGATGCCAATGAGCACAAAATCAAAAGATGCCAATGTGCACAAAATCAAAAGATGCCAAAGAGCACACATATCTTGAACCTTGGGGAAAATACAAAGTCGCGATAAACCCGTAAATTTGTGAAATTCTGATTTTGGACAAATAGTGTGAGTAGAGCAAAGTGTTCTTATATGTTTTAGAATTGCATATGCTTGTTGCTAATCATATTTCGCATGCTAGCACACCAAATAGATTTAATAAAGGGGTTGAAACTGAACATTTTTTTTAACTTTATATACAATGATGACTTGTATTTGAATCTAAACACATGCATTTGATTTCATTTGATTGCAAAATCTGTTAAATTTCATTAAGTTGAATTTCTTTTGTAAATCTTTCAAATGATCAAATGTTAGTAGTTATAACATGAAGTTCAATGAATTTTATTTTCCTTGTGTAAATTTGTTTTAAAATTTGTGCTACAATTTCAAATACTGTACGTTATTGAAATATATGCATACTTTCAGGGGGAGAAAACAAATTGCTCCAGAATTCTTATTTTGAGGGGGAGCGAGGTTATCCACTAAGGAGGAGATTGTTAGTAATACTAAGAGACGCGACTGAAATTGAAGAAGGTTTTCGATGATAATGATGCTCACTTTCATCGAAAAAGGGGGAGAAATGTTTAATTCAATTTCATGTCAAAGAGCTTTCAAGTCAAAGATATTTCATGTCAAAGAACTTTCAAGTCAAAGATTCGTGAACAAAGACTGAAGATCAGGGGGAGAAGGATCATGTGAAGTCCAAATTTTGCTGAATTTGGTTATCTTAGTTCTGAGTTGTTCTCGGAATGCGCTTACACCTAAAAGTTCAAAAATGTGGATGGTTTCACATCTTTCTGATCCAAACTCTAATAGTTTCTGATTCCTTTTGTTCCGAATTGATGGTTTTATATAAAGATCTGTTTTCATATACAAGACTTGAAGATGGTTTGACAAAGTGTATGTTGGAGAAGATTGACTTTACAAAGAGCTGAAGACTGCTGTCATATTTTTTTTAAATCTTGAATCCAAAGGGGGAGATTGTTAGAGCATTATTGTATTCAAGATTTACTGTAAAGTCAATGTATTGTATTAGTTGCTAGTGCCTTTATACCTTGTATGTTATGGGTATAAATAGGCATGTCTAGTTCTTAGTTAGAAAGGAATCTAGATCCCTTTAGGAACTTCTTGAGCATTTTGTCATTTGTACTTTAGAGATCAATATATGGATGACAAGTTTGCCTTCTAAATTCTCTCTACATTTGTTCTTTACATATTGCTAGATTTGGGATTTCACACATCTTATCGCTGTTAAACGGATCCTTCGGTATATCAAGGGCACAAGAAATTTAGGCCTTTGGTATCCAAAGGATTCAGGGTTTGAGCTAATTGCTTTCATAGATGCAGATCATGTGGGAAATAGATTGGACTAGAAAAGCACTTATGGAGCATGTCAATTTTTAGGGGATAAACTTGTAAGTTGGTCATCAATAAAGCAGAACTGTGTGTCAACATCTACTGCGGAAGCGGAGTACGTTGCTTTGGAAAGTTGTTGTTCACAAGTGCTGTGGATGAAGACTCAACTGAAAGATTATGGCTACGTCATGAACAAAATCCTAATCTATTGTGACTCCAAAAGTGCAATAGCAATAACGACAAATCCGATTCAACATTCAAAGACAAAGCACATTGATGTCAGGTACCATTTCATTAAAGATCATGTGGAAAAAGGAACCATAGAAATGCATTTTGTACCGACAGAACTAGAACTTGCTGATTTATTTACAAAACCTTTGGATGAAAAAAGGTTCAACTTTTTAATCAGCAAACTAGGAATGTTGAATACTTAGGCATATATGTGATTTCTTCTAACACATTGAGAGGGAGCATGTGTACTTTTATTTATTTACATTCTACATTTGAGGGGGAGTACGTATGTTTAACTGAGATACTTCTAACCAATTCGGACTCATGTTCAATGAATACCAAGTTTTCATTTGATTTTACAGATTATATCTGATCTTGATTTCAATGACTATGCATCTTTCAAGGGGGAGCAAGATGGTATAAGTCTGTAAGTGTGTTCTATCTAGTATTTTTTTCTATTAAAAAAATGTTTTGAGAGAGAGGGAAACAAATTTTTTCAAGCAAGAGTGTGCTTAAAATGTTTTAATCTGATGAGAGATTTTTGAAAGTTTGCTTTTTACTGAAAAAGTTGGAAATTTTTGTGGAAAACACTTGGTTTTCGCATCCCATTGGATACGAAAAGTATAGTTTTCGCATCCTAAGGATACGAAAAGTATACTTCTCGCATCCTTAAGGATATGAAAAGTAAACTATTCGCATCCTTAAGGATACGAAAAGTAAACTATTCGCATCCTATTGGATACGAAATGTTGATGTTCGTATCAAGTGTGTTGCGAAAAGTTTTTCCTTGGTCTCAGTTTGATACGAGAACTTTTTCACTTTGAGGTTTTCGCATCTTGTTTCATGCGAAAACCTGATGAACAGTGCCTTGTCAATCCTTCTGACGTTTTTTTGTGTTGTTTGCGAAAAGTGGGTGTCCACTATAATCATGCCATGTGTCAATTTTTTGTAGAGGGTATAAATACACATTTTTCAAAACTTCAGTTCCCACTTTGTTTTTGGCAAACATTCGAAATTCTCTCTGCTTGCTACTGTTCATCTTCTTCAAATATTTTCAACTTCAAATCGTCGATTCTCTCTAATAAGGTAACTATTTAACTTGGTTCTTGTTTCTTTGTATTCGATTCGTTGTTTCTCATGTTTTGTAATACCCCGGGTAAGTTCGTTTGTTAAATCCTAGTTCCGTTAAATTTAGTTAACTTTAAAGTTGGATGTTTAGGGTAAGTTTGGGTTAATTTATAAGTTAAGGGTGTTTGGGTCATTATTGAGAAGTTCAAGGTCTATATGGTAAGTATGGATAGATATTATACCTTAAGCTATATCGAGATATTTTCATTTACAACAACTGTCCAGAAACATTAGAGTGTGTGAGTGTGTGTTTGTGAGGCAAAAGAATAGAAAAGAAGAAAGCTAGGGTTAAGGCTTCAATTGGATTGCTTGGAAACGATTTAAGGTATGTTCCCTGTGTGTTTTGTGTTGGTAATTACTAGTTAATGGTTCCTATCGGAGTAGAATAGTCAAAATCACATTTGTTAATGATTCAGTCGATTTCTGGGTGAAAATGGGATAAACAGTCAGAGGTGTCCGGATGATATGAATGTGTCCGGGTAGATTCTTTGGTGGTGTCCGGGTAAGTTGTTGATAGTGTCCGGACGATTTGATTGATGGTTTCCGGATAATTTAGAGACCGGATGGCATCCGGATTCCTTGTGTTGTCCGGATAAATCGTGTTGTCCGGATTAGTCTTGATGTCCGGATTACTGAGGTTGTCCGGAAAAGTCATGTTGTCCGGAAAAGGTGGTGTTGTCCGGGTTGTTTGGGTTGTCCGGATACTTTAGCTGTTTTGGTCACTTTCGAGGATTTGAGTTATCTAGAGTCCTTGGTCTTCTAGTATGTTTTATGTGATCAGTTAGTAAGGGGATATTTGTATTTAATCTATTTAAGACTCTATGGACTGGGATTGATAGACTGAATCTTTGGAAAAGGCTTGGAAGAGTTGTAATAAGCATTCAGGTGAGTTTTGCTTTAAAACGTTTTTGAACTGGAATACATATATATGTGTATATATATATATATATATATATGAGACGATTATGTGGTAGGAATATGATTATGTGTATATAAATGACAATATGATATATTGAGATATATATTGTATTTATATGAGCACTGCACTACACGAGGATATGTTAGCCGATCTGTTAGTCGGCGGGGCTGTATGGAAATACAGCGGGGCTGCATGAAATTGCAGTGGAGCTGTAGGTAATTGCAGCGGGGCTGTATGTAATTACAGTGGAGTCGACTGTATTGTACAGTGACGATGATTAGTTGGCTTGCTACCGACTAATGTGGCCAGGGGAAAGAAGATGAGATGAGGAGAGATACACGGTGCACGAGTCCTAATGTGGTATTTATATACATGTGGTATATGCGTGCTTATACGAAAGGTTTTATGTAAACTATTGTGATACAAAGTATTATGTGAAAAGAGTTTTATATTGATTTTGGAAAAGACCGGGATTAACTCACTAGACCCGTTTGGTCTAACCCTCATTTTGTTTTCAAAAATATGTTTTCCAGGTTAAGGATCGGCAGGAGAGGATGAAGTGTAGGAAGATTTTGATAGTTGTTGATTAGGAAACTTTTATATATTTTGTAATGTCATGACTTTTGAGACCGTACTTGGTTTGTGATGTATCTTTTATTATGAATGTAATGAAGCTATGCAATGTATGTTATTTGTTGTATGTTTGGGAAACCTGGTTGTTACAAATGGTATCAGATCCCTAGTTTAAGGGATTTAGGTATATGTACCCGTACCTAGACTTAAACTGCATGTGAAGTACGATGTCCTTGATATATTAGAACCTTGGGATGCTAAGTATAAAAGGTAGAAGGAACATCATGTAAGGTAATTTCATATTACACCTGGCCAGTGTAATTGTGATCTTACAGGTGCATGTTTGGACTGGAATACCTTATTATATGGGGTATGTGCTTATGTATATATTAACTCTATAAAAATCAACAGAGTGGCAGATCATACTCGACGTATGGATAGATATGAAGACGGGTATATTCCTATAAACTCTATACGTGCTAAAGTGCTATATGACTTCGGTGCAAATTGATAATCTGTATTTCCGTGCTTTTGTTGCTTATCTGTGTTAGAGGTATAGAGAGGTGTGGGATGTCTATTTAGTTATTTCCTATGGTTTTGATTGAGTTCGAGGTAGTAGTGGAAAGTAAGTATTCTTACCTTTTCACTTAACCGAATTCCGGGACAGAATTCTTTTGAGGGGGAGATGATGTAATACCCCGGGTAAGTTCGTTAGTTAAATCCTAGTTCCGTTAAATTTAGTTAACTTTAAAGTTGGATGTTTAGGTAAGTTTGGGTTAATTTATAAGTTAAGGGTGTTTGGGTCATTATTGAGAAGTTCAAGGTCTATATGGTAAGTATGGATAGATATTATCCCTTAAGCTATATCCAGATATTTTCATTTACAACAACTGTCCAGAAACATTAGAGTGTGTGAGTGTGTGTTTGTGAGGCAAAAGAAGAGAAAAGAAGAAAGCTAGGGTTAAGGCTTCAACTGGATTGCTTGGAAACGATTTAAGGTATGTTCCATGTGTATTTTGTGTTGGTAATTACTAGTTAATGGTTCCTATCGGAGTAGAATAGTCAAAATCACATCTGTTAATGATTCAGTCGATTTCTGGGTGAAAATGTGATAAACAGTCAGAGGTGTCCGGATGATATGAATGTGTCCGGGTAGATTCTTTGGTGGTGTCCGGGTAAGTTATTGATAGTTTCCGGACGATTTGATTGATGGTTTCTGGATAAATTAGAGACCGGATGGCATCCGGATTCCTTGTGTTGTCCGGATAAATCGTGTTGTCCGGATTAGTCTTGATGTCCGGATTACTGAGGTTGTCCGGAAAAGTCATGTTGTCCGGAAAAGGTGGTGTTGTCCGGGTTGTTTGGGTTGTCCGGATACTTTAGCTGTTTTGGTCACTTTCGAGGATTTGAGTTATCTAGAGTCCTTGGTCTTCTAGTATGTTTTATGTGATCAGTTAGTAAGGGGATATTTGTATTTAATCTATTTAAGACTCTATGGATTGGGATTGATAGACTGAATCTTTGGAAAAGGCTTGGAAGAGTTGTAATAAGCATTCAGGTGAGTTTTGCTTTAAAACATTTTTGAACTGGAATACATATATATGTGTATATATATATATATGAGACGATTATGTGGTAGGAATATGATTATGTGTATATAAATGACAATATGATATATTGAGATATATATTGTATTTATATGAGCACTGCACTACACGAGGATATGTTAGCCAATCTGTTAGTCGGCGGGGCTGTATGGAAATACAGCGGGGCTGCATGAAATTGCAGTGGAGCTGTAGGTAATTGCAGCGGGGCTGTATGTAATTACAGTGGAGTCGACTGTATTGTACAGTGACGATGATTAGTTGGCTTGCTACCGACTAATGTGGCCAGGGGAAATAAGATGAGATGAGGAGAGATACACGGTGCACGAGTCCTAATGTGGTATTTATATACGTGTGGTATATGCGTGCTTATACGAAAGGTTTTATGTAAACTATTGTGATACAAAGAATTATGTGAAAAGAGTTTTATATTGATTTTGGAAAAGACCGGGATTAACTCACTAGACCCGTTTGGTCTAACCCTCATTTTGTTTTCAAAAATATGTTTTCCAGGTTAAGGATCGGCAGGAGAGGATGAAGTGTAGGAAGCTTTTGATGGATGTTGATTAGGAAACTTTTATATATTTTGTAATGTCAAGACTTTTATGAGACCGTACTTGGTTTGTGATGTATCTTTTATTAAGAATGTAATGAAGTTATGCAATGTATGTTATTTGTTCTATGTTTGGGAAACCGGGTTGTTACATGTTTCCATCCATTTAATTTCACTGATTTGCACTTATATGTATGTATATTTTGAATCAAAATCAGTGTCGACTGTTCATATTCTGTCTAAGTCAATTTCTTCGATTTAGGGTTTCATATTTGAAATTTATGGTCGATTCTTCGTGGATTGTTGTTTTCGAAAGGGTCTGTGTAATTTTTGTGCTTAAATCATCATTTTTTATGATTTTTGGATCTGAGTTCTCATGAACTTGAGAAAAGTTCTTATGGTTGAATCATGCGAAAAGTTTTAGAGTTCAAATTTTTACAAAGTCTAGTTTTCGTATCACTCTGATGCGAAAAGTTTTGTGTTATTGCTTGCGAAAAGTTTTTAAGGGCTTGCGAAAAGTTTTTATTTGAACTGAAAATTTTTCTAAGGAAGGAATTCACATCATTCTTTGTTCGAATAGTTCTTCGTTCATATCCTCTTGATAAGAGTAGTTCTTTGTTCGTATCCTCTTGATACGAAAAGTTTATTGTTCGCATCCTCTTGTTGCGAAAAGTTCACTGTTCGTATTCTTCTTCATGCGAGAAGTTCGTTGTTCGCATCCTTCTTCATGCGAAAACCTTTGCTTCTTTTTATGATTGATGCGAAAAGTTTGTGTCAGTGTGTGTGATGCGAAAACCATACTTAGAATTTTTTTCCAAAAGTGATTTTTGCCATAATTAACTGTTTCAGAACTGTTTTTTCAAAATATCAATTCACATGGCTGAAAATCAAGAGCAACAAAGTATGGTGCAAGGTTTTGGTGAAAACGTACCAATTGTACCCAAAGCAACACCCGAAGTACCACTTCCATCAATACGTTCAATACACCCCATCTTACACCGGAGGAAACCCAGATCATGCCATCATACATCCCACTAATTATGTTGAAATCAAATTCAACAATCACCACGTGGAGTTTGATCATATCAACATCAATCCGGTGGTCAAGGATGTTCTGAGAAATCACCCGTTGGCATATGCATTGACTCACACAGTCAATGTACCTATGCTATATCTGCAACAAGCCTGGAAGACCATCACACTTACCATGGAGAACAGAAGGCCAGTTTTTCAGATCCAGATTGATGAGTTCATCACAAAGTTAGACTATCATAGATTGAGACTTGTGTTAAAGCTACCTGGGCCTGACTCTAGACCTAGGAAACAGCTTTGGACCCTTATCCAACTAAATCAGAGGTGTTTGAAGGAATTAAAGCCATGAGATACACTGGAGAATTGAACCAAGTTAAAGATTTCTACAAAGGGAATCTACCACCCGTTTACTATGCAATTTTCTCCGTAATCAACAGGTGCTTCATCTCTAAGCACTCCGGTACTGATAATGCAAGCCTTGGTATCCTAAAATTATTCCATGCAGTGTTGTATGACTTGCATGTGGATTATGCAGCAATCTTCTGGCATGAGCTTCAAGAGAAAGTGGATGACAGACAAAAACACAAAGGCAAACCGTATGTGCCTTACATGAGATTCTTACAGATCATTGTTCACAGTATGATGAGGTCCAACAGGGACATTCCAAGAAGATTGAACCATCCGTCTGTGCCAGAAAAGTCAATGAGATATCTTTAGAGGCAGAAACAAAGTTTTAATTATGAAATGCCTTTACCAGAAGGGTTCCTCAGATACGCAAATCAGGACACTAAGTGCATAGTTAAATATAGAGAGTCTATGGTCCGGCCAGAACCGGAGGGACCTACCCAGGATTCAACCCCTAGGCGAGCGATGTCTGTGAGGGTTCAGCGAGCACGGGCTCCTGAACGGGGAGAGAAGAGGGAAAATACCGAGAGGGGAATTGGTGGGGTTCGGACATTTGTTTCTGAAGGTGCATGGTTATCGTCTGAGGACACACATCTAGATAGCCGTGTAGTTTTAATACCCCGGATAAGTCCGTTAGTTAAATTCTAGTTCCGTTAAATTTATTTAACTCTATAATTGATGTTTAGGGTAAGTTTAGGTAAATTTATAAGTTTAGGGGTGTTTGGGTATTTATTGAATAGTGCAAGGTCTAAAATGGTAAAATTGGGTTTGATATTACCCTTTAGGATTCCAGATATTTCATTTAGCAGAAACCAAAATCAGTGTGTGTGTTTTGGGGAGAAAAGAAGCAAAAGAAGAAAGGAAGGGTTAGGGATTCAATTGGATTCATTGGAAGTGAAATTAACGTATGTTCCTTTACATTTTATGTTTATAACTGCTAGTAGACAGTTTCTATCGGAGTAGAATGGTCGATTTCCTATCTGGTAGTAATTTCTGTCGAATCTGGGTAGAAAAAGGGTAAACCGACAGAGGTTTCCGGACACAGTTTAAATGTGTCCGGTAATTTCTCTTAGTGGTTGTAATACCCCGGGTAAGTTCGTTAGTTTCGTTAAATTTAATTAACTTTACTATAAATGTTTAGGGTGAATTTGGGTGAAATTATAAGTTTAGGAGTATATTGTTTAGTAATGAAAAGGGTAGGGGCTGAAGTAGTAATTATGGTCATAAATATCTGATTAGGTGTTAGGATATTTCATAAATTCAGCAAACAATTCAGTGTGTGTGTGTGTTTTGAGAGTAAAAGAGGAAAAGAGGAAAAGAAGGGTTAGGGCATCAATTGGTGTACTTGGAAAGGATTTAAGGTATGTTTCTTTGTAATTTATGTCTGTAATTGCTTGTGGAATGTTTCTATCGGAGTAGAATAGCTAGAAATGCATCTGGTATTGAATCTGCGATTTTCTGGGTCGAAAATGGACAAACCGACAGAGGTGTCCGAACACGGTTTGAATGTGCCCGGATGGTTTTGTTGGTAGTGTCCGGATGATTTTATAAAGGTGTCCGGACGCGTCTTTTATCCGGGTAAGTTCCCTTTTTCTTATTTTGTCCGGATTAGTGGTTTTGTCCGGAAAAGTCCTTTTGTCCGGAAAAGTCATGCTGTCCGGAAAAGTAGGGTTGTCCGGGTAACTTGTGGTATCCGGATACTTTTGCTGTTTGGCCATTTTTGAGAGTTTTAGATGCTGTCAAGTATCCAGTAACCTGTATTTTGTTAACCACTAGATAGGGAGTGAATGAGGACTGACTATCCTGTAGTCTTGACTTGAGTACGAGTTTGGGGGCAACATTTGAGGGTTTGAGCTCTTTAGAGTTGTTAGCCTTAGTAAGACTTATGTGTTTTATGTGGTAAAGAGATGTCTGTATCTATGTGTTACAGATCTTGTGAATTCTGGGTAAAAGGCTGAACCGGTTAAGAAGACTTGGAAACGTGTTAATAAGCAATCAGGTGAGTTTTACTTTAAAAGTAATTTCAACTGGAATACATACGTATGGTTTGTGAATGTGATAATTAGTGATTATGTGTTTATATGTATGGTATATGAGAATTACAATATAGTGAGATATTGTATTTACATGTGTATTATAAACGTGTTATAATACGTTGGCCGGGTTTAAGACCAGTGTGATTGGCTATAGAACTCGTATAGCGTTGTTTGGCTGTAGATGTTGTACAGCGTTGTATATTATTAGTTGGCTTGCTACCACTAATATGGCCAGGAGGAAATGAGAAGGAAAGGTACACGATGTGTGAGCTTAATTGGATATATGTAATTATGTGGCGTGATTTATATGAATGAAGTTTATATAAATGGTTTTTAAACTAACAGGGGTTTCTCACTTAGACCAACAGGTCTAACCCTCATTTTGTTTTAAAAATATGTATTCCAGGTGGCGGATCAAGTAAGGGCAAGTAAGTAGAGTATGAGATGGATGGCTAGTAAGGAAGACTATAAGACGAAGCTTTTGACTTATTTAGTAGTTGTAATGGAATGTTAAATGTTATGGATGCAAATAGCACAAGGATTGTATTTCAAGTGTTGTTCTTTCTATTTTTAAAAGACTACTGGACCGTACATGTCCAAAGTGCAATCGTGTCCATCAAGGAAACTGCCAAGGTGATTTGCGAGCATGTTATAAGTGTGGGAAGACTGGGCACGTCATTAAGGATTGTAAGGTAACGCGGCTATGTTTCTTATGCAATTCTCCGGATCATTTCCAGTCAAACTGTCCGCGAGGGAGGATGCAGCAAGGTGGGTCATCAGGCAGGCCAGCAAATGTTAAACCAGTAGTGCCAAGACTGGAACCGCCAGTAACCAGAGGTCGCGCATTTCAGATGACTGAGAAAGAAGCGGAGGAAACTCCAGATGTGGTCACAGGTACATTTTTGATAAACTCTACACGTGCTAAGGTGTTATTTGCTTCCGGTGCAAACCGATCGTTTGTGTCTCCTGCATTTGCTGCTTGTTTGTGTTTGAAACCTAAAATGTTAGATCATTCTCTATTAGTAGATACAGCAAATGACAACCAAGTGTCGGTTAGTGAAGTATTTAATGGTTGTGTGATTAATATAGAGGGGAGTGGAGTGCCTATACAATTGTTTCCTATAACTTTGATAGAATTTGATGTAGTAGTGGGAATGGACTGGTTGGCTGAGAATCAGGCTAATATAGTGTGTGACAAGAAGATAATAAATGTTGTATTGCCTGAGAGAGGACCGGTAGTGATTTATGGTGATCGTAGGAATCATCAGTCCTGTCTTATATCACTAGTAAAGGCACGTAAGTGTGTGAATAAGGGTTGTCAGAGTTACTTGGCTTACGTGATAGATGTTAAGCCGGAAAAGATTAGGATGGAAGATATTCCTATCGTTAGTGAATTCCCTGAAGTATTCCTTGAAGACTTGAACAGTCTTCCGCCAGTTAGACAAGTCGAGTTCGGTATAGACTTAATTCCTGGAGCCACTCCTGTAGCCCGTGCACCGTACCGTTTGGCACCTCCAGAGATGAAAGAGATGATGGCACAACTACAAGATCTATCCGATAAGGGTTTCATCAGACCTAGTTCTTCGCCGTGGGGAGCACCAGTGTTATTTGTGAAAAAGAAAGATGGGTCGATGAGAATGTGTATTGACTACCGAGAATTGAATAAGCGCACGATAAAGAACAAGTATCCGCTACCCCGAATTGATGATCTCTTTGATCAGTTAGTTGGAGCTTGCTATTTCTCCAAGATTGATCTAAGGTCCGGTTATCACCAGCTGAAGGTTAAAGAAGAAGATGTTTTAAAGACTGCTTTTCGAACGAGGTATGGTCATCATGAGTTTTTAGTAATGCCATTTGGATTGACGAACGCTCCAGCTGCCTTTATGGATTTGATGAATCAGGTATGTAAGCCGTATCTCGATAAATTTGTAATTGTTTTTATCGATGATATTCTTATCTATTCTCGATCCAAGGAAGAGCACGCGCAACATCTTCGTTTGATTCTAGAGCTGCTGAAGAAGGAAAGGTTGTATGCAAAATTTTCAAAATGTGAGTTCTGGTTACGGAAAGTACAATTTCTGGGGCACGTGGTTTCAGAGAGCGGTATACAAGTCGATCCATTGAAAGTGGAAGCAGTTGAAAAATGGGAACAACCTAAGACAGCATCAGAGGTACGCAGTTTTCTGGGTTTAGCCGGTTACTATCGGAAATTCATAAAAGACTTCTCTCGAATCGCAACGCCATTGACTAAGCTGACCTGGAAGAACCTAAAGTTTGAATGGAAAGCAGAACAAGACGAGGCCTTCCGGATATTGAAAGAGAAACTATGCAGCGCACCGATTCTATCACTACCTGGAGGTTCGGAAGATTTTGTTGTTTATAGTGATGCGTCAAAACTGGGATTGGGATGTGTACTTATGCAGTGGGGAAAGGTTATTGCTTATGCTTCTTGTCAATTAAAGGATCATGAAAGACAGTATCCTACGCATGATATGGAGCTTGCAACAGTTGTTTTTGCGTTGAAGATTTGGAGACATTATCTGTATGGTTCCAAATGTCAGATTTTTACTGATCACAAGAGTCTTTAACACCTCTTTGATCAGAAGGAACTAAATATGAGACAAAGGAGATGGTTGGAATTGCTGAATGATTACGACTGTGAAATCCTTTATCACCCGGGAAAGGCGAATGTAGTGGCAGATGCGCTCAGTCGTCAAGAAAGGAGTGGAACAATAAAAGTTATTTCGCTACGAACTGAACTCCTACCCAACTTATTTGATGAATTGCAGAAGTGTCAAGCGGAGGTTTATCATGATGAACATCTAAAATCAGAAAGGTTAGCAGGGATGTCAGCATTACTAGTAAAAGATGATCGGGGGTTATTGTGTCTGGGAAACAGAGTATGGGTACCTCGATTGGGTGGGTTGCGTGATCGTGTTTTACAAGAAGCCCATCAATCCCGTTTCTCTATTCACCCAGGTACAAACAAGATGTATAAGGACCTAAAGCAATTCTATTGGTGGCCGGGGATAAAAAGAGGGATTGCTCAGTATGTAGAAAGGTGTGATACTTGTAAGAAGGTAAAGATCGAACATCAAAAGCCATTTGGTCAACTGCAACGGCTAGAAATACCTATGTGGAAGTGGGAGCAGATTACCACAGACTTTACCACAGACTTTATCATTTCTGATCATGATAGTCCTCAAACTGATGGGCAGAGCGAACGAACAATTCAGACCTTAGAAGATATGCTCCGGGCATGTATTGTTGATTTTGGGGGATCGTGGGATAAGCATTTGTCGTTAATCGAATTCGCTTACAACAACAGTTATCATTCCAGCATACAAGTGGCACCGTTTGAAGTACTGTATGGTAGGAAATGTCGAACGCCTCTGTGTTGGAATGAAGTGGGGGAGAA
The DNA here is from genome assembly GCA_033807775.1 of Saussurea involucrata. Lineage (NCBI taxonomy): Eukaryota > Viridiplantae > Streptophyta > Magnoliopsida > Asterales > Asteraceae > Saussurea > Saussurea involucrata. The sequence goes on along the minus strand of CM066314.1, from coordinate 45,372,310 downwards.
ACAGTTAGCAGGTCCAGAAATAGTACAGTTAACAGCGGATAAGATTACACAAATTCGGGATAGATTGAAAACAGCTCAAGACTGGCAGAAAAACTATGCAGATCGACGCCGGAAACCTTTAGAGTTCCAAGTCGGAGATTTTGTAATGTTGAAGGTCTCGCCATGGAAAGGAGTTATACGTTTTGGAAAACAAGGAAAGCTTAGTCCGCGGTATATTGGACCGTTTGAAATAACGGAAAGGATCGGTGAAGTGGCATACAGATCAGATCTTCCCCCAGAATTAAGCAGAGTTCACAACGCGTTTCATGTATCGAATCTTCGAAAGTGTTTAATTGCACCAGATCAAGCCATCTCCCTACCAGATATACAAGTAGATGAGAAGTTGAATTATGTGGAGGAACCGAAAATCATCTTAGACAGCAAAGTCAAAGTCTTACGAAGCGGTAAAGAGATCAGACAAGTGAAAGTTCCGTGGAGACATCACAGAGGTCAGGATGCGACGTGGGAGTCGGAGTCAGGAATGAGAACCAAGTACCCTCATCTGTTCACTTAACTAAATTCCGGGACGGAATTCTTTTAAGGGGGAGATGATGTAATACCCCGGGTAAGTTCGTTAGTTTCGTTAAATTTAATTAACTTTACTATAAATGTTTAGGGTGAATTTGGGTGAAATTATAAGTTTAGGAGTATATTGTTTAGTAATGAAAAGGGTAGGGGCTGAAGTAGTAATTATGGTCATAAATATCTGATTAGGTGTTAGGATATTTCATAAATTCAGCAAACAATTCAGTGTGTGTGTGTGTTTTGAGAGTAAAAGAGGAAAAGAGGAAAAGAAGGGTTAGGGCATCAATTGGTGTACTTGGAAAGGATTTAAGGTATGTTTCTTTGTAATTTATGTCTGTAATTGCTTGTGGAATGTTTCTATCGGAGTAGAATAGCTAGAAATGCATCTGGTATTGAATCTGCGATTTTCTGGGTCGAAAATGGACAAACCGACAGAGGTGTCCGAACACGGTTTGAATGTGCCCGGATGGTTTTGTTGGTAGTGTCCGGATGATTTTATGAAGGTGTCCGGACGCGTCTTTTATCCGGGTAAGTTCCCTTTTTCTTATTTTGTCCGGATTAGTGGTTTTGTCCGGAAAAGTCCTTTTGTCCGGAAAAGTCATGCTGTCCGGAAAAGTAGGGTTGTCCGGGTAACTTGTGGTATCCGGATACTTTTGCTGTTTGGCCATTTTTGAGAGTTTTAGATGCTGTCAAGTATCCAGTAACCTGTATTTTGTTAACCACTAGATAGGGAGTGAATGAGGACTGACTATCCTGTAGTCTTGACTTGAGTACGAGTTTGGGGGCAACATTTGAGGGTTTGAGCTCTTTAGAGTTGTTAGCCTTAGTAAGACTTATGTGTTTTATGTGGTAAAGAGATGTCTGTATCTATGTGTTACAGATCTTGTGAATTCTGGGTAAAAGGCTGAACCGGTTAAGAAGACTTGGAAACGTGTTAATAAGCAATCAGGTGAGTTTTACTTTAAAAGTAATTTCAACTGGAATACATACGTATGGTTTGTGAATGTGATAATTAGTGATTATGTGTTTATATGTATGGTATATGCGAATTACAATATAGTGAGATATTGTATTTACATGTGTATTATAAACGTGTTATAATACGTTGGCCGGGTTTAAGACCGGTGTGATTGGCTATAGAACTCGTATAGCGTTGTTTGGCTGTAGATGTTGTACAGCGTTGTATATTATTAGTTGGCTTGCTACCACTAATATGGCCAGGAGGAAATGAGAAGGAAAGGTACACGATGTGTGAGCTTAATTGGATATATGTAATTATGTGGCGTGATTTATATGAATGAAGTTTATATAAATGGTTTTTAAACTAACAGGGGTTTCTCACTTAGACCAACAGGTCTAACCCTCATTTTGTTTTAAAAATATGTATTCCAGGTGGCGGATCAAGTAAGGGCAAGTAAGTAGAGTATGAGATGGATGGCTAGTAAGGAAGACTATAAGACGAAGCTTTTGACTTATTTAGTAGTTGTAATGGAATGTTAAATGTTATGGATGCAAATAGCACAAGGATTGTATTTCAAGTGTTGTTCTTTCTATTTGTAAAAGACTACTGGACCGTACATGTAAAGTGAAGTTTGTTTGTTATATCTATTTGTGTTAATTTGGGTGATATGTCGTGTATATGGGATAAGGGTTGTTACAGTGGTGTCCAGTAGATTCTTTGGTAGTATCCGGTAGTCTTCATGCTAGTGTCCGGACGAAACAAGTAACCGGTAAGTTCCTCTTTTCATTAAGTTTCCGGATGAATTAGATACCGGATGGCATCCGGATTACTTTGGTGTCCGGATGATGTCCGGATTGTTTATGTTGTCCGGGAAGTTGGGTTGTCCGGATTGGTCATGTTGTCAGGAAAGTTCATGTTGTCTGGATAGTTCTTGGTATCCGGAAACATTGGTTGTTTGGTTACTTTTTAGGATAAGAGTTACATAGATTTATCTAGAGTTTGTAGCCTACTAGCAAGTCTTATGTATTCGATTGGTAAAGAAGTGTTTGTATTTAATCCGTTTCAGATTCTGAGAATTTTGGGTAAAAGATCGAATAGCTCGGAGAAAAGATTGAAAGGGTTTTTATTAAAGCAATCAGGTGAGTTTTACTTTAAACCGTTTTCAAACTGGAATACATATATGTGGATTGAGAATGTGATATAGAATGTGATTATGTACTTATGTTTGAAATATAATATATTGAGATGTATATTATATTTATATGAGCATTACACAACACGAGAGCATGTTGACCGGGCTTAGGACCGGTGGAGTTTTGGCTGTACGGAGGGACAACGGTGTTGGCTGTAATTTTAGTACAGCGGAGTAAATTGATTAGTTAGCTCGCAACCAACTAATATAGCCAGGGAAATGAGGAAAGGTATACAGTGCACGAGTCTGGTTTGGTATTTAAATACTTGTTGTATATTTGTGTTTTACAAAAGGATTACTAAACTGACATGGATTGTCTCACTAGACCATTTGGTCTAACCCTCATTTTGTTTTCAAAAATATGTATTCCAGGTCGAGAAACTTTTAATAGCTAAAAGAAGGACAAAGTGTAGGATGCGGTTGATAGCTGAAGAAGATTAGGAAATGCTTATGTTTTGTATTGTATAGTTTTGAGACTATGGGACTGTACGTGATCTATTATGTATCTTTTGTTATGAATGTAACGATGTTATGCAATATATGTTATTTGTTGTATGTTTGGGAAACCGGGTCGTTACAGATGGTATCAGAGCCCTAGTTTAAGGGATTTATGTATTCGGATCCATACCTAGACTTAAACTGCATGCGAAGTAGGATGTCCTTGATATATTAGAACCTTGGGATGTTAAATATAAAAAGGTAGAAGGAACATCTTGTAAGGTAATTTCAAATTACATTTGGCCAGTGTAATTGTGAACTTACAAGTACATGTTTGAACCGGAATACCTTAATATATTGGGTATGTGCTTATGTGTATGTTAATCTTGTCTGAATCAACAGAATGGCAAGCGGTACTCGAAATACGAATAGAGAGGGAGGAGGAAATCCTAATAGAACGAATCCAACAGTCGGGACAAGGGGAAGAGGGGTAGAACGAGGTAGGGGCAGAACAGGAGGCAGAGGTCAGTCGCGAGGTACAGCATTTGTTACAAGAGACGATTTGACGGCTGAAATAGGAAGACTACAAGCCAATATACAAGCTATGTTCGACCGAACTCGTCACACTGAGACTGAAATACCAGATCCTAGTCTGGAAGACGAGATGCCCATTATACCTACTGTCATATCGGTGCCAAGGAAGTGTGATTACAAGATGTTCTTAAGCTACAAACCTCCAACCTACTCAGCGGAAAGGGATCTAGTGAAGGCTATGAGATGGCTAAAAGAAATAGAAGCTATATTCAAGACCAGCAATGTGGCGATGAAGATAGAGTGTTATACGGAACAGCGATGCTGAAGGCCGATGCGCTGTACTGGTGGGAAACTCTTATTACTTCAAGGGGACCGGACGTGTATTCTACTTTCTCCTGGGAAGAATTTGCTAGCGTTTTTAAAAGGCAGTTCTGTCCTCAAGCTGCCGTAATACAATTGGAAGAAGAATTCATGAATTTGCAACAGGGTAAGCTATCAGTTCGGGATTACACTGTGCGCTTTCTAGAGAAGTCCCGCTTTGCAGAATACTATGTGGCTACCGAAGCACTCAAAATGGAAAGGTTTATTTTTGGATTAATTCGGAAATCAGAGGTCTAGTGATTGCAAAGGGACCGGAAACCTTCTCAGCCGCAGTAGATGCCATGGAAAATGTAGAAAGAGATAAAGGGAGGGATGCTGGTGATAGAAGTTTTGGGAAAAGAAAATTGGAAGAAATAACGTACGATTTGGAGGAGTACGAATCCCCGAGGTTTGATAGTCATTAACTTTTCGGACCAGTTGAAAGACCATGTCCAAGATGCAACCGTGTTCATCAAGGAAACTGTTATATGGATTCCCGAAATTGTTACAAGTGTGGAAAGACTGGCCACATTGCTAAAGACTGTTGGGTAACTCGATTCTGTTTCTCTTGCAACTCCCCTGATCATATTCAGGTAGATTGTCTACAATGGAAAGCACAACAGGGTAGTATGACGGTGAGACCAACGGGTGTTAGGTCGGGAAGGGTACAAGAGCCTGAGGTACCAAAAGCAAAAGGTCGTTTCTTCCAAATGACAGCACAAGAAGAGGAGGAAATTCCGGATGTGGTTACAGGTACATTTCTAACAAACCCTATACGTGCTAAGGTGTTATCTGACTTCGGTGCAAAATGATTATAGGTATTTCCGTTCTTTTGTTGCTTATCTGTGTTAGAGATGTAGATGGGTGTGGGGTGTCTATTCAATTAGTTAGAAGTAGTAGGGATAAGTATTCATACCTTTTCGTTTAACCAAATTCCGGGACGAAATTCTTTTAAGGGGGAGATGATGTAATACCCAGGGTAAGTCCGTTAGTTAAATTCTAGTTCCGTTAAATTTATTTAACTCTATAATTGATGTTTAGGGTAAGTTTGGGTAAATTTATAATTTTAGGGGTGTTTGGGTCTTTATTGAATAGTGCAAGGTCTAAAATGGTAAAATTGGGTTTGATATTACCCTTTAGGATTCCAGATATTTCATTCAGCAGAAACCAAAATCAGTTTTGTGTGTGAGTGTGTTTTGGGGAGAAAAGAAGCAAAAGAAGAAAGGAAGGGTTAGGGATTCAATTGGATTCATTGGAAGTGAAATTAAGGTATGTTACTTTACATTTTATGTTTATAACTGCTAGGAGATAGTTTCTATCGGAGTAGAATGGTCGATTTCCTATCTGGTAGTAATTTCTGTCGAATCTGGGTAGAAAAAGGGTAAACCGACAGAGGTTTCCGGACACAGTTTGAATGTGTCTGGTAATTTCTCTTAGTGGTGTCCGGTAGATTCTTTGGTAGTATCCGATAGTCTTCATGCTAGTGTCCGGACGAAACAAGTAACCGGTAAGTTCCGTTTTTCATTAAGTTTCCGGATGAATTAGATACCGGATGGCATCCGGATTACTTTGGTGTCCGGATGATGTCCGGATTGTTTATGCTGTCCGGGAAGTTGGGTTGTCCGGATTGGTCTTGTTGTCCGGAAAGTTCTTGTTGTCCGGATAGTTCTTGGTATCCGGAAACATTGGCTGTTTAGTCACTTTTGAGGATAAGAGTTAGATTGATTTATCTAGAGTTTGTAGCCTACTAGTAAGTCTTATGTATTCGATTGGTAAAGAAGTATTTGTATTTAATCCGTTTCAAATTCTGAGAATTTTGGGTAAAAGATCGAATAGCTCGGAGAAAAGCTTGAAAGGGTTTTTATTAAAGCAATCAGGTGAGTTTTACTTTAAACCGTTTTCAAACTGGAATACATATATGTGGATTGAGAATGTGATATAGAATGTGATTATGTGCTTATGGTTGAAATATAATATATTCAGATGTATATTATATTTATATGAGCATTACACAACACGAGAGCACGTTGACCGGGCTTAGGACCGGTGGAGTTTTGGCTGTACGGAGGGACAGCGGTGTTGGTTGTAATTTTAGTACAGCGGAGTAAATTGATTAGTTGGCTCGCAACTAACTAATATGGCCAGGGAAATGAGGAAAGGTACACAGTGCACGAGTCTGGTTTGGTATTTAAATACTTGTTGTATATTTGTGTTTTACAAAAGGATTACTAAACTGACAGGGATTATCTCACTAGACCGTTTGGTCTAACCCTCATTTTGTTTTAAAAAATATGTATTCCAGGTCGAGGAACTTTTAATAGCTAAGAGAAGGACAAAGTGTTGGATGCGGTTGATAGCTGACGAAGATTAGGAAATGCTTATGTTTTGTATTGTATAGTTTTGAGACAATGGGACTGTACGTGATCTATTACGTATCTTTTGTTATGAATGTAACGATGTTATGCAATATATATTATTTGTTGTATGTTTGGGAAACCGGGTCGTTATAGTAGTCCAATCTGACGAAGCTCTTATTCCATGACATATTGGTAGAGCTTCGGCCAGAGTAATTGGACCTTCTGATGATGAAACTGAGTCTGATAACGCGTTTGATTCTGCGGAGGAACAAGCTATTGGTGATAATGTTGCTGATGATGATGATCCGAATTGTGGAAATGATGATAATATTTTTGGTGATGTGTCACGGCTTCTACATTCCCCAAGTATGTCAACAACTTTTGTGGCTCACCTTGATGATATAAATGTTGATGATCTACCGCAAATGACACATCTTGATTCTGATACAGTGACTAGAGTTATTGAAGCTGTTGTGGGAGATATAAGGAGAACTGAGGGAGTATTAGTTGAAAATATAAGTGAGTCTACGAGGGAAATTGAAGAAAAAAATATGGAGAGTGTGAGTGCTACCTTAACCTACTATACCAGAAGAGCAGCCATATCTACCACCAGATCTCATGTGTTGGGATCAGGTGTTGAAAAAGACGTTAGTAGCCCACTAACGCATTTGTACACCTAAGCCAGTCATTCAGTTTCTTCTCAACAAGAAACTGTCTCAATTTCTCACGGGGATCAAGCACAACTTCTATCCTTCTCTCATTCAGTGAGTTTGGGAATTGAAACAGAGAGACATCCTACCCAGTCCTCGACTTTTATTCGTGCACAGTCATCGAGTCTAGATCCAATTGCTTCATTATTGAATTCTTTGACTAGGACACTACCTATTTTTGCTACTACTGATGGGAGTCTAAGTGCCCCATCCGGAACACTCGGAGTAATTCATACTTTAGGATTACGAGGACTGAATGGAAGTCCTACCAGTGCTAACATCACGCCAACACTGAACGTACGCCACACGATTGATTCAACCGCTGTGTCAACGGGTAACCTAAGTGGTCCCGGAAGTGAATTACCAGATTTCGTGTCGAGGAATTTTGTCAACGGCGCCTTAAAGGCTGTTGAGGAACGTTTACTTACGGAGATACAAGGGGTGAAGTACTTAATGAAAGGAAAGGGCCTGATGCCTGAGAATGAGCCCGAAATGCATCCTCCTCCACCTCCAATTGTGCAAACACCACAAACTCAGCCTGATCCTTCTATTGATGAACTTAAAGACATGTTGTATGCCAAACTACTTTCCATTAGCCCTGATGATCCAAACAACAAAACTCTATTGAGCTTACTTGAAAACTTTCAACCTAGACCTCGAACACCCCAACCACCTCAAACTACACCCAATGCTGTTACTTCTACCGAGGTTTAACCAGTTCAAGACTGAAGTTCTGTCTAGTCTTGATGAAATGAAGAAAGCTATGGATTCATTGTCAAAATAGGTTGCTTCACTGAATGAGTCTTGTAAGTCTCAAGCACAAGGCGTTAAAAAGAAGCATGATCAGGATCCCGATGATCATAATCATGAGGGGGAGAAGTCTAAGAAACGAAGATCTGATGTTGAGACTTCAAGTATGGGGAGAACCATGACTACTAAAGAGGTTATCTAAATGTTTGAATCGGGGGCACAAGGTGATGAAAGTTGCAAACAGATTGTGCTATATGTTGATCATGACGCTGAACCGACGGTTGAAAAGCCTGAGGTTAATGAAGAAGAGATAAGGGAAGTGGTGGATTTGTTTGTGGTAATTGTTGAGCTATGTTCTGACTATGAGAATGAGGAGGGTACTGAAAATGATTATGATAAGTTTTGGAGGATCAAAGAGGAATCATAAAATACGTTGATGATCATTGATGGTCAAGATGATCAAAATATGGGATTTACTGAAAGTGAAGTGGAGTTTCTTAATCAGTTCTATGGGTAAAGCACTCCTGATGGTATACATGTTAGCCATATCCAGTCTCCAGATCCCATGTCCAGTACCATTGTTCCATCCCAACCTGAAACAACCCAGATTAACATCAATCTTTCACAAACAAAGATATCTGAACCTGAATTCACACCACATGTTCAACCTTACTCAGCACCAACATCTGAACCATCTCCTGAACCAACTCCTGAACCAACACCCAAATCAACTTCTGAACCTAAATTTAAACCTGAAGAACCACCTTTCAATCCATCTTTCAATCCTCATACTGACCAAGCTGGTCCATCCAACCCATCTTCCTCAAACCAACCTGGTCCTTCTAATTCTTGAAAGCCAAGGCTAAGCCAATTGGAGGAAAGGCAAAGAACGTTATGGTTGAGAATGCCATTCTTGGAGGATTCTGAAAGGAGGATATTTGCTCATTACATACGGAGGCTGAATCCATATGCAGTTTTGGGGATAACTGATCAGTCTGAGGCTTTCAAGTTTGAATGCATGTTCTTCATGCGTGCCAAGTGCCAAAAGGTTCATGAAGTCAGAAGCAAAAAGATGATTGTGTCGATCAAGGAGGTTTATCCTAAACAGTTTTACAAGATATGGTATCCAGATTTTGTAGTCCAAAGGCAGGATTGCAAGATATAGACTTTCACTGAAGCAGATTTCTGTCACCTATTGATTGAAGACTTTGAGTTTATGTATCATTACTTCAGAGATCTTCAAATCAGACGGGATAACATTACACTTGCCTTGAATGCCATCAAGAGATTCATGCGGAGACACATCTTATACGTTCAGTGCTTTGATTTTCAATTAGGTTTGGAAAGTGATCACCCTATTGTTAATATGTTGAGGCCCAATCACTTGATAAATGGCTTGGAGAGTATGCCATTATATGTTGTGATCAGAGATCTTGATTTTGGAGTTGTCTACAATAATGAAAGAGGAGAGAAGAGGTTTCTCAGATTCAACGAGATTGCAAAGTATTCAGATGGAACGTTGAAAGCGTTGTTACTTCAGTTGCAAGATCGTCTGAAATTTAATGATAGAGAAAGAGGAGATACTTGGATGCCTTCTCTTGCAAGATATTTAGTGGTCAGAGCTATCAATGAGATCAATGATAGAATCTTCTTCAGAAGTGCTATGCGACAAATAGAAACTTATATGGGAGCTCGAAGAAGGAGAAGACCATTCCTGCCTTGATTACAAAGGGGGGAATGTGTAACAACCCGGTTTCCCAAACATACAACAAATAACATACATTGCATAACTTCATTACATTCATAATAAAAGATACATCACAAACTAAGTACGGTCTCAAAAGTCTTGACATTACAAAATATATAAAAAAACATATTTATGAAAACAAAATGAGGGTTAGACCAAACGGGTCTAGTGAGTTAATCCCGGTCTTTTCCAAAATCAATATAAAACTCTTTTCACATAATACTTTGTATCACAATAGTTTACATAAAACCTTTCGTATAAGCACGCATATACCACACGTATATAAATACCACATTAGGACTCGTGCACCGTGTATCTCTCCTCATCTCATCTTCTTTCCCCTGGCCACATTAGTCGGTAGCAAGCCAACTAATCATCGTCACTGTACAATACAGTCGACTCCACTGTAATTACATACAGCCCCGCTGCAATTACCTACAGCTCCACTGCAATTTCATGCAGCCCCGCTGTATTTCCATACAGGCCCGCCGACTAACAGATCGGCTAACATATCCTCGTGTAGTGCAGTGCTCATATAAATACAATATATATCTCAATATATCATATTGTCATTTATATACACATAATCATATTCCTACCACATAATTGTCTCATATATATATATATATACACATATATGTATTCCAGTTCAAAAACGTTTTAAAGCAAAACTCACCTGAATGCTTATTACAACTCTTCCAAGCCTTTTCCAAAGATTCAGTCTATCAATCCCAATCCATAGAGTCTGCAAATAGATTAAATACAAATATCCCCTTACTAACTGATCACATAAAACATACTAGAAGACCAAGGACTCTAGATAACTCAAATCCTCGAAAATGACCAAAACAGCTAAAGTATCCGGACAACACCACCTTTTCCGGACATCATGACTTTTCCGGACAACCTCAGTAATCCGGACATCAAGACTAATCCGGACAACACGATTTATCCGGACAACACAAGGAATCCGGATGCCATCCGGTCTCTAAATTATCCGGAAACCATCAATCAAATCGTCCGGACACTATCAACAACTTACCCGGACACCACCAAAGAATCTACCCGGACACATTCATATCCTCCGGACACCTCTGACTGTTTATCCCATTTTCACCCAGAAATCGACTGAATCATTAACAGATGTGATTTTGACTATTCTACTCCGATAGGAACCATTAACTAGTAATTACCAACACAAAATACACAGGGAACATACCTTAAATCGTTTCCAAGCAATCCAATTGAAGCCTTAACCCTAGCTTTCTTCTTTTCTCTTCTTTTGCCTCACAAACACACACTCGCACACTCTAATGTTTCTGGACAGTTGTTGTAAATGAAAATATCTGGATATAGCTTAAGGGATAATATCTATCCATACTTACCATATAGACCTTGAACTTCTCAATAATGACCCAAACACCCTTAACTTATAAATTAACCCAAACTTACCCTAAACATCCAACTTTAAAGTTAACTAAATTTAACGGAACTAGAATTTAACTAACGAACTTACCCGGGGTATTACATCATCTCCCCCTCAAAAGAATTCCGTCCTGGAATTCGGTTAAGTGAAAAGGTAAGAATACTTATCACTACTACATCGAACTCAATCAAAACCATAGAAACTAAATGAATAGTCACCCCACACCCACCTATGTCTCTAACACAGATTAGCAATATAAGCACAGAAATACCAAGAACCACTTCGCACCGAAGTCAGATAACACCTTAGCAAGTATAGAGTTTATTAGAAATGTACTTGTATCCTCATCCGGAATTTCCTCCTCATCCTGTGTTGTCATTTGGAACACTCGTCCCTTTGCTTTCGGTTCTTCAGACCCTTGTATCTCTCCCGTCCTGACACTAATTGGTTTCCCCGTTGTACTACCCTGTCGTACCTTCCATTGTGGACAGTCTGACTGAATATGATCAGGGGAATTGCAAACGAAACAAAATCGATTTGCGCGACAATTCTTAGCGACGTGTCCAGCCCTTCCACACTTGTAACAACTTCTAGGATCAACATAACAATTTCCTTGATGTACGCGGTTGCATTTTGGACATAGTTTTTCATTTGGTCTAAAAGGTAGGCGACTATCGAACCTCTGAATTTCGTACTCCGTTGAATCATGTGTCATCTCTTCCGATTTTCTTTTCCCAGCACTCTTATCATTTGCATCTCTCTTAATATCTCGTTCTACATTTTCCGCGGCATTTACTGCGGCTGAGAAGTTATCAGGTCCTGTTGCAGTCACTAACTTTCTGACTTCCGAATTTAACCCGAAAATAAACCTTTCTGTCTTCATTGCCTCTGTGGCCACATAGTATTCTGCGAAACGTGACTTTTCCAGAAAACGGGCAGTATAGTCCCTAACTGATAAATTTCCTTGCCTCAAATTCATAAACTCTCCTTCCAACTGTTTAACTGCGGCTTGGGAACAAAATTGTTTCTTAAATTGTTGGAACCCAGATACACTTAATCAAGATTAACAGTCTATTAGTTGAGTTTAGAGTTTGATGCGGAAGCGTATTAAACTAACAGATATGTTTGATAGATATTAGAACGCACACATATAAAGAAAACAATAAAGAATGAAAAGGATTTCTTGAACAGTTACTGTTATTCAATATATAATAACAACACGAAGAACAGATTAAGAACTGTTGGTGTGTGTGAGAATATAACACTCAGATATTTGACAATAAAGCTTGAGAGTATTAGTGATTCCTTGTGTATTCGTTCTTAGGAAGATCTCAACATGAGACTTCCTTTTATACTACTCTTAGAAGACTATGAAGTAGGTCACTGTTCCTTTTACGGCATGAATAGTGAACTGGATGGTGTGAGCAGTTGACTGGATGGTGTGAGCAGTTGTTTGAGCCATGCGCATTTAATGGAGCAGATGTACTATTGGTAAATGCATTAAATGGCGCAGACGTCTATTTTGTACCATGCCCTATTGAATCCACTCAGAGCTTGACACGTGTTTTGACAGTACTTTTCCATGCAAGTTGATGAACGTATCCAGTAATATCTTCCAAGTCTTCATAGCAGACCACAGAGGCTCTGTAAGGCATTACAGAGGTTCTATGGTCTGACCTTCTGTGGAGCAGTCCACTTGTTTCCGAGTTGATCTTCTTCTTGCGCACTACAGAGGTTCTGTGATTACCTCTGTAGCTTCTGTGGCTTTCTGGACTTGATCTTCTGGAAGAAGTGGCAGAGCCTCTGTGAGAGGCTTTTCTATACTTAGCATATTTTTCACTACTTCTAAATACTTCTATGATTAGGAAGATTGAAGCTAACAATCTCCCCGTAAGTAGTGAAAAATAAAAAATTTGACCTTGAGTTAAGTTTGGCTAAGTTAGATAAGATAGAGGTTAAACAATACCTCGAAATTTCTTTCATTTAGAAATATGCCAGAGGCATTTTACATTTGAGTACAATGAAAGATAAACTTTAACTTTGTTTGCAGAGATTTGAGGTCTGAGAATCAGATTTTGGCATCTTTGAAATCATTGTAGCTTCTGTTGTCTCTTCCGACTTTTCTGATCTCTTTGTAGAATCTGATGCAGAGTTCTCTTAGGCGGATTGTTGAGTCTATTTCTCTGATGAAAGTATCTGCATCATCTCTATCCATTTTCTCTGTACCTCTGTATTTTACAACGCTTGCTCTGAATTTGCTCAGAGTACTGGTTGCGTACTTCTGACAATCCATGAGTACAAAAAGTTTAACCTGGTGTTGTGTGTTTTGAAATACTAACCCAGATCTTGGTTCTCTGATGATTGAGTTGGGCACATCGTCTGGTGGGCAGCGATCTTCTGGTGGTCGTAGATCTAGATGTTTGAGACCAAGATCCTTTCCCAGCTGAAAATCTATCATGCTGTATAGCAGAAGCTTTTCCCTCATCGCTTTTCTCAACACTTGATAGGCTCTGGTATTAGGCTCTGTGTTGTAGTTGTCTTTTGTCCATTGCAGAAGGTCAGGTAGATCGTAAGGATTGATGTTTCTTAAATCAGCATCAGCGAAGGTAGATTCTGAATTGTTCTCTCTTCTGACTTTGTAAAGATTGTACCTGACCCTTGGATAGGTTCTTGTGAAGGAGAATCTGCAGAAGATCACCTTTTTTATTTTGTGAATTGAGAAGACATCTGCTTTGGTTCTTGGCTTTGTTCTTGTGAAGATGTTCTCAAATTCTTCTCTGATCCTTGGATCTGTCACTTGATCTACTGGATGATTTGTCTGATAGGATTGTTTGTAGAGGTATTTGTATACCACTTCTTCCATCTCTTCATGTGTTGGACCAGGTCGTGGAATTTGTCTTCTGAGACTCTCCATCTGTTGAACAACTTCTGCAGCTCTACCAGTTAGAGGAATTTCTGACAGAGGCTTCAATCCATGTGCCCAGTCAACTTCTTCGGGTTTTGGGGTTTGAAAGGCGTCAAACGCACTCTTCATTAGTTTTTCTGTTGGCTTTGGCAATGTTTTATTCTTCTTTGGTGTAACATCCCGTAAAACAAAACATACATATAACATATAATTCATAACAGGGTTTCAACAAAATCATTCACATTACACATTTGGTCCCAAAGTCTGATCTAACGAATATAAAATTCAGTACAAACTTGATCCCATTTAGATCTGATAATAGCTAATAACTGAAATTTAAGTACAAAAAGTATCATCAACTTCATAATGATCATCATTCCACATAGCTATCCACCAAGTAATCTAATCATTTACTCTTACTGGTACCACCACCTGGAATACAGATTTTTAAAACAAAAATGAGGGTTAGACCTAAGGGTCTAGTGAGTAAATCCCTGATATTTGGAAATCATTAAAATTCATTTATATAAATACACACTTTTATATAAAGACATTTACATCACACGTAAAATAATACCAAATGCAATTCACACAACATACCTTTCACATACCACCTTATCCCTCCACCAATGGCCAATAACAATTGGTTGCGAGCCAATTTATCACACCGGTCCTAAGCCCGGCCACGTATTATATTTTCATATAATACTCACGTAATTATAATATCTCAATATATTATAATTACTCACGTATGACATATTCATACACATCATCAAACATTTGTTAATCACATATTGCATTCCAGTAAAAATATAATTTTTAAAGTAAAACTCACCTCGTGTGTTTATCACAAAAACTCTTCCAAGATAATTCACGTATGTTGATCCTTCACAGAATCTGAAATCAGATAAAATACCAAATATCTCTTTAAACACTAAAACTTACAAAATTCTCAATTCAAATCGCAACCCAAAATAACATGAAATCGCAATGAACAGTACAAGTCGCAACCGTGATGAACAGTACAAAGTCGCAACCTCTTACAGCGACTTTACCCCGAAATCGCAACCCACTATTGCGACTCCATCCTAAGTCACAATCAACTACTGCGATCCCAAACCCAAATCGCAATCAACTACTGCGATTCCAATCCCAAATCGCAATCAACTACTGCGATTCCAATCCAAGTCGCAAATGACCATTGCGACTTCAAGCCCAAATCGCAATCGACCATTGCGACTTCGTTGAATGTCGCAGTCCTCTATTGCGACTTCGATGAATGTCACAGTTCACTGTTTCATCCTAAAACCCAGATTTTTGTACTTTTACTCTATGCAAGCTACTGTAAAAGTGCAGATATGTCTAAGACCATTAGCACAACCTAACCTTAAGCTTAAACTCCCGAAAACATCCATTTTTAACAAAACCCACCAAGAACTTAAACTAGTAATTTCAAGAACACTTTGAGGAATTAAAAGATATAAAAGGTATGGATTGCTTACCTTAATTACTTCAGATTGTTCCTAGAGCCACTTCAAATAACTTCCTTCTTTCCTTTAGCCTTTCTCTCGATCTCCCTCTCTCAACCGAATACACCACACAAACACACACTCACACTTTTGCTATAAGTGTTAAAAATTGACACCTCCTGTACATGAGGTGGAAAAGAGGCGGTGGGGGAAAGGTTTGACAAAAAGACCATTTAAACCTCAAGCTTACCCTAGTTGGCAAAACATAACCCTATACTTTTATTATTAAATTAAAACTTACCCCTTAACTCCTAACTCCATAAAATACTAAATAAAAACTTATAAAATCTTAATATTTTAAATTAGATAAAATACCTGGTTATTACAACATCTCCCCCTTAAAAGAATTCCGTCCCGGAATTCGATTAAGCGAACAGATGAGGGTATTTGGCTCTCATTTCAGCTTCTGATTCCCATGTCGCATCCTGACCTTGATGATGTTTCCACTGAACCTTTACCTGCCTGATCTCCTTATTCCTTAATACTTTAACCTTGTGATCAACTATTGCTTCCGGTTCCTCCACATAGTTTAGCTTTTCATCAACCTGAATATCCGGTAGAGAGACTGCCTGATCTGATGTCACCAAACATTTTCGAAAATTCGATACATGGAACGCGTTGTGAATTCTGCTTAATTGTGGCGGAAGATTCAATCTGTAAGCTACTTCACCAATTCTTTCCGTAATTTCAAATGGCCCAATATAACGCGGACTGAGTTTACCTTGCTTCCCAAAACGTATGACTCCTTTCCAAGGCGAAACTTTTAACATTACGAATTCCCCAACCTGAAATTCCAACGGTTTTCGGCGTCGATCTGCATAACTTTTCTGTCTGTCTTGAGCCATTTTCAATCTATCCCGAATCTGAGTAATCTTATCTGCTGTTAACTGTACTATTTCTGGCCCTGCCAATTGCTTCTCCCCCACTTCATTCCAACACAAAGGCGTTCGACATTTTCTTCCATACAATACTTCAAACGGAGCCGCCTGAATGCTGGCATGATAACTGTTGTTGTAGGCGAATTCTATCAAAGGCAGATGTTTATCCCATGATCCCCCAAAATCAACTATACAAGCCCGAAGCATATCCTCTAAAGTTTGGATTGTTCTTTCACTCTGCCCGTCAGTCTGTGGATGATATGCTGTGCTCAACTTTATCTGCGTTCCCATCTCCTTTTGAAAGCTTCTCCAAAACCTAGAAGTAAAACGACTATCTCGATCGGAAATAATCGAGATTGGAACTCCATGTCGAGTTACTATTTCATTAATGTACAACTTAGCTAAACGTTCCAAAGAATCAGTTTCTTTTATTGGCAAGAAATGAGCAGACTTCGTCAACCTATCCACAATCACCCAAATAGAATCGAATCCCTTTGAAGTTCTTGGCAATTTGGTAATGAAATCAGTAGTGATCTGATCCCATTTCCACATTGGTATATCTAGTCGTTGTAACTGACCAAACGGTTTCTGATGTTCAATCTTTACTTTCTTGCAGGTAGTACAATCTTCTACATACTTAGCAACACTTCTCTTCATTCCCGGCCACCAATAGAATTGTTTCAAATCTCTATACATTTTATTCGTACCTGGATGAATAGAAAATCGAGATTGATGAGCTTCTTGTAGTACACGATCCCGTAATCCACCCAAACGAGGTACCCAAATTTCGTTTCCCATACACAACAACCCACGGTCATCTTTCCCAAGCAATGCTGATATCCCGACCAACCGTTCTGACTTCAAACTTTCCTCTTGATAAGCATCTATTTGGCATTTCAACAATTCATCAAAAATATTAGGAAGGAGCTCAGCTCGTAACGACATAGCTTTTATTGTTCCGCTTCTTTCTTGACGACTTAACGCATCTGCCACCACGTTCGCTTTCCCTGGGTGATATAGAATTTCACAATCATAATCATTTACCAATTCCAACCATCTTCTTTGTCTCATATTCAGTTCTTTTTTATCGAAAAGATGTTGAAGACTTTTATGGTCCGTGAAAATTTGACATTTAGAACCATAAAGATAATGCCTCCAAATCTTTAATGCGAAGACAACTGCTGCAAGCTCCATATCATGGGTAGGATATTGTCTTTCGTGATCCTTTAATTGACGCGAAGCATAGGCAGTCACCTTCCCACGTTGCATGAGTACACATCCCAATCCCAACTTAGAAGCATCACTGTAGACCACAAAATCATCAGAACCTTCTGACAATGCTAATATCGGCGCGCTGCAGAGTTTCTCTTTCAATATTCTGAATGCCTCATCTTGTTCTGCTTTCCATTCAAACTTTAAATTCTTCCGAGTTAACTTAGTCAATGGTGTCGCGATTCGAGAAAAGTCTTTTATGAACTTCCGATAGTATCCAGCTAGACCCAGAAAACTGCGTACTTCGGTTGCCGTCTTCGGCGGTTCCCATCTTTCAATTGCTTCCACTTTCGCTGGATCAACTTGTATACCCTTCTCTGAAACTACATGACCCAAAAACTGAACTTCCCGCAACCAGAATTCACATTTAGAGAACTTAGCGTACAACTTTTCTTTCTTCAGTAATTCCAAAATCAAACGAAGATGTTGCGCATGATCCTCTTTGGATCGGGAATAAATAAGTATATCATCAATAAACACAATAACAAATTTATCGAGATACGGCTTACATACCCGATTCATCAGATCCATAAAAGCGGCTGGAGAATTCGTCAATCCAAAAGGCATTACCAAAAATTCGTAGTGGCCGTATCTCGTGCGAAAAGCAGTCTTTAAAACATCCTCCTCCTTAACCTTCAACTGATGGTAGCCAGATCTGAGATCAATCTTTGAGAAGTAACAAGCTCCAACTAATTGATCAAAAAGGTCATCAATTCTTGGGAGTGGATACTTGTTCTTGATCGTGCGTTTGTTCAGCTCCCGATAATCGATACACATTCTCATTGAACCGTCTTTCTTCTTCACAAATAAAACTGGTGCACCCCAAGGCGATGAGCTGGGTCTGATGAAGCCCTTATCAGATAAATCTTGAAGCTGTGACATCATTTCTTTCATTTCTGGTGGTGCTAATCTGTACGGCGCACGAGCGATGGGATTGGCTCCAGGTACTAGGTTATTCCAAATTCTACTTGCCTAACAGGAGGAAGACTATTCAAGTCTTCAGGAAAAACTTCTGGGTATTCACTGACAATGGAAATATCTTCCAGCTTACACTTTTCAGGCCTACTATCTATCACATAGGCTAGATAACTAGAGCAACCCTTATTAACGCATTTACGGGCTTTTACCATAGATATAAGACTGGACTGATGATTCTTACGATCTCCATAAATCACTACCGCTCTCTTATCGGGTAAAACAACGTGGATTATTTTCTTATCACAAACTATATTAGCCTGATTCTCAGCTAGCCAATCCATTCCTACTACCACATCAAATTCGATCAAAGCTATTGGAAACAGTTGTATCGGTACTCCACATCCCTCTATATTTATCATACAACAATCAAAAACCTCTTTAACTGCCACTTGGTTATCATTTGCAGTGTCTACTAATAAAGCATGTTTTAACATTTTAGGCTCTAAATGCATGTGAGCAGCAAAAGAAGGAGACACAAAAGATCGGTTTGCACCGGAATCAAATAACACTTTTGCACGCGTGGAGTTTATGAAAAATGTACCTGTGACCACATCAGGAGTTTCCTCCGCCTCTTTAGCTGTCATTTGGAACGTACGACCCCTCGTTCTCGGCGGTTCTATTCTTGGAACTACTGGTCTCGTAATGGCCGGTTTCCCCGATGTAGCCCCTGATTGTATTCTGCCTCGCGGACAGTCTGATTGGAGGTGATCCGGAGAGTTGCACAAAAAGCAAAACCGTGTTACTCGACAGTCTTTAACAACATGACCCGTTTTCCCACATTTAAAGCAAACCCGCGACTCTAATTGGCAATTTCCCTGATGGTAACGATTACACTTTGAACATGGTCTTTCTGTTGGTCGAAATGACGGACGGTTGTCAAACCTCTGAAATCTAGGTTTCCTCGAATCCTGTGGTGGTCCTTCCCATTTTCTTTCTCCTAAGCTCTTATCGCCAGTATCACTTTTATTATCTCTTTCCACATTCTCGGCAACATCCACCGCAGCTGTAAAAGTATTTGGCCCTGTGGCAGTCACCAATCTTCGAACTTCGGAATTCAACCCATAAATAAACCTCTCCATCTTCATCTTATCTGTAGCAACATAATATCCTGCAAAACGAGACTTCTCCAAAAATCGTGCAGTATAATCTCTAACCGACAGATTTCCTTGTTGTAGATTCATGAATTCTTCTTCTAACTGTCTGACAGCGGCTTGTGGACAGAAGTGCGTTGTGAAAGCTAACACGAATTCCTCCCATGAAAAAGTAGTATATACAACCGCTCCTCTCGATTCTGTATGAGCATCCCACCAATACAGAGCATCCCCTTTCAGCATCGCAGCTCCATAAAGCACTTTGTCTTCTTCAGCACATTTACACGTCTTGAAGATGGCCTCTATTTCTTTCAGCCATCTCATCGCCTTTACCGGATCCCGATCTCCTGAGTATGTAGGGGGCTTACAACTAAGAAACATTTTATAATCGCACCTTTTCACCCCTGGTAGAACAGTAGAGGTAAGTGGTATCTCCACTTCATGTTCCGGATCTGGTCTTTTAGTTTCATTAAGACGATTACGTTCGAACATGGCTTGTATGCTATCCTGTAATCTTCCCATTTCAGCAGTCAGATCATCTCGTGTAACAAACTCTGTACCATCCTGTTGTGTTCTACCTCCTGTTCGGCCTCCTGTTCCCCTTCCAGTTCTACCTCTACCACGATCTCCTTCTCTTCCCCCTGTTCCTAACGGCGGATTTCCTCCACTTGAATTCCTTCCTTTTCCCTGATTCCCTTGTCTGGTGCCACTCGCCATTCTGTGGATTCAAACAAGGTTAATATACACACATAAGCACATACCCCATATAATAAGATATTCCAGTTCAAACATGTACCTGTAAGATCATAATTACACTGGCCTGGTGTAATTTGAAATTACCTTACATGATGTTCCTTCTACCTTTTATACTTAATATCCCCAGGTTCTAATTTAATCGGGACATCCTACTTCACATGCAGTTTAAGTCTAGGTACGGATACTAATACCTAAATCCCTTAAACTAGGGCTCTGATACCATCTGTAACATCCCGAAAAACAAAACATACATATAACATATAATTCATAATAGGGTTTCAACAAAATCATTCACATTACACATTTGGTCCCAAAGTCTGATCTAACGAATATAAAATTCAGTACAAACTTGATCCCATTTAGATCTGATAATAGCTAATAACTGAAATTTAAGAACAAAAAGTATCATCAACTTCATAATGATCATCATTCCACATAGCTATCCACCAAGTAATCTAATCATTTACTCTTACTGGTACCACCACCTGGAATACAGATTTTTAAAACAAAAATGAGGGTTAGACCTAAGGGTCTAGTGAGTAAATCCCTGATATTTGGAAATCATTAAAATTCATTTATATAAATACACACTTTTATATAAATACATTTACATCACACCTAAAATAATACCAAATGCAATTCACACAACATACCTTTCACATACCACCTTATCCCTCCACCAATGGCCAATAACAATTGGTTGCGAGCCAATTTATCACACCGGTCCTAAGCCCGGCCACGTATTATATTTTCATATAATACTCACGTAATTATAATATCTCAATATATTATAATTACTCACGTATGACATATTCATACACATCATCAAACATTTGTTAATCACATATTGCATTCCAGTAAAAATATAATTTTTAAAGTAAAACTCACCTCGTGTGTTTATCACAAAAACTCTTCCAAGATAATTCACGTATGTTGATCCTTCACAGAATCTGAAATCAGATAAAATACCAAATATCTCTTTAAACACTAAAACTTACAAAATTCTCAATTCAAATCGCAACCCAAAATAACATGAAATCGCAATGAACAGTACAAGTCGCAACCGTGATGAACAGTACAAAGTCGCAACCTCTTACTGCGACTTTACCCCGAAATCGCAACCCACTATTGCGACTCCATCCTAAGTCGCAATCAACTACTGCGATCCCAAACCCAAATCGCAATCAACTACTGCGATTCCAATCCCAAATCGCAATCAACTACTGCGATTCCAATCCAAGTCGCAAACGACCATTGCGACTTCAAGCCCAAATCACAATCGACCATTGCGACTTCGTTGAATGTCGCAGTCCTCTATTGCGACTTCGATGAATGTCACAGTTCACTGTTTCATCCTAAAACCCAGATTTTTGTACTTTTACTCTATGCAAGCTATTGTAAAAGTGCAGATATGTCTAAGACCATTAGCACAACCTAACCTTAAGCTTAAACTCCCGAAAACATCCATTTTTAACAAAACCCACCAAGAACTTAAACTAGTAATTTCAAGAACACTTTGAGGAATTAAAACATATAAAAGGTATGGATTGCTTACCTTAATTACTTCAGATTGTTCCTAGAGCCACTTCAAATAACTTCCTTCTTTCCTTTAGCCTTTCTCTCGATCTCCCTCTCTCAACCGAATACACCACACAAACACACACTCGCACTTTTGCTATAAGTGTTAAAAATTGACACCTCCTGTACATGAGGTGGAAAAGAGGCGGTGGGGGAAAGGTTTGACAAAAAGACCATTTAAACCTCAAGCTTACCCTAGTTGGCAAAACATAACCCTATACTTTTATTATTAAATTAAAACTTACCCCTTAACTCCTAACTTCATAAAATACTAAATAAAAACTTATAAAATCTTAATATTTTAAATTAGATAAAATACATGGTTATTACATTTGGCTCTTCTGTCAGTATCCCTTTGCCCTTATCTTTTGCTATTGTCGTGGCAGAACCTGTTGCTTCTGTGGGTTTTGAGGTTGGCACTTCTGTTGGTTTGATGGAGGTTGCCTCTGTGGATTTTGACGATTGTGATTTAGAGGACTTTTGTGGCGATGGTTCTGTTGGCTTGACTTGCTCTGTAACCTCTGTTGGAGGTTGTTTGATGACTTCTTCTGCGAGCTCAGTTTCTGTTGATGAAGTATTGATATTAAATCTTCTTGCCATTTTGAAAGCTAAAGTGAACCTGTTCCTTTCTTCTTCTCTCTTTGCCATTCGATCACTCATTGTTGTGTGCATTCTTTTCAGAACATCAGAAGCAGAGGCCGTTGCTCTTTTTGGTTTGGTGGCAATCGACTTTCTTCTGGGTATGGTTTGGGGTGTTTCCACAGAGGTGGGTGTTTTCTCTGTGGTTTGTTCATCTGTTTCTTCCAAAATGATTACCTCAGGGGCGGTTGTTGCCTCTGTGGCTTGCTGATCTGCTTCTGGAGTTTTGGTTTCGTCAGGAGATGATTCCACAGAGATGGGTGTTGTCTCTGTGGTCTTTTGGGTTTGTTGTTGGGTTTCTTCTGGAGGGGCTTGGTTGATTGGTTCTGCTGCGATTGGTGGACTTTGTATTCCTCTGCTCGTAGATTTCTCTCTTAGATTCTCCCCCTCAGGATTATCTGATGGACCAGGTTGGTCATCATCAGAAGTACCCTCTGCTCTGCAAGAAGTGTTGGGCTTCTTTGGCAATTCAGCTCCTGCTGGCATCAACTTTTCACAGACATCATCGCAGAGGCCAATCAATGTCGCAAGCTCTGCTTCTGTTTTGAAACGCATTCTGCCGACACTCTTTCTGAAATCCTTGACATAGTTGGCATTTGCAGTTGTGAAGGAGATAATGACTTCTGTGACCTGGTTAATGACGTTCTGTCCGAGCTCTGTAAGCTGTGCTCTGGTCGTATAGTCTTTTGGTTGCATTATTTTCGAGTTGCGTATTGCCTCTGCTTGTACTTATGATAGGGCATTCTGTAAGTCTGCAGGAGTGATGCCCTCTGCTCTGTGGGATTGCGTATTCATTTGTTCAAGGAAATCTTTGACAGAGTCCCTGAAAGCAGAAGTTGCAGTTGTTCCGAATTCCTGAGCTGCAGAAGTGGCTGTTGCTTTTGCAGTAGTTTCGGCAGAAGACTTCATCTCTGAGATGGCGGTTTTTACCCTTGTGGACAGATTGTCCATTTTGGTGTTCAGTTTCAGGATAGCCGTAGATGTTGTCTCTGTAAAGGATTTGAAAGAGCTTTGCAACTCTTTCAATGTTTGGTTCACAGAGGTGACAAGGGTTTGGAACTCATCCCTTGATACTTGTGTTCCTTGTGTAACCTCTGGAGGAACACATTCGTCTCCAGAGTGAGTCCCTGTTCCTGGGACACCTTCGTTCACCCTTGTTTGTACGATGGGGGTGGAAGGATTTCCTTCTGATCTTCGAGAAGAAACCTGAGTTTCGATCTCTACAGAAGTTCTGTGAAGAACAGTGTCCAAATCCACTCCAGAGGTGGTTATTGGAATGTCCTTCTGTTGACTGGGAGACTTGTCTAGAGTCTCTTCGTCTCTGTGCTCACTACTTCTCTCTGAAAGAAGTTTTGGTCCTAATGTGTGCGTGGCAGAGGAAACAAATTCCTCTGTAGGGTGTTCTAGGGTGATCTGGGGCGACTGATCACGAACAATAGTTGAGTCTCTTTGAGGAGACTCCCTAGGAATGGATTCCCCGGTTTCTGTGGGCACAGAGGTTGAAAGAGTAACCTCTAGCTGGATGGGTTGGGTTAGGATCGAGTTGTGCCGCTCTTTTTCAATAACTCCTTCTGCAGCTAGACCTGTGGAGTTCGAAATGTGGGTTGCACTGGGAGTTGGTTTTGGTTGTGTGCCTCTATTTATCCAGGCATCTTTTCTTGCTTCTTCCTCTGTTAAGCCTCCAAGCACTACTTCATTTTCTATCATATCATCCTCTGTAACTATCCTAAGGCTTGGTGCTTCTTTCCTAAGTTCTGTGGAAGTTCCTTGCTCTGGTCGTAAGAAGTCATACATTTGATGAGATCCAAATAATCTCGTGACATGTGGATGATAAAGACCCTTACGTATCCAGACAGCTTCTTCTTCGTCTGAATCTGTCTCTAAGATCTCTATTTCTGTCTCCGTTGTTGCTAATCCCTCTTTTTGTACAACTTCGGCCCCTTTTTCTCTCTCTTCTTCCATCATGTTCTTAGAAGCCTCTGTAATTTCACCTCTGTTCCATTCAGCTTCAGTTTGTTCTATTTCTTCTGAAGTTGGGTTTGGACTTCTTCTGTGGACATCCAATCCTTGAATGAAAGGGTTTTGTAAAATAACATGGGTTTCGGGTGGTTGATTTCTGGGTGTTGTGTCATCTTCTTGCAGATGTGTGTCAATGCCAGAAATGAAGAAATCTTGTTCTTCTGGAGAGTGGTGGTCGAGAGGTTGTGCAGTCCACCCTGCTGTATTTAGGGTGTTGGCAATTTCAGGGTTCTGTAAGAAGTCGTTCAGGTCTCCTTGGTGAGCAAATCTATCTGGAGATTGATAGGGTGATTGATACCTTTCTGTAGCCATTTCTTCTTCTGCAACTTCTTCTTCAGCAGTTTCCTCTTCTGCAATGGTTACCAACTTTGCAAGTGATTTACCATGCCTCTTTTTGGTTTTCCTCCTCTTAGGATTTGGTGCCCCTTCTTCTGTTGATTTTGATCTTTTCTTCTTCATTTTTAGGGAGGGAGGAGCAGAGGAGCCAATTTCTGTGGCATGAGGAGGTGAGGGTTGATCTTCTGCAGCGCTTGTTGAGGTGCCTTCTGCAGTTTTCCTCTTCTTAGCTTTTGGAGTAGATGCAGAGGTTCTTGATGAATACTTCTTTCCCATTAGTTCTGCACGTTTGGCTATAAAGCTGAGTTGAATAGCCATGTGCTTTGCTAACTTCTGATCCTTTTCTTCTTGAGTGGAAAGAGGTTTTGCTATCATTGTTCCTAGGGGGACACCTAAACGCGGGGGTGTCATAGGACTCGGTTTAGGAGTTCTATGATCGCGTATATACTCTTTCTTAAGGGATTTATTCGATGCGTATTGCAGAAGCTTCTTTGACAGAGGTCTGCAGTGTGAGTAGCCATCAGCATGATCAGTGGGGGTATTCTTGTTCATCGGGAACTGTTTGGGAGTTGGCCCCTCCATTGGCCAATTTTGGATTAGCAGCAGAGGTTCAAACAGTACTCCTAATATTCTTTGGAATTGCAGAGGTGGTAGAAAGTTGGGATCGTTCTCTTTGACCCTTTTCGAGTTGTTCTTTCTGTCGATGGTGTTTATGATCTCTTGCATCATTATGGTCGCATAATCTAGTGGAAGATCATAGTAAACCCCATACATGATGCTCAAGATTTGATGTGAGCTCTGGTCAATACTGCCTATCTTTCCTGTCAGGCATCTGTTAAGAATAGAGAACAAAGTGTTCCACAGAGGTGGTAATCGGCCTCTGCGGAAGTCATTTCTCTTCCGTGGCTGGGTGTTGTACCCAAGCATTTCCACGAATCGACAGAGCTCTTCGTCTGTTGGTTGCTCTGCATAACTCTTCAATCCCAGAAGACCCCTTGTTGGTAGGTTGAATTCAAGTGAGAACATTGTTCTGTTGAACTTGATTTCAAGATGCTCAGATTTATCAGGTCTTGAAATGTACCCTTTGATAAGAGAATCGTCTTTATCAAATCGGCAGCTTTGCCAAAATTGGTTCAAATAACGGACTGGAATTTTGTTCGGGGTTCTTGACAGTAGAGGGAAGAGGACATGATTCTCCATGATGTTCAGAAGTATGGCATGGGCTTCGCCGAAAGTAGTGGGTGAGGGGACCAAATAGCAGTTGTTGGATTTGATAGGAAGAATGGCTTCAAAATGATCCTTTGCTATAAAGTTTTGCAAGTGTGTCGTCGGAGCAAAGTCTGCTGAGTCCCCGGAATCTTGTTGTTCAATATTTCTTGCAAAGCTGGGGTTTTCAGAATGTTCTGAATGTGCAGGGGAGTGTTCCGGTGAGTTCGCCGGAGAGAGTTCAGAGGATGTAGCTCGAGAAGATGAAGCCATTTGATTTTAAAAATAAGATTTTTGCAAGCTTTTTGCAGGGTTTCGCCGGAGAAGAAGATGAGAGTTTGTAAAATGTTTTATGAGAGGGTAAGCTTTGTTTTTATAGGATGGTAAAACGGTAGAATTCGAAAGAGTAAAATATATGGCAATGGATTAAAGTTTGGAATCCGCACTCGAGTTTGAGCGGCGGGTTCAACTTTCCAAATAAAAACGTTCCATGTACGCCCAATGAAAATGGGACACGTAGGCCTTGTCAGAATATGACAGGACGTCGTGCGCGGCCCATTAATGCTAGGCGCGTGAGGTTGATTTTAGCCATATGAGTTTCACTCGCAGTAACAGTAACCGTTATTACCACAGATAACAAAATGGCAGAACTTTTGTGTTTTACAGAAGCTCTGTGATTTTGAAAATCTTGAGTTTTAACCTTTTCTCATATATCTCATTGTTGTCATGACTCTGAAGGTTCTTCTTTGAACGAAAACGTTTGTAAAGACATTGGAGAGGATCAATAGGATTTTGTCAAGAAATTTTACTCACAGAGGTTTTGTAGCTCTGATGGAACTTGCAGAAGCTCTATGAGAGAAAAAATCTTATAACTTGAATTCTATTAACTTTCTGATCATCCAATTTTTGATCTGTGTTAAGAGATGTTTTTCGCACATTTTTGAAGGTTGGTGTCCGAGAAAACTATTTTGATAAACGTTTTGTTCGAGAAGGTCATGGTGTGTGTTGTCGGTTTCCGAGATAACATTCCAAAAGATCGACAGAAGGTTAATTTGTGATCACATAGCATATTTCCTGCAGAAGCTCTGTTGAGCTCAGCAGAAGCTCTATGACCTTAAATTTCTCCTATTTCGAATTTTGTTAAACCTTTTGAACTTTTGATTTTTGAAATGTTATTCATAGTATATTTAGGACGTATTTGACAATTCTTGTCCTAGAAAACTGTTTTCTAAAAACCTTTCGTGCGAGAGACATACCTTTTGGTTCTTCTGTTCTCGGCAGTTTTGTCTTTCTTCTGTCGATGGAGAATTATCGACATTCTTCTTTGGCTTTCCTTTGAAGGATTTACCTCTGTAGATCATTTCAGGGTCCCTTTTGCTCCCCCTTGATCTAATCGCTTCTGTAGATCAAGAATTTCTCTTTTTCTCCCCCTTGATCTATGCTTGGTTCATAAGAATGGTAAGATTTGTATTGAGCATAGATTATGTTTACCAGAGGTTCTGTAAGGGTTATCAGAAGATCTGAGCGGACCCACAAAGGCTCTGTAAACAATTTATTTTATATATATAAAATTATAAACTGAAATAAATTTATCAACGCAATAACTTAGTAATAATAGATATTTATACTTATTTACAGAAGATAAAGCTATACTTACAGAGGATTTTCACACTATGTTAATCATTCCTAACTTACCCACCAAGAAGTTGAATCTTTTCTCGTCTAATGCTTTGGTGAATAAGTCAGCGAGTTGATATTCTGTGGGCACGAAATGCATTTCGATTGTACCGTATTCAACATGATGTTTCAAGAAATGATACCTTATATCGATATGCTTGGTTTTTGAGTGTTGCACAGGGTTGACAGAGATAGCAATAGCACTTTTGGAATCACAGAAGATGGGTATTTTGAACAGAATGTTGCCGTAGTCTTTTAGCTGAGTCTTCATCCATAGAACCTGAGAACAACAGCTAGCGGCAGCAACGTATTCAGCTTCTGCAGTGGATGTGGAGACACAATTCTGCTTCTTGGAGGTCCAACTGACTAGTTTACCACCTAGGAATTGACAACTCCCAGAGGTACTCTTTCTGTCGAGCATGCATCCTTCATAGTCTGAATCTGTATAGGCTTTAAGACTAAAACCAGAGTTCTGTGGATACCAGAGACCAAGATTGTTGGTCCCCTTCAGGTATCTAAAGATTCTTTTTACAACATCATAATGTGATTTCTTTGGATTAGCTTGATAACGTGCACAAAGACATGTGGCATGCATAATGTCAGGTCTGCTTGCTGTTAAGTATAACAGAGATCCAATCGTGCCTCTGTAGAGAGTACATTCTACAGAAATACCATTTGGATCTAAGAATAACTTATATCCAGTGGCCATTGGAGTCTTCATTGCAGAGGTATCAGAGAGATTATATTTTAAAAGTATGTCAGAGACATATTTGGCTTGATTTAAAAAAATTCCCTCTGAAGATTGTTTGACTTGAAGTCCGAGGAAGAATGTTAATTCTCCCATCATACTCATTTCAAACTCACTCTGCATGAGTTTTTCAAAAAATTTGCACTCTTCTGAATTTGTAGACCCAAAAATTATGTCATCTACGTATATTTGTACAAGCATTATCTCACTATTTTTGCGTTTATAGAATAAGGTAGTATCTGTTGTACCTCTGTTGTAGCCATTGACTAGAAGGAAGGTAGAAAGTCGTTCGTACCATGCTCTTGGAGCCTGTTTCAGTCCGTATAGAGCCTTTTCAAGGTAGTATACATCCCTTGGAAACTTTGAGCTTTCAAAACCTGGTGGCTGATTTACGTAAACCTCTTCTTGGATTTCACCGTTTAGAAAAGCTGATTTTACGTCCATCTGATAGACTTTAAAACCTCTGTGGGCTGCGAAGGCTAAGAATATTCTTATTGCTTCGAGACGTGCGACAAGGGCAAAAGTCTCATCGTAGTCTATGCCTTCTTCTTGTCTATATCCTTTTGCTACTAATCTTGCTTTGTTTCTGATGACCACTCCATCTTCATCCTTCTTGTTTCTGTAGACCCATTTAGTCCCAATGGCCTGTTTCCCTCTTGGCAGAGGTACTAAAGTCCATACTTTGTTACGCTCAAATTGCAGAAGTTCTTCTTGCATGGCGTCTACCCAGTTTGGGTCATCTAGGGCTTCAGAAATCTTCTTTGGTTCTATAACACTAATAAAATTTGTAAAGAAACAAAAATTAGCAGTGGCAGACCTTGTTTTTACTGAGTCAGAAGGTTCTCCAATTATTTGGCTTGGAGGATGGCTTTTTGTCCACTAAGTTGTGCGTGGAAGATGATCATCAATGTCATCAAAACTTTCTTCAGAGGCTTCTTGTGTTTCTTCTTGTGCAGCCTCTGATGTTCTTCGTGCCTTGGTAGTTGATTCTACCGTTTGTGGAATGATTGGTACGAGTGGTGGTGGAGTTTGTTCCTCTGAGGATGTATAGTCTTGGTCCTCGATCTCCTCTGTAATTGGTTCTTCTGTGGTTTGTGCAGCTTCTGTGGTCGTTTTTCTTGATGTTTCATCTTCTGCACTTTCTTCTGCTTCGGCGATTGCATCTGTAGTATTTATTGAAGAAGATGAAGCATTATTTGGACCAGTTAGAGTCATACCTGTAGGATTTTGTCCGACAGAGGATGGTTCTTCAGAAACTCTGATGGTTCCGACAGAAGGATCAATGTCATTGTGGAACATCTCCAAAAATAGAAGATTCAAATCTTCTTTTGTTCTTGAGATGTCAGAGAATTTCCCTTTAATTCCGAGTTCTGAACTTATTTGCTCAGAAGTCATTTGGAATGAATCATCAAAAGAAACATTGATGCTTTCTACAATCTTGTGAGACTTTGTAAGGAATGTTCTGTAGGCTTTGGAAGTGGCAGAGTATCCAATGAATTTGCCTTCATCTGCTTTTACATCAAACTTTCCTCTTGAATCTCTGTCGTTTAAGACGAAGCATTTGCATCCGAATACATGGAAAAATTTGATGTTTGGCCGCCGTTTGTTAAGCAATTCGTAAGGCGTCTTGAGGTGTCTTTTCACAATGGTTGATCGATTTTGAGTATAACACGCAGTAGAAATTGCTTCTGCCCAAAAGTTCATTGATAATCCACATGCTGACATCATAGTTCTTGCGGCTTCCACAAATGTTCGATTCTTTCTTTCGACAACACCGTTCTGTTGTGGAGTGCGAGCTGCAGAGAAGTTCTGTGAAATTCCTTCTTTTGAAAGATAAGTTTCAATGACACAGTTTTTGAATTCTGTGCCGTTGTCACTTCTTAAATTCTGTATTTTGCAGTCATAAAGAACTTGGATTCCTTTCATTAGATTTATCAATATAATTGGAACATCTGATTTCTTTCTGATAAATTCAACCCATGTGAAACGTGAATACTCATCAACTAAGACAAGTATATATTTCTTGCCACCTAGGCTCTGTATTGCAATGGGACCGCAGAGGTCGACATGAAGCATGTACAGAGGCCTGGTGCAAGATACATCTGTTTTGCCTTTGTGGGAAGCTCTTTTGAGTTTTCCCATCTCACAGGCAGAACATAAATGATCCTTATTGAATTTAACATTTGGCAAACCTTTAACTAGATCAAGTTTGACCAGTTTTTCCAATGTGTGAAAATTCAAGTGACAGAACCTGTTGTGCCATAACCAGGCTTCTTCACTTTTGCAGGCAACAAGGCAAACTTTGTCCTTGTTCTTTGAGTTGAAGTTCATTAGATATAGATCACCTATTCTTTCAGCTCGCAGAAGTTCCATACTTGTTTCTTCACTTTGTAGAGAGCAGAAAGTTCTTTTGAACAACACATTGAATCCTGTATCACAAAGTTGACTTACACTGAGTAGGTTGTGCTTAAGGCCATCCACATATGCAACTTTGTATACAGAAACGTCTTCTTTCCTTATGACTCCATAGCCTTTTATGTGTTCTTTCTTGTTGTCTCCAAAAGTCACAGATCCACCATCTTGTGTTTCTTTGTACGTGGATAGTGCACTTCTGTCACCAGTCATGTGCCTTGAGCATCCGGAGTCTAGATACCAGATTGGCACATACTTCTTCTGCAGGACAATCACAGAGATTTAGGTACCCATATCCATATGGGTCCAGTATTGTTAGAGTTTTTCAAGTTTGCTTTGGCATTCTTGAAATACATTTTGTTTTCTGCAGAAAAGTCAGATTGTTTCTTTGTGGGTTTTGACTTTTGAATTGGCGTAGAGAGTAGACAATCTTGATTTGAAAAATGATTATTAAGTTTAGACATAAGATCAAAGCAATGACAGTATTGAATATGAGATGTAGTTTGTTTGAACTTTTCATTGAACTTTTTAAACTCAGCCACAGAGGCATTACATTTTTTCTTTACATTAGATTTCCTATTACTAGAAGATCTATGAATACTCGAATGTTGTTTGCAAAAGCTCTGTTTAGGACCTGCCTTCTGTGGGTTGCTTCTGTGGTGAACTTCTTTCATCACTGTCACAGAAGAAAAGGATTTATTAACCTTGGGTTTTGAAAATCTAGAACTTATAGGATCAATAGAGGTCTTCTGTAACATTTTAAGCTCAGCAGAGGTTTTGATATGTAGATTCAAATTTAGAAAATCTTGGTAGATTGGAATCTCTGTGAGTTTCTCTTTTGGAGAAATAGTTCTGTGAGGAACTTCAGAGGAGAATTTGACATCCTCTGTGTCACAGTGAATTATCCCTGATTTGAAATCAGTCTCTAAGTCGTCAGAGGATGAATCGTCCTCGTATACAGAGGTTGAGTCAATTCTTTCAATAGAGGTTGAATTTTCCGAACATGCATCATACAAGCTTTCTTCCTCTGTAGAATAGTTTTCATAGATTGCAGAGGTTTCTAATAAGATTTCTTCAGTGAGAGTTTTATCTATAGAAGATGTACAGAATTTTTCTAAAACGCTTGATTTCCATATTTCCAAAAAAAAAATTTCAATTAAGTTTTTAAGGTTTTCTTCTGAAAAAATGGGTTTAAACTCAGGAGCTTCTGCTGATAACTTCTTTTCAACATTTATCAAACAGACAAAAGCAACCTGTGTTTGGGTCTCTGGTTTACCAAACTTGAAGATACCAATCTGATCTTGTGTTTTCAGATATTTCTTTGGTTTGATACCTCTATTGACAGAGGTTGAGGATGATGAGTCTGTGTTTTCAAACCACACGTTAATCATCTTCTTATGTTTCTTCAAGTAAGGATCCACAGAGATTTTCGCCCTTTTGCTTACAGAGATTAGATTTGGAAAATCTGGTTTGTTTGTTTTTCCAATCACAAATAACGAGGACAGAGGTTTGTTTCTTTTTCCTTCAACACCTAGGGTGATATCATCATACCCTATACCTCGTCTCCCTATTTGTGAGTTTATTTTTTCATAAACTTTCTGTGCATCTTTATAGTTTTTAAGCAAAACTTCTCTTCTGAGTAAATCTTGCCATAATACCTCTCTTTCTCTTTGAAAGTATTCTTTAAGAGCTCTTATGTCAGTAGTTTCGCTCCTTGAAACTGAAAGTTCTTTTGTTTTATCTTTTAAAGTATTGGTTAATTCAGAAATTTGTTTTTTTAAAGGATCTAGAGTTTTGTTCCATTTCTTTTTTATTCTCTCTTTTTCCTCAAAAATCTTTGCTTTTTCTTGAGTGAGAAGTCGTACTTCTCTCTCATTGAAAGTGAGTCTTTTCTGAATACTTTGATTTATCTCTTTCAGTTCAATTAATTCAATGTTAATTCTAAGTGTATTATCATCTACAGAGGTAATACAAGAGTTGGAATTTGAAGTAGATACCTCAGAGTCAGTGCAGGAGTCGACTTCTGCCATGCCACAGAAGAGGGCATTGGCGGTATGTTCATCGTCAGAAGTAGAGTCTGATTGGAAGTCTTCTGTGTTCTCCTCAGAATGTCCTTTTTCCATTAAGGATTTTTGAGCATAATATTCGGCTTTCTTTTTGTAGAAAGCAGAGTCCCTCTGTGGGCGATTTGATCTGCTTCTGCATTCATTCGCAAAATGGCCTGGTTTTCCGCAGTTAAAACACCCTTGAGGAGTGTTTCCTGTTCGATCATTGGACTTCTGTAGGTCTCCGCCTTTCTCTGATCTACATTCATTTGCATAGTGACCAGGTTTGCCGCACTTGTAGCATTCTTGCTGCGTGTGGCTTACCGAGTCATCTGACCTCTGTCGGTCATTCCCTCTGTAATTTCTATCGCTTGACCTCTGTCGGCCACTTGATTCTTCTCCTCTTCTGTCATCTCTTCTGTTGTCTCTTCTGTCATCCTGGTTGTCTCTATCATATCTTTCATTTCCGAAACCTCTTCTGTTTCCTCTGAACTCTTTTGTCAATAGAGCTAAAGATTTAGCTAGTGACGCAAGAGTTATTTCCTTTTCTGCTTGCTCTTCTTCTTCACTGTCAATTATCACCATCTTCTTCTTCTCCTTCTTCTTCTCCTCTGTGGCTTTATCATTTCTTGGTCTCTGTGCATCCTCTTTAGTTTTACTAACCAATGCATATGGTGCAATGGTTAGTGTTTTAGCCTGTGCTATCTGAGGTTCTTGTGCGGCTAATGTTCCGTAAAGATCAGAGAGAGTCCAGGTGTCTAGATCCTGATTTGTCTGTAGGGACATAGACAGCTGGAGCCATTCTTCATTTAGACTTTTTAAAAACATGACATTGTTTTCTTCAGAAGTTCTGTCAATGCCTGATTTTCTGCACTTGTTGATTAGAGAGTTGAATCTGTCTTATGTTGTTTGCAGAGATTCTGTTGCAGAGGCTCTGAATACATGATATTCATTGATGTACTGTGCTCTTCGGTTTTTTTGTGTTTTATCACCTCCTTCCAACTGTCTTTCCAGTTCTTTCCACAGATCATGCGCTGTTTCACATGAATCCAAGGATTGAAAGAGTTCGTTGGGTATTGCCATAATTAATGTCCTCTTGGTTTTCTGAGCAACTTCATCTTCTGCTTTATCTTCGGTTGACCACTCCCCTTTTGGCTTTGGTTTTTGATGTTCGGGGATTTCGGCAGATTCAGCAGTAGCAGGTACACGAGGTACTACTGTCATGGGAATAGGAGGAGGATTGTACAGATATTGTACTAGATTTCTTTCAGTGCCCTCGAAAAAATGGACCATTCTTATTTTCCACTGAGGATACTCATCTCGAAGGAGAGTAGGAGGTTTAGTGAGAGAACCAGTAGTAAAGAAATTATTTGTATTTGTCATTTTTGAAGATTTTAGAAAGAAAGTATGACTAAAGATTTACTTCGATGAATTTGAAGATTTTCTGGGTTTAAGCAGTTTCCAGACACAATTTTAAATCTCAATAATATCTATCACGAATCTTGATAAGTGGATCACTTGATATTGAAAATCAAGGAGGGCTCTGATACCAATTGTTGGAACCCAGATACACTTAATCAAGATTAACAGTCTATTAGTTGAGTTTAGAGTTTGATGCGGAAGCGTATTAAACTAACAGATATGTTTGATAGATATTAGAACGCACACATATAAAGAAAACAGTAAAGAATGAAAAGGATTTCTTGAACAGTTACTGTTATTCAATATATAATAACAACACGAAGAACAGATTAAGAACTGTTGGTGTGTGTGAGAATATAACACTCAGATATTTGACAATAAAGCTTGAGAGTATTAGTGATTCCTTGTGTATTCGTTCTTAGGAAGATCTCAACATGAGGCTTCCTTTTATACTACTCTTAGAAGACTATGAAGTAGGTCACTGTTCCTTTTACGGCATGAATAGTGAACTGGATGGTGTGAGCAGTTGACTGGATGGTGTGAGCAGTTGTTTGAGCCATGCGCATTTAATGGAGCAGATGTACTATTGGTAAATGCATTAAATGGCGCAGTCGTCTATTTTGTACCATGCCCTATTGAGTCCACTCAGAGCTTGACACGTGTTTTGACAGTACTTTTCCATGCAAGTTGATGAACGTATCCAGTAATATCTTCCAAGTCTTCATAGCAGACCACAGAGGCTCTGTAAGGCATTACAGAGGTTCTATGGTCTGACTTTCTGTGGAGCAGTCCACTTGTTTCCGAGTTGATCTTCTTCTTGCGCACTACAGAGGTTCTATGATTACCTCTGTAGCTTCTGTGGCTTTCTGGACTTGATCTTCTGGAAGAAGTGGCAGAGCCTCTATGAGAGGCTTTTCTATACTTAGCCTATTTTTCACTACTTCTAAATACTTCTATGATTAGGAAGATTGAAGCTAACATAAATGCTATAACGAATTCCTTCCAAGAGAAAGTGGAGTATATATCAGATCCTTCAAAATGAATATGAGCTTCCCACCAGTATAATGCATCCCCCTTTAACATTGCTGCTCCATATAATACTTTATCTTCTTCGGCGCACTTGCTCGTCTTAAAGATAGCTTCTATCTCCTTCAACCATTTCATCGCATTCACGGGATCCTTGTCCCCAGAGTAGGTCGGAGGTCTACAGCTTAAGAACATTTTGTAGTCGCACCTCCTTGGCACCTGTACAACAGTGGGTGTAATTGGCATTTCAGCTTCCGTTTCAGGATCCGGTGTTTCAGCTTCACCGTGACGATTCTGATCTAACATTGCCTGAATACTGGCTTGTAGCCTCCCCATCTCTGCCATTAAATCACCTCTCGTAACGAACTCTGTATCTTGTTGCTGAGTTCTGCCTCCAGTTCGGCCTCCAGTCCTACCCCCAGTTCTACCTCCGACTCTGCCCCCAGTTCTTATTGGCGGATTAGTTCTATTCGGATTTCTTCCTCCTCCTCGATTCGAATTTCGTGTTCCGCTTGCCATTCTGTAGATTTAAACAAGGTTAACATACACATAAGCACATACCCCATATAACAAGGTATTCCAGTTCAAACATGTACTTGTAAGTTCACGCTTACACTGGCCAGGTGTAATTTGAACATACCTTACATGATGTTCCTTCTACCTTTTTATACTTAACATCCCAAGGTTCTAAAATAATAAGGACATCCTACTTCACATGCAGTTTAAGTCTAGGTATACATCCAAATACCTAAATCTCTTAAACTAGGGCTCTGATACCATTTGTAACAACCCGGTTTCCCAAACATACAACAAATAACATACATTGCATAAATTCATTACATTCATAATAAAAGATACATCACAAACCAAGTACGGTCTCAAAAGTCTTGACATTACAAAATATATAAAAAACATATTTTTGAAAACAAAATGAGGGTTAGACCAAACGGGTCTAGTGAGTTAATCCCGGTCTTTTCCAAAATCAATATAAAACTCTTTCCACATAATACTTTGTATCACAATAGTTTACATAAAACCTTTCGTATAAGCACGCATATACCACACGTATATAAATACCACATTAGGACTCGTGCACCGTGTATCTCTCCTCATCTCATCTTCTTTCCCCTGGCCACATTAGTCGGTAGCAAGCCAACTAATCATCGTCACTGTACAATACAGTCGACTCCACTGTAATTACATACAGCCCCGCTGCAATTACCTACAGCTCCACTGCAATTTCATGCAGCCCCGCTGTATTTCCATACAGCCCCGCCGACTAACAGATCGGCTAACATATCCGCGTGTAGTGCAGTGCTCATATAAATACAATATATATCTCAATATATCATATTGTCATTTATATACACATAATCATATTCCTACCACATAATCGTCTCATATATATATATATACACATATATATGTATTCCAGTTCAAAAACGTTTTAAAGCAAAACTCACCTGAATGCTTATTACAACTCTTCCAAGCCTTTTCCAAAGATTCAGTCTATCAATCCCAATCCATAGAGTCTGCAAATAGATTAAATACAAATATCCCCTTACTAATTGATCACATAAAACATACTAGAAGACCAACGACTCTAGATAACTCAAATCCTCGAAAGTGACCAAAACAGCTAAAGTATCCGGACAACCCAAACAACCCGGACAACATCACCTTTTTCGGACAACATGACTTTTCCGGACAACCTCAGTAATCCGGACATCAAGACTAATCCGGACAACACGATTTATCCGGACAACACAAGGAATCCGGATGCCATCCGGTCTCTAAATTATCCGGAAACCATCAATCAAATCGTCCGGACACTATCAACAACTTACCCGGACACCACCAAAGAATCTACCCGGACACATTCATATCATCCGGACACCTCTGACTGTTTATCCCATTTTCACCCAGAAATCGACTGAATCATTAACAGATGTGATTTTGACTATTCTACTCCGACAGGAACCATTAACTAGTAATTACCAACACAAAATACACAGGGAACATACCTTAAATCGTTTCCAAGCAATCCAATTGAAGCCTTAACCCTAGCTTTCTTCTTTTCTCTTCTTTTGCCTCACAAACACACACTCACACACTCTAATGTTTCTGGACAGTTGTTGTAAATGAAAATATCTGGATATAGCTTAAGGGATAATATCTATCCATACTTACCATATAGACCTTGAACTTATCAATAATGACCCAAACACCCTTAACTTATAAATTAACCCAAACTTACCCTAAACATCCAACTTTAAAGTTAACTAAATTTAACGGAACTAGGATTTAACTAACGAACTTACCCGGGGTATTACAGAATGTTAATGTATTTCTATGTTGTAATCAAGACAGTTTGACTTTCATATTAATCATGTTTGACTTTATGGTAGAGCCATGGGAGTGTCATGTGCCTACTATAAATAATTCCTTTAATGTCTTTATGATTTAAGCTTGTAAGTCATTTCTCATTTGTACCTTTTGAATATCAATGAATAATGGATGACTTTCTCTCTCTAGATTGTGTTTCATATTCTGCATTCTTTCACTAGATTGTGAACTAACACGTAACAAGGATGCATAAAGGTGACATCTTTATACATTTCAATGAAACAATGGTCACATTTTTTTCTTGTTTTTCTACCATGTTACGCGAGAACCGTGTAAAAAGTACAAGTTTTTACACCATGATTCAAAACAACTGTGGAAAAGATCACATTTTTACATTGTTATACGTAACAACGATGCATAAAGGTGACATCTTTGTACGTTTGAAAGAAAAAATTGTCACCTTTTTTCTTGTTTTTCTACCATGTTACGCGAGAACCGTGAAAGACTACATGTTTTTACACCATGTTTCAAAACAACTGTGGAAGAGATCACATTATTACATTGTTATACGTAACAACGATGCATAAATGTGACATCTTTATAGGTTTTAAGGA
Source organism: Saussurea involucrata (assembly GCA_033807775.1). Classification (NCBI taxonomy): domain Eukaryota; kingdom Viridiplantae; phylum Streptophyta; class Magnoliopsida; order Asterales; family Asteraceae; genus Saussurea; species Saussurea involucrata. The sequence goes on along the minus strand of CM066314.1, from coordinate 45,333,794 downwards.
AACAATGGTCACATTTTTTCTTGTTTTTTACCACGTTACGCGAGAACCGTGTAAAAAGTATAGGTTTGTTACACCATGTTTCAAACAAGTGTAGAAAAGATAAAAACTTTACATTGTTATACGTAACAACGATGCATAAAGGTGACATCTTTATACATTTTAAGAAAACAATGGTCACCATTTTCCTTGTTTTTCTACCGCGTTACGCGATTTAATATTTGACTCCTTTTCGTCACAAGATTCAGACTTAACAGATTCAGGTTCATTGACTTTAGAATAGGTAGATTTATCCATAGATTCATTTGAAAACAATAAATTAAATTCTGTTAGTTCAACCTTTTTGGTTTTATAACTGGAATTTAATTCATCGTATTTAAAATTTGTTGTATTGAATCTAGGCTTTTCGTCCGAACCTTTATCCGTCTTGTCTTCCGCTTTATTAGAAACAGAAGTTGAAGTACTAGATTTAACAAAAATATATGATATTGGAGATATTTCTTTTTTAAGAGTTTCCTTCAAACCTTCACCCAATTTTTCAATTGTGTAGAGATTTTCAGGTGCTTTCTTTAGAACCTCAACATCAGACAATCCTAGACCCATTTTTGGATTATAAAATCGAGTATCTTTTGGGTTACTAGTAATTAATTTAAGAGTTTGCTCAGTCTGACCTCTTTTATAATTCAAATCTTCAAGTTGTTTGATCTTTGCAAAAGCTTCTATTTTTTATTCAGAAAGAATCTTAATTTTAAACTGACAATCTATATTTTCATCACTTATATCTCTCATTTTCTTCTTCAAGTCAGATATTTCAGATTCAAGCTTTTTAACTTTTATTCTAATAACTTCTTTTTCTTTTTCTCTATCTTCGGCTATGCATTTATAAAGAAGTGCCTCATCGTTATATCTCAATATTGAACTTTTCTCAGTTTCAAGTTTCTATTGAACTTTTTCAACTTTCTTTTCAAGTTCAAATATCATGAGTTGCATTTCTTTATATTTAGAATCTTCAGTTTCAGAATCATTATCAGAATTATCAGAAGAATAAAGAGATGGTACCTCGGATTCCTAGTCATCTTCATCCATTTTTGCCATTAAGTTGTACTTTACTTCGGTAAAGTGAGCTTCTTCATCATCAGAGGAATCAACAAGCCAGATTTCTTCTTCGGCATTGATTGGCTTTCCACTTTCTTTTGCCTTTGCCAAGTGCGCTTTCCTCTAATAGTACTCAGAATCCTTTACTTTCCTTTGTTTTCATTCCCTAGCAAAATGACCGGGCTTACCTCAATTAAAGCAATTTTTATCATCTCTATCCTTCTTCTCCTCCTTTTCCTTTTTCTCCTCTTTCTCTTCCTCTTTGTCCTCATACCGCTTCTCAAATCTCTTGTATTTATTAGCTTTGTTATATTCAGGTTTAGTCTTTGAATAGAATTTCTTTCTACCAAACCTATTTTGAAATCTATTGGTTAACAAAGCTAACTTTTCAGCAATATCAGTCATATCATCTCCAGAACCGTCACTTTCATCATCATCAGAACATTTCTTTTTCTTGCTCATATCAGAAATCAAAGCTTTTGTCTTCAAACCTCCGTTTTTCTTATGCTCACTTAGAAGAGCTAAAGATTCTTCCACCTTTTTGTTCTTTTCCTTTACCTCTTTCACCTTGTCTTCATGTTGACCAAGGATGCTGAAACTGTCAGTCAGGTTTTCATCATCCATGTCTCTTGACATTTGAAGCTGAATAGAGTAAGAATCCCACTCAGGTAGGAGGTTCTTGACAAACTTGTAATTGATTTCCGATTCTGATTTGTCAACACCATTCCTTCTTAGATCATTGAGAATGATGTTGTATCGATTGTAAGTCTCCTTTAACGATTCACCATCTCTTGCTTTGAAACCTTCATAAGCATTAATACTTTGGTTTCGTTTAGTCTTCAAAGATTTTGTTGATCCTTCAAACTGCCTTTCAAGCTCATCCCATATTTCCTTTGCTGAGTCACGACTATCTACACGGTTGTAGATATCGTTGGGAATAGCCATGGTCAAATACGTCAATGCGAGTTCATCAATTGCTACCCTTTCTTTATCACTTTCATTGTAAAACGTGTACTCTTTTTCAACTCTCCTTGGAGCAACGTATTGACTTGTAGCTGTTTCAGCCTGACCACCAACTTCCATATGTGGTTTGTGAGGACCATCTCTAATTGAAACCATAAGATCTCTGTTCTGATGATTTAAGAACTGAAGCATTCTCTTTTTCCATTGAGAATAATCTTCAGCTAGTAGAACTGGAGGCTTAGACTTTGATCCCATGCTTAGTAACTCTCTCGACATCTTTAAAGTTGCTAGATGCTGGATCTTTCAGAAAATCAACCAGAAAGTATTAAAAAATACTTAAAAAATTCCCTGATTTTTGAACTTCTCGCAACACACTGATCTGACAAACTTCTCGCAACAGCTTACGGTGAACAGTAACAATTCGCAATGGTGAGGATGCGAATTCTTAGAAACTCGCAACAGTCTCTATGAACAGTAACAACTCGCAATAGTCAGGATGCGAATTCTACACTTCTCGCAACACTGAGGATGAGAATTCCACACTTCTCGCAATACTGAGGATGCGAACTCTGAACTTATACGAATTTCCAACTACTCGCAATACTAAGGATGCGAATTCTTATACTTCTCGCAATTAACTGGATGCGAATTCTCAACACAGAATACGAGTACTACAACAAGATACTTAGTTCAATGCAAATTCTACAAAGTTCGCAACAAGAACGATGCGAGTTCTTTGGATCTTGCGAGCTCTTCAGTTTGAAGCTTGCGAGTTCTTCATTTTCTTGCGAGTTCTTCACCGAAACTCAAACTTTTTCAATTAAAGTCTTCAAATGTTAACCAAAATAAGTGAAACTTTGCAGGATTGTTCGAAAAAACTTTTCGAACACTTTTGTAGTTGATCACTTTCACTAATTCTTCCAGGAAAATACAAATTCGATCAAGAACACAGTTTAACAACTTCTTCGAAAAACAGTGATAAATCCTCAAAATTTGTGTTATTTAGCCAAAATTAGGCCTTGAATCCTGAAATAATGATGTTCAGGATCAAAAACCGAGTGGAATGATCACAAATTACGATCAAATTGATCAAAAAATGAAGAAATTGAAAAAAATCAGATGAACAGTGCTTGAAGATGGATGCGAGTTCTTCCCAAAAACCAGAAATTCTTCAAATATCCATGCTAAATCTGATTGAATTTTCTGTTTAGCTCTGATACCAAATGATAAATCCCAAGATCTAGCAATGTAATCACAATGATGTGTAGAGAGAATCTAAAGAGAATTAGTCATTCATATATTCATCAAGAAGTACAAATGACATAAGCTTTCAAAGTGTTAACGAATTAACAAAGAGTTCTTCTTTATATAGTAGGGCCATGACAAGTCCATGCCTCTACTCAGAAGATACAGTACAAGTGTAATACTGTCTTGATAGCTACTAAAGTGCACTAACACGCGAGCACCGTGAAAAAGTAAAAGTTTTCACACCATGTTTCAAAACAAGTGTGGAAAAGATCACATTTTTACATTGTTATACGTAACAACAATGCATAAAGGTGACATCTTTATACGTTTCAAGGAAATAATTGTAACAACATGTATCCATATATACAAATAACATACATTTCATAACATAATTTTATCAAAATATATATCATATTTCATATTCGGTCCCAAAGTCTTGCTAAACATAATAAGTAGTTCAGTACAAACTTTTCGCAAAGTAATTTACATTATAACTAACAACAAAGTCATAAGTACAAAAACGCATCCATATCTTTATAACAAAAGTCTTCACCAAAGCTATCCATCAATTATCCTATTCACTGGCTCTTACCTGATTCTCCACCTTGAATACATATTTTTAAAACAACAAATAGGGTTAGACCTAATGGTCTAGTGAGAAAATCCCTGTAAGCTTAGTAAGCCCTTTGTATCAAAACCATTTATATAAAACATTTCATATACATCCATATACTACACGTATATCAATACCATTCAAGACTCGTAAATCTCGTCCCACCTTATTCCTCCACAACTGGCCATATTAATTGGTAGCAAGCCAACTAATAAATAATCAACATTACCGGTCCGCACACCGGAACCCGGCTACTCACCAGTCCGCACACCGGAACCCAGCTACCCATCGGTCCGCACACCGGAACCCGGCTACTCACCGGTCCGCACACCGGAACCCGGCTACCCATCGGTCCGCACACCGGAATCCGACTAACGTACACTTGTATAATATAATACACATATGAATATAATATCTTACAATATTATAAACACATAATATTCACACCTTAATCATATATCCATTCCACACATATATGTATTCCATTTGAAAACATTTTAAGTAAAAACTCACATGATTCGTTTAATTTCCAAGATCTCCTCACGCTATTAACAAGTACTCCAATTTCTTCAGTCCTGTTTCACGGAATCTGTACCACATAAATACAAATATTTCTTTTTAAGACTAAAAATCTCTAAGTTCTGAAATCCTCGACTCAAGTCGCAATCAACTATGAAATTACTCTATGTCGCAATACACCACACCAAGTCGCAATCAACTACTTCGACACAGTACCAAGTCGCAACTAACTACTGCGACTTCCCTTTCATGTCGCAACCAACTCTTGCGACAACCCCCCCCCCCCCCCCAAGTCGCAACCAACTGTTGCGACATAGTACCAAATCGCAACCCACTATTGCAACTTCATGAGCAAGTCGCAACTCAAGGTTGCGACATTCATGAAGATCGCCATATTCAAACATGTCGCAATCCACTGTTGCGACTTGCTTGAATGTCTCAGTCCACTTATGCAGATAAGTTTAAGACCATTAACATAACCTAACCATATGCTCAGATTTTCTAAAACATTCCTAAATCAACAAAACCCATCTAACAACTTACACAAAACTTTATCTAAACAAAAGGATAGATTAAGAGGGTACATACCTTTAATCTTCACAAGATGAACCTTCGAATTTCAGCAACAATCTTTTCCTTCTCTTCTTTTCCTTTCTACGGCTCTCTCTCTTCTTTCTCTCAACCGAAACACACACACACACTTTAGAGTTTTGCTAATTGTGTCTCAATGAGACACCTTCTTCTTGCTTAACACAACAAGTCGGTGGTGGTGTGGAGTTTGGTAAGAAAAACCAAACAAACCCCAAACTTATCCTATTTGGCAAAACTTACCCCTAAACTTCTAACTCCATAATATTAAATTAAAATAACACCTTTAAATAAACCAATGATATACCTGGTTATTACAACATCTCCCCCTTAAAAGAATTCCGTCCCGGAATTCAGTTAAGAGAACAGATGAGGGTATTTGGTTCTCATTTCTATCTCTAATTCCCACGTAGCATCCTGACCCCTATGATGTCGCCACTGAACTTTCACCTGTCTTATCTCCTTATTCCACAGAACTTTGACTTTTCGATCGACTATAGCCTCAGGTTATTCCACATAATTCAGCTTTTCATCAACTTGAATATCTGGTAGAGACACTGCCTGATTAGGTGTAACCAAACACTTTCGAAAATCAGACACATGAAAGGCGTTGTGAATCCTGCTTAACTCTGGTGGTAAATCTAATCGGTAAGCTACTTCCCCAATTCTTTCAGTAATTGTGAATGGTCCAATATATCTCGGACTAAGTTTACCTTGCTTTCCAAATCGAATGACTCCTTTCCAAGGTGAGACTTTTAACATTACGAAATCTCCAATTTGGAATTCCAACGGTTTCCGGCGTCGGTCGGCGTAGCTTTTCTATCTGTCTTACGCCACCTTCAATCTTTCCCGAATCTGAGTAACCTTATCCGCTGTTAACTTTACTATATCTGGTCCTGCTAACTGTTTCTCTCCCACTTCATCCCAACACAGAGGCGTTCGACATTTTCTACCATACAAAACTTCAAACGGTGCCGCTTGTATGCTGGAATGATAACTGTTGTTGTAGGCAAATTCGATCAACGGTAAATGCTTATCCCACGATCCCCCAAAATCAACAATGCAAGCCCAGAGCATATCTTCTAATGTCTGAATCGTTCGTTCACTCTGACCGTCAGTTTGTAGATGATAAGTTGTACTTAACTTTATCTGCGTTCCCATCTCCTTTTGAAAACTTCCCCAGAACCTTAAAGTAAAACGACTATCCCGATCTGAAATAATCGAGATTGGAACTCCATGTCGAGTTACTATTTCGTCAATGTACAATTTGGCTAAGCGTTCCATCGAATCAGTTTCCTTTATCGGCAAGAAATGAGCAGACTTCGTTAATCTATCTACAATCACCCAAATCGAATCAAATCCCTTCGAAGTCCTTGGTAACTTTGTAATGAAATCTGTAGTAATCTGATCCCATTTCCAAATCGGTATTTCCAATCGTTGTAACTGACCAAACGGCTTTTGATGTTCAATCTTTACCTTCTTGCAAGTAGTACAATCTTCCACATACTGCGCAATGCTTCTTTTGATTCCCGGACACCAATAAAATTGTTTCAGATCTTTATACATCTTATTCGTACCTGGATGTATAGAGAATCGAGACAGATGAGCTTCTTGAAGTACTCGGTCACGTAAACCACCCAAACGAGGCACCCAAATTCTGTCTCCCAAACACAACAACCCACGATCATCCTTTACTAGCAATGCTGATAACCCCACTAACCGTTCTGATTTCAAATGTTCTTCCTGATAGGCTTCTATTTGACACTTCAGTAATTCATCGAAAATGTTAGGTAGCAACTCAGCTCGTAGTGCAATAACCTTTATTGTTCCACTTCTTTCTTGACGACTCAATGCATCGGCTACCACATTCGCTTTTCTCGGATGATAAAGAATTTCACAGTCGTAATCATTCACCAGTTCTAGCCATCTTCTTTGCCTCATATTTAACTCCTTATGATCGAAAAGATGTTGGAGACTCTTATGATCAGTATAAATTTGATATTTGGAACCATAAAGATAATGTCTCCAAATCTTCAATGCGAATACAACGGCTGCAAGCTCCATGTCATGCGTAGGATACTGTCTTTCATTATCTTTCAACTGACGAGAAGCATAAGCTATAACTTTTCCACGCTGCATTAGTACACACCCTAATCCCAGTTTGGAAGCATCACTGTAAACAACAAAGTCTTCGGAACCTTCAGGTAATGACAAAATCGGCGCGCTGCAAAGTTTCTCTTTCAATATTCGGAATGCTTCATCCTGTTCTGCTTTCCATTCAAACTTTAGATTCTTCCGAGTCAGCTTGGTCAAAGGCGTTGCGATACGAGAGAAATCTTTTATAAACTTTTGATAGTAGTCGGCTAAACCTAGAAAACTTCGTACTTCTGTTGCTGTCTTTGGCGGTTCCCACTTTTCAACTGCTTCCACTTTCATCGGATCAACTTGTATACCTTTTTCGGAAATTACATGCCCCAGAAATTGAACTTCCCGTAGCCAGAATTCACATTTCGAAAATTTAGCATACAACTTTTCTTTCTTCAATAATTCCAGAACCAAACGAAGATGTTGAGCATGCTCTTCCTTGGATCGGGAATAGATAAGTATATCATCGATAAATACTATTACGAATTTATCAAGATATGGCTTACACACCCGATTCATTAAATCCATAAAGGCAGCTGGAGCATTCGTCAAACCAAACGGCATCACTAAGAATTCATAATGACCATACCTTGTGCGAAAAGAAGTTTTCAGAACGTCTTCTTCTTTAACCTTTAACTGATGATAACCGGATCTTAGATCAATCTTGGAGAAATAACAAGCTCCAACTAACTGATCGAAGAGGTCATCAATTATGGGTAACGGATACTTGTTCTTGATCGTACGCTTATTCAATTCTCTGTAGTCGATACACATTCTCATCGAACCATCCTTCTTTTTCACAAACAAAACTGGTGCTCCCCAGGGCGAAGAACTCGGTCTGATGAAGCCTTTATCTGAAAGATCCTGCAGTTGAGTCATCATCTCTTTCATCTCTGGAGGTGCCAAACAATATGGTGCACGGGCAACAGGACCGGCTCCAGGAATCAGATCTATACCAAACTCTACTTGTCTAAAGGGCGGAAGACTATTCAAGTCTTTAGGGAACACTTCCGGAAATTCACTAACAATCGGAATATCTTCCAACTTGCTCTTCTCTAGCTTAGTATCTATCACATAAGCTAAGTAACTCGGGCAACCTTTATTAACATACTTACGGGCTTTTATCATAGATATAAGACTAGACTGATGATTTCTACGATCACCATAAATCACTACTGGCCCCTTCTCAGGTAACACAACATTTATTAACTTCTTATCACAAATTATGTTAGCTTGATTTTCGGCTAACCAATCCATTCCCACTACCACATCAAACTCGACCAGGGCTAATGGAAATAACTGAATCGGTACTCCGCACCCTTCTTCATCTATCACACAGCTATCAAATACTTCTTTAACCGACACTTGATTATCATTTGCAGTATCTACCAGTAAGGCATGTTCTAACATTTTAGGCTCTAAATGCATGTGAGCAGCAAAAGAAGGAGACACAAAAGATCGGTTTGCACCAGAGTCAAACAACACTTTAGCACGTGTAGAGTTTATGAAAAACGTACCTGTAACCACATCCGGAGTTTCCTCCGCCTCTTTAGCTGTCATTTGAAATGTACGACCCCTTGTTCTCGGCGATTCTATTCTTGGAACTACTGGTCTAGCAATTGCTGGTTTCCCTGATGTGCCCCCCCTATTGTATTCTACCTCGTGGACAATCTGACTGAAGGTGGTCCGGAGAATTACACAAGAAACAAAACCGCGTTAATCGACAATCTTTAATAACATGCCCGGTCTTCCCACACCTATAATAAACTCGCGATTCAATCTGACAGTTTACTTGATGTATACGGTGGCACTTCGGACAAGGTCTTTCCATTGGTCGGAAAGGTGGACGATTATCGAAACTCTGAAACCGGGACTTCCTCAGATCATGTGGTGGCCCTTCCCATTTCCTTTTCCCCGTACTCTTATCTCCGGCATCCCTTCTGTTGTCTCGTTCTACATTTCCAGCAGCGTCCACTGCGGCTGTAAAGGTATCTGGCCTTGTTGCAGTCACTAATCTTCTGACTTCTGAATTTAGCCCATAGATAAATCTATCCATCTTCAGTTTCTCCGTAGCAACGTAATATCCCGCAAAACGAGATTTTTCTAAGAAACGAGCAGTATAGTCTCTAACTGACAAATTCCCTTGTTGTAGGCTCATAAATTCTTCCTCCAATTGTCTAACGGCTGCTTGTGGACAGAATTGTTTTGTGAAAACTAAAACGAATTCTTCCCAAGAAAAAGTAGAATATATGTCCGATCCTCCCGATTCAATATGAGCCTCCCACCAGTACAAAGCATCGTTCTTTAACATTGCAGTTCCATAAAGTACTCTATCCTCTTCAGCACATTTACTCGTCTTGAAGATAACTTCTATTTCTTTCAGCCATCTCATCGCTTTTACTGGATCCCGATCTCCTGAGTACGTATGGGGCTTGCAACTAAGAAACATTTTGTAATCACATTTTTTCATTACCGGTAAGACAGCAGAGGTGATTGGCATTTCGACTTCAGGTTCCGGATCTGGTGTATCAGCTTCATTATGACGACTTTGTTCAAACATGGCTTGTATGCTAGCCTATAGTCTTCCCATTTCAGCAGTCAGGTCATCCCGTGTAGCAAACTCTGTACCTTGTGGTTGTGTTCTACCCCCAGTTCGGCCCCCAGTTCGGCTCCCAATTCTACCTCCGGTTCTGCCTCCACCACGATCTCCTCCTCTTCCCCCTATTCCTACTGGTGGGTTCTCTCCACCCGAATTCCTTCCTCCCCTTCAATTCGTTTGTCTAGTTCCACTTGCCATTATGTAGATTCAAACAAGGTTAATATACACATATGCACATACCCCATATAACAAGGTATTCCAGTTCAAACATGTACCTGTAAGATCATAATTACACTGGACAGGTGTAATCTGAAATTACCTTACATGATGTTCATTCTACCTTTTTATACTTAGCATCCCCAGGTTCTAAAATAATAAGGACATCCTACTTCACATGCAGTTTAAGTCTAGGTAGAAGTACCAATACCTAAATCTCTTAAACTAGGGCTCTGATACCATCTGTAACAACCCGTATCCATATATACAAATAACATACATTTCATAACATAATTTTATCAAAAGATATATCATATTTCATATTCGGTCCCAAAGTCTTGCTAAACATAATAAGTAGTTCAGTACAAACTTTTCGCAAAGTAATTTACATTATAACTAACAACAAAGTCATAAGTACAAAAACGCATCCATATCTTTATAACAAAAGTCTTCACCAAAGTTATCCATCAATTATCCTATTCACTGGCTCTTACCTGATTCTCCACCTGGAATACATATTTTTAAAACAACAATGAGGGTTAGACCTAATGGTCTAGTGAGAAAATCCCTGTCAGCTTAGTAAACCCTTTGTATCAAAACCATTTATATAAAACATTTCATATACATCCATATACTACACGTATATCAATACCATTCAAGACTCGTACATCTCGTCCCACCTTATTCCTCCACAACTGGCCATATTAATTGGTAGCAAGCCAACTAATAAGTAATCAACATTACCGGTCCGCACACCGGAACCCGGCTACCTACCGGTCCGCACACCGGAACCCGGCTACCCATCGGTCCGCACACCGGAACCCGACTAACGTACACTTGTATAATGTAATACACATATGAATATAATATCTTACTATATTATAAACACATAATATTCACACCTTAATCATATATCCATTCCACACATATATGTATTCCATTTGAAAACATTTTAAGTAAAAACTCACTTGATTCGTTTAATTTCCAAGATCTCCTCACGCTATTAACAAGTACTCCAATTTCTTCAGTCCCATTTCACGGAATCTGTACCACATAAATACAAATATTTCTTTTTAAGACTAAAAATCTCTAAGTTCTGAAATCCTCGACTCAAGTCGCAATCAACTATGAAATTACTCTATGTCGCAATACACCACACCAAGTCGCAATCAACTACTGCGACACAGTACCAAGTCGCAACTAACTACTGCGACTTCCCTTTCATGTCGCAACCAACTGTTGCGACAACCCCCCCCCCCCCCCAAGTCGCAACCAACTGTTGCGACATAGTACCAAATCGCAACCCACTATTGCGACTTCATGAGCATGTCGCAACTCAAGGTTTTGACATTCATGAAGATCGCCATATTCAACCATGTCGCAAACCACTGTTGCGACTTGCTTAAATGTCTCAGTCCACGGTGTTCATCTAAACCCATAAATCTAAACTTTTAAGCTATGCATGTTGCTGTAATTATGCAGATAAGTTTAAGACCATTAACATAACCTAACCATATGCTCAGATTTTCCAAAACATCCCTAAATCAACAAAACCCATCTAACAACTTACACAAAACTTTATCTAAACAAAAGGATAGATTAAGAGGTTACATACCTTTAATCTTCACAAGATGAACCTTCTAATTTCAGCAACAATCTTTTCCTTCTCTTCTTTTCCTTTCTACGGCTCTCTCTCTTCTTTCTCTCAACCGAAACACACACACACACACACTTTAGAGTTTTGCTAATTGTGTCTCAAAGAGACACCTCCTTCTTGCTTAACACAACAAGTCGATGGTGGTGTGCAGTTTGGTAAGAAAAACCAAACAAACCCCAAACATATCATATTTGGCAAAACTTACCCCTAAACTTCTAACTCCATAATATTAAATTAAAATAACACCTTTAAATAAACCAATAATATACCTGGTTATTACAATAATGGTCACATTTTTCTTGTTTTTCTACCACGTTACGCGAAAACCATGAAAAAATACAAGTTTTTACACCATGTTTCAACACAAGTGTGGAAAAGATCAAAATTTTACATTGTTATACGTAACAACGATGCATAAAGGTGACATCTTTATACATTTTAAGAAAATAGTGGTCACCTTTTTCCTTGTTATCTACCGCGTTACGCGAGCACCGTGAAAAAGTAAAAGTTTTTATACCATGTTTCAAAACAACTGAGGTAAATATCACATTTTTAGATTGTTATAAGAAACAACGATGCATAAAGGTGACATCTTTATATGTTTCATGAAAACGATGGTCACCTTTATTCTTGTTTTTCTACCACGTTTCGCAGAACCGTGTAAAAAGCACAGGTTTTAACACAAGTGGGAAAAAGATCACATTTTAACATAGTTATATGTAACAACGATGAATAAAGGTGACATCTTTATACGTTTCAAGGAAACAATGGTCAACATTTTCCTTATTTTTCTACCGCGTTACACGAGCACCGTGTAAAAGTAGAAGTTTTTACACCATGTTTCAAAACAACTGTGGAATAGATCACATTTTTACATTGGTATACGTAACAACGATGCATAAAGGTGACATCTTTATACGTTTGAAGGAAAAATAGTCACCTTTTTCTGGTTTTATCTACCACATTACAAGAGAATGGTGAAGTAGTGCCAGTTTTTACAGCATGTTTCAAAATAGGTGTGGAAAAGATCAAAATTTTATATTGTTATACGTAACAACGATGCATAAGGTGACAATTTTGTACGTTTCAAAGAAACAATTGTCACGTTTTCTTGTTTTTTCTACAACGTACGCGAGAACCATGAAAAAACTTACAAAATTTTACACCATGTAAAAACTTACAAAATTTTACACCAAGTTTCAAAACAACTATGGAAACTATCACAATTTTATGAGAAGAACCGTGTAAAAACTTGTAGTTTTTACGCCATGTTTCAAAATAACTGTGAAAAAGATCACATTTTTACATTGTTATACGTAACAGTGGTGCATAAAGGCGACATCTTTATACTTTTCAAGGAAACAATAGTCACCTTTTTTCTTGTTTTCTTCCATGTTATGCTAAAACCGTGTAAAAAGTACCGGTTTTTATACCATGTTTCCAAACATCTGTGGAAAAAAATCAAATTTTTGCATTTTTATACGTAACAATGATGCATAATGGTGACATCTTTATACGTTTCAAGGAAATAATGGTCACCTTTTTCTTGTTTTTCTACCACGTTACGCGATAACCGTGTAAAAAGTATGCTTCAAAACATGTGCGGAAAATATCAAAAGTTTACATTGTTATACGTAACAACGATGCATAAAGGTGACATCTTTATACATTTGAAGAAAACAATGGTCACCTTTTTCCATGTTTTTCTACCGCGTTACGCAAGCACCGTGAAAAACTAAAAGTTTTTACACCATGTTTCAAAACAACTGTGGTAAAGATCACATTTTTACATTGTTATACGTAACAATATTGCATATAGGTGACATCTTTATACGTTTCAAGAAAACAATGGTCACTTTTTTTCTTGTTTTTCTACCATGTTATGCGAGAACCGTGTAAAAAGTACAAGTTTTTACACCATATTTCAAAACAACTGTGGAAAAGATCACATTTTTACATTGTTATACGTAAAAACGATGTATATAGGTGACATCTTTATACTTTTCACAAAAACAATGGTCACCTTTTTACTTTTTTTCTACCATGGTACGCGAGAACCGTGCAAAAAATACAGGTTTTTACACCATGTTTCAAAACAAGTGTGGAAAAGATCAAAATTTTACAATGTTATGCGTAACAACGATGCATAAAGGTGACATCTTTATACATTTCAAGGAAATAATGGTCACCTTTTTTCTTGTTTTTCTACCACGTTACGCGAGAAACGTGAAAACGTACAAGTTTTTGCACCATTTTTCACAACAAGTGTTGGAAAGGTCAAAATTTTACAATGTTATACGTAACAACGATGCATAAAGGTGACATCATTATACATTTTAGGAAAACAATGGTCACCTTTTTCCTTGTTTTTTTACCGCGTTATGCGAGCACCATTAAAAAGTAAAAGTTCTTGCACCATGTTTCAAAACAACTGTGGAAAAGATCACATTTTTACAATTTTATATGTAACAACGATGCATAAAGCGGACATCTTTATACGTTTCAAGGAAATAATGTTCGCCTTTTTTCTTTGTGTTTCTACCACGTTACAAGTTTTTACACCATGTTTTAAAACCAGCGTGGAAAAGATCAAAATTTTATATTGTTATACGTAACAACGATGCATAAAGGTGACATCTTTATACGTTTCAAGGAAATAATTGTCACGTTTTCTTGTTTTTCTACAACGTACGCGAGAACCATGAAAAAACGTACACGTTTTTACACCACGTTTCAAAACAACTATGGAAAATATAACATTTTTACGAGAGAACCATGTAAAAACTTGTAGTTTTTACGCCATGTTTCAAAATAACTGTGGAAAAAGATCACATTTTTACATTGTTATACGTAAGAGTGGTGCATAAAAGTGACATCTTTATACTTTTCTAGGAAACAATGGTCACATTGTTTCTTGTTTTTCTACCATGTTATGCTAGAACCGTGTAATAAGTACAGGTTTTTACTCCATGTTTCAAAACAAGTGTGGAAAAGAACAAAATTTTACATTGTTATACGTAACAACGATGCATAAAGGTGACATCTTTATATGTTTCAAGGAAACAATGGTCATCTTTTTTCTTATTTTTCTACCACGTTACGCTAGAACCGTGTAAAAAGTACAAGTTTCTACATCAAGTTTCAAAACAAGTTTGGAAAAGATCAAAATTTTACATTGTTATACGTAACTACGATGCATAAAGGTGACATCTATATACATTTTAAGAAAACAATGGTCACCTGTTTCCTTGTTTTTCTACCGCGTTACGCGAGCGCCGTGAAAAAGAAAAAGTTTTTATACCATGTTTCAAAACAAGTGTGGAAAAGATCAAATTTTATATTGTTATACGTAACAACGATGCATAAAGGTGACATCTTACGTTTAAAGGAAATAATTGTCACGTTTTCCTGTTTTTCTACAACGTACGTGAGAACCATGAAAAAACGTACAAGTTTTTACACCATGTTTCAAAAAACTATGGAAAATATCACATTTTTACGAGAGAACCGTGTAAAAACTTGCAGTTTTTTCGCCGTGTTTCAAAATAACAATGGAAAAAGATCACATTTTTACATTGTTATACGTAACATTGCTGCATAAAGGTGACATTTTTATACTTTTCAAGGAAACAATGGTCACCTTTTTTCTTATTTTTCTACCATGTTACGCAAGAACCGTGTAAAAAGTACAGGTTTTTTTACCATGTTTCCAAACGTTGTTTGGAAAAGATCACATTTTTATATTGTTATACGTAACAACGATGCATAAAGGTGACATCTTTATATGTTTCAAGGAAACAAGGGTCATATTTTTTCTTATTTTTCTACCACGTTTCGCTAGAACCGTGTAAAAAGTACAGGTTTCTACTCCATGTTTTAAAACAAGTGTGGAAAGGATAAAAAATTTACATTGTTATATGTTACAACGATGCATAAAGGTGACATCTTTATACATTTTAAGAAAACAATGGTCACTTGTTTCCTTGTTTTTCTACCGCGTTACGCGTGCACCTTGAAAAAGTAAAAGTATTTATACCATGTTTCAAAACAACTGAGAAAAATATCACATTTTAAGATTGTTATTAATAACAATATGCATAAAGGTGACATCCTTAGGTGTTTTAAGAAAACAACGACCACCTTTTTCTTGATTTTCTACCACGTTTCGCAGAACCGTGTAAAAAGCACAGGTTTTTACACCATGTTTCAAAACAAGTGTGAAAAAGATCACATATTTACATTGTTATACGTAACAACGACACATAAAGGTGACATCCTTATACATTTCAAGGAAACAATTGTCATCTTTTTCCTTGTTTTTCTACAGCATTACGCGACCACCGTGAAAAACTAAAAGTTTTTACACCATGTTTCAAAACAGTTATGGAAAATATTAAATTTTTACATTGTTATACGGAACAACATTGCATATAGGTGACATCTATATATGTTTCAAAAATACAATGGTCATCTTTTTTCTTGTTTTTCTACCACGTAACGAGAGAACCATGAAGTAGTGCAAGTTTTTACACCATGTTTCAAAACAACTCTGAAAATGATCAAAATTTTACATTGTTATACGTAACAACGATGCATAAAGGTGACATCTTTATATGTTTTAAGGAAACAATGGTCACATTTTTTCCTTGTTTTTCTACCACGTTACGCGAGCATCGTGAAAAAGTAAAAGGTTTTACACCATGTTTCAAAACAACTATGGAAAAGATCACTTTTTTACATTGTTATACGTAACAACAATGCATAAAGTTCACATCTTTATACGTTTCAAGGAAATAATGTCCACCTTTTTTCTTGTTTTTCAACCACGTTACGCGAGAACCGTGAAAAAAAGGTTTTTACACCATGTTTCAAAACGACTGTGGAAAAGGTCACATTTTTACATTGTTATACGTAACAACGATGCATAAAGGTGACATCTTTATATGTTTAAGAAAACAATGGTCACCTTTTTTCTTGTTTTTCTACCACATTACGCTACAATCGTGTAAAAAGTACAGGGTTTTACACCATGTTTCAAAACAAGTGTGGAAAAGATCAAAATTTTACATTGTTATACGTAACAACGATGCATAAAGGTGACATCTTTATACATTTTAAGAAAATAGTGGTCACCTTTTTCCTTGTTTTCTACCGCGTTATGCGAGCACCGTGAAAAAGTAAAAGTTGTTATACCATGTTTCAAAACAACTGAGGTAAATATCACATTTTTAGATTGTTATAAGAAACAACGATGCATAAAGGTGACATCTTTATATATTTCAAGAAAACGATGGTCACCTTTATTCTTGTTTTTCTACCACGTTTCGTAGAACCGTGTAAAAAAGCACAGGTTTTAACACCATGTTTCAAAACAAGTGGGGAAAATATCAAATTTTTACATAGTTATACGTAACAACGATGCATAAAGGTGACATCTTTATACGTTTCAAGGAGACAATAGTCACCTTTTTTCTTGTTTTTCAACCATATTACGCGAGAACCGTGAAAGAGTACAAGTTTTTACACCATGTTTCAAAACAATTGTGGAAGAGATCACATTTTTACATTGTTACACGTAACAACGATGCATAAAGGTGACATCTTTATATGTTTTAAGAAAACAATGGTCACCTTTTTTCTTGTTTTTCTAACGCGTTATACAAGCACCGTGAAAAGTACAGGTTTTTACACCATCTTTCAAAACAATGTAACAGTAAAAGTTACACGAGCACCATGTAACAGTAAAAGTTACACGCGTTACACGAGCACCATGTAAAAGTAAAAGTTTTTACACCATGTTTCAAAACAATTGTGGAATAGATCACATTTTTACATTGGTATACGTAACAACGATGCATAAAGGTGACATAATACGTTTGAAGAAAAAATAGTCACCTTTTTCTGGTTTTATCTACCACATTACGAGAGAATGGTGAAGTAGTGTAAGTTTTTACACCATGTTTCAAAATAAGTGTGGAAAAGATCAAAATTTTATATTGTTATACGTAACAACGATGCATAAGGTGACAATTTTGTACGTTTCAAAGAAACAATTGTCACGTTTTCTTGTTTTTTCTACAACGTACACGAGAACCATGAAAAAACTTACAAAATTTTACACCATGTTTCAAAACAACTATGGAAACTATCACATTTTTACGAGAGAACCGTGTAAAAACTTGTAGTTTTTACGCCATGTTTCAAAATAACTATGGAAAAAGATCACATTTTTACATTGTTATACGTAACAGTGGTGCATAAAGGCGACATCTTTATACTTTTCAAAGAAACAATAGTCACCTTTTTCTTGTTTTCTTCCGTGTTACGCGAAAACCGTGTAAAAAGTACAGGTTTTTATACCATGTTTCCAAACATCTGTGGAAAATAAATAAATTTTTTCATTTTTATACGTAACAACGATGCATAATGGTGACCTTTTCTCTTGTTTTTCGTGTACGTTACGCGAGAACCGTGTAAAAAGTATGCTTCAAAACAAGTGTGGAAAAGATCAAAATTTTACATTGTTATACATAACAACGATGCATAAAGGTGACATCTTTATACATTTTAAGGAAACTATGGTCTCCTTATTCCTTGTTTTTCTACCGCGTTACGCGAGCACCGTGAAAAAGTAAAAGTTTTTACAACATGTTTCAAAACAACTGTGGAAAATATCACATTTTTACATTGTTATACGTAACAACGATGCATAAAGGTGACATATTTATACGCTTCAAGGAAACATTGGTCACCTTTTTTCTTGTTTTTCTACCACGTTACGCGAGAAACCTTGTAAACCCTATAGGTTTTTACACCATGTTTCAAAACAAGTGTGGAAAAGATCAAAATTTTACAATGTAATACGTAACAACAATGCATAAAGTTATATAAAGGTTTTATATTTATCATTAAAGTATTGTAAAAGCCTTAATGGGCTTGGTTGTTCATTCTAATCTTGTAACTCTATAAAATCTTTCAATACAAAGCTTAATTGTTTCGTTTATACATTGTACTTGATCAAACTGGGATCCACAATTGGTATCAGAGCAGAGAGACAATCGATCCAAATGTAAGTTCTTTCTTGATTTGTTGTCGTTGATCGATTTTCAAAAATGGCACATTTTATTGCTTGTAAAAAGACGGATGATGCAAAGCACGTGGTTGGTCTATTTTTCAAATAAATCTTCCGTTTGCATGGTATTCCTAGAACAATCGTTTCTGATCGTGATGTTAAATTTCTAAGCTACTTTTGGAAAACTCTTTGGGGAAAATTGGGGACAAAGTTGCTATTTTCTACTTCAAGTCGCCCACAAACTGATGGGCAAACTGAAGTAACAAATAGAACATTGGGAACTTTGTTGAGAGCGATCATCAAAAAGAATTTGAAAAGTTGGAAGTAATGTTTACCCGTTACTGAATTTGCTTACAATCGCACGATTCACTCTTCCACCAATTTTTCTCCATTTCAGGTTGTTTATGGTTTAATCCTTTAACACCTTTAGATTTATCTCCTTTACCTGTCAAAGAGCAGTTAAATTTAAATGGTGTAGAAAAGGCTGAATTTGTTAAAAATTTGCATGGACAAGTATGTGCAAATATTTAAAAGAAACTGAACAATACGTCAAACATGCCAACAAGGGACGTAAGAAAATTATGTTTGAACCCGACGATTAGGTATGGGTTCATATGAGGAAAGAAAGATTTCCAACTTCAAGACGCACTAAACTACATCCACGTGGTGACGGACCATTCCAAGTCGTTTCTTGTGTTAATGACAATCCCTACAAGCTTGATTTACCAGGTGATTATGGCATAAGTGCAACTTTTAATGTTTATGATTTGTCACCTTTTGAATTTGATCTAGGTGGCCTTGATTCGATGACGAATCGTTCTAAAGAGGGAGGGGATGATGGAAACCTTATCAAAGAGAAGCAAGACTCACGTGAAGATAACTCAAAGCTCAATGGCAACACGTATGAAGCTGGTTCACTTAAGGGAATACAAGGGCCGATGACGCATGCAAGAAGAAAGAAGATGCAAGAGGCATTAACTAATCTCGATGGCAGCACGTATGAAGTTGATCCACTTAGGGGAATGCAAGGGCCGATGACGCGTGCAAGAAGAAAGAAGATGCATGAGGCATTAACTAATTTCATTGTTTCATCCCCATTGGAAAAAATCCAAGAGCTCAAGCCCAATTGGTTAAACTGTCTTATGTTGTTGGGCTAACTTTTGCATCTTTGGATTATCCTTGAAGGCCCAAGACTACATTTTCGTTTTTGGTCTTTCATTTAAATAAAAGTAGGCTTTAATGCTTAAGTTACTCATTATTGAGGGAAATCCTAAGAGTCTAGGTCTTAAATAAAGTAATTAAGGGCCTTCAATTTTGTACTTAATAGGGTGTAGTATTTTTCCCTATAAATAAGAGGTTTCACATCATTTGTAATCATCCATTATCAAATCAATATATTTGTGAGGTTCTTCCTTTCACTTGTTAGTTCTCTTGATTGAACTCATTCGGGTCTTGCAAGACTAATAGTGCTTGCAATTCTCATTTGTCTTATCACTAAGTTTCTTCCATTTAGTGCGGCGCCTTAACTTTAACAACTTGCTTTCTTGCAACTCAAAGGTGTTGGATTTCAAATATCCATCATTGTTGAGTTCCGATAGTAAGGTGTTGGGTTTTTCTTTGGTAGAATTTGTGTTCCTTTCTTTAAACTTCAATTGCTTACTTTCTTTGAATTCCAAAGGTGTTGGGTTTCGTATACCTTTCATTGTTGGGTTAAAGAACTCGATGTTGGGTCGCCTCTGATTGATCAATTGATAAGGAGTCTTGATGTGCCTTTTGACTATGGATGATCGATTTTGAGTATAGCATGCTGTTGATATAGCTTATGCCCAGAAAGAAATTGGCAATCCAGATGTTGTTAGCATGGTTCTAGCAGCCTCCACAAGTGTTCGGTTCTTTCGTTCAACAATGCCATTTTGTTGAGGAGTGCGTGCTGCAGAGAAGTTCTGCGAGATGCCTTCTTCTGTGAGGCAGGCTTCAATGACATAGTTTTTTAATTTTGTGCCATTGTCGCATCTCAACTCTTGAATTTTGCACTCGTACAGAACCTGGATCCTCTTCATTAGATTTATCAGAATGTTAGGAACATCTGATTTCTTTCTGACAAACTCCACCCATGTATATCTTGAGTATTCATCGATCACCACAAGTATGTATTTCTTGCCTCCTAGGCTCTCCGTAGCGATTGGACCGCAGAGGTCGACATGAAGCATGTACGGAGGCCTAGGAAAAGACACGTCAGTCTTACCATTGTGGGAAGCCCTCTTAAGCTTGCCCATTTCACATGATGAGCACAAATGATCTTTACTGAATTTGACGTTTGGAAGACCTTTAACAAGATCAAGTTTCACAAGCTTGTCTAGAGTATGGAAGTTCATATGGCAGAACCTGTTGTGCCATAACCAAGCTTCTTCGTTTTTACAAGCAACAAAGCAGAGCTTGTCTTCTTTGTTCTTGACACTGAAGTTCATAAGATATAGATCTCCCCTTCGTTCAGCCCGCAGAAGTTCGACTCCAGTATCTTCTCCTTGCAGAGAGCAGAAAGTTCTTTTGAACATAACGTCGAAACCAGTATCGCAGAGTTGGTTAACACTTAAAAGATTGTGCTTTAGGCCATCCACATATGCAACTTTGCATACTGATATGTTCTTCTTTTTGATGACTCTGTAGCCTTTAATGTATCCCTTCTTGTTGTCGCCAAAGGTTACAGATCCTCCATCGAGTTTGTCTTTGTAAGAGGATAGTAGACCTCTGTTGGTCCCGAAGGGTTATACAAGTTTGTAGAAGGGGGGGTTGAATACAAACACCCAGATTTTACTTTTCTAAATTGTTTATTGATAAATCATTAACAATTTACAGCTTGTTGCGGAAACAAGATTAAGGATAAACCTAAATCTAAACAAGTTGGAACACTAAGTTTCTTGCACTAAGAAAGAGAAGGAAATTACTAATAATAACCTATCTCAAGATAAGAAGGATGAACTTGTCCAGAGTTAGCAAGTTACTTCAAAATGAAGTGAGTTCTTCTTCTTATATACTGCATGCATTTAATGCATTGCAGTTTACACTTTACACGTGGCAGCAGCTGATTGGTTGCATGTATTGACCTTTGTTGACAACCTTAGTAGCCGCATGTTGAACAGTGTAGTATCAGAGTGGTTGTACGAATTCAGACAAAAAGGAGGTTATTTTTCTGACATATCGTACGTAGACATGCAAGGGTGGTTAAGACAAAAGTACTTTGTACGGAGGACTTCATGATCAGCTTTCCATTGATTCAGCGATCTATCATTCTATATCAGCGAATGATAGAGTTCAGCGATAGCTAAAGTCTTGTACTTGATACTTCACGTTGAGTGGACAAATCCGAGTCTTCGTTGATCCGCATCAGTTCATTAGAAGACTTGTCGCTGGTTCTTGAGCTTGATCTTCGACTTCAGCGTAGAACCTATGTTGACGTGAAACTTGTCTTCACGGATCATAAGTAAACAACTAACTTATCAGCGATCACCATAAGTACTGAACAGACTCAGAGTATTATGGTGAACAGTGTTCGCTGAATGTTTAATCTAAAGAGCGAGAGTTCCTATCAGCGGTACTGTAAGATCTTAGTACTTATCAGCGATAGTGAAACTCTGATACATATTGTTTACTTACAATTTTCACTAAGTATATAAGAGAGGGTTATTATCGAAGAATGCAATTTTGGCTTCCCTGTCTGAGTTTTTCTTGGGGTCAGGGAGAGGAACAAAAGGTTTTTATTTGGTGGCCAAGGGAAGGTTCAGGGCTTTGCGAATGATGGCAGGTGTAATCTTCATAGTGCCATATTCGATATCGCAGAGGATGCAATCAATGGTTTTTGAGGGATCTTTGGCTGATGGTAGCTGAGAATGTCTGGCAGAGTACCAGAATTGGGATAGCAAAAGCTGATGTGCAGGAGGTGTTATGGTCAGGGCTGTGAAGATGGAGCAGTTCTTTAGGAAGTTTACAGCATCATCTAGATGTGTAACTTGCTTTCGAGGAGGAAACTCGAGAAGCGCATAGATGTTATTTATCTTTGTCCAATCCAGTTTGTCAAGAGAGAACTTGACCTTAGGAGCCTTGAGGATTTTCACTTCCTCAGCAGTATCATCAGCAGCAGTGTTCTCAGCGATGGTGTTCTTGGGAATGTCAGAAGATGCCATTTTCTGTATTATCGGTTCAACCAAAGATTAACAAATAAGAATAATCTTACTGTGGAAAGATTTTCCAATAAGATGGTTCGAATTTTGTCCATTTCATTCAGACAAAATGTCTTAATGAAGATTAGGGTTTTTCTTGTTTTTTGAAAAACGAAATGCAAACCCAATAAAAATGTTGTTTTCCAGTTTCCTTTGAAGATTGGGATTCTGGAAAAACGAATGAAGAACAAGTTTAAGATTTTTTCATTTAAACTTGAAGAACAACAATGAAATGGTTGTGTTCATAAAACCATGAAAGAAAATGATTTTATTTTTAAGAAGTTCTTTTGTTTGATCTTGTTAAAACAATAAGAAGATCATAAACAAGTTATTTGCATTTGGTAAATAATAAGAACATATTAACCTTTGATGTTTGAAGAAGATGAACAGTTGTTCTTGAAAAATTCGAGAGCAAAATGCAACAGTGAATTCTTTCTTTGCTTGGAGGAGAAGTTCGCGTAAAAGTAAAATATAAACCAAGAAATTGTTTATATAGAGAGATTAGAAAGAGAAAATCTTGAGCGGGAAAATATTTTCATCATGACCCGGACACGTGTTTGCATTTGATTGGCGAGTAAACGAAACGTGCAAACGTGTGTCAGAAAGAAGAACGTGCCAGGGCTTATCCGTTGTAATGACGTCACAACTGTCCTTTCATATTCTTAGATGTCTCTGAGGTTTTGAAAAACTCAAGGACACTTTTGAAAACATGAAGTACTGAATAGAAATATCAGTGATGGTTTTAGAAATTTCAAAGTATCGCTGATAAGGAAGAGATATTCAGCGATGTAATTTATTTTGAAATCTTGCATTCACATGCGATTGTCAGAGAGAGAAAACATACCTTGATATCAGCGAATCAAGTTTATTCAGAAAGAAGATGATAGAATAGGTCATACCTTGATCAAATGTGAATCGCTGAAGATTTTACTCTTCAAAATTCAGCATTCCAAGCTCGCTGATGAGAAAGTTTAACCTTGTCTCATCAAGAGGTTTGGTGAACAGATCAGCTAACTGATAATCAGTTGGGATAAAGTGAAGTTCTATATCACCATTCATCACATGATCTCTGATAAAGTGATACCTGATTTCGATGTGTTTTGTCTTTGAGTGTAGCACTGGATTATTTGCTATAGCGATGGCACTTGTGCTGTCGCAATAGATTGGAATATTTGAGAGCTGAAGGTCCTAGTCCAGTAGTTGATTTCTCATCCACAAGACCTGAGAACAACAGCTTCCAGCATCTACATACTCAGCTTCAGCTGTGGAGGTGGACACTGAGTTTTGCTTTTTACTTGTCCAACTTACCAGCTTTCCACCCAGGAGCTGACATCCTCCTGTGGTGCTTTTCCTATCCATTCTGCAACCTGCAAAATCACTATCTGAATAGGCGATTACATCGAATCCTGAGTCTTTGGGATACCAAAGACCTAGATTCGTTGTACCCTTAAGATATCGAAAAATTCGCTTTACAGCTTTCATATGAGATATCTTAGGTTCAGCTTGATATCGTGCACACAAACATTTTGCATACATAATATCGGGTCGGCTAGCTGTAAGATATAAAAGAGAGCTTTATCTGAAGACCAAGGAAGTTCCTTTTTCCCTGATTAATGAAAGTTCCCTTTTTCAAGTAATGAAAGTTGCATACATAACATACTTTCCCTGATTAATGAAAGTTCCTTTTTTCATTTTTCTTTATCTGAAGACCAAGGAAATATGTTAGTTCACGCATCATGCTCATCTTATACTCGTCTTTCATTCTATCAGCGAAACGAGTACAAAGATCAGGGTTAGTAGAGCCAAATATAATGTCATCAACATATATCTGAACAAGAATGATATGACCTTTTACTTTCCTGAAAAATAGAGTTTTGTCGATTTTACCTCGCTCAAATTGTTTAATATGGAGATAAGTAGAAAGAGTGTCATACCATGCACGTGGAGCTTGCTTTAAGCCATAAAGTGCCTTATCCAGTTTATAAACATAACCTGGACGCTTAGGATCTGAGAATCCTGGAGGTTGTTCCACATAGACTTCTTCATTCAGCTTTCCATTTAGAAACGCTGACTTAACATCCATCTGATATACTTTGAAGTCTTTGTGTACAGCGTATGCTAAGAATAGACGACTAGATTCTAGTCTTGCTACTGGAGCAAATGTTTCATCATAATCTATGCCTTCCTCTTGTCTGTATCCCTGAGCAACAAGTCGAGCCTTGTTGCGGGTAACAGTTCCATGTTCGTCCAACTTGTTTCGATAGACCCATTTAGTGCCTATCACTGTTTTGTCAGTTGGTCTTCGAACAAGTTTCCAAACTTTGTTTCTTTCGAATTCAGTCAGCTCTTCTTGCATGGCGCTGACCCAGTTTGGATCTTTGAGGGCATCATCTACTTTCTTTGGTTCAGTCAGAGAAATAAAGTTAACAAATAAACATATATTACCTGCACTTCGTCGAGTCTGAACACCAGCGTTTGGATCACCAAGAATTTGATCAATTGGGTGATTTACAGTCCATCGCTGAGCCGGGGCGTGAGACGCTGACTCAATCTGAACTGGAGGAGCTGAAGATGAAGCTTCAGCGACGTCTGGAGTATCAGCCAAGAGAGGAATGGATGCAGTTGTCATTATATTCACTGATTGCTGAGAGGTAGATGGAATGTCCGAGACATTGGGTTCAGAAGCAGGTATAGTGTTTATAGGACAGCTGAGACCCATGATGTTTCAGCTTCACTATTCTGCATATTTGGAATCATAGTAGGACCATCATCTTCAACTGTATGAGCACGAGGAGTGGGAATATCTTCTGAATCACCAAGATGAGAAAACATCCATTGATTCAGTTCTTCGGTATCAGCGGACGGTTTAGAGTTCGCTGAACGAGATTCGTCAAACGTGACGTGAATTGTTTCTACAACAGTTTGTCTTCTTCGATTGAAGACTCTGAAGGCTTTGGAGACTGAGGAGTATCCAAGAAAGATTCCATCATCAGCCTTAGGATCAAACTTTCCAAGGGCATCTCTGTTATTCAGTATGAAACACTGACATCCAAAGATGTGAAGAAAGCTGATTGAAGGTTTTCTCCCATGAAAAAAGTTCATAGGCTATTTTATTGAATCTTTTGACTATCAGCGACCTGTTTTGCGTAAAACAAGCGGTGTTGACAGCTTCTGCCCAAAACTGAGTAGGCAGGTGAGAATCGCTGAGCATTGAACGTGCAACTTCAATAAATGTTCTATTTCTTCTTTCAGCGACTCCATTTTGTTGCGGTGTTCTCACTGAAGAAAAGTTGTGAGAAATACCCTTACTCTCAAAGAAGGAATCAAGAGAACTGTTTTTAAATTCAGTCCCATGATCACTCCTTATTGAGCGAACGGTCAAATGGTTCAGGGTTTCCATCTTCCGAACAAAGGTGATAAGTTCTTCAGGGGTGTCACTCTTGGAACGGAGAAACATAACCCATGTATAACGAGATAATTCATCAACTATGACCAGTGTATATTTCTTTCTAGCGATGGATTGTTTGTTAACAGGGCCAAACAAATCCATACGGAGTAGTTGTAGAGGAGATGACACTGAGGAGACTTGCTTTGACTTAAAGCTTGCTTTGGTCTGCTTCCCTTTCTCACACGCTGAACATAAAGACTCTTTGGCGTATGAGTGTTGAGGTAGACCAGTGACTAACTCTTTTGAAGAAAGAGTGTTCAGTGTCTTGAAATTCAGATGAGAGAGCCTCTTATGCCATAGCCAGTTGACATCACATGAGGCTTTTGAGAAGAAACATGAGTTCTCAGTGGTGGTTGAGTCCATGTTTATTACATAAACATTTTCCAAACGATAACCGCTGAGAGCTATCTTCTCCTTTTTGTCAGTGACAAAGCAGGATTCCTTGGTAAAGATTACCTTGTTATCCTTGTCGCAAAGCTGACTAATGCTTAAAAGATTATGCTTCGGCCCTTCAACATATGCGACTCTTCTGAAGGTGGTTGTACCATTAGAGAGTACACCAAACCCTCAGGTATGTCCTTTTCCATTTCCACCAAAAGTCACAGAGGGACCCTTCTCTACCTTGTATTCAGCGAGCATGCTTTTCTTTCCAGTCATGTGTCTAGAGCATCTGCTATCGAGATACCAGATACCCTTATGAACCTGCATCACAAAGAAGATTAGTTTTTCTTGGGTACCTACTTAACCATGTGCACACGTTTGTCAGTAGAAGTAGTTGGAATGGAAGGTTCAGCAATCTTCGCAGCATTTGAAGATTCAGCTTTGTCGGTCTTCACTTTGGTTAATTTCTTAACCTCAGTGGTCTTCTTTGCCTTGGGGGCAATCTTCACCTTAGCTATCTTTTCAGCTTTGGTGGTTGTGGGGCACTTACTAGCAATATGATCAGTAAGTCCACAGTGATAACATTTCCTATAACTAAAAGTAGTTCTAGGACTATTTGAATGCTGAGCTTTTGATTTAGAATTAGAAGGACCAGCACCAAATAAGCTGTTGGCTTTTGAAATGGTAGGAACGTTTAGTTCTTCAGATTTCTTACCAAGGACATCCACTCTGAGTCTAGGAGTAGATCGCTGAATAGACCCACGCTGAGTAGATCCAGAGATCTGATTCCTTGATCCAGAGGAATAAATCACTAAAGCTTTAGAAGCATTCAGCTTTGGTACTAAAGTACCCTTCTGAGGATTTTGGTTATAAGCAATTCCTTTACCCTTATCTTTAAAGACAGAGGTAGGTTTTGGATAAACCATTTTCTCTTTATTTTTTGAAGAGGTAGAAATTTCCTCAGGGATAGATGGTCTGGACGAGGAACACTGAGAGGATGAAGTGTCAGCGACTGAGGATACGAAAGTTCCAAATAAGAGCATGGAACGATCAGTGTTTGGTTCTTGAGTTTCATATTTGTAACCAAGACCACGTTTATCACTCAGGGGTATCTGAGACTTAATTATCTCAGTGATCTTTGTTGAAGAATTACACCATCCTTCAACAGTAGCTTTTTCAGCTTTCAATGCAGCGATAGCTTCTGCTCGTTCGATTTTGACTAGCTGATTTAAATGCACTTGATCTTTAAAATCTTCTTCAATTTTAGAAAGCTTTTCTATTTGAAGGTGACAGTTTTTAAGCTGTTCAGCGAGGTCAAGGTTTTGGTTTTCAACTATAGTTTTGCCATTCATGGCTTCATATAAACTTCTAGTCAAGAGATCGATTTTACGGAGACTATCAGCTTCATCAATATTTGCAATATTTGCAATATTTGTAAAGAAGGAAGGTGATACCTGAATTGCAGAGGTTGAAGTGGAGGGAATGTCTGAACTTTCTTCCTCATCTTCAATCTTTTCCATAAGACAGTGTAGGAACCCAGATACATCAAGTAACAATAATAGTAGCAATATATTGAATGATTGAGAGGAGTTTACAAGATAGGATTGATGAACATGAACACTCTCTCTTTTGAAGCTTTCTCTCTATCAGTAAACGTATGAAATGTAAAAGAGAGGCTTAACCTAATAAACTCTAAGTCAATACTTTATAACCAAAAACAACAATTAGTTATTTACAATATTAGCCCTTGACACTCAACAAATACAAATAAGCCCTTACACTACTTTAAAGTATTTCTTTATAAAACATTCATATAAATTGGGGGCTAAATAAAGCTAACAATCTCCCCCTAATGTTTTATAAAGAAAGCATCATCTAGTAGTCTCCCCCTTGCTTTCTTTAGAGGCGTTGGTGTGTCAATCTTCAAGTCTTGCAAGAGTCTTCTTTTGCTGATCTTCCACGATGTTAGTTGCTTCAATTTCTTCTTTAACTCCCCCTTGATCGTTGCATACTCCCCCTTGAATGTTGCTTTGCTTTTCAGATCCCAGTTATCTCCCATAGATTAAACTCAAACAATCTGAGAACGATTTAAAGTGCGGAAGCTTGTATAACCAGTTTGAGTAATAGTCGTTGGTAGATAAACTGATAAGATGGTTGAGTATCAAGCATATTCGGCTCATGAGAATCTGCATTAAAGAATAAGTAACCAGGGGTAATCATCTAACATAGAAGCACAATAGCAACTATTATCACAACAATTAAAAAAATTGTGTGGCCTATGCTCAGAGTTGGCAATGATGAAGCTCTGACAGGACTTCCAGTTATCATTGAAGTAAATTAAAAAATAAACTTCTCAAACTGTTCTTGGCAATATCACATAGATAAGCATGTGGAATCACAAAGATTCGTGATATTGTGTGGAAGAAAATAGAATATTATCTATTAAGCTCAAAAGTGTGTAAACTGTTTGGACATAACAGGTTTCCACAGACTCAATGTGCATGAGTGAAATGTGAAGGTGGGGCAACTTTCCTTCTTTTCAATATCCAACCTTCCAAAGAAAGATCAGATAGCATATGTGCTGCTTCCCCGTGGAAAAGTGAAACAGTTCCTTGTGGAGAAGGAAGTGAGTAGCTGGTGGGGTTAAGACAAGAGTTGGCATGGGCTCACTGCCTGTTTCAATGACAATCACCAAAATTTGTGATAAATCAGAAATATGGTTTGCCCGGCTCAGAAAAAGATAGTGCAGAGTTGTATAATTCTTTTGACTCTGTTCTCACACCCTCTTTCTTTTTATCATGTAGCTCACATCTAACCAAACTCTCTTTTTAAATTTTACCTCTTAAGCACAATGAGAAAAACTCATATAGTTATCTCCCCCACTCTTTGATGTAGACCCTTCACCTCTCAAACACTCAAGGTTTACTTCTTGGGTAGGAAACACAGGTTTAAGTGATCCATAGAAGTTCTATAAAGCTCACACATTGATCCCGTGAAATTGTTGTCCTAATTATTGCATTGTTCCACACACTTGACCATTTGATGTCTCAGAAAACCATTTAAAATCCAACTTCTATATTTGAAAAAGCATTTTGGCATCTAGAAGTGGTTTGACCATTTGAAAGAGTTTTTTTTTTCATTTTAAAGATGGCCTTTCTCTAAACATGATAAGTTTTAAAGGTTTAGAAATTTTACCTTTTCATGGACATGGTCAAACTAGCTTTCTCCCCCTCAAATTGAGCAACAAATCTCATTTAGGCTCAATTTAAAATCAGATATCCTATAAAAATCAAAAGGTGTTGGTAATCATCTTTGATGATTCCACATTTGTTAGGAATATCCACATGCACAGTTAATTCAAATTAAAAGTAAACATGGTGCTAGGGGTTAGAGATTTAGAAATACCAGTCAGAGTCGGATCTGTTGAGGTGCTGGTCCTACACTGATGTGTGTAGAAACAACATTCAGTTGAAGTCCTGGTTCAATACTGATGTGTATAGAAGCAACCTCAATCTGATCTGATTATGGCAATGGAGATAGTGAAGTGTTGCTTTCGATCCAGCAAGTATCCGCTAACTTTGACAGTGAATTAGGCATATCATAACACTGAATTTGAGAAAACTCAGAACATCAAAGTCGTGCGTCTGTGAATTATCTTTCCAATGCAACTAGAATCGAGTAATTTGGAGCACCGAGTCAAAAGTTATGCGCATGTTTCTGAAGCAGCGCAAAGCTGACAGTAAGTAAACAAAAATCGGGCTCTGAGGTTCGGTCGCAGAGGTTCAGTCCACAGAGGCTCTGTCGGGTTTTACAGAGGCTCTGTGGTGAACAGTACCACAGAGGTTGGTCAGCAGAGGTCACGTGCGGCAGAGGTTTGGTCGCGTGCGGCAGAGGTTTGGTCGCGGTGTCCCACAGAGGCTGCTTCTGTGATGTGTTTTTGCTTCTGTGTACAACTGCCTCTATAGAGCCTTATGGAGGCTCTGCACCAACTCTAAATAGCTTCTGAATACTATGAGCCACCTCTGTGGTTAGCCTCTGTGATCTGCCTTACAGAGGTTCTGCACAACCGCAAAGCTTCTGTAGTTGACCTCTGCACATCATAAACCACGAGATAGGCTCTGCATTGACCTCTGTGAATGATGTTTTGTATAGTTCAACTTCAGAGGCCTCTTCTGCACTTGACAAGTCTGGACAGCAGCTACACTTGACACGATCATTGTTCTTAAAGACACTCTGAAGCAGCAGTTGCTTAATCTTCTGTATCAGCAGTGGCTTAACGAGCAGCTTAATGGCTGCATCTGAATCTTCATTAAACTGGACAACAACTTTTTCTGCTTCTTAATTTGGACTGTAATGAACAAGGTTTCTGGATATTGGCTTAATGGACACTCACAGAGGTTCTGTGATCTGCTTCTATGCATAATGAATCAATCTTTCGAACTTTTCATCCATCTCTACACATATCGAAGCACAATATCTTCTGAGGTCTCTGCTGCTTGGTTTCTATATTGCTGGTTGTTTCGATATGCAGGCCTGCACAGAATCTCTCTGCCAAGTTTTAAGTTGCATAGAACTGATGTCGAATTACCAAAAACCACTACAGTACACACTGCTCAGCCATGGCGTTGAATAAAAGAGGACTTAACCAACAAGCCACAAGATATTTGACATCAAGAAGCTTCTGTACAGCTTCTGCAGAGAGCATCTTCTGAACTTTTGCACATAAGGATTTAAGTATGATTGTGCATGTCTTACAGAGGCTCTGTGCAAAAACTTAAGAGGGCCTCTGTGATATGCTTCTGAACCTGCCCGTGCACAGAGGCTCTGAGCACAACTTCTGTTCATATTTCACATCGGACTAAGCTACTACACAACTGCACTTTTTAAACTCTGAATGCTACTAAACGAGATCAGCCTTGTAAATAGCAGTCTCTGTGGTGCACATAACTTCTGTGTAGGATCTGGATAGCTTCTGTCCATTTGACCGTTTGTAACTTCTCGATAAGCTCTGCATAACACTTCTGTTAAAGAGAATCAAGCTCTTTGGAGCATTTTTTTTAATAGCACATAACCAGTTGTCACTCTTAAGCTCTGTGCATGCCTAAAAAAAATTAAACCATCCTCTGCGTAGCCTCTGATGGAACTTGGATGACCTCTGATCATTGGTCGGAAGTTTCTCTGGACACAGCAGCAGCAAATTTTAGCTTCTGAATCGTTTGCACATCTTTTTCACATCATGGACAGCCGTTTAATCTGCTGCTTAACCTGGACAGCAGCAAAGTCTGATTCTCTACTCCCTTAACAGCTTCTGTGAAGCTTCTAGTTCAAGTTCTGTGAGTGTGCAGCTTCTCTAAAACAACAGCATCACCTAACAGCAGCAATAGTGCTTAACAGCAGCAGCAGGTGTGCTTAATAGCAGCAGCAGCGATTAACAGCAGCAACAGCGATTAACAGCAGCAACAGCTGTGCTTAACAGAAGCAGCAACTTAATCCGAGCTTAATCAACAACGATTTAAGTTCAGCACTCTTGATCTTAATCTGCTGCACTTTTGAGACTTCTGAACCAGGCTTAAAAAGAAACACTTTGCTGCAATTTTTTTCAAAATTATGCTCATCTGGACTGTGAAAACCAGATTCTATTAGGTAATCATCAAATCATCCATTGATCTTGAACATAATAGAGATTTACATAGGAATTATGCACTTTCTCTCTCTAGAATGCTCTCACTTCTCTCTCTAGAATATTACAATTAAGATCTCTCACTAATCACTTCCTTGAGACTTGCTTAACATCTAAGCTAACTAATCCTATTTATACCTAGGATTACAAAGCATTAAATCTAATTACATTGACTTTCTAATTAAAGCTACTTTGACTTTGACTATCTTTGACTTTTACATTGTTTGACCATTACAAGACTTTAACAATAAATCTTGAATACAATAATGCTCTAACAATCTCCCCCTTTGGATTCAAGATTTAAAAAATATGACAGTAGTCTTCAGCTCTTGATCTTCAAAACTTTAACTTTGATCACTTTAAACTTTGAAGCTAAGATAATATTCAAACATCTTTATCTTCATTAGTTCACGGCGAACTATATGCTTTGACATTCTTTAAGAACTCAGCTTTGAAGAAACTTCAGTCAAACATGAAAAGTCTTTGTCTTTCTCTTTGAAAAATCAATCTTCTTCAATAAAATCTTCAACAGATTATCTTCAAGTCATGAACATGAAATTCCGATCTTTGTATAAAACCATCAATTTGGAACAAGATGAATCAGAAACAATTAGAGTTTGGATCAGAAAGATGTGAAACCATCCACATTGTTGAACTTTTAGGTGTAAGCGCATTCCGAGAACCACTCAGAACTAAGATAATCAAATTCGGTGACATTTGGACTTCACATGATCCTTCTTCCCCTGATCTTCAGTCTTTGTTCACGAATCTTTGACTTGAAATATATTTGACTTGAAAGATCTTTGACATGAAATTGAATTAAACATTTCTCCCCCTTTTTCGATGAAACTGAGCATCATTATCATCGAAAACCTTTTTCAATTTCAGTCGTGTCTTTGAGTATTGCTAACAATCTCCTCCTTACAGAATAACCTTGCTCCCCCTCAAAATAAGAATTCTGGAGCAATTTATTTTCTCCCCCTGAAAGTATGCTTATATTTCAATAACGCACAATATACAAATTTTAAAAAGTTTACACAAGGAAAATAAAATTCATTGAACTTCATTTTATAACTACTAACATTTGATCATTTGAATGCTTTACAAAAGAAATTCAACTTAATGAAATTTAACAATATTTCAATCAAATGAAATCAAATGCATGTGTTTGGATTCAAAAAACAAGACATCATTGCATATCAAGTTACAAACGTTCAGTTTCAACCCCTTTATTAAATCTATTTGGTGTGCTAGCATGCGAAATATGATTAGCATCAAGCGTATGCAATTCTTAAACATATAAGAATACTTTGCTCTACTCACACTATGTGTCCAAAATCAGAATTTCATAAATTTACGGGTTTATCGCGACTTTGTATTTTCCCATGTTTCAAGAGATGTGTGCTCATTGGCATCTTTTGATTTTGTGCACATTGACATCTTTTGATTTTGTGCTCATTGGCATCTTTTGATTCTGTGCTCATTGGCATCCTTTGATTTTGTGCTCATTGGCATCTTTTGATCAAAAAGTTTAGTAAGAATAAGATACACCGTTAAACATGACTTTCTATCTGGTTCTATAGCAGGATTTGGGTTAGCAGATCCCAGACCAGTTGGCCTTAGGTGCTAGGTGACGAGCACCCCATAGAACTTAATTTCCCAAACCAGAAAGGCAACATCGATATATCTTAAACCCATTTGTACCAGTAGAACATGGCTTTCTATCTGGTTCTATTGCAGGATTTGGGTCAGCCGATCCCAGACCAGTTGATCTTAGGGACTAGGTGTCGAGCACCCCTTAGGACTTACTCTCCCAAACCAGAAAGGCCACAGGCACAAACTTTCAAACTAAATGATAGTGCAACAATTTTATCTCAATCACTTGGTTCTAAAATATAGTGCTTCTCCCATATTTTCATTTCCATCCATCATTCTGACATATAGGCTTTTTGAGCATTATATTCTATATAAGTCCGAATTCACATAACTTTGAGCATTCAACATAATTTCATTCATGTTTTGCTGACCTTTCGATTAATTTCAGAAGTGAAAGTTGAAACAAATATAACTCGGATAAAACAAAAATACTTGTAAAATCATCTTTTAGCACACACTTAATTCATTGAATGAAAATTGAAAATTTTATCTCATTGAATTAAATTTGTAAAGATTCAAGTTTTCAAAGTGGTAGAAGCAAAATATAATCCAATGTTACCTTTTACCACGTTCCTTGAAACAGAAAGATGTAACAGTTAAAGATATCACCTGAGAAGTGTGAGTTCTAAACTGATTTGTTTAGAAGTCTTAGTCTTTGAAGTACGGGTCCTGAACTGATTTGTCCAGAAGCCATAGTCGTTGAAGCACGGGTTTTGAACTGATATGTTCAAAAGC
Source organism: Saussurea involucrata (assembly GCA_033807775.1). NCBI lineage: Eukaryota > Viridiplantae > Streptophyta > Magnoliopsida > Asterales > Asteraceae > Saussurea > Saussurea involucrata. Next base: position 45,298,965 of record CM066314.1, on the reverse strand, counting down.
CAAAAACATTGAAGCACGGGTCCTCTTTACTCCCCCTTAATGGTACAAGTAATCTTCTTCCGAGAGTTCAACACTTTGCTTCTAAATCTGCAAAAACAGATTAAGTAGATTTTGGTACCCAACGTGTCTTGGGTCCTGGCTTGTTAATCGGAGCTCTATAGGAAGGAAAATGATAAGTACCATACCAATATTGAACACTCTCATTTTTAATAAAATCATTAGTACCACAATAAGAACAACAAAAATTCTTTTGTGCTAACCTGATTAAATGATTTGCGGAATAGAATGAATCAGGATTAGCAAAAGATTTAACTTTCAGATTAGTGTTCTTGTTGGGAACAGAGGATTTTGGCTCACCTTTTTCAGTAGACGTACCTTTTACTCTCCATTGCATGTTGACTTTCTTATATGAAGGAAGATCAGCATATTGATACTTGGAAGAATTATCCACCGAGTGATCATAGAATAGATTAGAAGGACGAATCAGACATTCTGAATAGCATTTGGATTTGTTAAATGACTTCACTTTATAAGATAAGTCATTACGTTCCTTGGTCACTAAATCAAGCTTCTTCTGAATATTAGACTTGACCCTCTTCTCTTTCATGATGTCAGTCGATAATGCAGCCAAATTCATTGTCAATTTATGAATTTCCTGCCGAAATATCTTCCTTTCTTTAGAAAATTCGTCTTTAACGCACCTAGCCTGAAAGTCAGCTTTCTTCATCTTTTCTAGCTCTTGACTTTCTTTATCTAGCTCTTGTCTTTCCTTTTCTAAGTCCTTTTGAAGATCAGAAATTTTCTTTGACAGTTTCGCATTCTTCTCTTCAAAGCTTTTCCTTTCTTTTTCATACTCGACCCTTTCCTTCTCCAACTTCTCCTTTTCAAGAAATAAAACTTTCTCAAAGTCAGAAACTTGTTTTGAAAGTTTTATGCATTTCAGTTCAAGTACTTTCTTTTCTTCAAAAACTTTCTTTTCTTCAAAAGAAAAAATTAGACAGTTTTCTCTTTAGATCGTCATTTTCACTGTCCAAACGCTTTTCTTTATCTTGAACTTCTTTTAATTGAGCATGTATCTTTAAGGTCCACTTCACTCTCCTTTCTTCTCTTCTCTTCAAATCGACATTTTCTTTTTGAAGAGTTGTTACTTTCTCTTGAAGATTCTCGATTTGATCGTGCAGACTTGAGTTGTCTTTCTTTGTTTCAAGATCTGCAATATAAACGTCAAGATCAGTAACTCTTTTAATAAGTTTATCATTTGAAGAAGAAATGTCTAAAATTTGTCTCTTCAGATTAGCATTTTCTTCCTCCAATGCTTTTATACTTCCTTCAAGCTTCTTTATGTCATCTTGATGAGTTGAAGGATTTGAAGTATTAATTTTAACAAAATTTTGCTTCAAACCTTCACCATTGGATTTAACAATAGTTTGCTTCAAACTTTCATTATTAGATTTAACAAAAGTTTGTGGTGTTGAAGGTTTTTCTGTTATAAGAACTTGTTGCAAAATTTTATTATTTGGTTTAACAAAAACTTGTGGTTTTGGAGGTATTTCTGGTATAATAAATTGTTGCAAAATTGTTTGTTGCAAACTTTCATTTGATGATTTAACCAGAACTTTTGCAATTGGGGGTATCTCCTTTTTAATAGTTTGCTTCAATCTTAAAACCCCATCTTCTGTATAAGTAGACATCTTGAAGAAAACCTGAAAAGAAACACAAAAAAAATTAGATGAAAAATATTAACAAAAATATACCTAATAGAGTGATCGTCAAAAGAAACTTCGCTTAGAAGTTGGAATTATGTGCACACTCGTAAAAAAAATCAGAAAAACATAAAAACACAATTAAAGTCAGAAAGATTTTCAAAAATAAAATTTGAAAAAACAAATTATAAATTTGTCTTCCAAAAATTAATTCTGAAAAATATGCGCGGAAATATTGGACTTTAATCGTCAAACCTGCAAAATAAGAGAAAAATATGTCAGTAACGAATAAAAGCAGGTAAAATAACAAAACTTCGACACAAAAATGGCTAAAAATGTCAAAAATACAAATTATAGGGACTAAAAGTGTAAAATACTAAGACTCAACAAAAATGAGAACTAAAAATAACAAAAACTGAAAAATAATACTCAAAGAACTAAGAATGTAAAATTCTAAAAATTTAAAAACTACAGGGACCGAAAATGACAGATTTTAAAAAACAATACTATAGGGACTAAAACTGACCAACCCTGAAATTCTAAGTTCAGGGACCAAAAGGGTAAAAATCTAAACTCTAACTGGACTTAACGGACTTAACGAGATTAGGACCCAAAATTGAAAAAAAATTAACTAAACTACAGGGAACAAATGTGACAAAAGCTGAAACTTCTAATACTATTCATCATCTTCAAAAACAAAAAAAAACCCACGATTGTCTGTTGATTTCTTTTTCGATTTTCTTTCTCAATTCTCGACCAAAACGTGTGAAATTTGTCGCGTTGTGTTCCTTTTTTAACGACAAATTGAAAGATACCAATCACTCTCGATCATGCAACAAAAACCGACGAAGTGTCCGGCAACCCCGTTTTTCCGGCGAAGTGATTTTAGACGATGATATCTTCTCCGTTTCTCAACCAAAACGAGTAAGATTTGTTGCGTTGCAATCCTTGTTTAAGGAGAAATCGAATTATACAAATCTTTATCGATCATGCAACAAAAATCGAATTTCCGGCGAGTCTCCGGCGATCCCGTTTTTCCGGCGAAGCTCCGGCGAAGATTTCAGACGACAATATTTTCTTCGTCTCTCAACCAAATTCGATAATTTTTGTTGCAATGCTATCCTAAAACAAATATCAATCGAATCCAAGCAGCAAAACTCGATCAAACACTGATTTGTGAAGACCCACTAGAATTTCCGGCTAGATGGTATCGTATTTGATTTCAAGAAGGGTCCGAATTCTAGTTTCAAGAAGGGTCCGAATTGATGAATTCGTATGCTTGGTTCCTGTTTCGAATTGATGAATTCGGATGTTTGGTTCCTGTTCCGAATTGATGAATTCGGATGTTTGGTTCCTGTTTGATTCAAATTCTTAGAAATCTAAGCATGCATACACCTAGCTTAAACACACACACGCAGCACATATTTACTATGTGTGATCCGAATTCACATACACACAGCTGAATCACACACACACTCAGCACACATTTATGTGATCCGAATTCATTTGAAGAAATATGCTGATGAGTTTTGTTATATGCAAAAAAAATTTGACTTCAAAAGTCAATTTTGATGAATTCTTCTCTTTCTTCTTCCTTTTTTCTGTTGTATAACCTGCACATTCAAAAACTTACAAACAAATATTAAATCTTGAATTATGGATCAAAACAAGTTGCAAACAATTTTTCATAACATCTCAATAGCAAAATCAGATCAAAATCTCAGATCTAAATCATTTTTCACCAAGAACATCAAGAACATCTTTAATCCAAAAAATTTCAAAATTGAATTTTAGAGTTTAAAACTTGAAATTTATGATTGAAACATGTCTAAAAACACATTTTGGAAATGATTTTGCACAAAAATGGATCAAATTACCAACAAATTGCAAAATCAAACTCCAAATTTTTTCACAACCCACTTTTTCTCAAGAACACAAAATTTTCAAAAATCTTCAAATTGATCAAATCTTGATTTGTTTTTATGAAATTGATTATGCAAAACAAATTTAAAATGATGGAGAAACACTTTGGAATCAAAATCAAATCAAAAAACGAACAAGAAATGCATAACCCATTTGTGTTCTTCAAGTTCTTCAAAAATGGAGATTTTCTTCAAAAATCTTCAAAAAATCTTCAAATCTTCAAGAAATTGGACGAATTTTGCACATAATTCGATCTCCCAAAGCTCTGATACCAATTGTAAAAACCAGATTCTATTAGGTAATCATCAAATCATCCATTGATCTTGAACATAATAGAGATTTACATAGGAATTATGCACTTTCTCTCTCTAGAATGCTCTCACTTCTCTCTCTAGAATATTACAATTAAGATCTCTCACTAATCACTTCCTTGAGACTTGCTTAACATCTAAGCTAACTAATCCTATTTATACCTAGGATTACAAAGCATTAAATCTAATTACATTGACTTTCTAATTAAAGCTACTTTGACTTTGACTATCTTTGACTTTTACATTGTTTGACCATTACAAGACTTTAACAATAAATCTTGAATACAATAATGCTCTAACATGGACTATTTGGATACAGCATAAGCAGACAAAAAAAAATCAGCAGCAGCAAACAGTTTCATAGCTGCTTATTCAGCTACTTAACATCAATCAGCTTATAGAGGCCTGCTTAGTTTGGATGGATTAAGAAGTGTGTACAATCAGCTCAAACAGCAGCAGCTAGATCAGCTTTCTTAGACTTTTGAACAGCAGCTGATAGGTTAAACTCATTAAGCTGTTAAGCTTTTAAGAAATCAGCACAACATGTTTCTGGTCTTAAAAGTCTGAAAGTTAATGATAGCACACAGATTAGCATATTTGAGCATTCTCCGATCTGTTTGAAAGCAAAACCTGATCAGATTCACATGAAAAAGCTAATTTAGAGTTTGAAGTAGAAAATGAGGTCTGATTAAGCACTTGACATCAGATTAAGCAAAGATGTGAGTTGTTTCTGTATTAAGCCTATTCTACACAGCAGCTGTACAAGCAATTAAAATCTGTACAGAGTCAGATTTTGATCAAATAGCTGTACACATTCTGATCTGAGTTTTGATTGATCCCAATCAGATCTTCTGATGTGTTCCTTTTTTTTTCACAACACATAGCAGCAGCTTAACCAATAGATTAAGCATGAACAGCAGCAGATTAAGTATCCATTTAAAATCAGATATAGCACACTTTTAAGATCAATAAGCATCAACTAGAGGCATCAAACATAGCAGTAGCATATATTGACAAAATAAACACAGAGAACTGTTATGTCTGCATAAAACTTCTTAATTACAGATACAAACTCTGAATCAGCAAAGCTTGATGTCTGCACAGCCTTGAAGTTTTGATGACTTAAGTCTGCACAAAATTTGACATGAATCTGTTAAGCTCTGAATTCACTTTTCTGATTTGAATGGAACAGCAGCTTGTCTGTTAAGCTCTGCACATTGGAACAGCAGCTTGTCTGTTAAGCTCTGCACATTGGAACAACAGCTTTTGAAAGAGCTTTCTTTCTGATTTGTTAAGTTGTTGTTCCTTCTCAGCTTAAGCTTAGATTAGACATGAAATCTCTTTCAAAACTTAGAATTTTGCAACGAAATTTTGCAACTTGGGTTTTGTGATTTTTTTTTTTTTTTTGAACTTTCAGAACTTCAAATCACCATAACTTGCTCAAAAATAAGAATTTTGCAATGAAATTTTACAGGGTTACTCGAAATGTGATTCTGAACACATTCTCTGGAAATATTTTCTACTAAAAACACCTACAAGTATGAGTTCGATCACACCACAGTAAACTGAACTTTTTCGAGAAAAATTTTCTCAAAAACAACAAATTGATTTTTAAACAATTTTAAACAATAAACCCCTGTCTTGATCTGAATCCAGATATGTGCAGAAATCCAATAAGCCATTTAGGACTGAGTTCTGTACTGTTGTGCACATAAATCAATTGCCTTTGAAGGATGAGTCTTAAACTGAGTGTTTAAGAGTCCAATTCAACTGAAGATTGAGTCCTAAACTGATGTTTTTAGGAGTCCGTGTACCTGCAAGACAGATCAAACAATTTTTGGTACCCATTTCCAATTGGGTCCTATTTTGTTAGAATTTGCATGAAATGCTTTGTTGATCTTGTCATACGCAACAAAAATGAATGGCTTTTGAACATTTTGAACAAGTTTAGAGCCTTTCACTATCCAAACCATTTTCACTCTTCTAAAAGCTTGATTAACTGAGTTGTCTAGCCTACGATCATGGAAAAAATAAGTTGTTTTAAGTGAACACTTGGAGTCTGCAAAGTCAAATTCCTTGAGCCTTTTAGCTAAATCATTCTTTTCTTTTAAATTTACCTCAAACATCTTTTGGAGATCAGATTTACATCTCTTTTCCAACATGATCTCAGTTGACAAATCAGAGAGTCTCTTTGTAAGTTTGGATATTTCGGTTTTAAAAATCCTTCTTTCTCTTTCAAAGTCATCTTTTTGACTTAATTCTTGAAATCTTTGAACCTTCAACTGTTCAGATTCTTTTCTTTCAAAATCAGACACTTTCCTCTCTTTTTCAAGAGTTTTATGTAATTCTGAGATTTTGCAAGAAAACTCCACATACTTTATTTCAAAAACAGATTTCTTCTTTTCAAAATTCTCTCTTTCACAGACCACAACCTTTTTAAAATCTGAAACCAGATTAGAAAATGTTAAACATTTAAGTTCAAGTCTATTTTTCTCTTTTTCAAAAAACTTTTCTGAACCAGACAGTTTTCTCTCCAGCTCAATATTTTCACGGGTTAAGAGTTTACCTGATTCTTCAAGCTTTGCAATCTTTTCTGAATCGATCAGAATGCTTTTGTTCCTTTCATCCAACTCTTTCACAAGATTAGGAATAATTTTGCGAAAGCTGGAACTAAGTTTAGAATAGTGTTTATAATCTGCATCACAACTAAATCTTAGTCTTGGCATACTTACTTCAGCAATTCTAATCTTATCCATCTTGTCTTTTTCAAGAACAAGCTTGGTTTTTTCAAGAATAAGTTTTTCTTTCTCCTGAGTCAAAAGTCCACATTCTCTTATATAGAAATTGAGATCAAGAATATTAGAACGACCTGATGTGGAGCATTTAGAGTCTGCCATTTAAATGAAAACAGGGAATAAAAAGATAAGCACTCTTTTAAAAATGTTACTTGAGAGATCGTGAGACAATTTTAATGGTGATTCAAAGGTTTAAAACACAGATATAATGTTGATATCACAAAGGTTCAAATTTACAGTTCAAACACAGATTAATTTCTGACTTTTTAAACACAGTTAGGTCAAACTCAGCAGTTTAGGTTAACTTATTTGAACATAAGAATTCAAGAGTTAAACTCAAAAGTTCGAACCTGTGATGAATCAGCCTAGAAATCTACTGTTCGCGCTTACCAGGGTTGTTGTAGACAGATTCTGGGATGAAGTAGCAAAAATCGAATTGAGCTTCCTCTTACTTCTGCGTTTATTGAACTGATCAGGGGCTGAATTCGAAGAGGTTGTGTCTGGACTTTGAATCAATAATTGTCTTTGCTCTGATACCAATTGTAGGAACCCAGATACATCAAGTAACAATAATAGTAGCAATATATTGAATGATTGAGAGGAGTTTACAAGATAGGATTGATGAACATGAACACTCTCTCTTTTGAAGCTTTCTCTCTATCAGTAAACGTATGAAATGTAAAAGAGAGGCTTAACCTAATAAACTCTAAGTCAAGACTTTATAACCAAAAACAACAATTGGTTATTTACAATATTAGCCCTTGACACTCAACAAATACAAATAAGCCCTTACACTACTTTAAAGTATTTCTTTATAAAACATTCATATAAATTGGGGGCTAAATAAAGCTAACAGACAGAGATTGGCTTCATCGTCTTCAGAGTCAGATGATGATTCTTCTTCTTCAGAAGCAGCCCAATCGTAAACCATCAGGCCTTTGCCTTTCTTCTTGAAGCTTTTCAGCTTTGCATATTTTTCTTTCAGCTTAGCATATTTGTCATCTTTATTACTGGGAATAAAGGATTTCTTTGGAAACACTGAGTTTCTCGATACTTTCTTAGACCTGCACTCGTTAGCGAAATGTCCAGTCTTTTCGCAGTTAAAACAAGTAGCAGTAGCCTTATCAACAGGAGTTGATGATCTTGGCTTATCAGTAATAGAAAGAGGTTTGTTCTTCCTGAACATTTTCTTTTTGGCGAATCTCCTGAACCTTTTAGTTAGGAGAGCCAAAGATTCATCATTATCTGAAGAGTCAGAATCTGATGATCTTTCAGAGTTACTCTCTAACTCGGTGATAGTGACCGAGGGTCGCTGAGTAGAGGGTTCCTCTGAGATTAAAGCAACAGGGGTTCTTTTGGAATCTTTTACAAGATTCTTCTTAAGATGGCTTGATTGCTCATGATTCAGCATCGTGCCATATAAGGTAGCAAGGGTCATTGATCTAAGATCTTTTGACAGCTTGAGACACATAGAATAACTGTCCCAGCTTTCAGGTAAACATTCTAGAAACTTTGTCAGCACTTCAAAGTTAGAATATTCCTTACCAACAGTTTTCAGATCTATTATTAAACAATTAAAACGCTGGTGAACTTCAGAGAGAGTCTCATTTTTACCACAAATGAAACTTTCATACTGTCTTACCAGGTTGATCTTTCGAGAGTCCTGGACTTCAGCAGTACCTTCATACTGAACACATATTGTGTCCCACATGGCTTTTGAGGATTTCAGGTTCATGACGGAATGGTAGACTTCGTCAGGAAGAGCCATGGATAGTATGTATCTGGCTTTGGTGTCGATAGCCACTTTCTTCTTATCTTCGTCAGTCCACGTATGAACTTCTTTGGGTACTAGCCTTTCGGGAATAGCAGGTCTATTCTCAGCGGCTGGTACTGCGGCATCAATTCTTACAGGAATAAATGGGCCGTTTTCAAGATAGTAAGGCATAGTAGGGTCTACACCTTCTAGGAAGAGAGTCATCCTATTTTTCCATAGATTAAAATTATCTCTGGAGAATCTAGGGGGTTTTGCAAGAGAACCATTGTCGATATAATTTGTGTTTGTGTTGGTAGCCATTTTTAGAAATAGCAAGGAAGAGAAATCTTAGTATAGATTATATCTTGTTTATGAGATTAAACAAATCCGCTCTGATACAACTTGTTGGTCCCGAAAGGTTATACAAGTTTGTAGAAGGGGGGGTTGAATACAAACACACATATTTTACTTTTCTAAATTGTTTATTGATAAATCATTAACAATTTACAGCTTGTTGCGGAAACAAGATTAAGGATAAACCTAAATCTAAACAAGTTGGAACACTAAGTTTCTTGCACTAAGAAAGAGAAGGAAATTACTAATAATAACCTATCTCAATATAAGAAGGATGAACTTGTCCAGAGTTAGCAAGTTACTTCAAAATGAAGTGAGTTCTTCTTCTTATATACTGCATGCATTTAATGCATTGCAGTTTACACTTTACACGTGGCAGCAGCTGATTGGTTGCATGTCATTGACCTTTGTTGACAACCTTAGTAGCCGCATGTTGAACAGTGTAGTATCAGAGTGGTTGTACGAATTCAGACAATAAGGAGGTTCTTTTTCTGACATATCGTACGGAGACGTGCAAGGGTGGTTAAGACAAAAGTACTTTGTACGGAGGACTTCATGATCAGCTTTTCGTTGATTCAGCGATCTATCATTCTATATCAGCGAATGATAGAGTTCAGCGATAGCTGAAGTCTTGTAATTGATACTTCACGTTGAGTGGACAAATCTGAGTCTTCGCTGATCCGCATCAGTTCATTAGGAGACTTGTCGCTGGTTCTTGAGCTTGATCTTCGACTTCAGCGTAGAACCTATGTTGACGTGAAACTTGTCTTCAGGGATCATAAGTAAACAACTAACTTATCAGCGATCACCATAAGTACTGAACAGACTCAGAGTATTATGGTGAACAGTGTTCGCTGAATGTTTAATCTAAAGAGCGAGAGTTCCTATCAGCGGTACTGTAAGATCTTAGTACTTATCAGCGATAGTGAAACTCTGATACATATTGTTTACTTACAATTTTCACTAAGTATATAAGAGAGGGTCATTATCAAATCACTGAGGGTTTAGATCAACAACCTCTGTCGCCAGTCATGTGCCGCGAGCATCCGGAGTCAAGATACCAGATTGGCACATACTGCTTCTGCAAGACAATCAGAGATTTTTAGGTACCCATATCCAAATGGGTCCCTTTTTGTCAGAGGTCTTCAAGGTTGCCTTAGCATCCTTGGGTTTGGTTTTAACTTCTGTTAAAGAACCATTTTGTTTCTTCTTTCCCTTGAATTTAGCATTCTTTTTGGGCAAAGAGAGGAACCAGTGTGGGCTTGAGAAGTGTTGGTTCAATTTATACATGAGATCAAAACAATGACAATAATGAATGTGCGAAGAGATTTGCTTGAACTTTTCATTGAAAACATAAAATGGGGCACAGAGGCATTACATTCTATCCTAACATTTGACTTCCTATTACAAGAAGGCATATGTAGGCTAGATTGTTGTTTGGAAAATCCTCTGTTGGGAGTAGCCTTCTGTGGAACCCTTCTGTGGTGAACTTCTGCAGGTTTCACTATCACAGAAGAAAAAGATTTGTTATTTTTAGCCCACTTACCCTTCTGTTGCCATGTTAGTTTTCCTTTAATGGGCCTTAAGGGTTTTAAATTCTTTGAACTTGTTGGTTTTTGAGAAGACATTTCCTTTTGTTGTTTGAATTTCTCAAGCTCAAGAGAGGTTTTGGCTTGTATACATATGTCCAAAATGTCTGGACATATAGGAACACTTGTGATTTTCTCCTTGGGAGGAATAGTTCTGTTAAGATCTTCTGAATCACAAGGTACTATCTCTGACTCATTTGAGTCAGTCTCAGATTCGTCAGAGGATGAGTCGTCCTCATATACAGAGGTCGAGTCACTTTGATCTCTTTCGACAGAGACTAGACTTTCAGAGCATGTGCCATACTCGCTTTCTTCCTTTTCTATGGGACTATCTTCCAAGTTAAAAGAAATATCTATTAAGATTTCATCAGGGAGGTTTTGATCGACAGAGGATGTACAGAAGTTTTCATAAAACTTATTTTTCCCGATTTCCATCAACTCCTTTTCAGAGATATTTTTAAGTTTTTCTTCTGAAGAGGTTGGCTTGAACTCAGGTGCCTCTGCCGATAGTTTCTTTTCAGAGTTTATCATGCTGACAAAAGCAACCTGTGTTTGAGTCTCGGGGTCACCAAACTTGAAGATTCCTATCTGATCTTGAGTTTTCAAATATTTCTTAGGTTTGGATTCTCTTTTGACAGAGATTGAAGGCGATAGATCTGTGTTTTGATACCACACATTTATCATCTTCAGAGGTTTCCTCTCGTGAGGTTCCCCAGAGACTTTTCGCCTTTTACTTACAGAGAGTAGGTTTGGAAATCCAGGTTTTCTTGTACTTCCAATATGAAATAAAGAGGGCAGAGACTTGTCTCTTTTGGTTCCAGTGTATGGGATCTATATCACAGAAGCCAATTCCCCGTCTTCCTATTTGTGTATTGATTTTCTCGTACACCTTCTGTTCATCCTGATATTTCTTAATTAAAAGATCTCTTCTGAGTAGATCTTGACAGAGGACTTCTCTTTCCTTTTGAAAATAGTGTTTAAGAGCTAGGATATTCATTCTGTCGCTCTCAACGTCCATAAGTTCTTTAGATTTAGCTTTTAAGGCTGAGTTGAGTTCAGAAATCTTTTCTTTCAAAGGATTTAGGTGTTTGTTCCAATTTGTTTCAATTTCTTCCTTTTCTTGAAAATTTTTGGCCTTTTCTTGAGTGAGAAGTCTAGCTTCTCTCTCAAAGAAGGTGAGCTTCTTCTGAACACTTTCGCAGGTCTTTTTAAGTTCTGTGTATTCAATGGTCAATTTAAGCTAATCAGCTTCTGCTTGATTAGAGTAAGAGTCAGAAGTGGATACCTCACTATCAGAGTTTGATGAGCTGACCTCTGCCATTCCACAGAACAAGGCATTCTTGTCGCCCTGATCAGATGATTCGTCTGACATCCAGTTCTCCTGATTCACCATTAGCGACTTCTGAGCATAATATTCCTCTTTCTTTTTGTAGAAAGCATAATCCCTCTGAGGACGGTTTGGTTTGCTCCTACAGTCAGCAGCATAGTAGCCTGGTTTGCCACAATTGTAACATCCTTGGTTCTGGGGAGCGTTGCCAGCTTTGTCGCCTGACCTCTGTCGGTCACCACTTCTGTCATTCCTGTCATTCAACCTCTGTTGGTCGTTCGAACCTTCTCTTCCCTGGTTTCTTGACTCGTATTTCTCTCCTCTATCATCCCTTCTATCACGTTCATAACCTTTCTTCCTGTATCCTCCTATTCCAAACTCTTTCGTCAGCAGAGCTAAAGATTTAGCTATCGAGGCCATCATTGCCTCCTCCTCTTCCACCAATTCTTCCTCAGAACTATTACCCATCACCACTTTCTTCTTCTTTTCCTTCTTCTCTTCCATAGCTTTCTCTTTCTTAGGCTTCTCTTTTGCCTCTATAGTCTTGCCAATAAGTGCCAGAGGCCCAGCAGTTTGAGATTTTGCCTGGGCGATTTGGGGTTCTTAGACTGCCAAAGTTCCATAAAGATCTGATAAACTCCAGCTGTCTAAGTCCTGATTAGTTTGAAGGGACATAGACAGGTGGAGCCATTCTTTGTTGAGGCTTTTTAGGAACATGACATTGTTTTCTTCATAGGTTCTGTGGATCCCAAACTTTATGCACTTGTTTATAAGAGAGTTAAACCTGTCATAAGTTGCCTGCAGAGACTCTGTCGGCAAAGCTTTGAAAGAGTAAAATTCATTGATACATTGGGCTCTGTGATTTTTCTGAGTCTTAGCCCCTCCTTCCAATTGTTTCTCCAATTCCTTCCATAGATCGTATGCAGATTCACACGCATCTAGGGATTGGAAGAGGTCATTGGGGATAGCCATTATCAGAAGTCTCTTGGCCTTCTGTGCAAGTTCGTATTGCTCCCAATCGGGTGTAGACCATTTATCTTTTGTCTTAGGTTTCTCGTGCTCAAGAATTTCTGTAGTGTCGTCTGTCGTAGGTACACGTGGTACAGTGATCATAGGAACGAGGGGAGGATTGTAAACATATTTCAGAACTTCTTTATTAGAGCCCTTGAAGAAGTGAATCATTCATATCTTCCACTGAGGGTACTCATATCTGAGCAAAGTGGGTGGTTTTGTTAAGAAATCAGCAGAAAAATAGTTGTTGGTGTTCGTCATTTTAAATGGTTTTGGAAAATACCAGAAAATAGAGTATGAACTAAACTTTTTGATGATGGGTCAGATTTTTGAAAAGAGCTTATGAGTGTAAAGACCTTGAGCAATGCACTTAAATGGAGAGTTTAACCGAGAAAACAGGTTCAGTAAGTTTACCAAAGTCGAACTTGTCGAGAATGGCAGAAAAAACAGAGGTTGTTTTGATATAGATGAAGAACAGGTTAGAATGACTCCAAGTTTCTACCAAAAATCATTGTAAGAGAGGATCTCTTGATATAGAAAATCAAGGATGGCTCTGATACCAATTGTTGGTTCCTATAATGCTTAACAATGATATAAATACCTATTAGTTCAAACAGAATAGGGTGCGGAAGCATTTTAGCAAACTAGAGAGGTATTACATGGTAGATAAATACACAATATCAAATACGTGAAGTGGAAATAACACAAATAATTAACTCAATGATTCACTATATTTGATATAATTAGAACACCTAAGAACACCGAAGGTAATACAAGAATTTTGCTCTAATGGTATGTGTATCGTGCAAAGTTAATGGAAGAGCTCAACATGAGCCTTCTATTTATACTACTTCTATAGGGGACAAGGTGGAGACAAAAAGTACTAAGGTACAAAGACACTATCGTGGAACAGGGACAGGTACAACGTTACTGTAGTGTGTCGCACTCTACAAAGGCTATAACCCATCAGAGGTTGACACGTGGAGGCAGCAGGGCGAGCCTTGTACGAATGATCTTCAAGATCTTCGTACAACAGTAAACGTGGGAAGCACGATCGTCTTTGTTTTGATCTTCAGATAATCTGCTAAGTCTTCAGTCTTCATACCACAGAGGCTCTGTCAAGTATAGCAGATGCTCTGTGGCCTTGTCCTCTGAGAAGCGTCTTCTGTTGATTCTTCACTTTGGTCTTCTTGGTGAATCGGCAGAGGTTCTGTCGATGACTACATACTTAGCCTATTTTTCAATTACTTTTATAACTACAGAAGTTGGAGCTAACAAAATCTTCTGATTAAGTCCCTGAATTCTAACATGAGGTCTATGTGATTAATGTAACTCTTCAGTATGGCTTATGGACATTTTTCCCTTGGAAGAGTTAGAATAATGTTTCGGAGATACTGTAGTGATTGGCTTGAGTAGTTGTGGGTTTCTTCTGCTCTGATGGCTTTCTTGATGCCCTTCTGTCGGCATATGAATATTGTTGGATCGCCTAAAAGAGTTCCTGTTCTATGATGCGCAAGTCCCTCAAGGCTCTCATTTGGAGGAGCAATCGCCAGTTTCTCTAGCTCGAACTCTATGCCTAGCTGAAGGTCGATTTGCGTTCTGAGGTTGATGTGCTCTTGCATAGCGTACTGAACTTCAACCAACGCAGTTCTTGCGCCTTTGTATTTGTCGCTGTAATTGACGCAGTAGCCATGTAGAGTTTACAGGTCATAGGGGTTCAGAAGCACAAGGTCGTTGTCATTAAAGGATTGTATCTTCTTATCCTCTGTTTCCACTGTGTAGACATGATAGAGAATTCTGTCATAGGCAAACTTCCTTTGCTCTATCTTTAGAATTCTATCAAAGGAAAAAGACGAATTGATGGCCTTGTTGAGATAAGATTTGGTTCTGATAAACCTTTGCCTTTCATCTGTTAACCTGTTGGCTCTGATTGGGTTTAGGTATGGGTTTATGGGTACAAAGGTTATTAGGATGATATCTTTGTCAGCATAGAGATAGGAGAATACTTCTTCTAGTGCAAGTAGAGATTTGTGTTGGGTTTCAGGGTTCTGTTCTACAGCATTTTGTTCTGCTGCGTTCTGTTCAGGTAGGTTTTTGGGTTGGTTTGCAGCAATCATGTTTTCAGTTCTGTTCTCTGGCTCTTCTTCAGTTTGGGTTTCTTGGACTTGGTTTTGGTTTGGGTTTGATTGATCATCAGCAGAGGATGGTTCAGTCCTCTCTGGTTCAGTCCTTGGGGTCTGGGGAGGAGTATCCAGAATTATGGTTTCTGGTGGTTGAGAGGTTTCTGCTTGGGCTTTGACGGTTTTATCCTTGAATATGTAATCAAACTCTATTATCTCCCCCTTTTGTTGGTCAGAGGCCTCTCCCTCATCAACCTCTACATCATCTTCGTCAGAGAGTTCCACATAGGCCTTGGGAGAGTCTGGGCCAACAAACTTGCCCTTCTTCTTGGATGGTCCAGCCTCAGGGCTCTCTTCTGCAGGTCCTTTCTTTGATGCAGCACTCATAATGGCATCAATGAACATGATTATTGATTTCTTCAAAACCTCTTCCACTTCTGTTGTCGCTGCTCTGATCTCGTCAACTTGACTCTCAAAGTTTAACTTATGAGAGTCCAGAGAATTTTGGACGTGTCTCTCTGTTGCCCGTGCCTTCTGTACGAACTTGGAAGAAACAGTCATCATCCTGCTCAACACCATCTTTCTAGAAGTCCCCATATAGGCTCTGTCGATTGGTTGTCTGTCAGGGAAGGGTATGTCGGCTTCTGGTTTAGTTGCTTCTTTAATGGCAGTCTTGACAGAGGTGTTGATCATCTCTGTCAGAGTTCTGATGTTGGTCTATGACAGAATGATGGAAGGCATGGGCAGAGCTCTATTCATCGACTCAAATTGGTTGCCAGCTACCTTGGTCTTCAGATCAGAGATATCAGTTTTCAGCTTTGTAGTTTCGTCTGTCTGCTTTCTTTCCCATTCTTCAAACTTTTGGGAGGTCTTAGCAAGTTGATTTTTCACCTCCTTCAATTTCTCTTTCAGAGAAGCATTCTCCTTTTCAATCAGCTCCTCTTTTGCAGCATTGATAAGTTTATACTCATTCAAGGAGTCTCTGATGCTATCACAGAAGCTTGTGAGCTCTGCTCTAGTGATATTATCAGAAGGGGTAACATTGTCTCCAACTCATGGATTCAATTCTCCCTCGAGTCCAGAGGCGTCTCCTGTCAGAACTGTTTTGACATTGATTCTGGGAGGACTTCCACCTTGTCCTTGATGTTCCCTCTGATGAGAATCATCTCTGGGTGTTCTGGTGTCTTCAAATCTCTCATCCGCATAATCTGAGAGATTGAAGTAAACGTGGGAGTTCACATTGCGATCTAGGCAATCGAATCCGTGTGCGACTAGGCTTTCATATTGCCTCTGAGTTAGGCAATCTCTACGAGTAAAACGAAAGTTACCCAAGGACCTAAGTTGTTCCTCCTTAGAAAGATGAGCCACAGAGGCATCATCGTGTGTTTGGGTCCTATCGATATCCTGGGGCGATGGGATATCATTACCAAAAATAGGTTCCCCGGTTTCTTGCATACCAGAGGCATGAAGAGTTGCCTCTGGTGGATTAAGCTGGTTGGGGTTCGAGGTGTGCACCTCTGGTTCAATATCCATATGGTCTAGATCACCATGGATAGATGGAGTGCTTGCACTGGGAGTTGGGCTAGGGAAACGCACATGTGTGTTCACTCGAACATATTTTTCTAAGCTCACATTTCCCCTGACTCTTAGGGTTTCAGAAGACTCGGAGCTCTCACTCTCAGACTCCTCTTCCTCACTACTGCCAGGGGAGGACAAACTCTCTACTCCATCCTCTGCAGTTTTCCTGACTCCCTCTGCGACAGCCTCCAGAGGGGATGCTCTGTCATTATTAACTCCCTATTCCATATCATTTTCAGGGGAAGACCCCTCGGTGGGTACTCTTTCCTCTGGTCTGTTAACTGTTTCTTCTTCTTGAACCTGACTACTTGACTCTAATGATGGTTCAGATCCTAAGTACGCTGGGGATCCCACCTCAGGTTCTTGAGGTTGGGCAGCATGTCTATAGTTTTGGATTGAGATGTGACGATGGTCAAGAAGAGAAAGCATAGTCTGAGGGACTCTGTGAGTTAGGGGATACGTACCAAAGATAGTAGGCTTGAACTTTGACATTACCCAGACTGGAGTTGGATTTCCCTGTTGTGTTAATTGCAGGGTCTCAAAAGCTTCTCTTATGACCAGACTTATTAACCTTGGGAATCTGATTCCTTTCAGATTTCTGTGTTGCCCCACAAGTTCTCCTTTCGCCAGAGTATT
The DNA here is from genome assembly GCA_033807775.1 of Saussurea involucrata. NCBI lineage: Eukaryota > Viridiplantae > Streptophyta > Magnoliopsida > Asterales > Asteraceae > Saussurea > Saussurea involucrata. The sequence goes on along the minus strand of CM066314.1, from coordinate 45,281,865 downwards.
CGTCTTCAGGTTTACTGCATTTAGTAGTTCTTCATAGATGATGGAGGCATAGTCGAGATGCCTATTGAAATAGAGGCCATACATGATCTGTAAGATTTCTGTGCTAGCCTGGTCTTGGCTTCCACTCTTTGTAATACCCCGGGTAAGTCAGTTAGATAAATTCCCTATCAGTTAAAGTAATTAACCTTGAGATTTGATGTTTAGGGTAAGTTTGAGATAATTTATAAGTTCAAGGGTGTTTTTAGTACTTATCGAATAGTTTAAGCCAAAAGTATAAATTGTTGTATAGATACCTATTAGGTATCAGATAACCCTCATTTCCCAAATAGAGAAAGTGTTCGTGTGTGTGGAAGCGAAAGGAGCAGAAGAAGAAAGTTACGGTTGCTACATCAATCGATTGAGTTAGAATCGATTTTGAGGTAAACCCTTTTCATTATGTGTTTGTAATCGATAATAGAAGAGGTCTATCAGTTTAGAAACGTCGATTTCATTGTTTAGTGATAGTCTCAATCGAATCTGGAAAATTTGGAACCGACTGTGTTCTTGAGAGCCCCGGGGAAGTCCCGGTAGACTCCCGGTCATATCGACTCCCGGTAGTGTGGAGTCCCGGTATAGTCGACTCCCGGTAGTATGAACTCCCGGTATGGTTAACTTCCGGTAATACCAACTCCCGGTGTTATGGAGTCCCGGTACTGGAGAGTCCCGGTACTGGAGAGTCCCGGTACTGGAGAGTCCCGGTGCAGTGAGTCCCGGTAGTTTTGGTAGTGTCCGGTTATAGTTTCTGATTGTATTTTTGGATTAAGTTGCTCCGAAAACTTCCCCGCAAGGGCGTTGCCCCTTGACCCCATCCGCTATCCGGGTAGCGGAACCCCCGTGATAAGTCGCTGAAGGGAGAACAGTTGAGGAAAGGAACTTGTTAGGCTTTATGTAATTGGCTAGTAAAGCGATATATGTGTTTTAAATTGTTTCAGATACTGTGGAGTAGAAGTGAAAGATATAATCTTTTTGAAAGAAGCTTGCGTGCGTGTTTGATAAGCAAAACAGGTGAGTTTTACTTTAAAAGTGTTTTTAACTGGAATGCATATCCATATGGTTTAGGAATGTGATAATTGGTGATTACGTGTTTATATGTATGGTATATGTGAATTATAATATATTGAGGTATTATGTTTACATGAGTATTATAATGTGTTATAATACGTTGGCCGGGCTTAGGACCGGTGTGTTTGGCTATAGAATCTGTATAGCGTTGTTTGGCTGTAGATGTTGTACAGCGTTGTAAATTATTAGTTGGCTTGCAACCAACTAATATGGCCAGGAGGAATGAGAAAGGAAGGTACACGATGTGTGAAATCAAATTGATATATTTGATTGTGCTGAATGATTTATATGAATAGGGTTTATATAAATGATTTCAAACTAACAGGGATTTATCTCACTTAGACCATCGTGTCTAACCCTCATTTTCATTTTAAAAATATGTATTCCAGGTGGTGGATCGCGTAAGAGCAAGTAATTAGAGTAATCGATGGATGGCTTATGTGGAGGATTATGTGACGAAGATTTTGGCATGTTTAGCAGTTGTATTATAATGATTAAATGTTATGTATGTATTTAGTAAGAAGTTGTAGTAGAATGTCTTCTTTTGATTGTAATAGTTTAAGGGACCGTACTTGTAATATCATGTTTCGTTTGATTAATCAATGTTATGTTACATTATGTGATTTGTTGTGTATATGGGATTTGGGTCATTACACTCTTGCAGATCAGTGTGCGATTGAGTGTGGAGAACATAAAGTTCCATATTGGTGGCAGATGACTTATCTTGAACTCTCCGATTCTAGTTAACTTGGCATTGTAGCCCAAGAACTTGATGAACTCGATAAGAACAGGGGCTTTAGGAGGTTTTTCATATGCAGGAACTCCTAATTGCAGAGGTGTTTGCATTCCAAACACTCGTCTGATAGTTTTGGGACGAATGCGAACAATCCCCGCTCCTCCTTCGCTTCCAGCATCCACATTGCCTGTGATTCCTTTTCTTTCTAGGATAAACTGGCAGGTTGTCCACCATTATTGGACATAGAGTTGTGGGAGGTCATCGTCAAACTTGGTTATGGCTTGGAAAACTTTAGATTGTCGAAAGAACTCAACAAACACATGGTAAAGGGGTAGAAAGTTTGCAGGATTGGCATCGAAACGGTAGTTGTTGTCTACGAACTCATAAGGCTCGATAATGATTTGGTCTACAGGTACGATTCTGCTCGATTCAGCAGAGTTAGCTTGGTGCACCATTGTTGCAGGTTTGAGGTTTGAAGAGCACAGAAAGGGTTTTTGGCTTGAAAGAGAGAAATAGAAAGTTTGAATCTTCAAATGATGTAAAGAATGAAATGGATAAACTGTGTGGGTATTTATGCCCAGGGATTTCTCATTGGTGACTCATCAAAAGTACTCGAGTGTCAGTTTGTGGAACCTCGCCAATTTTAGGACGTGGGTACAGCTAGTTATTAGTTGGCCAATAGGGAAATTACACGTGTATATGGAAACTGACAACTTTTCTGATATGGAACCGTCACGGTTAGAGATTGGTGGGTGACATGTGGTTGAGGCTCAGAAATAACCCGCATTCCAAATGAGTTATCAGAATAGAGCATAAGGCATTGAAAGGAACAGAGCTCTGGTGGAGCCCTTGTTGTATGCTCTTTTGATGAGATTTTTCTAACATTTGACCAAGTATACCAAAGTTCACCAAATGTTTCACCTTTACCCTAAAATCGTTTTCAAATCCTATATCTGATGTGAGAATAGTCAGAGAACGAGTACAACAGAACTTTCTCAGAGATTTCACTGAGTTCAGGTGAACTTCATCAGAGGCTCTGGTGAGTTCTCAGAGTTCTGAGTCAGTTCTTAGACTTGATCAAAAAGGTTTCATCAGAATAGGTTTTCCTTCTTCTCTTAAAAGATTTTCCCTTATGTTCATCAAGCAAGTCATGAAAATTTGTCAAGAATTGACTTGCTCCCCCTAAAACCTTGCTTATTTTCTTTTAAAGCTCCCCCAAAATGATGAGCTTATTTGAAAGGTTTATCTTTTCAGCTCCCCCTTGATTTGTGCAACATTTGAAAGATTTGATTGAAGATTATATACAAAAGAGTTTCAGAGAAACAGATTTAAAGCTTAAAGAACCAAGAAAATATTGAAAAACTATGATGGCAGAGCTCTGAGAATAACAACAGAGACTCTGGTAATGTAACCTACCTAACTACTCTGTCAGAGCTCTGGGATGAACATCAGAGGCTCTGATGAAATCAACAGAGTTTAGGAAGACATGTTCAGCATACCCATCTTGTTGATTAAGAAATTAAACCTCCTTTCATCAAGGGCTTTTGTAAACAGATCAGCAAGTTGGAAGTCAATTGAAACAAAATACATTTCAGTTGTCCCTTTTTCAACATGATCTTTAATAAAGTGGTACCTTATGTCAATATGCTTTGTCTTGGAGTGCTGAACTGGATTTGATGTTATTGCTATTGCACTCTTGGAGTCACAGAGATTTGAAACTTTGTTGTACTCCAGGCCGTAGTCTCTGAGCTGTGTTTTCATCCAGATGACTTGTGAACAACAACTAGCAGCAGCAACATATTCTGCTTCTGCTACAGAGGTTGACACACAGTTCTGTTTCTTGGATGTCCAGCTGACTAGTTTATCCCCTAGCAATTAACAACTACCAGAAGTACTCTTTCTGTCATTCCTGCATCCTCCATAGTTTGAATCTGTGTATGCTACAAGCTCAAAACCAGAGTTAAGAGGATACCAGAGACCCAAGAATTGAGTCCCTTTGAGATATTTAAAAATATGTTTGACAGTAGACAAATGGGATTCCTTAGGATTAGCTTGGAATCTAGCACAGAGACAGGTTGCAAACATAATATCAGGTATGCTAGCAGTTAAGTACAGACGTGACCCTATCATGCCTATGTAGTTCTTGACATCCATAGATTGACCCTGAGGATCATGATCAAGTTTAACTCCAGTGGCAATAGGAGTTTTCATAGGATTTGAGTTATTGAGCTTATACTTTTCCAAAATATCAGAGACATATTTTGATTGACTGGTAAAGGTGCCTCTGATGGATTGTTTTACTTGTAAACCAAGGAAGAAAGAAAGTTCTCCCATCATGCTCATTTTAAACTCACTTTTCATTAAATCCTCAAACCTGTCACAATACTCTTTCCTAGTAGACCCAAAGATAATGTCATCAACATATATCTGTACCAGAAGAATATCATTTTTATATCTCCTAAAGAATAAGGTAGTATCCACAGTACCTTTTTCAAAATGGTTTACCAACAGAAAGTTTGACAGAGTTTCATACCAGGCTCTGGGGGCTTGTTTAAGGCCATACAGAGCTTTGTCTAGCTTGTATACATGATCTGGAAACTCTGAGCTTTCAAAGCCTGGAGGTTGATGGACATACACTTCCTCTTGTAATTTGCCATTCAGAAAGGCAGATTTTACATCCATTTGATAGACCTTGAAACCTTTATGAGCATCATAGGCTAGGAAGATTTTGATTGCCTCTAGCCTAGCCACAGGTGCAAAAGTTTTACCGTAATCAATGCCCTCTTCTTGGCAGTATCCCTTTGCCACCAGCCTTGCTTTGTTTCTGATGATTACACCATCTTCATATTTCTTATTTCTGAAAACCCACTTGGTTCCAATAGCTGCTTTATCTTTTGGAAGTGGAACCAAGGACCAAATTTTGTTTCTTTTAAATTCAAGAAGCTCCTCTTGCATGGCTTCAATCCAGTTTGGGTCTTCCAGGGCTTTAGAAATTTTTTTGGCTCAATCATGCTTAAGAAATTCACAAAGAAAGCTTCATTGATTGTTGCAAATCTTGTCTTTACACCATCTTCAGCAGCACCTATAATCTGGTGATGGGGGTGATCTTTTGTCCATTTGGTCATGGGAGCATGGACAACAGGTGGAGTTTGTGCTTCTGATGGGAAAAGATGAATATCAGCGTCAGAGCTCTGAGGATTGGCACCAGGTCTCTGAGGTACACTGCTCTGGAGAGTGGCTTCATTGCTCTGTGATGTACCAACAGGGCTCTGAGAGGGTGAGCTTTCATATAAAGAGTTTCTTCCAATATTGGTCAGAGGGGGTGATGATGGTTCTTGTTCAGGCTCTCTTTCTTCTGATTGTTGTCCCTCATTTCTCTGAATTTGACCTGTAGACAGAGAAGTAGATGGTAAAGTATTGGAGGGACCTATTAGAGATGTACCTATTAGATTCTGTTCGACAGAGTTCTGTGCTTGATTGCCTCTGGTGATGCCTTCAGAGGAATCTTCATCATCAAAGAAATCGTTGAATATCAGATTGATATTCTCTTCTCTTATCTTTGAAGAAATGGTTTTCTCTACAATTTGTATCCCCTCTGGTGATTTGCTTTCAAAGGAACTTGATGATCTTTCATCAAAGGATACATTGATACTTTCTTGAATGACCTTTGTTCTAGTATTGTAGACTCTGTAGGCTTTTGAGATTAAAGAATAACCAATAAATATTCTCTCATCAGCCGTCTTGTCGAATTTTCCTAACTGATCTCTGTCATTCAAGATATAACACTTGAAACCAAAAATATGGAAGTATTTCACATTTGGCCTTCGGTTGTTGATGAGTTCATAAGCAGTCTTTTTGAACCTTTTGACTATGACAGCCCTGTTTTGGGTGAAACATGCTGTTGAAACTGCTTCTGCCCAGAAGTTGATAGGAAGAACAGATCCTGTCAACATAGTTCTGGCAGCTTCTACCAGAGTTCTGTTCTTTCTCTCCACAACACCATTCTGTTGGGGAGTTCTGGCAGCCGAGAAGTTCTGGGAGATTCCTTTCTCTGTTAGGTAGGAGTCAATTCTGGCATTCTTGAACTCTGTCCCATTGTCACTTCTCAACTTTTGGATTTTCAGACCTAGTAGAACCTGTATTCTTTTCAACAGATTTATCAGTATTTCTGGGACATCAGATTTTACTCTGATGAACTCAACCCAAGTATATCTAGAGTATTCATCTATAAGAACAAGAATATACTTTATGCCAGACATACTTTGCACAGAGATTGGACCACAGAGATCCACTTGAAGCATATGCAAACGTCTAGGGCAGTTGTGATCACTTTTTATTCTGTGTGAAGCCCTTTTCAGCTTACCCAATTCACAGGCAGAACAAAGATGGTCTTTCTCAAATTTAAGAGAAGGCAGACCTTTTACTAAGTTCAGTTTCACAAGCTTGTCAAGGTTTGAAAAGTTTAAGTGAGCAAATCTTTTGTGCCAGAACCAGGCATCTTCCTTATTCAAAGAGAGTAAACAGAGTTTTTCTGTATTAGAACTTTGATTGGGATTAAAATTCATTTTGTAAAGATTGCCTTTTCTGTCGCCTCTAAGATGTTCTTGACCAGACTCAGAAACTAACAAAGAACAGTATTTCTTCTTAAAGTTGACATCAAAACCATCATCACACAATTCACTTATGCTAAGCAGATTATGACTTAAACCTTCAACATAAGCAACTTTTGATAAAGAAACACCTCCATTTATTAAAACATCATAACCTTTAATCTGTCCTTGTCCATCACCTCCAAAGGTTACTACACCTCCCATTTTATCTCTGAATGAGGTCAGTAGCTCTTTGTTGCCTGTCATGTTCCTGGAACATCCTGAGTCTAAGTACCAGATCTGCACATGAGACTTCTGCAAGACAGATTAGTTCTTTTTAGGTACCCATTGCATAATGGGTCCTTTCTTGTTAGGCTTGGGGGTGTTAACTGTTTACCTGCTGGCTTTCCATTCTTTGATGGTGTGCCAGAGGATTTTCTCTGCATATTCTGATGGTTAGTCTTAGGATTCTTCCTTTCTAATGAATGATTCAAAATGCAGTGGGGACCATTCAAAGGGTTTTGCAGTTGTAACATAAATTTAATGCAGTTACAGTTGATAGAGCATGAGAATGATTGATGCATGTTGCTGTTTTTATTCAACATCTGGGGATTACATACCTTTTGAGATTGAAAAATTCTAGGATCAGATGTTTTCACAGACATTCTGTCCAGATTTGCTTTCTTGAAATTGGCATTTTTCTTTTGGTGATATTCTTTAGACCAAAAAGATTTTCCTCTCTGATTTACAGCAGAATAAGAGATAGGTTGGTCATTGACTTTCCATTTTTCCTTTTGTTCAGGAGTAAACCTTATAGGTTTGTAAGTATAAGGCACAGAGGTTTGGTTCACAGGAGTGTTCTTAGCTTTCTCTTTTCTCTTCTCTTCTAACTCCTCAAAAGAAAGAATTCTGATACCCATGTTTTTGAAATCAGGACATGGTGAAATTCTGGATTGGTTCTTAAAAACAGGTATGACAGTATTCAAAATTCCAGATCCAACAAGTGTCTGTTTGGGTTTGTTCGAGACATTCTCTGGTGCACAGAAAATTTGCTCATCCACCTCAGAGTCAGAGTCTAGAAAGTCTCTGGTGGCTCTGTTAGAGGTGTGAGTCTCTGTGCGTAACTTAGAACCATTTGCTCTGGTGGAGTTCAACTCTTTGATGGTGCATGTCTTAAACTTTCTTTGCTTGGGTTTCAAAGCATCAGATGTATAATTTTCTTCAAGAACCCTTTTTAGATCCTCTTCAAAGGATGTTCTAATTAATTCAGAGGTAGGGGAGAAGACTGGGGCTTCAGGGTTAAGCCCACAGAAGTAACAGACTTCTGATCCTTAAAAGAGTTAAAGTTGAAAATTTCTTTGGGATCAAGACTTTTGACAGAATTAGGAATTATGATCTCAGGTTTTACTTGATCATGAATAAACTTGAAAGATGGTTCTGTAACCTTTTCATGACCAGATGAGTCATAGCTGACATTCCTGAAATTCAGTCTTCTGGTTTTTGATACATCTGAGGTTTTAGCTCTTTTAAAAACAGAAGTTCCAGTGATTACACCATATGGCATTTGGATCTTCCCAACACAGAAGGTAGATGACAGAGATGTCTTCTTCCTTCCAGTAAAGGGATCATGGTCACTGAAACCTAGTCCTTGGGTATCCATCTGAGAGTTGATTTTAATGTGCACATCTTGTGCATCCTGGTACTTTTGATCAAGATTTCTTTTCTTTGTAAAGATTGGGGCAAAACTTCTCTTTATTTCTAAAAATAGTTCTTAAGAGCAACAGAGTTTAGCCTTTCATACTCTGATCTCTTTACCTCTTCTGCCTTTTGCCTTAAAACTTCTTCATATTCTTTACACTTTTCAGAAAATGAGTTTTCCTTTTGTTTCTATAAAAATTCTAACTCAGATTTTTCTTTTGAAATTTCTTCCTTCTTGTTGGAACCCAGATACGCTTAATCAAGATTAACAGTCTATTAGTTGAGTTTAGAGTTTGATGCGGAAGCGTATTAAACTAACAGATATGTTTGATAGATATTAGAACGCACATATATAAAGAAAACAGTAAAGAATGAAAAGGATTTCTTGAACAGTTACTGTTATTCAATATATAATAACAACACGAAGAACAGATTAAGAACTGTTGGTGTGTGAGAATATAACACTCAGATATTTGACAATAAAGTTTGAGAGTATTAGTGATTCCTTGTCTATTCGTCGTTAGGAAGATCTCAACATGAGACTTCCTTTTATACTACTCTTAGAAGACTATGAAGTTGGTCACTGTTCCTTTTACGGCATGAATAGTAAACTGGATGGTGTGAACAGTGGACTGGATGGTGTGAGCAGTTGTTTGAGCCATGCGCATTTAATGGAGCAGATGTACTATTGGTAAATGCATTAAATGGCACAGACGTCTATTTTGTACCATGCCCTATTGAGTCCACTCAGAGCTTGACACGTGTTTTGACAGTACTTTTCCATGCAAGTTGATGAACGTATCCAGTAATATTTTCCAAGTCTTCATAGAGGACCACAGAGGCTCTGTAATGAATTACAGAGGTTCTGCGGTCTGCTCCTCTGTGGAGCAGTCTTCGCCGGATTCCGAGTCTTTGGTCTTCTTTGTGCGTATGACAGAGCTTCTGTAGGAAGCATCTGCTGCTTCTGTAGCTTCTTGACCTTGATTTCTCGGTAATGTCGGCAGAGCCTCTGTAAGAGGCTTTCTTCACTTAGCCTATTTTTCATTACTTCTAAATATACTTCTATGATTAGGAAGATTGAAGCTAACAATCTCCCCCTAAGTAGTGAAAAATAAAAATTTGAACTTGAGTTAAGTTTGGCTAAGTTAGATAAGACAGAGGTTAAACAATACCTCGAAATTTCTTTCATTTAGAAATATGCCAGAGGCATTTTACATTTGAGTACAATGAAAGATAAAACTTTGTTTGTAGAGATTGGAGGTCTGAGAATCAGATTTTGGCATCTTTGAAATCGTTGTAGCTTCTGTTGTCTCTGCCGACTTCTCTGGTTTCTTTGTAGAATCTGATGCAGAGTTCTCTTAGGCGAATTGTTGCGTCAATCTCTCTTATGATTGTATCTGCAGCATCTTTTTCCATTTTCTTTGAACCTCTGTATTTCACAAGGCTTGTTCTGAACTTGTTCAGAGTATTTGTTGCGTACTTCTGACAGTCCATGCATACAAATAGTTTAGTTTCGCCTTGAGGGTTTTGAAATACTAACCCAAACCGTGGTTCTGTGATGATTGAGTTTGGTATGGCGTCTGGTGGGCAGCGATCCTCTGGTGGTCGTAGATCCAGATGTTTGAGACCGAGATCCTTTCCCAGCTGGAAATCTATCATGCTGTAGAGCAGAAGCTTTTCCCTCATCGCTTTTCTCAATACTTAATAGGCTCTGGTGTTTGCTTCTGTGTTGTAGTTGTCCTTTGTCCATTGCAGAAGGTCAGGTAGATCGTATGGATTGATGTTTCTTAAGTCAGCATCAGCGAAGGTAGATTCTGAATTGTTCTCTCTTTTGACTTTGTAAAGATTGTACCTGACCCTTGGATAGGTTCTTGTGAAGGAGAATCGGCAGAAGATCACCTTTTTGATCTTGTGAATTGAGAAAACATCTGCTTTGGTTCTTGGCTTTGTTCTCGTGAAGATGTTCTCAAATTCTTCTCTGATCCTTGGATCTGTCACATGATCTGTTGGATAGTTTGTCTGAAAGGATTGTTTGTAGAGGTATTTGTATACCACTTCTTCCATTTCTTCATGTGTTGGACCAGGTCGTGGAATTTGTCTTCTGAGACTCTCCATCTGTTGAACGACTTCTGCAGCTCTACCAGTTAAAGGAATTTCTGACAGAGGCTTCAATCCATGTGCCCAGTCAACTTCTTCGGGTTTTGGGGTTTGAAAGGCGTCAAACGCACTCTTCATCAGTTTCTCTGTTGGCTTTGACAATGTTTTCTTCTTCTTAGGCTCTTCTGTCAGTATCCCTTTGCCTTTATTTTTTGTTGTCGTGGCAGAACCTGTTGCTTCTGTGGGATTTGAGGTTTGTACTTCTGTAGGTTTGATGGAGGTTGCCTCTGTGGATTTTGACGATTGTGACTTAGAGGACTTTTGTGGCGATGGTTCTGTTGGCTTGAATTGCTCTGTAACCTCTGTTGGAGGTTGTTTGGTGACTTCTTCTGTGAGCTCAGTTTCTGTTGATGAAGTGTTTTCATTGAATCTTCTTGCCATTCTGAAGGCTAAAGTGAACCTGTGCCTTTCTTCTTCTCTCTTCACCATACGATCACTTATTGTTGTGTGCATCCTTTTCAGAATGTCAGAAGCAGAGGTCGTTGCTCTTTTTGGTTTGGTGGCAATCGACTTTCTTCTGGGTATGGTTTGGGGTGTTTCCACAGAGGTGGGTGTTTTCTCTGTGGTTGGTTCATCTGTTTCTTCCAAAATGATTACCTCAGGGGCGGTTGTTGCCTCTGAGGTTTGCTTATCTGCTTCTGTAGTGTTGGGTTCTTCAGAGGTTGAATCCACAGAGATGGGTGTATTCTCTGTGGTTTGTTGAGTTTGTTGTTGTCGGGTCTGTTCTGGAGGTGCTTGACTCAGAGGTTCTGCGGCTATTGGTGGACCTGTAAGTTCTCTGCTTGCAGTTTTCTCTGTAGTTTTCTCCCCCTCAGGATGATCTGATGGACCAGGATGGTCATCATCATCAGAGTCATCCTGACCCTTGTCTGATGTACCCTCTGCTCTGCAGGAAGCATCGGGTTTCTTTGGCATTGTGGCTCCAGCAGCGATCAGTTTCGCGCAGACATCATCACAGAGGCCAATAAGAGTTGCTAGCTCTGCCTCTGTTTTGAATCTCATCCTTCCTACACTTTCTCTGAAATCTTTGACGAAGTTAGCATTGGCAGTGGTGAAGGAAAGGATGACTTCTGTCACTTGATTAATCACGTTCTGCCCAAGCTCTGTCAGCTGTGCTCTTGTCATGTAGTCTTTGGGTTGCATCAGCATGGTATTTCGCATGGCTTCTTCTTGAACTTTTTGTAGGGCCTTCTGTAGATCTGCAGGAGTGATGCCCGTTGACACTGAAGTCTGTTTGTTCAATTGATCAAGGAACTTATTGATGGAGTTCTCAATCGAAGAAGGAGTAGTTGTTGCGGCAGAAGTGGTGGATGCGGTAGCAGCAGACTTCATCTGTGAGATGGCAGTTTTCACCTCTGTGGACAGGTTGTCCATTTTGGTGTTCAGGTTTAGCAGTGCCAGTGATGTTGTCTCTACAAAAGATTTGAAAGAGATTTGCAACTCTTTCAAGGTTTGGTTCACAGAGGTCTCAAGGGTTTGGAACTCATCCCTTGTGACTTGTGTTCCGGTGGTAACCTCTGGAGGAACACATTCGTCTTCAGAGTGAATCCCTGTTCCTGGGATACCTTCTTTCATTCCTGTTTGTATGTTGAGAATGGAAGGATTTCCTTCTGATCCTTGAGAAGAAACATGAGTTTCAATCCCTACAGAAGTTCTGAGAAGAACATTGTCCAAATCCACTCCAGAGGTGGGTATTGGAATATCCTTCTGTTGACTAGGAGACTTATCTAGAGTCTCTTTGTCTTTGTGGGTCTTAATAAGTGCGTGTCAGAGGAAACAAATTCCTCTGTAGGGTGTTCTTGTGTGATCTGGGGCGATTGATCACGAACATTAGGTGAGTCTCTTTGAGGAGACTCCCTAGGAATGGATTCCCCGGTTTCTGTGGGCACAGAGGTTGAAAGAGTAACCTCTGGCTGGATGGGTTGGTTTGGGATCGAGCTGTGCTGCTCTTTTTCAATAACTCCTTCTGCAGCTAGACCTGCGGAGTTAGAAATGTGGGTTGCACTGGGAGGGGGTGATTGATGTGTGCCTTCTTCAACTTCGGCATCTTTTCTTGTTTCTTCTTCTGGTTCTGTGGAAGTTCCTTGCTCTGTGCGCAAGGAGTCATACATGTGATGAGATCCGTATAATCTCATGACATGAGGATGATAGAGACCTTTTCGTATCCAGATAGCCTCTTCTTCATCTGAATCTACCTCTGAGATTTCTATCCCTGTTTCTGTGGTTTCTTCTACAACCGTTGCCTCTGTAACTTTAGTTGTATTCCACTCAGCTTCGATTTGTTCTGTTTCTTCTGAAGCTTGATTTGGACTTCTTCTGTGGACGTCCAATCCTTGAATGAAAGGGTTTTGTAAAATCACAGGGGTTTCGGCTGGTTGATTTCTGGGTGTTGTGTCATCTTCGTGTAGATGTGTGTCAATGCCAGAAATGAAGAAATCTTGTTCTTCTGGAGTGTGGTGGTCGAGAGGTTGTGCCGTCCACCCTGCTGTATTAAGGGTGTTTGCAATTTCGGGGTTCTGTAGGAAATCATTCAGGTCTCCTTGGTGAGCAAATCTATCTGGAGATTGATAGGGTGATTGATATCCTTCTTCTGTCATTCCTACTTCTGCATCTTCTTCTTCTGCAGTTTCTCCCTCTATGATTTCCTCTTCTGCAATGGTAAACAACTTTTTAAGTGTTTTACCATGCTTCTTTTTGGTTTTCCTCCTCTTTGGTTTTGGTGCCCCTTCCTCTGTTGATTTGGATCTCTTCTTTTTCTGTTTTGTGAAAAGGGGAGGAGCAGATGAGCCAATTTCTGTGGCATGGGGAGGTGAAGGTCGATCTTCTGTAGTGCTTGTTGAGGTGCCTTCTGCAGTTTTTCTCTTCTTTGCTTTTGGAGTAGATGCAGAGGTTCTTGATGAAGACTTCTTTCCCATTATTTCTGCGCGTTTGGCTATGAAGCTGAGCTGAATAGCCATGTGTTTTGCTAACTTTTGATCCTTTTCTGCTTGAGTGGAAAGAGGTTTTGCTATCATTGTTCCTAGGGGGACACCTAAACGCGGGGGTGTCATAGGACTCGGTTTTGGAGTTCTATGATCGCGTATATACTCTTTCTTAAGGGATATGTTCGATGCGTAGCGCATAAGTTTCCTTGACAGAGGTCTGCAGTGTGAGTAGCCATCAGCATGATCAGTGGGGGTATTTTTGTTCATCGGGAACTGTTTGGGAGTTGGCCCTTCCATTGGCCAATTTTGGATTAGCAGCAGAGGTTCGAACAGTACTCCCAATATTCTTTGGAATTGCAGAGGTGGTAGAAAGTTGGGATCGTTCTCTTTGACCCTTTTCGAGTTGTTCTTTCTGTCGATGGTGTTTATGATCTCTTGCATCATTATGGTCGCATAATCTAGTGGAAGATCATAGTAAACCCCATACATGATGCTCAACATTTGATGTGAGCTCTGGTCAATACTCCCTATCTTTCCTGTCAGACATCTGTTAAGAATAGAGAACAAAGTGTTCCACAGAGGTGGTAATCGGCCTCTGCGGAAGTCATTTCTCTTCCGTAGTTGGGTGTTGTACCCAAGCATTTCCACGAATCGACAGAGCTCTTCGTCTGTTGGTTGCTCTGCATAACTTTTCAATCCCAGAAGACCCCTTGTTGGTAGGTTGAATTCAAGTGAGAACATTGTTCTGTTAAACTTGATTTCAAGATGCTCAGATTTATCAGGTCTTGAAATGTACCCTTTGATAAGAGAATCGTCTTTATCAAATCGGCAGCTTTGCCAAAATTGGTTCAAATAACGGACTGGAATTCTGTTAGGGGTTCTTGATAGTAGAGGGAAGTGGATATGGTTTTCCATGATGTTCAGAAGTATGGCATGGGCTTCGCCGAAAGTAGTGGGTGAGGGGACCAAATAGCAGTTGTCGGATTTGATAGGAAGAGTGGCTTCGAAATGATCCTTAGCTATGAAGTTTTGCAAGTGTGTCGTCGGAGCAAAGTCTGCAGAGTCCCCGGAATCTTGTTGTTCAATATCTCTTGCAAGGCTGGGGTTTTCAGAATGTTCTGAATGAGCAGGGGAGTTTTCCGTTGAGTTCGCCGGAGAGAGTTCAGAGGATGTAGCTTGAGAAGATGAAGCCATTTGCAAGTGTTTTGCAGGGTATCGCCGGAGAAGAAGATGAGAGTTTGTAAAAAGTTTTATGAGAGGGTAAGGTTTGTTTTTATAGGATGGTAAAACGGTAGACTTCGAAAGGGTAAAATATATGGCAATGGATTAAAGTTTGGAATCCGCACTCGAGTTTGAGCGGCGGGTTCAACTTACCAAAAAAAAAACGTTCCATGTTTGCTCAATGAAAATGGGACACGTAGGCCATGTCAGAAGATGACAGGACGTCGTGCGCGGCCCATTAATGCTAGGCGCGTGGAGTTGTTCTTAGCCATATGAGTTTCACTCTCAGTAAAAGTAACCGTTATTACCACAGATAACAAAATGGCAGAACTTTTGTGTTTTACAGAAGCTCTGTGATTTTGAAAATCTTAGAGTTTTAACCTTCTCATATATCTCATTGTTATCATGACTTTGAAGATTCCTCTTTGAACGAAAACGTTTGTAAAAATATTGGAGAGGATTAATAGGATTTTGTCAAGAAATTTTACTCACAGAGGTTTTGTAGCTCTGATGGAACTTGCAGAAGCTCTGTGAGAGCCAGCAGAAGCTCTATGAGAGAAAAAATATTATAACTTGAATTCTATTAATTTTCTGATCATCCAATTTTTGATCTGTGTTAAGAGATTTTTTTCGCACATTTTTGAAGGTTGGTGTCCGATAAAACTATATTGATAAACGTTTTGTTCGAGAAGGTCATGGTGTGTGTTGTCGGTTTTCGAGATAACATTCCAAAAGATCGACAGAGGGTTAATTTGTGATCACAGAGCATATTTCCTGCAGAAGCTCTGTTGAGCTCAGCAGAAGCTCTATGACCTTAAATTTCTCCTATTTCGAATTTTGTTGAATCTTTTGAACTTTTGATTTTTGAAATGTTATTCACAGTATATTTAGGACATATTTGACAATTCTTGTCCTAGAAAACTGTTTTCTAAAAACCTTTCATGCGAGAGACATACCTTTTGGTTCTTCTGTTCTCGGCAGTTTTGTCTTTCTTCTGTCGATGGAGAATTATCGACATTCTTCTTCGGCTTTCCTTTGAGAGATTTTACCTCTGTAGATCATCTCAGGGCCCCTTTTGCTCCCCCTTGATCTAATCACTTCTGTAGATCAAGAATTTTCCTTTTGCTCCCCCTTGATCTAATCACCTCTGTAGATCAAGTAATTTCCTTTTGCTCCCCCTTGACCTATGCTTGGATCAAAGAATGATAAGTTTTGCATAGAACATAGGTCATGGTTTTTCAGAGGTTCTGTAGGGGTCGTCAGAGGTTCTGAGTTGACTTACAGAAGCTCTGTGATTTTAAGAACTATTTAAGGTTTTAAGAATTTACATACAGAAGTAGAATTAATCAAAGCAATAAATTAAGCAATGTATTTACTTATTATTTACAGAATATAAAACTATACTTACTGAGGATTTTCACACCATGTTAATCATTCCTATCTTACCTACCAAGAAGTTGAATCTTTTCTCGTCTAGTGCTTTGGTGAATAAGTCAGCGAGTTGATATTCTGTGGGCACAAAATGCATTTCGATTGTACCGTATTCAACATGATGTTTCAAGAAGTGATACCTTATATCGATATGCTTGGTTTTTGAGTGTTGCACAGGGTTGGCAGAGATAGCAATAGCACTTTTGGAATCGCCGAAGATGGGTATTTTGAACAGAATGTGGCCGTAGTCTTTTAGCTGAGTGTTCATCCATAGAACCTGAGAACAACAGCTAGCGGCAGCAACGTATTCAGCTTCGGCAGTGGATGTGGAAACACAATTCTGCTTCTTGGAGGTCCAACTGACTAGTTTACCACCTAGGAATTGACAACTCCCAGAGGTACTCTTTCTGTCGAGCATGCATCCTCCATAGTCTGAATCTGTATAAGCTTTAAGACCAAAACCAGAGTTCTGTGGATACCAGAGACCAAGATTTTTGGTCCCTTTTAGGTATCTAAAGATTCTCTTTACGACATCATAATGTGATTTCTTTGGATTAGCTTGATAGCGTGCACAGAGACATGTGGCATGCATAATGTCAGGTCTGCTTGCTGTTAAGTATAACAGAGATCCAATCATGCCTCTGTAGAGAGTGCATTCTACAGAGATGCCATCTGAATCTAAGAATAACTTGTTTCCAGTGGCCATTGGAGTTTTCATTGCAGAGGCATCAGAGAAGCTATACTTGGAAAGAATGTCAGAGACATATTTAGCTTGATTTATAAAAATTCCCTCTGATGATTGTTTGACTTGGAGTCCGAGGAAGAAAGTTAATTCTCCCATCATACTCATTTCAAGGAAGTGGCAGAGTATCCAATGAATTTGCCTTCATCTGCTTTTACATCAAACTTTCCTCTTGAATCTCTGTCGTTTAAGACGAATCATTTGCATCCGAATACATGGAAAAATTTGATGTTTGGCCGCCGTTTGTTAATCAATTCGTAAGGCGTCTTGAGGTGTCTTTTCACAATGGTTGATCGATTTTGAGTATAACACGCAGTAGAAATTGCTTCTGCCCAAAAGTTCATTGATAATCCGCATGCTGACATCATAGTTCTTGCGGCTTCCACAAGTGTTCGATTTTTTCTTTCGACAACACCGTTCTGTTGTGGAGTGCGAGCTGCAGAAAAGTTCTGTGATATTCCTTCTGTTGAAAGATAGGCTTCAATGACAGAGTTTTTAAATTCTGTGCCATTGTCACTTCTTAACTTCTGTATTCTGCAATTATAAAGAACTTGGATTCTTTTCATTAGATTTATCAATATATTTGGAACATCTGATTTCTTTCTAACGAATTCAACCCATGTGAAACGCGAATACTCATCAATTAGGACAAGTATGTATTTCTTGCCACCTAGGCTCTGTATGGCAATGGGACCGCAGAGGTCGACATGAAGCATGTACAGAGGTTTAGTGCAAGATACATCTGTTTTGCCTTTGTGGGAAGCTCTTTTGAGTTTTCCCATCTCACAGGCAGAACATAAATGATCCTTATTGAATTTAACATTTGGCAAACCTTTAACTAGATCAAGTTTGACCAGTTTTTCCAATGTGTGAAAATTTAAGTGACAGAACCTGTTGTGCCATAACCAGGCTTCTTCACTTTTGCAGGCAACAAGGCAAACTTTGTCTTTGTTCTTTGAGTTGAAGTTCATTAGATATAGATCACCTATTCTTTCAGCTCGCAGAAGTTCCATACTTGTTTCTTCACTTTGTAGAGAGCAGAAAGTTCTTTTGAACAACACATTGAATCCTGTATCACAAAGTTGACTTACACTGAGTAGGTTGTGCTTAAGGCCATCCACATATGCAACTTTGTATACAGAAACGTCTTCTTTCCTTATGACTCCATAGCCTTTTATGTGTCCTTTCTTGTTGTCTCCAAAAGTCACAGATCCACCATCTTGTGTTTCTTTGTACGTGGATAGTGCACTTCTGTCACCAGTCATGTGCCTTGAGCATCCGGAGTCTAGATACCAGATTGGCACATACTTCTTCTGCAGGACAATCACAGAGATTTAGGTACCCATATCCATATGGGTCCAATATTGTTAGAGTTTTTCAAGTTTGCCTTGGCATTCTTGAAATACATTTTGTTCTCTGCAGAAGAGTCAGATTGTTTCTTTGTGGGATTTGACTTTTGAATTGTCGTAGAGAGTAAACAGACTTGACTTGAAAAATGATTATTAAGTTTAGACATAAGATCAAAGCAATGACAGTATTGAATATGAGATGTAATTTGCTTGAACTTTTCATTGAACTTTTTAAACTCAGCCACAGAGGCATTACATTCTTTCTTTACATTTGATTTCCTATTACTAGAAGATCTATGAATACTCGAATGTTGTTTGCAAAAGCTCTGTTTAGGACCTGCCTTCTGTGGGTTGCTTCTGTGGTGAACTTCTTTCATCACTGTCACAGAAGAAAAAGATTTATTAACCTTGGGTTTTGAAAATCTAGAACTTATATGATCAATAGAGGTCTTCTGTAACATTTTAAGCTCAGCAGAGGTTTTGATATGTAGATTCAATTTTAGAAAATCTTGGCAGATTGGAATCTCTGTGAGTTTCTCTTTTGGAGAAATAGTTCTGTGAGGAACTTCAGAGGAGAATTTGACATCCTCTGTGTCACAGTGAATTATCCCTGATTTGAAATCAGTCTCTGAGTTGTCAGAGGATGAATCGTCCTCGTATGCAGAGGTTGAGTCAATTCTTTCAATAGAGGCTGGATTTTCTGAGCATGTATCGTACGAGCTTTCTTCCTCTGTAGAATAGTTTTCATAGATTGCAGAGGTTTCTAATAAGATTTCTTCAGTGAGAGTTTTATCTATAGAAGATGTACAGAAATTTTCTAAAACGCTTGATTTCCATATTTCCAAAATTTCTTTTTCAATTAAATTTTTAAAGTTTTCTTCTGAAAAAATGGGTTTAAACTCAGGAGCTTCTGCTGATAATTTCTTTTCAACGTTTATCAAACAGACAAAAGCAACCTGTGTTTGGGTCTCTGGTTTACCAAACTTGAAGATACCAATCTGATCTTGTGTTTTCAGATATTTCTTTGGTTTGATACCACTATTGACAGAGGTTGAAGATGATGAGTCTGTGTTTTCAAACCACACGTTAATCATCTTCTTATGTTTCTTCAAGTAAGGATCCACAGAGATTTTCGCCCATTTGCTTACAGAGATTAGATTTGGAAAATCTGGTTTGTTTGTTTTTCCAATCACAAATAACGAGGACAGAGGTTTGTTTCTTTTGCCTTCAACACCTAGGGTGATATCATCATACCCTATACCTCGTCTCCCTATTTGTGAGTTTATTTTTTCATAAACTTTCTGTGCATCTTTATAGTTTTTAAGCAAAACTTCTCTTCTGAGTAAATCTTGCCATAATACCTCTCTTTCTCTTTGAAAGTATTCTTTAAGAGCTCTTATGTCAGTAGTTTCGCTCCTTGAAACTGAAAGTTCTTTTGTTTTATCTTTTAAAGTATTGGTTAATTAAGAAATTTGTTTTTTTAAAGGATCTAGAGTTTTGTTCCAATTCTTTTCTATTCTCTCTTTGTCCTAAAAAATCTTTGCTTTTTCTTGAGTGAGAAGCCGTACTTCTCTCTCATTGAAAGTGAGTCTTTTCTGAATACTTTGATTTATCTCTTTCAGTTCAATTAATTCAATGTTAATTCTAAGTGCATTATCATCTACAGAGGTAATACAAGAGTTGGAATTTGAAGTGGATACCTCAGAGTCAGTGCAGGAGTCGACTTCTGCCATGCCACAGAAGAGGGCATTAGCGGTATGTTCATCGTCAGAAGTAGAGTCTGACTGGAAGTCTTCGGTGTTCTCCTCAGAATGTCCTTTTGCCATTAAGGATTTTTGAGCATAATATTCGGCTTTCTTTTTGTAGAAAGCAGAGTCCCTCTATGGGCGATTTGATCTGCTTCTGCATTCATTCGCAAAATGGCCTGGTTTTCCGCAGTTAAAACACCCTTGAGGAGTGTTTCCTGTTCGATCATTGGACTTCTGTAGGTCTCCGCCTTTCTCTGATCTACATTCATTTGCATAGTGACCAGGTTTGCCGCACTTGTAGCATTCTTGCTGCGTGTGGCTTACCGAGTCATTTGACCTCTGTCGGTCATTCCCTCTGTAATTTCTATCGCTTGACCTCTGTCGGCCACTTGATTCTTCTCCTCTTCTGTCATCTCTTCTGTTGTCTCTTCTGTCATCCTGGTTTTCTCTATCATATCTTTCATTTCCGGAACCTCTTCTGTTTCCTCTGAACTCTTTTGTCAATAGAGCTAAAGATTTAGCTAGTGACGCAAGAGTTATTTCCTTTTCTGCTTGCTCTTCTTCTTCTTCACTGTCAATTATCACCATCTTCTTCTTCTCCTTCTTCTTCTCCTCTGTGGCTTTATCATTTCTTGGTCTCTGTGCATCCTCTTTAGTTTTACTAACCAATGCATATGGTGCAATGGTTAGTGTTTTAGCCTGTGCTATCTGAGGTTCTTGTGCGGCTAATGTTCCGTAAAGATCAGAGAGAGTCCAGGTGTCTAGATCCTGATTTGTCTGTAGGGACATAGACAGCTGGAGCCATTCTTCATTTAGACTTTTTAAAAACATGACATTGTTTTCTTCAGAAGTTCTGTCAATGCCTGATTTTCTGCACTGGTTGATTAGAGAGTTGAATCTGTCGTATGTTGTTTGCAGAGATTCTGTTGCAGAGGCTTTGAATGCATGATATTCATTGATGTACTGTGCTCTTCGGGTTTTTTGTGTTTTAGCACCTCCTTCCAACTGTCTTTCCAGTTCTTTCCACAGATCATGCGCTGTTTCACATGAATCCAAGGATTGAAAGAGTTCGTTGGGTATTGCCATAATTAATGTCCTCTTGGTTTTCTGAGCAACTTCATCTTCTGCTTTATCTTCGGTTGACCACTCCCCTTTTGGCTTTGGTTTTTGATGTTCGGGGATTTCGGCAGATTCAGCAGTAGCAGGTATACGAGGTACTACTGTCATGGGAATAGGAGGAGGATTGTACAGATATTGTACTTGATTTTTTTCAGTACCCTCGAAAAAATGGACCATTCTTATTTTCCACTGAGGATACTCATCTCGAAGGAGAGTAGGAGGTTTAGTGAGAGAACCAGTAGTAAAGAAATTATTTGTATTTGTCATTTGAAGATTTTAGAAAGAAAGTATGACTAAAGAGTTACTTCGATGAGCTTGAAGATTTTCTGGGTTTAAGCAGTTTCCAGACACAATTTTAAATCTCAGTAATATCTATCAAGAGTCTTGATAAGTGGATCACTTGATATTGAAAATCAAGGAAGGCTCTGATACCAATTGTTGGAACCCAGATACGCTTAATCAAGATTAACAGTCTATTAGTTGAGTTTAGAGTTTGATGCGGAAGCGTATTAAACTAACAGATATGTTTGATAGATATTAGAACGCACATATATAAAGAAAACAATAAAGAATGAAAAGGATTTCTTGAACAGTTACTGTTATTCAATATATAATAACAACACGAAGAACAGATTAAGAACTGTTGGTGTGTGAGAATATAACACTCAGATATTTGACAATAAAGTTTGAGAGTATTAGTGATTCCTTGTCTATTCGTCGTTAGGAAGATCTCAACATGAGACTTCCTTTTATACTACTCTTAGATGACTATGAAGTTGGTCACTGTTCCTTTTACGGCATGAATAGTAAACTGGATGGTGTGAACAGTGGACTGGATGGTGTGAGCAGTTGTTTGAGCCATGCGCATTTAATGGAGCAGATGTACTATTGGTAAATGCATTAAATGGCACAGACGTCTATTTTGTACCATGCCCTATTGAGTCCACTCAGAGCTTGACACGTGTTTTGACAGTACTTTTCCATGCAAGTTGATGAACGTATCCAGTAATATCTTCCAAGTCTTCATAGAGGACCACAGAGGCTCTGTAATGAATTACAGAGGTTCTGCGGTCTGGTCCTCTGTGGAGCAGTCTTCGCCGGATTCCGAGTCTTTGGTCTTCTTTGTGCGTATGACAGAGCTTCTGTAGGAAGCCTCTGCTGCTTCTGTAGCTTCTTGACCTTGATTTCTCGGTAATGTCGGCAGAGCCTCTGTAAGAGGCTTTCTTCACTTTGCCTATTTTTCACTACTTCTAAATACTTCTATGATTAGGAAGATTGAAGCTAACACTTCTCTAACTCCAAGAGACTATTTTCTCTCTTGTAGAAGGTCAGATCTTTTCTGAGCTAGTTTTCTTAACTCTTTTTCTTCATAAAGCTTTTGTTTTAACAGTTGAAATTCTTCAGCAAGCTTTGAAACATTCATTTCCAGTTCAGAATCATATTTGGATTCAGAGGAAGAACATACCTTGGCACTGGGTTTAGAAACCTCCAGCGCTCTATCAGCTGAATTTGTCACAGAAAGAGCACATGATGTTTGAGACACATCTGTCTCTGTTGACCTTTCTGGTATCTCAGCTGTCATCCAGTCCCTCGTCTCTTCTAGGCTTTCATCAGAGTCAACTTCCACAATTATCCCACATAAATTGGCTTGCTCTGGTTCATCATCAGAAGATGAATCAGAGATCCAATTTTCCATTTTTGCTACATAACTTCTTTCTCTGAAGTTATATTTGTACTTGTTCTTGTAGTAGTCCTGGTCCTTTACCAGTCTACCTTTACAGTTTGCAGAGAAATGTCCTGGTTTGCCACATCTAAAACACCTTCCATCAATCTGGTTGATGGGCTGGGCAACATCGGCTTGCTTTTGAGGGGCTGGTGAATTGTATCTCTGTTGATATTGTTGTCTCTGCTATGGTGCAGCTCTGTTGTTGTTCTGGTGGTGAGGTTGTTAGGACATTTAAGTTGTCCTAAATATTAGAAAGTTTTGTAAAGCAAAGGCTTTGGTCCTAATGGGCTTAGATGTCTAAATGGGCTTGGGCTTAATTGTTGTAACAAGAGAAGAGGACTATAAATAGGACATGTCATGTATTTTTGTATTCATTAGTTCATAAATTCAAGATGTAGCTCTTAAATCTCATATTGTTCTCTCTAGATTAGATTTCCTTTTCTAATAAATAATTAGTCCTCTTCTACCTCATCTTGTTACATAATACTTGAATTGTTGAATATCATGGACTCACAATTGGTATCAGACCCAAATCGGAAAAAAAATCTCGATACGATCATCGGATCTCGACATTTCAAGTGATGTTGTGCCCGATCAATATGTAAGTGTGATCAAATCTCTTATGCTCTTGAAGATTTGCTAGTTATTCGATTACAGACCATCTCCAATTTTTAGAATCGAATTTCGACAAGTTTTGATGATTTTCGAAAATTTCGAGAGTTTTTCGGTGTTCTTAACAAGAATTCTTAAGATCCGGAAGTTTTTTAGTGCATGATTTGGTTTGAGCTTCACATATCTGTTTGTATATGGTTTTGAAGTGAGAAACAAGTTTCAGATCTGAATTTCTTCAACGAATCATAGAATTCGATTTTTTCTATTCAGTATGGATTCTTAACGGTGTTTATCGATTGATCTCAAGTTCTTGGAAGTTTTGATCGATGTATATTCCACATATCTGTTTATTTTAAATTTTTGACAATTCTACATCTGTTTGAATCGAAAATTTTCAAAAAAACATGAAGTATATGTGATCTGCATGTCGTTGTCGGAAAATTGTAGATCTGACCGGAAAAGTGTGAAACACACCAGAGTTGACGTTAATCCTGCCTTAAATATCTTCGTCGTGTTGTTTCAACCTTTTTGCAATCAATTACCAATGAAAATCCAGCAAGAATTCTGAATTTTAGAGCTGTTGGATGCTAACAGATCAGAAAATCACATCTCGCCGGAGTTATACGCCAGAAAAACAGTTTTTGCCGGAAATCCAAGTTTTCGCCGGATTTTTGCCACAGATCTGCTTATTGTATCATTTCGATCTGTTTGGTACAAAATGACGTAAAATCCAGCATGAATTCGTAACTTTCGGAGTTGTTGGAGTTTACTCGCCGGAAAAGTTGGTTAGGTCATCGGAAAATTCTGTTATTCGACGGCGACATTAATATTTTTCTGCATGATCACGTATTGTTCATGAAAGTTCTTGCTTGATGATCTATGAAGGCTAAGAAGGTGATTGAAAGTAGTTTTGAACGTGGAAATTGGTTGAGAAAAGAAGTTGAAATTCTCAAGTTGAAATCTCATCGATGTGTACTGATGTTTTACTATGGTTGGTTTCACAAGTTGCATGACCATATTTTCTCATGAAAGTTCATTCTTGATGATCATTGAATGAAAAGAAAACAAGTGGAGGCTGATTGGATGAAAAGTCTAAAAGAAAAATGAATCAAAACTCAACAGTACGTAAATGTGGGTTTTTTTGGTGATGGAGATGAATAGTAAACTTAACGGACCAGTTAGTGATCAGTTAGTTTTCTAACATTTTTGGTCCAGATTCCGTTAGTTTCGTCAAATTTCAAGGTTTTTGCTAACGGAACCCTTGTGGCATCACTCCTACATTTAGTTTGTCACACATCTATCTCCATTACATCGATTTGTGTTCGATTCCTCGAAACCTCTACCAAGTAGCGCGTGTTTTTTTACCGTTCCTCCTTCGAGCAAATTTGAACCGAGTTCTTAAGCCGAATTCCTACTCAACTCGTGGTCTAACGATGGATTCTTTGTTTTAAACTAAGAATGCATTTGGCTTATCACTCAAAACTCACTCGTTATCATTCTTGTGGGCTTATCGGAACGAACTCGAGTTTCTACATTTTAGAGATGTTTTTCGTGCACTTAGTCGGGGTTATGGACTACATTGAATCTGATTTTTCATGGTTGAAAATATGATGAATAAGAGCAACTTTCAAGGGGGAGCCGAGCCTACATTTGAAGAATGCACCGCTAAAGTTTTTCAAGAAAATCAAGGGGGAGAGGAGTTAAAGACTTCAAGATGATTTTGCTTTCCAAAACTTTAGGGAGAGAATGTTAGGACATTTAAGTTGTCCTAAATATTAGAAAGTTTTGTAAAGCAAAGGCTTTGGGCCTAATGGGTTTAGATGTCTAAATGGACTTGGGGTTAAGTGTTGTAACAAGGGAAGGGGACTATAAATAGGACATGTCATGTAATTTTGTATTCATTAATTCATAAATTCAAGATGTAGCTCTTAAATCTCATATTGTTCTCTCTAGATTAGATTTCCTTTTCTAATAAATAATTAGTCCTCTTCTACCTCATCTTGTTACATAATACTTGAATTGTTGAAGATCGTGGACTCACAGAGGTGCAGTTCTCTGCCCGTATCCTCTCTTCTCTTCTTTCTCTTCTCTTTCAAACCTTCCTCTCCTATCAAATACTTTCTTGCCAAATCTCTTGTTAAACTGTTGAGTTATTAGGGAAAGAGATTGGCCAAAAGCATTGATGTCAGCATCATCATCATCTGACGAACTCTCCTCATCTTCACTGTTAGAGCATTATTGTATTCAAGATTTACTGTAAAGTCAATGTACTGTATTAGTTGCTAATGCCTTTATACCTTGTATGTTATGGGTATAAATAGGCATGTCTAGTTCTTAGTTAGAAAGGAATCTAGATCCCTTTAGGAACCTCTTGAGCATTTTGTCATTTGTACTTTAGAGATCAATATATGGATGACAAGTTTGCTTTCTAAAAAAAATTAAAAAAAAATTCAAAATCTGCTAACCGGGTAGCGGAACCCCCGTGCTAAGTCTCAGGAGGGGGACATTGTTCATGGATTTTAGCATAACGCGTGTGTGACATCATTCTGCTATTCAGCTTGCCACATACATTTAGCAACTGTCAAAGTTTAAAAGGGCTCTGGTCTTTCAAGATTTTCAGAAGTTGATTGTTGGAGTTCAGTCTTTGGTTGGATTGGAAGAGATGCTTGAGTATTTGCAATCATTATTCTGAAGTTTTGTTGACGATGCTAGACCGTTGAATGCTCTTAATCATTCTTCTGACCTGATCAATCAGAATTGTGAGTGCTTTCAATCATTGTTCTGGTGCTTTGGTTATGATTCAGACTTTTGAGTGGTTATAATCATCCAGCTATTTCTTGAAGATTGAAGTTCTGGATTCTCTTCATTCAGTGGCTTGAAGTATTTTGAAGACGAGCATTTCTCTACAGTTGTTGAACAATGTTATTTGCTTGGGTCGTCTCATCCCTACCGAGTAGCGCGTGTTTTTACCGTTCCTTCTTCGAGCAAATTCGTACCAAGTTCTTAAGCCGAATTCCTACTCAACTCGTGATAAAACGACGGATTCCTTGTTTTACACTAAGAATGCATTTGGTTTTTCATTCAAAACTCACTCGTTATCATTCATGTGGGCTTATCGGAACGAGCTCGAGTTTCTACATTTTGGAGACGTTGTTCGTGCACTTAGTGGAGTACATTGGATCTAAGTTTACTCAAGGTTGAAAATATGATGAATAAGAGCAACATTCAAGGGGGAGCCAAGCCTACATTTGAAGAATGCACCGCTAAAGTTTTTACAAGGAAATCAAGGGGGAGAGGAGCTAATGATTTGAAGATGATTTGCTTTCCAAAACTTTAGGGGGAGAATGTTAGGACACTGAAGTTGTCCTTTATAATAGAAAGTTTTGTAAAGCAATAGCTGTGTTAAAGGGCTTATGCTTAATTGTTGTAGCAAGTGATGAAGACTATAAATAGGTCTTTACTTGTAGTTTGTAAGAAGTGAATTTATTAATACAAGATGTAGATCTCTAATCACTTTGTGTTCTCTCTAGCTTTTTCTTTCCTTTCTTCTTCACGGCTTTCTCCTTCTTCTTGTCTCTGCCAGCATTATCTCTGTTGGATTTCCCTTCTGAGGGTGTTTTTAAGTCAGAGATTAATGCTAGTGGACCTGCAATGGTGGATTTTCCTTTTTGCTTGATGACATCTTTCTCTTGTGAAGCCAAAGTGCCATACACATCAGTAAGAGACCATGCATCTAGATCTTGGTTAGCTTGTAGAGACATAGATAGATTTAGCCACTCATCATTCAAACTCTTTAAGAATATAACATTGTTGTCTTCCTTCGACCTTACAACCCCACATTTCTAACATTTATTGATTAAAACGTTGAATCTGTTGTAGGTTTGTTGCAAAGTTTCCTCAGGAAGTGCTTTGAAATCATTGTATTCATTAATACATTGGGTCATTCTATTCTTTTGGGTTTTTATACCACCTTCAAGTTGGTATAGAAGTTGATCCCAGATTTCTTTTGCAGTAACACAGGAGTCCAGTTCTTGAAAGATATCATTTGGAATGGCCATTATCAGAAGTCTAACTGCCTTAAGGTCATTTTCCATTTTGAGCTTCTCTTCATCCGTAAAACCAGTTGTTTTAGGTTCGAAGTGAGAAGGAATCTCATCAGTTGTTTGTGTTGCGGGCACACGAGGAACCAAAACCATAGGTTGGAATGGTCTTTCTGTGATTGATCGCATAAGGTCTCTATCCATACCATCGAAAACGTTAACCATCCTAATATTCCATTGAGGATATTCATCTCTCAGAAGAGTAGGCGGTTTGGTTAAAGAACCAGCCGTATAGATAGCATTGATGTTGTTGTTCGCCATCTTTGCAGAAAACAGAGTATGAAAGTTTGAAAGATTTTGAGCGAGTTCTAAACAAACTGTATATGAACAGTAAACCAATGAAACAGTAGATAATGTAGAGATGATTTTCAAACTTACCGGAAAGCTTAAATATGTATCAAAAGCTCGTAACAAAGGAGTTTCAGGTTTTAAACAGAAAAAAACAGAGTATACTATGAAGCTTAAAAAAACACAATCAACAACCGTGAATCAACCTAGTTAGATTGGATCGATTTGATTTAAGCAAATCAATCTGCTCTGATAGCAATTGTAGGTTCCCAGATTCACTTTGTCTCATATAAACAGCAAGATCAAAGGTAGCAGAAGCATTATAAAGCTGTTTAAGTATGAGTGAGCGTGTGTAACAGGAAGCAATGAGAGAATAACAATACCAATATGTAGAACAGTAAATGATAACACAATAGTTAAATAAGCTGCTCGTATATTGATATATATATATATATATATATATATATATATATATATATATGAATAACACCAAGAACACTTTCTTGTGTGTGTATTCTGAAATCTCTCAGGTGACAATTCGTACAGTGGTAGTGGAATAGAATGTGCAATATTTGCTCTCACAATTCTAGTAACAATTCTCACCAAAAGCTTACAATTGTGCGTTCCACTATCCTTCTATTTATAGCCTGATAAAGTGAAAGACAGTGTACTATCTAACCCTGGAATGACACGTGGAAAGTGTGTCTCCGTCCTTTTAGGGCTGACGTGGAAAGTATGGACATGTGTCTGACACAGAGGTCTTCATTCACCATAGCTCTTTTGCCAGAGCTCTGAAGGTCTTCTGGCGTGAACAGTTCTTCTAGTGGAACAATAGAAGTCTTCTGCCAGAGCTCTGTCGAACTCTGATGATCTTCTGTTTGTTTTTCTTCTAAGTCTTCTGCTTGATCTCTGGTGGTATTATGACTTGTGATATTTTCAATACTTTTACATTGAGCATACTTGGGTCTAGCACGCATAATACTCATTTATGCATTGAGCTCATCTATTTTTCTGAGTCTTGGCTCCACCTTCTAGCTGCTTTTCTAGCTCTTTCCATAAATCATGGGTTGTTTCACAATCATCCAAGGATTGAAAGAGGTCATTTGGTATGACCATTATCAGAAGATGTTTTGCTTTCTTTGCACACTCATATTTTTCCCAATCCTGTGAGGACCATTTATCAATATCCTTTGGCTTGTCATACTCAGGTACCTCTGGAGTAGTTAGAGTTTCAGGTACTCTTGGCACTGTTACCATGGGAACATACGGTGGATTGTGAAGGTATGTGATTAAGTCTTTGTCAACACCTTCAAAAAAGTGGATCATTCGAATGTTCCATTGTGGATATTCGTCTCTGAGAAGGGTTGGTGGTTTGGTTAAAGAACCAGCAGTGTAGAAGTTCGCTGCATTTACCATTTTTGATGAAAATGAAGTTTTCAAAAAGAAGCAGAAAACATAGTAAGGTACATAAACCTTTAATCGATGGATATAACTTGAGATATGAGTTTGAACTAAGAAAGAATTGAACAAAGCACCAAATGGAAAGATTTTAAGAAGAGAAACAGTTCCTATTTGTGTGTCGAAATCAAACAAGTTGAGAATAACACAAAACAGGGGTTGTTTCTTTAAACTGAAGAATAGTTCGAAAATCAGTCCATAAATCTACCAAAAATAGATCGAGATCATTGCAGAGTGGATCCTTCAATATTGAAAATCAAAGACTGCTCTTATACCAATTGTTGATCCCACTTAAGACTCAACAATGATATTTTAAACCAATAACGTTTAAAACAGAGTATGAGAATTTGAATGCGGAAGCGTATACTGGAAAGTTTGGTTTAAAACAGTTTGGTAGAAAACACACAAGTAAATAAAGAAGACAATTTGAATAACTTTAAATAAGCTCAATGATTCTTCTTCATTCATTCACCACGTATTACACCAAGAACACCGTAAGGTGTGTGTTTTTCTCTCACTAAAAGCTATCTGTCTAAGTGATTGTGTGTTGTGCTTTGTTACTAGAAAGGTCTGGTAGAGACCTCTATTTATACAAGACAAGGGGACAGTAGTACAAGAGACAAGATCGTGGGACGCTTCATGGTACAACGTTAAGTTTATGCGCCGATGAATAGTACACTGGAAAAGCTGTAGCCTCTATGACACGTGGAAAGCAGAGGAGCGTGCCTTGTACTATTTGATCTTCAAAATCTTCGTAAAATAGAGGCATGTGAGGTGCACACTTGTCTTGGTCTTCAAGAGCCTTGATCTTCATCTTCAACATCTTCAGTTCCACAGAGGCTCTGTCATGTTTAACAGAGGCCCTGTGGTCTTGATCTTCATTATTCCTGATGATGATTGACAGAGGCTCTGAGGTCTCAGTGTATCTGGCAGAGGCTTCTGCCAGATTTGTCTGTTGATCCAAACCCTCAGTGATTTGATAATGACCCTGAGAAACACTTAGTGAAAATTGTAAGTAGACAATATGTATTAGAGTTTCACTATCGCTGATAAATGCTAAGTCTGTTTAGTACCACTGATAGGAAACTCATGTTCTTTAATTTATGCATTCAGCGAACACTGTTCATCAATGAGCCTTGAGCCTGTTCAGCCTCACTGATGATCGTTGATACTTATGTTGTTTACTTATGATCCCTGAAGACAAGATTCACGCCAACCATGTTCTACGCTGAAGTCGAAGATCAAGCCAAAGAACCAGCGACTAAGTCTACTAGTGACCTGATGCTGATATCAGTGAAGCCAAGATTTGTCCACTCAACGTGAAGTTTCAAGTAGAAGACTTCAGCGAACGCTGAACTTTATCATTCGTTGATAAATAATCATTCAGCGAACACTGATCATGAAGCCTCCTCTACAAGCAACTTTTGACTTATCCCCTTGCACGCCCCCATACGAGATCAGGTATCATTTTATCAGAGATCATGTGATAAATGGTGATATAGAACTTCATTTTATTCCCACTGACTTTCAGTTAGCTGATCTTTTCACCAAACCTCTTGATGAGACAAGATTCAACTTTCTCATCAGCGAGCTTGGAATGCTGAACCTAGAAGAGTAAAATCTTCAGCGGTTAGCATTTGATCAGTGATAATATGAACTTGTATATCCTCATTAGTCATCTAATCTCTAAACAAAACGTTCCCTCATATCAAGGTATGTTCTCTCTCTTAATCGCTGACGTTCGCTTCAGTATGTAGAATTTCAAAACAAATTGCAACGCTGAATATCTCTTCCTTTCAGTGATTCTTTTGAAACTCTAAATATCTCACTGATATTTCTATTCAGTGCTTCTCTATTTTCAAAATGTCCCTGAGCTTTTCTAAAACCCTCAGAGACACCTTAAAATATGAAAGGACGCTTGTGACGTAATCCTTTGGATAAACCATGGCACGCATTTTTGTCTGACACGTTCGCCCGTTTCGTTTCCTTGTCCAATCAGATTCAAGGGACGTGTCACGTGTCATCATGAAAAACTTTTCCCGCTCTTAGTTTTTCTCTCTCTACTCTCACTATATAAACCCTTTGAGTTTATATTTTTACCTTTTACGCATACGAACTCTCTTAAGGCAAAAGAATTCACATATTTCCTTTGCATTCGAATTTTTCAAGAACTTGTGTTAATCATCCTCTCCATTCACGAAACGGGTTACATTTCTCTTCTTTAATCCATCTTAAACAACATTTTTTGATCTTATTCTTGCTTTTACAAGATCAAACAATGTACGTTTCTACAGTTTAAAATTATCTTCTTCATGGTTTTAATAGACATAGTCTGTTTACAGGTTGTTATTCATGTTTTTAACAAAAATCTTAAACTTGACACTTTCATACATTTTTCCATAATCCTTTCCATAAAAGGAAACTGAAAAACAAGAATTTTCACTAGTTTTGTACTTCTTTTCAAAACTGGAAAACCCTAGTTTTCCATTTCTTTCTCTAAATGGAAACTGCTAAACCTTAAAAACCCTTATTTTGGAAACTTTTCCATCTTAAGAAATTGTCTTCATCTTATTCATCTTTGTGTGTTCTAAACAGCAATGGCAACCACTGATAATACCAACACTGCATCTCCTACAACTTCTGACAAAGCTGAACTTACCAAGGCTCCAATGATGAAACTCTGAATGGACCAGATAACGTTCCACTCAAACAACCCCTATGCTTTGCTCAAATTTCCTCCGAGGAAAATGGTCACTCATCTGAATGATGCAGTGAACTTTATCAAAACCTGTCCTCTGGCGACAGCTCTGACTATCAAGCCTCCTGCTCATAAAAACCTCTTAGCTCAGTTCTGGTACACGGCTCATCGTACCCAAATCCCCTCTACTAAAAACCCAAAGACGAAGATCGATGCCATCGCCTTCGAGACTGATTTTGGCGAAGCAAAAATCACCCCTGGAGTTATCAGACACGCCCTGAACCTCCCTTCCAGTTCACCAGACAACAAGTTCGTTCCTTTCCCTGACCCAACCTCCAACGAAGGAAAAGCTGAAATCATCGCCTTCTTGGATGCGATGAAGTACAACTGGAACACAGGACGTGACGAGCAACCTGAGAAGAAGATCACGACAGTGCTGAAAAGCAAAATGCCCAGCGAGATGAACTTCATCTTTGCTCATCTCGTCAGTTGTATGACAGCGAAAACTGGGTCCACTGATCAGGCCTCGAAGACCCAATCCGCCATGGGTTGTGCATTGATGAAAGTTTTGCACGTGGACTGGGCTCGTCCAATCTTTTAAGACCCAATGGAACGCATCGAAGCCCCTAACAGACCAGCGAACGTTCCATATCCGCGATTCCTCGGGGCCCTATTCTTGCATGCGCTAAAAGAAAGGTATCCAGCCGGGGGAGACCTGAGACTTTCTCAGGTTGGCCCTAAGGTGCTCAACTACAAACCGATCGCCAATGAGGTACGTCTCTCATATCTCTTACCTCTTCTTCGCTCTACTTCTTCTACTTCTGCGGCTACCTCCTCGGCAGCAGTCGTCCCAACCGCTGGTACCCAGGCCGCAACCACCACTCCATCTTGAAAGAGAAAACAATCTGAATCCCCACTTGGCATCCATAAGACCAAGAAGATCTCCAAGGAGAAACCCCCCAAGCCTTCCCAGGATGAAGAATCTGCGTCTGTCTCTCTACAGAAGATGCTGGATGATTTCGTGGCACACTCCGCCACATCCGTTGAAGCCACCCCTTCCATTCCCACTTCAGTGCCTCAAGACACTAAAGTTACCATGGATCAGGACCCCCCACTCTTAGTGCCTCCAAGTACTGAAGAGATTTTTCTCAGTGGATCCATCGATGAATCTGCCACCTAAACCTTTTTCTCATCCTTTGTTCCTCCCTCATCTTCCTTGGTCACTCCAAACTTCTTAATTCCCCCATTCTCCAACTCAAACGTCATTCACCTAAATGACACAATAGCTGCTGATCTTTGGCATATGATGGATCAGAATCAAGGACCTGCGGGCTCTCAGCGTCAACCGAACATGGAAGACGATATGGAGCATTTAACTGGTCACCGTGATGTCCACACTTTCTCCAACCCGCCCCCAGGTAACTTAAACACCTCTCTCTCTGAACCCCCAACTTCTGAGCTTTCCTTTGTTCACAAGTTTTTCTCTGTTACAGGTCCTAATTTGGGCACCATTAGCCACTCCCTCACGGAGATCACTAAGAAGGTGGAAACTCTCACCAACACCATCTCCTCTAACTCCGCAGTGGTTACAGACGCTGGGGAGACTTTAAAGAAGTTGGCCACTGAAGTTGCTGCCAAAGCCTCAACCGCTGATATGTCCAAGATTGAAGGAGGACTATCTTCTGCTGCTAAGGCTCTCACGACCAACTCCTCAACCCTCAGCACTCTCAACTCCTCCAACGACACCCTCTCCTCAAACTTCAAGACTCTGTCCAGTGAAGTCACATCACTGAAGACAGAGGTCTCAAACCTTAAGGGTGAGGTTACGATGGAAATGACCTCCCTGAAGACGAAGGTGAGCTCGTTAGCTCAAAAGGTCGACTCTTCAAACGACCTTCTCAACTAGCTTCTCGAAAAGCTTAATGCACCTACCGTTCCACTATCCCACTTCTCCCAGTATGACCGGGAAAAGATGGAAAAGGTGGTGGAACTAGTTCAGAAGACAACCCCTGCTACGCCTGGCCTCGATGACAGACTAGCAGCGGTTGAACGCCGTCTCAGTTTCCCTGGCCACGAAGACAGGGAACCTGCTCATGCTGCTGCTGCTACCGCTGATACCTCCCCTCTTCAACAAGCGGAAGAGGGGGAGAAGACTAACGAAGAACTTCCCTATGTTTCTGAGGGGGAGGGAAATGCTAAACAACCTCAGGGAGTTGAAAACCCTGAGGGAACCGAATTCTCCATACACACAGATGCTGAGGGGGAGAATGTCGAAGAACATGCTGATTCACCAGTGCATGTTGATTCTTCAGAAAATGAGGAAGACACTGAAGAAAACGAAGAAGACCTGGATCTTCAAGAAGACGAACCTTCATCTTCACCCAAAAATGATGACGATGACGATGATGATGATGACGATTTTGATGGCTTCGTCTTCCAGCCCAAGCCCAGAAAGACCCCGGCTCTTAAAGGGATCGTCTTCACTGAACAAGGGTTTTCAACTCCCTGAGGTTTTTCAGCATTTCCCTCCCCCTCAAAAACATGGGGAAGGTCTTTATTTAAGAACATGCTGATTCACCAATGCATGTTGATTCTTTAGAAAATGAGGAAGACACTGAAGAAGATGAAGAAGACCTGGATCTTCAAGAGGACGAACCTTCATCATCACCCAAAAATGATGATGATGACGATGATGATGACGATTTCGATGGCTTCGTCTTCCAGCCCAAGCCCAGAAATACCCCGGCTCTTAAAGGGATCGTCTTCACTGAACAAGGGAAGAGGACCAAAACAAAGTCTCCAGCGACTGCGGCCGATAAAAGCAAAAACAAAGGCCTCGCTGATGACAACCTGACTATCCTTTTCAGAAAGCCAGTTTGTCAGGTAACATATACTCTTTTCCCTTACACTGCATCCCTCCTCTATCCATTCTCAACCTCAGTTCTACTCTCCATCAAACCTCTAAACACTTAAACCCTTCTTTTCTCTATCTCTTCTTCAAAATGATCTTAACTTTGTGATCGTTTCGTTTCAGCTAGTCCTCTCCCCTGCTTGAGGGTCAAGCTGAAGCTCCTTCTACATCACCAATAATCCCATCCCCGAGAGCTGGTGAGTTACAAATAATCCCAGTCTCCTTCGCTGAGACTGATGAAGCTAATGAAGAAGAAGAAGAACTGCTCTCGCACAAGAAAAGACCTTCCTTGGTTCCTCAGCGCATCGTTCCTTCTCATCTCAACATCCTATCAAAAAGGGAAATCGTTGAATCCCTCAAAGCTGAGAAACTCCTCGCCGATCGAAAGAGAGCTGAAGAAAAAGATAAAGAATATGCTATTGAGCTCGTCCAACGTTCGGTGAAGGATCCTGAATTGAAGAAAATTCCTATCTTTGTTCAGCGACAATTGTGGAAGAACGCCAAAAAGGCCAGAGAAGAAAAAGCCAAGGTCTCTGAATCCACTTTGACTTGGTGCAAAGAAAGACTTCACTTTCGACACCATGTGTCCAGAATCAAACAAGTCAACATCAGGGGTCATACAACAAAAAAAATTCCTATCATTGACATTCAGATTGTCAGAGAGAATGGTCAGAAGGAAACCATCTATACCTCGTAGATTGATAAGCTCGGTTTATCTGAATGGTTGGAGATACGGATAGCCATTAAGCGATCACGTTCAAACTATAAATCCTTTGTCGAGAAAGCTCTGAACAAGCAGATCGACTTGGTTACATCATATGTGGATATTCCTCCTCCTCCTCCTCCAGTTCAACAAAGAAGGCCTCCTGCAAACAAAAAGAAAACATCTTCAGCTTCAAGTCCTCCTATCAGAAATGAAACCGGAATCGGCTTTTCACGAGAAGAAGTCCTTGGTCCTGACCCTGATCTCTCAGTACTCGACGTCTCCCTGCCCCCTGGTGAACGCTTTATCCCTGGAAAAGTCTTAAGTGAACCTTATGGTATTTTCTTCAATGACTGCAATGGACGAAAATGCTTTCAACGCATCTCTGAGCTATGCATCGCTCCCAGTGAACAACTCAGAGATCTTATCTACTGGTGCGGTTTTAGAGATGACCTTCTCGGACACTTCATGAAGCCCCTGATCTACAAAGAAGCACAGCGAAGAAGGGAACTTGGAAAAAAAAGTCCCTGATTGGATGATTCCAACCACAAACTCTCTTGATGAACTTCTCGTCAAGAATGAACCTGAATAGCTGATAAGATTTCTTTTGTAATTCTTCTATCTTTATCAGCTTGTAACTTTTTGTACTTGTAATTATTATTCGTTGTACTTGTAATTTTTCCACTTCCCTCTGTAATCTATACGAAGTTAAATGAAAAATTTCAGTGAATGTACTTTACTCCATCAGTACTTAAAAATATCCCTGAAAACAGTAAATGGGACAAATATTTTATGAGTCCATTTTATCCTCATGTTTTCTTACTTAGCAATTTTCTTTTATTGCCATGTCATCCTCAAATAGGGGGAGATTGTTGATCCAAACCCTCAGTGATATGATAATGACCCTGAGAAACACTTAGTGAAAATTGTAAGTAGACAATATGTATTAGAGCTTCACTATCGCTGATAAATGCTAAGTTTGTTTAGTACCACTGATAGGAAACTCATGTTCTTTAATTTATGCATTCAGCGAACACAGTTCATTAGTGAGCCCTGAGCCTGTTCAGCCTCACTGATGATCGTTGATACTTATGTTGTTTACTTATGATCCCTGAAGACAAGATTCACGTCAACCATGTTCTACGCTAAAGTCGAAGATCAAGCCAAAGAACCAGCGACTAAGTCTACTAGTGACCTGATGCGGATATCAGTGAAGCCAAGATTTGTCCACTCAACGTGAAGTTTCAAGTAGAAGACTTCAGCGAACGCCGAACTTTATCATTCACTGATAAAGAATCATTCAGCAAACACTGATCATGAAGCCTCCTCTACAAGCAACTTTGGTCTTATCCCCTTGCACGCCCCCGTACGATTTTGTCAGAATGGACATCCCTTTTGTCCAGAATCGTACAACCAACTCTGATTCTACATTGTTCATCATGCGGCCACTAGGTTGTCTACTGAAGTCAAAACATGCAACCAACCAGAGGCTGCCACGTGTAAAGGTATACTGACATGCATTAAATGCATGCGGTATATATAGGAAACCCTACTTCATTTGTGAAGTGCTCGGCCATTCCTCTCTTCGCTGAACTTACTGTGTGATAGAATACTCTCCTTAGTATTCTAGATATTCTTAATCTCTATTTCTAGTGCAAGAACTCTTAATGATTCTCATAGTTTGTTTAGATTAGGTTTATTCCTTAATCTTGTTCCGCAACAAACTGTAAATTATTTGATTATATCAATAAATAATTTAGAAAGATAGATTTGTGTGTTTGTATTCAACCCCCCTCCCCCCCCCCCCCCCCCTTCTACAAACTTGTATAACCCCTTTGGGACCAACAAGTGGTATCAGAGCAGCTTGTTTAATCTAATAAACAAGATTTTGCTTATACTATATTCTTTTCTCTTCCTTGCTATTTTCTCAATATGGCTGTTAGGACACTGTAGTTGTCCTTAATATTAGAAAGTTTTGTAAAGCAATAGTTGTGTTAAAGTGCTTATGCTTAACTGTTGTAACAAGTGAGGAAGACTATAAATAGGACTTTACATGTAATATTGTAAAGTGTGAATTCATAATACAAGATATAGACATTAAATCTCTTTGTGTTCTCTCTAGGTTAGTTTTACTTTTCTAATAATGTTCTTCCTCATCTTGTTCTTATATCTTGGATTGTATGAAGATCATGGACCTAACATGTGGTATCAGAGACAAATCGACGAATTATTCATCGATACGATCATCAGATCTCATCAATTCAAGTGTTTTTAGCCCTATTTTGCTCAGATTTCGAATCCTTGATCTGTTACTGTTCAAAAATTTCGAATTCACTTTTTGGATCAAAACTCCATCAAATTGATCGAATTACATGTTTTGATCAACTAGAAATCTGTTCATCTTCATTTTTCGAATAAGTCTGCGAAAGAATCACTGAAATTGGTCCAGAATTGAAGAAGTTATGATGATTTTAGTGATTTTTGGATGCTGTTGCTTGGTTTCGGATCATTCATCATGGTTTCGGATCATTCATAGTTGGTTTCGGATGCTTCATCATTTACTGTTCTTTGGTTTCGGATCATTCATCGTTTACTGTTCATTGATGGTTTCGGATCCTTCATGTTTTACTGTTCATCATGGTTTCGGATGCTGCTATTGTTTTGATGTCTTAGATGGTTTCGAATCATTCTGAGTTGATGATTTCGAATCTTGTGAAGTTCGAAATATTTATGAATTTGGTCATCTTAGTTCTGAGTGTTTCGGAATATGCTTTCACCTAAAAGTTCAAAGGTATGGATGGCTTCGCATCTTTCTAATCCTGACTCTAATGATTTCTGTAATACCCCGGGTAAATTCGTTAGTTAAAATTCCCTTTCCGTTAAGTTTAGTTAACTTTAAAGTTGATGTTTAGGGTAAGTTTAGGTGAATTTACAAGTTAAGGGTGTTGGGGTCATTGTTGAATAGTTTAAGGGCTGGAATGTTAAATAAGTTTGATATTATCTCTTAAGCAACTCAGATATTATCCAGATATTTGCATAGTGTGTGTGTGTGTGTTTGGAGGCAAGAAGGAGAAAAGAAGAAAAGCTAGGTTAAGGCTTCAATTGGTATGCTTGGAAGTGAATCTGAGGTATGTCTCTTTGTATTTTATGTTTGTAATTGCTATTAGATAGTTCCTATCGGAGTAGAATAGTCGAAATCACATCTGTTAATGATTCAGTCGATTTCTGGGTGAAAATGGGATAAACAGTCAGAGGTGTCCGGATGATATGAATTTGTCTGGGTAGTTTCTTTGGTGGTATTCGGGTAGTTTTATTGATAGTGTCCGGACGATTCGTTGATGGTTTCCGGATGAATTAGATACCGGATGACGTCCGGATTACTTTGGTGTCCGGATTCCTTGTGTTGTCCGGATTGGTCTGTGTTGTCCGGATAATTCATGTTATCCGGGTTAGTTATGTTGTCCGGAAAAGTTGGGCTGTCCGGGTTGCTTTGGGCTGTCCGGAAACTATAGTTGTTTGGTTGTTTTGATGGCGAGAGTTAGGTAGATTTATCTAGAGTTCATGTGTTCAAATGGTAAGGGGATATTTGTATTTAATCTGTTTCAGATTCTGTGGATTTGGATTAAAAGACTGAATCTTTTGGAGAAAGGCTTGGAAGTGTTTATGGATAAGCGATCGAGGTGAGTTTTACTTTTAAAAATGTTTTCAACTGGGATACATATATATGTGATATATATATATATATATATGAGACGGATATGTATGGATTGGATACATGATATATGGTGTGATTACGTGTTTATGATTGAGATGGATATGTGATTGAAATGTAATGAAAGTTTTATAAATGACAATATGATATATTGGTACATATATATTGTATTTATCTGTGCATTACACTAAACGAATATACGTTAGCCGAAACTGTAGTCGGCGGAGGTGTTTGCTGTAGTTGTTGTACAGCGGTGCTGTAGTTGTTGTACAGCGGTGTTGTTGGCTCGCAACCAACTAATATGGCCATGGGAATGAGGATGAGAGAGAGGATGAGGAGTTGAGCACAGTGCACGAGTCTTACTTGGTATTTAATTATTTGTGGTATATGTGTGTTTTTATAAAAAGGATTTCTAAACTGACAAGGATTTTCTCACTAGACCTTTTGGTCTAACCCTCATTTTCCTTTCAAAAATATGTATCCCAGGTCAAGGATCTTTTGTTAGAAAAGGGAAGGATAAAGCATAGGATGCGGTTGCTAGCTGACGAAGATTAGGATATGTTTACGTTTCTTTTGTATTGTATAGTTTTGAGACTTTGGGACCGAATGTGAATTATCATGTATTTTGTTATGAAAGTAACGACGTTGTGTATGAAATGTTAATTGTGTTGTATATTATGTATGTTTTGGGATACCGGGTCGTTACAATTTCGAATTTCATTTATGCAATATAGGCATGGTTTCGCATCCAACATGATACGAAATGTGTTGGTTTCGAATCCTTCATGATTCGAATTCCCTGATTTCGAACCCTTCATGATCCGAATCCCCATGGTTTCGCACCCTTCTTGGTACGAATTCCATGGTTTCGCACCTAACTACATCCGGATTCCCTGGTTTCGAATGCTTCATGGTCCGACATCCGTGGTTTCGCACCCTTCATGGTCCGACATCCGTGGTTTCGCACCCTTCATGGTCCGACATCCGTGGTTTCGGATCATTCTTGGTCCGAATTCTGATGGTTTCGGATCCAAGAAATTTATTGAAAAATATTTCTCAATAAAAAAAATATTTAGCGGAACCCCCGTGCTAAGTCTCAGGAGGGGGACATTGTTCATGGATTTTAGCATAACGCGTGTGTGACATCATTCTGATTTTCAGCTTGCCACATACATCTAGCAACTGTCAAAGTTTAAAAGGGCTCTAGTCTTTCAAGATTTTCAGAAGTTGATTATTGGAGTTCAGTCGTTGATTGGATTGGAAGAGACGCTTGAGTATTTGCAATCATTATTCTGAAGTTTTCTTGACGATGCTAGACCTTTGAGTGCTCTTAATCATTTTTCTGACCTGATCAATCAGAATTGTGAGTACTTGCAATCATTGTTCTGGTGCTTTGGTTGTGATTCAGACTTTTGAGTGCTTATAATCATCCAGCTATTTCTTGAAGATTGAAGTTCTGGATTCTCTTCATTCAATGGTTTGAAGTATCTTGAAGATGAGCATTTCTCTACAGTTGCTGAACAATGTTATTTGCTTGGGTCGTCTCATCCCTACCTAGTAGTGTGTGCTTTTTACCTTCAAGCAAGACGGATTCTTTGTTTTTCACTAATTGCATACACTTTGAAGATGATTTTAGTGCATTTAGTCAAGGCTAAGAGCAACTTTCAAGGGGGAGCTGAGCCTAAATTTGAAGAATGCACAGCTAAAGTTTTTCAAGTAAATCAAGGGGGAGAGGATCTAAAGATTTGAAGATGATTTGCTTTCCAAAACTTTAGGGGGAGAATGTTAGGACACTGTAGTTGTCCTTAATATTAGAAAGTTTTGTAAAGCAATAACTGTGTTAAAGGGCTTATGCTTAACTGTTGTAACAAGTGAGGAAGACTATAAAACTCCACAAACACAAACTATATCGATAATGGCTCTCTTGCCAAACCCCCCTAGGTTCTCCAAAGATAACTTCAATCTTTGGAAAAATAGGATGATGCTCTTCTTGGAAGGTGTAGATCCTACTATACCATACTACATTGAAAATGGACCATATGTCCCATTCATGATAGACCCTGCTGTTCCAGGCACTGCTACTAGAGCGGCAATCCCTGAAAGAATCATTCCCAGGGAAGTTAGTACGTGGACTGATGAAGACAAGAAGAAGGTGGCCATCGATACTAAGGCCATATCCATCATCTCTATGGCTCTTCCTGATGAAGTCTATCACTCCATCATGAACCTGAAGAGTTCTAAAGCAATGTGGGACACAATATGTAT
Source organism: Saussurea involucrata (assembly GCA_033807775.1). Lineage (NCBI taxonomy): Eukaryota > Viridiplantae > Streptophyta > Magnoliopsida > Asterales > Asteraceae > Saussurea > Saussurea involucrata. The sequence goes on along the minus strand of CM066314.1, from coordinate 45,240,577 downwards.
TCAATATGAAGGTACATCTGAAGTCCAGGATTCAAGAAAGATCAACCTAGTAAGACAGTACGAACGTTTCATCTGTGGTAAGAACGAAACCTTCTCTGAAGTTCATCAACGGTTTAACTGTTTAATCATTGACTTAAAAACTGTTGGTAAGGAGTATTCTAACTTTGAGATCCTGACAAAGTTTCTGGAAAGTCTTCCTGAAAACTGGGATAGTTATTCAATATGTCTTAAGCTCTCAAAGGATCTGAAATCAATGACTCTTTCTACCTTTTTGGCACTATGCTTAATTATGAGCAGTCGTGTCATCTTAAGAAGAATCTTGTAAAAGATTCCAAAAGCACACATGTTGCTTTACTCTCTTCAGAGTTGGTACCTACTCAGCGATCTACTGTCACTATCATTGAGTTGGAATCTAACTCTGAAGAATCATCAGAAGCTGATCCTTCAGAAATTGATGAGTCACTGGCACTCCTGACTAATACATTCAGGAGATTTGCTAGAAAGAGTAACTTCAGAAGAAATAAACCTCTCTCACTCACTGATAAGCCAAAATCTTCAACTCCTGTAGACAAGGCAACTGCTACCTGCTTTAACTTTGAAAAAGTATGACACTTTGCTAGTGAATGCAGGTCAAAGAAAGTCTTCAAACCCTCATCTTCTTCCTACAAGAAATCCTCTAACCCCAGGACTAGAGATGACAAATACAAGAAGCTGAAAGAAATATATGCAAAGCTGAAAAGCTTTAAGAAGAAAGGCAAAGGCATGATCGCTGAAGATCATGACTGTGCTCTTTCTGATGAAGAATCATCTGACTCTGAAGATGATGATGAGGACAATCTCTGCCTCATGGCTCAAGTAGAAGAAGAGGAAGAACAAACTGAAATTCCCTCTACTTCTACTTCCACCTCTCAGGTATCAAACTCTCTCACTAATACTCACACTTCAGCCCTCAGTGACATCAAAAGACGTCAAGCCATCGATCTTTTGACTATTGATTTATATGATGCCATGAATGGCAAGACCAAAGTTGAAAACTAAATATTGATCTTGCTGAACAGCTTAAGAATTGTCATTTGGAAATTCAAAAGCTTTCTGAAATAGAAGAAAATTTGAAAGATCAGGTTTGTATAAATCAAATCATTCGTATTGAGCAAGAAGATGCTATCGCTGCATTAAAGGCTGAAAAGGCTACTGTTGAAGGATGGTGTAAATCCTCAGCAACGATCACTGAGATATTAGGTGCTCAGATTCCCCTCAGTGACAAAAGTGGTCTTGGTTATAAAGCTGAAGCTGAAGAACCAACCATTGATCGTTCCATGCTTAAGTTTGAAATGTTCGTGTCTTCTATCCATGATACCTCCTCGTCTCAGTGTTCCTCTTCTAAAACTCCCATTCCTGAGGAAACCTCTACCTCAAGTTCTAAACTGAAAGGTAAAGAGAAAAATGTTTTCCAAAAACCTCATAAGGGTACCAAAGTACCTAAGCTGAAGAGTGTTAAACCTTCAGCTATTCAATCCTCAACTTCTAAGGATAAGATTAATGAGCATGCTCAGCGATCAATTCCTATGATTAGGATTAATTTCCTAGCTAAGAATCTTGATGAACCTAAGGTTCCTCCAAGATCTGATGCTAAAGGTATTCTTGGTACAGGCCCTGCCCATTTGAAAATTTCTAATAAAAATGCCTATGGTCCTAAAGCTACTTTTAGGTATAGGAAATGTTGTCATTGTGGACTTACCGATTATATTGCTAGTAAGTACCCCACAACTACCAAGGCTGAAAAATTAGCCAAGGTAAAGAAGGATGCCCCCAAGGTAAAGAAGACCAATCCTGGTGCAAATCAGTTTAAGGTGAAACCAACCACTGAGGTTAAGAAATTAACCAAAGTGAAGACTAGTCCTGAAGCTGAATCTTCAAATGCTGCGAAGATTGCTGAACCTTTCACTTCCTCAAACACCACTGACAAATATGGACCCATAGTAAAATAGGTGCCCAAACCAAACTAATATTCCTTTGTTTGCAGGTCCTGAAGGGTATCTGGTATCTTGATAGCGGATGCTCTAGACATATGACTAGCAAAAAGAACCTGCTCGCTGAATATAAGGAAGAAAGAGGTCCCTCAATGACCTTAGGTGGAATGGAAAAGGCTATACCCGAGGGTTTGGTGTACTCTCCAATGGTACAACAACCTTCAGAAGAGTCGCATATGTTGAAGGACTGAAGCACAATCTTCTGAGCATCAGTCATGTAATACCTCGGGTAAGTTCGTTAGTTAAATCCTAATTCCGTTATATTTTGTTAACTTTATAATTGATGTTTAGGGTAAGTTTGGGGTAAATTTATAAGTTTAAGGGTGTTTGGGTCATTAGTGATTAGTTCAAGGTCTAAATGGTAAATATGGTTTGATATTATCCCTTTAGACATTCAGATATTTCATACAGCAGAAAAATCAGTGAGTGTGTGTGTGTGTGTGTGTGTTTTGAGACAAAAGAAGAAAAAGGAAGAAAGCTAAGGTTAAGACTTCAATTGAATTGCTTGGAAGTGATTTAATATATGTTTCCTTTGTATTTTATGTTTGTAATGGTTAGTAGATAGTTTCTATCGGATTAGAATAGTCGATTTCATGCTAGGTAGTAATTTCTGTCGAATCTGGGTAGAAAATGGGTAAACAGTCAGAGGTTTCCGGATGAAATAAATGTGTCCGGGTAGTTTTGTTGATGGTGTCCGGATGATGTTCTAGTGGTGTCCGGACGAGTTCTTTATCCGGGTAAGTTCCTCTTTTCCATAAGTTTCCGGTTAAAATGAGATACCAGATAGTGTCCGGATTTCTTTGGTGTCTGGGTGTTATCCGGATTGTTTATGTTGTCCGGACAGTTGTGTTGTCCGGAATACCTGTGCTATCCGGAAAGTTGTGTTGTCCGGATAGTTTGTGTTGTCCAGAAACTTTGAGCTGTTTGGTCACTTTTGAGAGTTCAGATGCTTTTGAGTATCTAGTAACCTGTGTTTTGTTGACTCTTGGATGGGGAATGAATGAGGACTGAATATACGGTGGACTCGACTTAAGTTCGGGTTTAGGGTAACATTTGAGGATTAGAGTTATCTAGAGTTCTTAACTTTAGTAAGTTTTATGTGTTCTATTTGGTAAAGAGATACTTGTATCTAATTGTTTCAGATTCTGTGAATTTGGAGTGAAAGCTGAATCTGTTGGGAAAAGTTTGAAAGAGTTTTGATAAGCAATCGGGTGAGTTTTACTTTAAAACGTTTTTAAACTGGAATACATATATGTGGAATGAGAATGTGATGAATAGTGTAATAATGTGCATATTATGTTTATATGAGTATTACGCTACATGAGTGCAAGTTGGCCGGGCTTAGGACCGGTGGAGTTGGTTGTACGAAGGGACAGCGGTGTTGGTTGTATTTAGTACAGCGGAGTAAATTGATTAGTTGGCTCGCAACCATCTAATTTGGCCATGGGAATGAGACAGGAAAGTACACAATGCATGAGTCCTAAGTGGTATTTATATTTGAGTTATGTATATGGTGTTGTGCAAATGATTTCCAACTAACAGGGATTTTCTCACTTAGACCACCAGGTCTAACCCTCATTTTGTTTTAAAATTTATGTATTCCAGGTCGTGGATCGGGTAAGAGCAAGTGAATAGAGTAATCGGTGGCTAGCTTTTGGGAAGACTTATAATTTGAAGACTATGACGTGTTTTGTAGTTATAACCTCGTTATCAGATATCATGTATTTAGTTAGCGAAAAAGTTGTAATGAAATACCTTATTTTGGATTGAAAATACTAACGGGATCGTACTTGTTATATGATGTATCTTGTTATGTAACGATGTTATGCAATGTATGTTACTTGATGCTTGTTTGGGAATCCGGGTCGTTACAAGTCAGCTATGTGACAAGGACTACAAAGTGTGTTTCACTAAGGAATCCTGCTTTGTCACTGACAAAAAGGAGAAGATCGCTCTCAGTGGATACCGTTTGGAAAATGTTTATGTTATAAATATGGACTCAACAACCACTGAAAATTCTTGTTTCTTCTCAAAAGCCTCATATGATGTCAACTGGCTATGCCATAAGAGGCTCTCTCATCTCAACTTCAAGACACTGAATACTCTTTCTTCAAAAGAGTTAGTCACTGGTCTTCCTCAACATTCCTATGCTAAGGAATCTCTATGTTCAGCATGTGAAAAAGGGAAACAAACCAAAGCAAGCTTCAAGTCAAAGCAAGTTTTCTCAGTGTCATCTCCTCTTCAACTTCTTTACATGGATTTGTTTGGTCTTGTTAACAAACAATCCCTTGCTGGAAAGAAATATACACTGGTCATAGTTGATGAATTCTCTCGCTACACCTGGGTTATGTTTCTCCGTTCTAAGAGTGACACCCCTGAAGAACTCATCACTTTCGTCAGGAAAATGGAAGTCCTGAATAATATGACTGTTCGCTCAATAAGGAGTGATCATGGGACTGAATTCAAAAACAGTTCCCTTGAAAACTTCTTTGAGAGTAAGGGTATTTCTCACAACTTTTTCTCAGTGAGAACACAACAACAAAATGGAGTCGCTGAAAGAAGAAATCGAACGATCATCGAAGTTGCACGTTCAATGCTCAACGATTCTCATCTACCTACTCAGTTCTGGGCAGAAGCTGTCAACACTGCTTGTTTTACTCAAAACAGGTCTCTGATTGTCAAAAGATTCAAGAAGACAGTCTACGAACTTTTCCATGGGAGAAATCCTTCAATTAGCTTTATTCACATCTTTGGATGTCAGTGTTTCATACTGAACAACAGGGATGCCCTAGGAAAGTTTGATCCCAAGGCTGATGATGGAATATTTCTGGTATATTCTTCAATCTCTAAAGCCTTCAGAGTCTTCAATCGAAGAAGACAAACTGTAGAAGAAACAATCCACGTCACTTTTGACGAATCCCGTTCAGCGAATTCAAGACCTTTGTGATCCCAGATCTAATCAAGTAACAATGATAAACTTCTTGATCTTCATAGAATTAGAGAAAGAATACAGTATTGGAATGAGATCCCCTTTCTCTCTCTACTCTCTCTCTCTAGGAAGTCATCCCTCTATATTGCTCATTTCTCTATGTACGTATGAATGACTTTCTTTATGATAACTCTTCTTAATTCTATTACAAACTCACTATTTATACATCTTTGACCTTCACTTAAGTGTGTTAACTTTGACTATCAACACCTCTACTTTGACTTAGACTATTACAATTGACTCTTTACAATTATTACAAATACACATTAAATGTTGAATACATTTTATGCACTAACAATCTCCCCCTATGGATTCAAGATTTAAAAAATGATGACGATAGTCTTCAGCTCTTTGTAATCTTCAAATCTTCAACACTTTAAGCACTTTGAATAATATCCCTCTTCGCTTTGAAGGAAAATCAATCTTCGAAAAATAACTCTAAAGAATCTTCAAGTAGGCGTTGTCTTCAGAAATCCAATCTGACTGCTTTAGTCTTCAACTGGATCTTCAAAATCAAATAGTCATCAAAGTTTTGAAACACAAACTTCACATCTTTGCGGTGTTGGTCAAAGTCTTCAAATAAAATCTTCATATCTTTGAATCTTCGCATCACTGTAGCACGGATCTTTGCATCTTTGAGAAATATCTTCAGTCTTTTATTATGAACTGGTCTTTGAGCTTTAACGGGGTTTTGAGCTTTGTAAACATTCTTGAATGAACTTGAATCTTTGTATCTTTGAGTACCTTGAACTGCGTATCTTCACTTCTTCAACAATGAACAATCTTTGAACTTTGAATCTTTGTCGAATCATCTCGAAACATCTTGAAACATCATGAACTTTTTAACTCGGGCTTCTTCACTTCAATAAAACTTCACTTTAACTTGAAATTGAAACTTTCATATCATCTCCCCCTTTTTGATGATTGTGAGCATCATGATCATCAAAACTTCAAAATCAACTTCAGCAGTCTTTGAATACACCAATAACAATCTCCTCCTTTCGATCTGAATAACCGTCAATTCCAAAAAATATTTATCCGAATCTTTTCAAATTCAGACAACAGTAACGTGGTAACCCTGAAACAACTAATGAATCAGTTAAAATGCCTGTAAGTTGCACGAAGCCACTTAGTACAACGAATGCACTTTGGAAAGGAGCTTTTTGATGTTCACTCCTCCAGGGCTTCCATTCAATCATCGAAAAACCACGAAGGAAATTCTATAAACGTTATGACAAGAAAACATATTCATTGTGTGTACGTGCTTGTGTAGAAATGATTGAAACAACTTATGCTTGAAAATTAGGCTCAAAGTGTGTAAACTGTTGAGACAACAACAAGTTTTCCACGGACTCAATGTGCATGAATGAAGAACGAAGGTGGGGCAAACTTCCTTCTTTTTCAATATCTAGACCTTCCGAGTGAAGATCAGATAGATAATATGCTGCTTCCCCAAGAAAATTTGAAACATTTCTTTATTAAGAAACGAGTAGCTGGTGGGGTTAAAGCAAGAGTTGGCATGTGCTAGTTGCCTGTTTCAATGATGGCCACCAAAGAATGTGAACCAATCAATAATGTGGTTGCCCGGCTCAGAAATTGGATAGTGCAGAGTTCTCTTATTCTTTTAACTCTGTTCTCACACCCTCTTTCTGTTTTTAATCTGCTCACTTCTAACCAAACTCTCATTTACATTTTACCTCAGCACAATGAGATACTCAACCGTATGAGTAATCTCCCCCACTCTATGATTTCGACCCCTCACCCCTCAATCACTCAAAGGATAACTTCTTGGGTAGGAAACACTGGTTAACGTGGATCCATAGAAGTTCTTTAATATCTCACACTGATTCCTATGAAATTTTGTCCTAAAATGTTGCGTTGTTCAACAGTTTAGCTTGAACAATTATGAATATCGGCATTTGATAAACATTGCCATCAGAATTTAAGCTCCTCAATAATATCATGAAGATATGAGCATTTGATCTTTGAAGATTTCTCAAAACAAGAATATTGAAAGAATGAAATGAATTCGAAAGACTTGTTTGAGAATCTGACAATGTATCAATCAGATCAAATAACATGAATGATAATCATGTAAGGTTTAGGGTATCAAAGAATTGATATTTTGTTTATATGAACAAATATAAACAATCTTTGAATGAAACGCTTAAGTCTTACGTTGAAATGAATATGATGCTCAACAAAATTTGAAATACAAACGGGAGTATTACTATCGAAAAAATTGTGTCATTTTGAGACATGGTAATAACGAAGTCAATATGAAGCTGAACCGGTGTGTATGAATACTTGAAAGTATAGAAAATATAATACACAAGTATTAATCTTTGGAAACACACGGTCAGAAATGATGTTACGATAATCCGATATTTTCATGAAAAACATTTAAAATCACACTTCTAAATTCATAAAGTCTGTTTGAGAATAGAGAAGTGGTTTGAACATTTAAGAAAACGTTTTTCATGCTTGAAAGTTGTTCTTCTTTCAAACAATCTGAAATTAAGGTCAGAAGATACGTACAGTCAGAAATATTTGAGCTCCCCCTCAAATCATGATATAATTATTTAAAATCAGTTAAGCTCCCCTTTAACATATGCAAAAGATCGTTATATGTACAAAATCTGCACAAAGAACAAGACTTGGATTAAAATATCCTTAATCATGAAAACGAGTTCTGAATTACCAGGATTGAAGTAAATTCAGAAGTCATAGTCGTTGAAGAACGAGTCCTGATCTGATATGATCAGAAGTCAAAATCGTTGAAGTACATGTTCTGAACTGAATTATTCAGAAGCCATTGTCTTTTATGCTCGGGTTCTAAACTGATGTGTTTAGAAACCATAAGTTCTTTTGCTCCCCCTTAATGGTACATATACTCTTCAAAAAATGCACCGCTTCTCTTCTGTTTTCAGTCATGTGTGTGATATATATGTAACATTCAGCACAACACATGATGAACTTGCAAAACAGATTAAGCAGATTTTGGTACCAAATGGGACTTGCGTCCTAGTGTGTTAGGTGTAGATCTCTTTGAATGAATACTGTAAGTACCGTACCAATAAGAAGTATAATCTTTATGCAAAAAATCATTTGATCCACAGTAAGAATAACAAATTTTTTTATGTGCCAACCTAATCAGATGATTTGCAGAATAAATAGGATTAGGTTTAGCAGAAGAAAATTTACCTTTCGGTGCATTGTTCTTTTTGGCATTTGATGTGGAGGCAAATGGTTTTGACACATCTTTCTTTGGAGGTGTTGTGCCTTTAACTCTCCATTCCATCTTCACAGGCTTGTAGACCGGAACGTCTTTAAGATTGGAAGTATTAACTTTAGGCACTTTTGGTTTATTATCTGATTTATCAAGCAGAGGATTATAGAAGAGATTTGTAGAACGAATCTAACCTTTAAAGAAATCATTTGATCTATTACATTGTTTAGAAGAAATGTTTTTAAAACTCGAACTTGAACGAGTTTTAAAAGAGCATTCAGAATCATTTGAATCAACAAATGGAGTCTGAATGATAGTTTCAGGACTGACCTGCTTTGAAACATCAATTTTAAAACTGATGTCTTCAAGTTCTTTAACTTTGTTTATCAAAACATTGTTCTCTTTAAAAATTAGATCAGATTTCTTTTGGAGATCAGATTTGATCAATTGATCCTTCATAATGTCAGCTGATAAACCAGATAATCTTTTGGTAAGATTATGAATCGCATCTTCAAAATATTTGCGTTCCGATTCAAAATCTTTTTCCAAGTCAGATATTTTCTTTGCAAGCTCGGCATTGTTTGATTCAAAAGCTTTTGTTTCTATATCAAAATCAGCTCTTTCCTTCTCAAGCTTTTCCTTTTCAAGAAATAATACTTTCTCAAAATCATAGATTTGTTTTGAATGTTTTATGCATTTAAGTTCAAGAGCTTTCTTTTCCGTCTCAAAATTAACTCTCATTTCATCAATCAAAGCATTATGGTCAGGAAGCTTCTTTGAAACATCAAATTCACAAGTTGTTCCTTTGTCACAAACTCCAGGCTTAGAATTCTCTTTACAAACAGGGGTAGGTTGAACTTTGAAATCCTTTTCAAAAGAATAGCATTCAAGATTAAACCACTTTCTCAGAGTAAATTCTTTTCTTTCATTTTCCAAGACAATCTCTAAATTAATTACTGTCTTTGAAAGTTCACTCATCTTCTCTTCAAAAGATTGTCTTTCATTTTCAAATACAACTTTCTCGTTTTCAAATTGTTCGCGTTCAAGATTTAAAACTTTCTCAATATCAGATATTTTTCTTTTATCATTGGAAGACTTTCTTTCCTTTTCCAATTCAGTTTCTAGTATCATGATCTTTTGAGAGAGTTCACGAATCTTTTCCTCGAAACAATTTGTTTCATTCATGAAATTGACCTTTTCATTCTCAAACTGTGTATGCTCGGAGAGAAGAATACTCTCAAGATCTACCACTTTCTTTGACAGTTTGATGCATTTTTTATCAGTCTTTTGTTTTAAATCGAAGATACTCTTTGTTGATTCAGAAAACTTTTTGATCAAACCATGTTCAATCCTAAAAGTTTCCTTTTTCACCTCGTCATTGAAACTAGAAGATATTTCCTTAAAAGTAGTTGAGAAAATAGTTGAAAGGAGATCATTTTCATAATCATTTTTGATCCTTTGTTCAGCAAGAGAGATTTCCAATTCAACAATTTTCCCTTCAAGAACCAATGTAGGAACATATTTCTTAGTTTCAAAGACTTGGTTCTCGGTGATTGGCTTTGTAGCACAAATGTAAAATAGTTATCTGGAAGTGGTTTATTTAGATTTTTGAGAATCTTCTCCGTCTCACGAGTATAGCAAAATGGAAGTTGTATATGAGTTGTTAATGATCTTTTTCTTTATTCCTCAAGTTGCGTTTCCTTTTCACCAGTCCAAGGAATTTCAAAATCAGGCCAATAACTTGCATATCTTAAACATTCGAATCTATACATTGTCGGTACTTTAATCATAGCTTTTGTCAAATGTTTTGGGTTTTCGTAACCAAGTCCCCAATACTTGTTGACATTGCTTACAAGTCTTGGCTTGTTCATGAAAATTGTTTGATCAGTTTGATCTCTCAAGTACAACTTCTTTTCCAAATCTTTGATTTTGTCCAAAAATTCTGTGTTTTGAGAGGTAATATTTTTCAAAGAAAGTTCGCTCTCACTATTCTTTTTCTTTATATTACTGATCTCAGCATCCTTGCTTTTGAGATCTTGATCAGTCGTTGAGTTTTCCAACACACTCAAATCGTTTGTTCAAATTCTCAATTGTTATCCTATAATTGAATTCTTTTTGTTCAAGATCTTGGATCTTTATTCTATTGTCTATGTCCTTAAGTAACAATGATAAACTTCATGATCTTCATAGAATTAGATGTAATACCCCGGGTAAGTTTGTTAGTTAAATCCTCTTGTCGTTAAATTATTTATCTCTATATTTGATGTTTAGGGTAAAATGAGAGGAATTTATAAGTTTAGGGGTATTTAGTTTAACAATGAAAAGTGTAGGGGCTGAAGTAGTAAAATTGGTTATTAATATCTGAATTAGGAGTTTAGATATTTCATAAAATATCAAAACTCATATTTAGGTGTGTGTGTGTGTTGGGAGCAAAAAGAAGAAGAAAGAAAGGAGAAAGAAGGGTAAAGGCTCAAATTGGAGTTATGGGAACTGATTAAGGTATGTTTCTAGTACTATTTATGTTTATAATGGTTAGTAGGAAGTATCTATCGGATTAGAATCATCACATCTGGTCTAGGGTTGATTTCAGTCGGATTTCTGGGTGATTTTTGGGTAAACCGACAGTGGTGTCCGGATACGTTGAAGGTGTCCGGATAGCACTGTTGGTAGTGTCCGGGTAGTTTTGTTGATGGTGTCCGGGTACTGTTTGAAGGTGTCCGGACGAGTCTTTATCCGGAAAAATCTCTCTTTTCTATTGTTGTCCGGAAAAGTCAAGTTGTCCGGAAAAGTCATGTTGTCCGGGTAACTTGTGGTATCCAGATACTTTTGTTGTTTGGCCATTTTGAGAGTTTTAGATGCTGTCGAGTATCTAGTAACCTGTATTTTGTTAACCACTAGATAGGGAGTGAATGAGGACTGACTATCCTGTAGTCTTGACTTGAGTACGAGTTTGGGGGCAACATTTGAGGGTTTGAGTTCTTTAGAGTTTTTAGCCTTAGTAAGACTTATGTGTTTTATGTGGTAAAGAGATGTCCGTATCTATGTGTTACAGATCTTGTGAATTCTGGGTAAAAGGCTGAACCGGTTAAGAAGACTTGGAAACGTGTTGATAAGCAATAAGGTGAGTTTTACTTTAAAAACGTTTTTAACTGGAATACGTATATGTGTGGATTGGGAATGAAATAGTTGATGACTATGTGTTTATATGTGAATTATAATATAGTGAGGTATTATATTTACATGTGTATTATAAATGTGTTATAATACGTTGACCGGGTTTTAAGACCGGTGTGATTGGCTATAGAACCTGTATAGCGTTGTTTGGCTGTAGATGTTGTACAGCGTTGTATTTTATTAGTTGGCTTGCTACCACTAATATGGCCAGGAAGAAATGAGAAGGAAAGGTATATGATGTGTGAGTTTAAATTGGATATATGTAACTATGTGGCGTGATTTATATGATTGAAGTTTGTATAAATGGTTTTTAAACTAACAGGGGTTTCTCACTTAGACCTACAGCTCTAACCCTCATTTTGTTTTAAAAATATGTATTCCAGGTGGCGGATCAAGTAAGGGCAAGTAAGTAGAGTATGAGATGGATGGCTAGTAAGGAAGACTATAAGACGAAGCTTTTGACTTATTTAGTAGTTGTAATGGAATGTTAAGTGTTATGGATGCAAATAGCACAAGGATTGTATTTCAAATGTTTTCTTTCTATTTGTAAAAGACTACCGGACCGTACATGTAAAGTGAAGTTTGTTTGTTATATCTAATTGTGTTATATTGTGTGATATGTCGTGTATATGGGATAAGGGATGTTACATTAGAGAAAGAATACAATATTGGAATGAGATCCCCTTTCTCTCTCTAAACTCTCTCTCTCTAGGAAGTCATCCCTCTATATTGCTCACTTCTCTATGTACGTATGAATGACTTTCTCTATGACAACTCTTCTTAATTCTATTACAAACTCACTATTTATACATCTTTGACCTTCACTTAAGTGTGTTAACTTTATCTATCAACACCTCTACTTTGACTTTGACTATTACAATTGACTCTTTACAATTATTACAAATACACATTAAATCTTGAATACATTTTATGCACTAACAACCTTCTGCTGATACTGAAGAACTCAATCAATGGGTGTTTTCTCATCTTGGGGACTCGGAAAGTATTCCTAATCCTCAGGTCAACATCCCTATCGCTGATGATGATCCTACCATCATCCCAAGCATGCAGACAAGTGAAGCTGAATCTTCATGGGTTTCAGCTGTTCCTCTCACCACTATGCCTGCTTCTGAACCGTCTACCTCAGATATCCCATCTATTTCTCAGCAATCAGTGAATGAAATGACATCTGAACCTCTTCCTCTCATGCCTGAAATACCTGAAATTGCTGAAGCCTCATCTTCAGCTCCTCCAGAAGTTCAAATTAAGTCAGCGAATCATGCTCCGGCTCAGCGATGGACTATAAATCACCCCATTGATCAGATTCTTGGTGATCCAAACGCTGGTGTTCAGACTCGACGAAGTGCAGGTAACATTTGTTTATTTGTCAACTTTATTTCTCAGATTGAACCAAAGAAAACAGATGATGCCCTCAGAGATCCAAACTGGGTCAGCGCTATGCAAGAAGAGCTGACAGAATTTGAAAGATACAAAGTTTGGAATCTCGTTCCAAGACCATCTGACAAGTCAGTGATAGGCACTAAATGGGTCTATCGAAACAAGTTGGATGAACATGGAACTGTAACCCGCAACAAGGATCATCTTGTTGCTCAGGGATACAGACAAGAGGAAGGCATAGATTACGACGAAATATTTGCCCCAGTGGCAAGACTCGAAGCTATTCATCTATTTCTAGCATACGTTGTTCACAAAGACTTCAATGTATATCAAATGGATGTGAAATCAGCATTCCTTAACGGAAGGCTGAATGAAGAAGTCTATGTTGAACAACCTCCAGGATTCACTGATCCTAAGCACCCAGGTTATGTATATAAGTTGGACAAGGCACTCTATGGCTTAAAGCAAGCTCCTCGTGCATGGTATGACACTCTTTCTACTTATCTCCATATTGAAAAATTTGAGCAATGTAAAATCGATAGAACTCTATTTTTCAGGAAAGTAAAAGGTCACATCATTCTTGTTCAAATATATGTCGATGATATTATATTTGGTTCTACTAACCCTGGATTATGTACTCGTTTCGCTGAAAGAATGAAAGCTGAATATAAAATGAATATGATGGGTGAACTGACATATTTCCTTGGTCTTCAAATCAAGCAGAATGAAAAAGGCACTTTCATTAACCAAGGTAAGTATGTTAAAGATATGCTGAAAAAGTTTTATTTAACTCAAAGCTCAGCTATGAAAACCCCAATGGCACCGTCGCTGACACTTAACAAAGATCCTTCAGGGAAACCTGTTAATGTCACAGCGTACCGTGGGATGATCGGCTCTCTTATGTATCTTACAGCTAGCTGTCCTGATGTTATGTATGCAACTTGTTTATGTGCACGATATCAATCTGAACCTAAGGAATCTCATTTGATCGCTGTAAAGCGTATTTTTCGATACCTTAAGGGTACTCCGAACCTAGGTCTTTGGTATCCCAAAGACTCAGGGTTTGATCTAATCGCCTATTCAGATAGTGATTTTGCAGATTGCAAATTGGATAGGAAAAGCACCACAGGAGGCTGTCAGCTCCTGGGTGAAAAGCTGGTGAGTTGGACAAGTAAAAAGCAAAATTCAGTGTCCACCTCAACCGCTGAAGCAGAGTACGTAGCCGCTGGAAGTTGTTGTTCTCAGGTCTTATGGATGAGAAATCAACTATTGGACTATGACCTTCAGCTCTCCAAAATTACAATCTATTGCGACAGCACTAGTGCCATCGCCATAGCAAACAATCCAGTGCTACACTCAAAGACCAAACACATCGAGATCAGGTATCATTTTATCAGAGATCATGTGATAAATGGTGATATAGAACTTCATTTTATTCCCACTGACTTTCAGTTAGCTGATCTTTTCACCAAACCTCTTGATGAGACAAGATTCAACTTTCTCATCAGTGAGCTTGGAATGCTGAACCTAGAAGAGTAAAATCTTCAGCGGTTAGCATTTGATCAGTCATAATATGAACTTATATATCCTCATTAGTCATCTAATCTCTAAACAAAACGTTCCCTCATATCAAGGTATGTTCTCTCTCTTAATCGCTGACGTTCGCTTCAGTATGTAGAATTTTAAAACAAATTGCAACGCTGAATATCTCTTCCTTTCAGTGATTCTTTTGAAACTCTAAATATCTCACTGATATTTCTATTCAGTGCTTCTCTATTTTCAAAAATGTCCCTGAGCTTTTCTAAAACCCTCAGAGACACCTTAAAATATGAAAGGACGCTTGTGACGTAATCCTTTGGATAAACCATGGCACGCATTTTTGTCTGACACATTCGCCCGTTTCGTTTCCTTGTCCAATCAGGTTCAAGGGACATGTCACGTGTCATCATGAAAAACTTTGCCCGCTCTTAGTTTTTCTCTCTCTACTCTCACTATATAAACCCTTTGAGCTTATATTTTTACCTTTTACGCATACGAACTCTCTTAAGGCAAAAGAATTCACATATTTCCTTTGCATTCGGATTTTTCAAGAACTTGTGTTAATCATCCTCTCCATTCACGAAACAGGTTACATTTCTCTTCTTTAATCCATCTTAAACAACATTTTTTGATCTTATTCTTGCTTTTACAAGATCAAACAATGTACGTTTCTACAGTTTAAAATCATCTTCTTCATGGTTTTAATAGACACAGTCTGTTTACAGGTTGTTCTTCAAGTTTTTAACAAAAATCTTAAACTTGACACTTTCATACGTTTTTCCATAATCCTTTCCATAAAAGGAAACTGAAAAACAAGAATTTTCACTAGTTTTGTACTTCTTTTCAAAACTGGAAAACCCTAGTTTTCCATTTCTTTCTCTAAATGGAAATTGCTAAACCTTAAAAACCCTTATTTTGGAAACTTTTCCATCTTAAGAAATTTTCTTCATCTTCTTCATCTTTGTGTGTTCTAAACAGCAATGGCAACCACTGATAATACCAACACTCCATCTCCTACAACTTCTGACAAAGCTGAACTTACCAAGGCTCCAATGATGAAACTCTCAATGGACCAGATAACGTTCCACTCAAACAACCCCTATGCTTTGCTCGAATTTCCTCCGAGGAAAATGGTCACTCATCTGAATTATGCAGTGAACTTTATCAAAACCTGTCCTCTGGCGACAGCTCTGACTATCAAGCCTCCTGCTCATAAAAACCTCTTAGCTCAGTTCTGGTACACGGCTCATCGTTCCCAAATCCCCTCTACTAAAAACCCAAAGACGAAGATCGATGCCATCGCCTTCGAGACTGATTTTGGCGAAGCAAAAATCACCCCTGGAGTTATCAGACACGCCCTGAACCTCCCTTCCAGTTCACCGGACAACAAGTTCGTTCCTTTCCCTGACACAACCTCCAACGAAGGAAAAGCTGAAATCATCGCCTTCTTGGATGCGATGAAGTACAACTGGAACATAGGACGTGACGAGCAACCTGAGAAGAAGATCACGACAGTGCTGAAGAGCAAAATGCCCAGCGAGATGAACTTCATCTTTGCTCATCTCATCTGTTGTATGACAGCGAAAACTGGGTCCACTGATCAGGCCTCGAAGACCCAATCCGCCATGGGTTGTGCATTGATGAAAGTCCTGCACGTGGACTGGGCTCGTCCAATCTTTTAAGACCTGATGGAACGCATCGAAGCCCCTAACAGACCAGCGAACATTCCATATCCGCGATTCCTCGGTGCCCTATTCTTGCATGGGCTAAAAGAAAGGTATCCAGCCGGGGGAGACCTGAGACTTTCTCAGGTTGGCCCTAAGGTGCTCGACTACAAACCGATCGCCAATGAGGTACGTCTCTCATATCTCTTACCTCTTCTTCGCTCCACTTCTTCTACTTATGCGGCTACCTCCTCGGCAGCAGTCGTCCCAACCGCTGGTACCCAGGCCGCAACCACCACTCCATATCGAAAGAGAAAACAATCTGAATCCCCACTGGGCATCCATAAGACCAAGAAGATCTCCAAGGAGCAACCCCCAAGCCTTCCCAGGCTGAAGAATCTGCGTCTGTCTCTCTACAGAAGATGCTGGATGATTTTGTGGCACACTCCGCCACATCCGTTGAAGCCACCCCTTCCATTCCCACTTCAGTGCCTCAAGACACTGAAGTTACCAAGGATCAGGACCCCCCACTCTCAGTGCCTCCAAGTACTGAAGAGATTTTTCTCAGCGGATCCATCGATGAATCTGCCACCTAAACCTTTTTCTCATCCTTTGTTCCTCCCTCATCTTCCTTGGTCACTCCAAACTTCTTAATTCCCCCATTCTCCAACTCAGACGTCATTCACCTAAATGACACAATAGCTGCTGATCTTCGGCATATGATGGATCAGAATCAAGGACCTGCGGGCTCTCAGCGTCAACCGAACATGGAAGACGATATGGAGCATTTAACTGGTCACCGTGATTTCCACACTTTCTCCAACCCGCCCCCAGGTAACCTAAACACCTCTCTCTCTGAACACCCAACTTCTGAGATTTCCTTTGTTCACAAGTTTTTCTCTGTTACAGGTCCTAATTTGGACACCATTAGCCACTCCCTCACGGAGATCACTAAGAAGGTGGAAACTCTCACCAACACCATCTCCTCAAACTTCGCAGTGGTTACAGACGATGGGGAGACTTTAAAGAAGTTGGCCACTGAAGTTGCTGCCAAAGCCTCAACCGCTGATCTGTCCAAGATTGAAGGAGGACTATCTTCTACTGCTAAGGCTCTCATGTAATACCCCGGGTAAGTCCGTTAGATAATTTAACTATAAAATATGATGTTCAGGGTAAGTTTGGGTAAATTATAAGTTTAAGGGTGTTTGGGTCATTAATGAGAAGTTCAAGGTCCATTTGGTAAGTGTGGTTTGATATTGCCTCTTAAGCATCAGATAGTATTCAGATATCCTAAAAATAGAAAGAGTGTGTGTGCGGGAGTTCTGGAGGCGAAAAGAAGCAAGAAAGGAAACATACGGAGAAAGCATCGATTGATTTGGTTGAAGTTGATTTTGAGGTAAGTACCTTTATATTTTGTGTTGGTAATCAGTAATAGAAGATATCTATCGGTTTAGATGTTGCGATTTCTGTGATTTGTATAGATTTCAATCGATTTCTGAGAAAATAACCGACTGTGTTCTTGAGAGTCCTGGGGAAGTCCCGGTAGACTCCCGGTACTGACGACTCCCGGTGGAGTCCCGGTACTGACGACTCCCGGTGGAGTCCCGGTACTGACAACTCCCGGTGGACTCCCGGTAGTGTGGAGTCCCGGTATAGTGAACTCCCGGTATTAGCAACTTCCGGTGATCGAACTCCCCGTACCAAAGAGTCCCGGTACTGTGAAGTCCCGGTACTGAGAAGCCCGGTACTGAGAAGCCCGGTACTCTGTAGAGTCCCGGTAGTTGTTAAGTTTAGTGATACAGTTGAGAACAGGAACTGGTAAGCTTTATACGTTGGCTAGTAAAGCAGTATATGTACCTTAAATTGTTTCAGATTCTGTGGAAGTCGTGGTAAGAGATAAGACCAGTTTGAAAGGAGCTTGCGAGCGTGTGTAATAATCAAAACAGGTGAGTTTTACTTTAAAAAGCATTTTTAACTGGAATACATATATGTATGGTTTGGGAATGTGATAATTGGTGATTATGTGTCGATATGTGAATTATAATATATCGAGGTATTATATTTACATAAGTATTATAATGTGTTATAATGCTTTGGCCGGGCTTAGGACCGGTGTGTTTGGCTATAGAATCCGTATAGCGTTGTTTGGCTGTAGATGTTGTACAGCGTTGTATATTATTAGTTGGCTTGCTACCAACTAATATGGCCAGGAGGAATAAGAAGGGAAGGTACATGATATGTGCGCTTGATTAGATATATATATATGATTGTGTCGCGTGATTTATATGAATGAAGTTTATATAAAAGGTTTGTAAACTAACAGGGATTATTCTCACTTAGACCACAAGGTCTAACCCTCATTTTTGTTTTAAAATATGTATTCCAGGTGATGGATCATGTAAGAGCAAGTAATTAGAGTAACCAAGGGATGGCTTTTGTGAAGGATTATAAGATGAAGATTTTGGCTTGTTTAGCAGTCGCATCATGATATTAAATGTTATGTATGTAAATAGTACAAAGTTTGGAGTACAATGGTTTCTTTTATTTGTAAAAGACTGCGGGACTGAAATTGTAACATGACGTTTCTTTTGTTATATGAATGTTATGTTACATTATGTGAATTGTTGTGTATATGGGAATTGGGTTGTTACAAATGGTATCAGAGCCTTAGTTTAAGGGATTTAGGTATTTGTATTTTTACCTAGACTTAAACTGCATGTGAAGTAGGATGTCCCTATTATTGTAGAACCTCGGGATATTAAGTATAAAAGGTAGAAGGAACATCATGTAAGGTAATTTCATATTACACCTGGCCAGTGTAATTGTGATCTTACAGGTACATGTTTGAACTGGAATTCCTTGTTATACGGGGTATGTGCTTATGTGTATATTAATCTTGTTTAAATCTACAGAATGGCAAGCGGTACGCGAAATTCGAATCGAGGAGGAGGAAGAAATCCAAATAGAACTAATCCGCCAATAGGAACGAGGGACAGGGGAGGCAGAACAGGGGGCAGAGTCGGGGGTAGAACTGGGGGTAGAGTTGGAGGTCGAGCCGGAGGCAGAGTCCAGCCAAATAGTACAGAGTTCGTTACCAGGGCTGATCTAATGGCAGAAATGGGAAGACTGCAGGATAGCATACAAGCAATGTTTGAACAAAGTCGTAATAATGAAACTGATAGACCAAATCCGGAACCTGAAGTCGAATTACCAATCACCCCTACGGTCTTACCTGTAATGAGAAAATGTGATTACAAAATGTTTTTAAGCTGTAGACCTCCAACCTACTCAGGAGACAGGGATCCCGTGAAAGCAATGAGATGGATGAAGGAAATAGAAGCTATTTTCAAGACAAGCAAGTGTGCAGATGAAGATAGGGTATTGTACGGAGCAGCAATGTTAAAAGGGGATGCTTTGTATTGGTGGGAATCTTTTATTCATTCTAAAGGATCTGACGTTTATTCTACCCTCTCTTGGGAAGAATTTATGATAGCCTACAGGAACGCATTTTGTCCCCAAGCAGCCGTCAAACAATTAGAAGGAGAATTTATGAACTTGCAACAAGGAAACTTATCCGTTCGAGATTACACCGCTAGCTTTCTGGAAAAGTCTCGGTTCGCAGAATACTATGTCGCTACGGAGGCGATGAAGACAGAAAGGTTTATCTTTGGGCTGAACTCAGAAGTCAGAAGGCTAGTGACTGCAAAAGGACCCGATACCTTCTCAGCTGCAGTTGATGCCGCGGAAAATGTTGAAAGAGATATTAGAAGAGATGCTGGCGATAAAAGTATCTGGAAGAGAAAGTGGGAAGGACCACAACACGATCCGAAGAAGTCCCGATTTCAGAGGTATGATAACCGTCCGCCGTTTCGACCAGCAGAAAGACCATGTCAGAAATGCAACCGTGTCCACCAAGGGAATTGCCAAGCTGATTTACGAGCGTGTTATAAGTGTGGGAAGACCGAACACGTCATTAAAGATTGTAAGGTAACGCGGTTATGTTTCTTATGCAATTCTCCGGACCATCTTCAGTCGGACTGTCCGCGGGGGAGGATACAGCAAGGTGGGTCATCGGGCAGGCCAGCAATTGTTAAACCAGTAATACCAAGACTGGAACCGCCAGTAACCAGGGGTCGCGCATTTCAAATGACTGAGAAAGAAGCGTAGGAAACTCCGGATGTGGTCACAGGTACATTTTTAATAAACTCTACACGTGCAACGGTGTTATTTGATTCTGGTGCAAACCGATCGTTTGTGTCTCCTGCATTTGCTGCTTGCCTGTGTTTGAAACCTAAAGTGCTAGAACATGCTCTATCAGTAGATACGACAAATGATAATCAAGTGTCAGTTAAAGAAGTGTTTAATGACTGTGTGATAAATATAGAGGAATGTAGAGTGCCGATACAATTGTTTCCTATAACTTTGATAGAGTTTGACGTCGTAGTGGGAATGGACTGGTTAGCTGAGAATCAGGCTATCATAAATTGTGATAAGAAGTTAATAAATGTTGTATTACCTGATAAAAGACCAGTAGTGATTTATGGCGATCGTAGGTGTAATACCCCGGGTAAGTCAGTTAGATAAATTCCCTATCAGTTAAAATATTTAACCTTAAGATTTAATGTTTAGGGTAAGTTGGAGGTAAGTTATAAGTTTAAGGATGTTTGGGTTAAATTTGAGAAGTTCAAGGTCTATTTGGTAAGATATGGTTTGATATTACCCCTTAAGTCTTCAGATGGTTTTCATATACTGAAATTAGAAAGTGTGTGTGTGTGCGGGAGTTTTGGAGGCGAAGAAAGCGAAAGAAGGAAAGTTACGGTTTGAGCATCAATCGATTGGGTTAGAAACGATTTTGAGGTTAGTCCCTTTATATTTTGTGTTGGTAATTTGTAATAGAAGATATCTATCGGTTTAGAAGTTATGATTTCAGTAATTGGTATAGATTTCAATCGATTTCTGAGAAATGGAACCGACTGTGTTCTTGAGAGTCCCGGGGAAGTCCCGGTAGACTCCCGGTGCTGTCGACTCCCGGTGTGATAGACTCCCGGTGCTGTCGACTCCCGGTGTGATAGACTCCCGGTGTAGTGAGTCCCGGTATAGCAGACTTCCGGTAGTGAGAGTTCCGGTAATGGGAACTCCCGGTATGGGAACTCCCGGTATAGGAACTCCCGGTACTGTATAAGTTCTGGTACCCTGTAGTCCCGGTAGTGAGTTAAGCACATTGTGTAATGAAATAGTTGAGGATGGGAAATTGTTAGGCTTTATGTGTTTGGTCAGTAAAGCGATGTGTGTATCTTAACTTGTTTCAGATTCTGTGGAGTCGTGGTAAGAGATAGAATCGTTTTGAAAGAAGCTTGCGAACGTGTGTAATAACCAAAACAGGTGAGTTTTACTTTGAAAACGTTTTTAACTGGAATACGTATATGCGTGAATTGGGATTGAAATAGTTGATGACTATGTGTTTATACGTGAATTATAATATAGTGAGGTATTATATTTACATGAGTTTTATAATGTGTTATAATACGTTGGCCGGGTTTAGGACCGGTGTGTTTGGCTATAGACTCCGTATAGCGTTGTTTGGCTGTAAATGTTGTACAGCGTTGTATATTATTAGTTGGCTTGCTACCACTAATATGGCAGGAGGAATGAAAAGGGAAAGTATAAGACATGTGAGCTTATTTGGAGGTATATGACTGTGTTGCGTGAATTATATGAATGAAGTTGATATAAATAGTTTTTTTTTAAACTAACAGGGATTTCTCACTTAGACCATCAGGTCTAACCCTCATTTTGTTTTAAAAATATGTATTCCAGGTGGTGGATCAAGTAAGAGCAAGTAACTAGAGTAACTGATGGATGGCTTGTGTGAAGAATTATAAGATGAAGATTTTGGCTTGTTTAGCAGTTGTACCATAATATTAAATGTTATGTATGTAAATAGTTCAAAGATTGTAGTAGAATGGTTTTCTTTCGATTGTAAAAGACTACGGGACCGTACTTGTAATGTGAAGTTCGTTTGTTATATCTATGTTGTGTTACATTATGTGATATGTTGTGTATATGGGATTTGGGTTGTTACAGTAGGAATCATCAGTCTAGCCTTATATCTATGATAAAAGCCCGTAAGTGTGTGAATAAGGGTTGTCGGAGTTACTTGGCTTACGTGATAGATATTAAGCCAGAAAAGAATAGGATGGAAGATATTCCTATTGTTAGTGAATTTCCTGAAGTATTCCCCGAAGACTTGAATAGTCTTCCGCCTGTTAGACAAGTAGAGTTCGGTATAGACCTGATTCCTGGAGCCACTCCGGTAGCCCGTGCACCTTATCGTCTGGCACCTCCAGAGATGAAAGAAATGATGGCACAACTACAAGATCTGTTCGATAAAGGCTTCATCAGACCTAGTTCTTCACCGTGGGGAGCACCAGTGTTATTTGTGAAAAAGAAGGATGGTTCGATGAGAATGTGTATCGACTACCGAGAATTGAATAAGCGCACGATAAAGAACAAGTATCCGTTACCCCGAATTGATGACCTCTTCGATCAGTTAGTTGGAGCTTGCTATTTCTCCAAGATTGATCTAAGATCCGGTTATCACCAGTTGAAAGTTAAAGAAGAAGACGTTCTAAAGACTGCTTTTCGTACAAGGTACGGCCACTACGAATTCTTAGTGATGCCGTTCGGACTGACGAACGCTCCAGCTGCCTTTATGGATTTAATGAATCGGGTATGTAAGCCGTATCTTGATAAATTCGTTATTGTATTTATTGATGATATCCTTATCTATTCCCGATCCAAAGAGGATCACGCACAACATCTTCGTTTGGTTCTGGAGTTGCTGAAGAAAGAAAAGTTGTACGCTAAGTTCTCTAAATGTGAATTCTGGTTGCGAGAAGTTCAGTTTCTGGGGCATGTCGTTTCTAAGAAAGGTATACAAGTTGATCCGATGAAAGTGGAAGCAGTTGAAAAGTGGGAACCGACGAAGACAGCAACTGAAGTACGTAGTTTTCTGGGTTTAGCCAGATACTATCGGAAATTTATAAAAGACTTCTCTCGTATCGCAACGCCTTTGACTAAGCTGACCCGGAAGAACCTGAAGTTCGAGTGGAAAGCAGAACAAGACGAGGCATTCCGGATATTGAAAGAGAAACTGTGCAGCGCACCGATTCTATCACTACCTGAAGGTTTGGAAGATTTTGTTGTTTATAGTGATGCGTCAAAACTGGGATTGGGATGTGTACTTATGCAGCGGGGAAAGGTTATTGCTTATGCTTCTCGTCAATTTAAGGATCATGAAAGACAGTATCCTACGCACGACATGGAACTTGCAGCAGTTGTCTTCGCGTTAAAGATTTGGAGACATTATCTGTATGGTTCCAAATGTCAGATTTATACTGATCACAAGAGTCTCCAACACCTCTTTGATCAGAAGGAACTGAATATGAGACAAAGGAGATGGCTAGAATTGCTGAACGATTACGACTGTGAAATCCTTTATCACCTGGGAAAGGCGAATGTGGTGGCGGATGCGCTGAGTCGTCAAGAAAGGAGTGGAACGATAAAAGTTATTTCGCTACGAACTGAACTCCTACCTAACATATTTGACGAATTGCAGAAGTGTCAAGTGGAGGCTTATCAAGATGAACATTTGAAATCAGAACGGTTAGCGGGGATGTTAGCATTGCGAGTAACAGATGATCGTGAGTTATTGTGTCTGGGAAACAGAGTGTGGGTACCTCGTTTGGGTGGGTTACGTGATCGTGTTTTACAAGAAGCTCATCAATCTCGTTTCTCTATTCACCCAGGTACAAACAAGATGTATAAAGACCTAAAGCAATTCTATTGGTGGCCGGGGATAAAAAGAGGGATTGCTCAGTATGTGGAAAGATGTGATACTTGTAAGAAAGTAAATATCGAACACCAAAAGCCGTTTGGTCAACTACAACGGCTAGAAATACCTATGTGGAAGTGGGAGCAGATTACCACAGACTTCATCACGAAGTTACCAAGAACTCCGAAAGGATTTGATTCTATTTGGGTGATCGTCGACAGATTGACAAAGTCTGCACACTTTCTACCGATAAAGGAAACCGATTCGATGGAGCGATTAGCTAAGTTGTACATTGATGAAATAGTAACTCGACATGGAGTTCCAATCTCGATCATTTCTGATCGTGATAGTCGTTTTACTTCAAGATTTTGGAGAAGTTTTCAAAAAGAGATGGGAACACAGATAAAGTTAAGTACAGCGTATCATCCCCAAACAGATGGTCAGAGTGAACGAACGATACAAACTTTAGAAGATATGCTCCGGGCTTGCATTGTTGATTTTGGGGGATCTTGGGATAAGCATTTATCGTTAATCGAATTCACTTACAACAACAGTTATCATTCCAGCATACAAGCAGCACCGTTCGAAGTACTGTATGGTAGGAAATGCCGAACGCCTCTGTATTGGAACGAAGTGGGAGAGAGACAATTAGCGGGGCCGGAAATAGTTCAGCTAACCGCCGATAAGGTTACTCAGATTCGTGAACGACTAAAAGTGGCTCAAGACAGACAGAAAAGCTACGCTGACCGACGCCGAAAGCCATTGGAATTTCAAGTTGGGGATTACGTAATGTTAAAGGTTTCGCCGTGGAAAGGAGTCATCAGATTTGGACGACAAGGTAAACTTAGCCCTAGGTATATTGGACCGTTTGCAATAACAGAAAGGATCGGTGAAGTCGCTTACCGATTGGATCTTCCACCAGAATTGAGCAGAATCCATAATGCGTTTCATGTATCGAACTTCCGAAAGTGTTTGGTTACTCCAGACCAGGCAGTCTCTCTACCAGATATCCGAGTCGACGAAAAACTGAATTATGTGGAAGAGCCGGAAGCTATAGTTGATCGTAAAGTTAAAGTGTTGCGGAATAAGGAGATCGGGCAAGTGAAAGTTCAGTGGAGACATCATAGAGGTCAGGATGCCACGTGGGAATCAGAGACGGAAATAAGATCCAAATACCCTCAACTTTTCATTTAACTGAATTCCGGGACGGAATTCTTTTAAGGGGGAGATGATGTAATACCCCGGGTAAGTCCGTTAGATAATTTAACTATAAAATATGATGTTCAGGGTAAGTTTGGGTAAATTATAAGTTTAAGGGTGTTTGGGTCATTAATGAGAAGTTCAAGGTCCATTTGGTAAGTGTGGTTTGATATTACCTCTTAGGCATCAGATAGTATTCAGATATCCTAAAAATAGAAAGAGTGTGTGTGCGGGAGTTCTGGAGGCGAAAAGAAGCAAGAAAGGAAACATACGGAGAAAGCATCGATTGATTTGGTTGAAGTTGATTTTGAGGTAAGTACCTTTATATTTTGTGTTGGTAATCAGTAATAGAAGATATCTATCGGTTTAGAAGTTGCGATTTCTGTGATTTGTATAGATTTCAATCGATTTCTGAGAAAATAACCGACTATGTTCTTGAGAGTCCCGGGGAAGTCCCGGTAGACTCCCGGTACTGACGACTCCCGGTGGAGTCCCGGTACTGACGACTCCCGGTGGAGTCCCGGTACTGACAACTCCCGGTGGACTCCCGGTAGTGTGGAGTCCCGGTATAGTGAACTCCCGGTATTAGCAACTTCCGGTGATCGAACTCCCCGTACCAAAGAGTCCCGGTACTGTGAAGTCCCGGTACTGAGAAGCCCGGTACTGAGAAGCCCGGTACTCTGTATAGTCCCGGTAGTTGTTAAGTTTAGTGATACAGTTGAGAACAGGAACTGGTAAGCTTTATACGTTGGCTAGTAAAGCAGTATATGTACCTTAAATTGTTTCAGATTATGTGGAAGTCGTGGTAAGAGATAAGACCAGTTTGAAAGGAGCTTGCGAGCGTGTGTAATAATCAAAACAGGTGAGTTTTACTTTAAAAAGCATTTTTAACTGGAATACATATATGTATGGTTTGGGAATGTGATAATTGGTGATTATGTGTCGATATGTGAATTATAATATATCGAGGTATTATATTTACATAAGTATTATAATGTGTTATAATGCTTTGGCCGGGCTTAGGACCGGTGTGTTTGGCTATAGAATCCATATAGCGTTGTTTGGCTGTAGATGTTGTACAGCGTTGTATATTATTAGTTGGCTTGCTACCAACTAATATGGCCAGGAGGAATGAGAAGAGAAGGTACATGATATGTGCGCTTGATTAGATATATATATATGATTGTGTCGCGTGATTTATATGAATGAAGTTTATATAAATGGTTTGTAAACTAACAGGGATTATTCTCACTTAGACCACAAGGTCTAACCCTCATTTTTGTTTTAAAATATGTATTCCAGGTGATGGATCATGTAAGAGCAAGTAATTAGAGTAACCAAGGGATGGCTTTTGTGAAGGATTATAAGATGAAGATTTTGGCTTGTTTAGCAGTCGCATCATGATATTAAATGTTATGTATGTAAATAGTACAAAGTTTGGAGTACAATGGTTTCTTTTATTTGTAAAAGACTGCGGGACTAAAATTGTAACATGACGTTTCTTTTGTTATATGAATGTTATGTTACATTATGTGAATTGTTGTGTATATGGGAATTGAGTTGTTACATCTCATGACCAACTCCTCAACCCTCAGCACTCTCAACTCCTCCAACGACACCCTCTCCTCAAACTTTAAGACTCTGTCCAGTGAAGTCACATCACTGAAGACAAAGGTCTCAAACCTTAAGGGTGAGGTTACGATGGAAATGACCTACCTGAAGACGGAAGTGAGCTCGTTAGCTCAAAAGGTCGACTCTTCAAACGACCTTCTCAACTAGCTTCTCAAAAAGCTGAATGCACCTACCGTTCCACTATCCCACGTCTCCCAGGATGACCGGGAAAAGCTGGAAAAGGTGGTGGAACTAGTTCAGAAGACAACCCCTGCTACGCCTGGCCTCGATGACAGACTAGCAGCGGTTGAACGCCGTCTCAGTTTCCCTGGCCACGAAGACAGGGAACCTGCTCATGCTGCTGCTGCTACCGCTGATACCTCCCCTCTTCAACAAGCGGAAGAGGGGGAGAAGACTAACGAAGACCTTCCCCATGTTTCTGAGGGGGAGGGAAATGCTAAAAAACCTCAGGGAGTTGAAAACCCTGAGGGAACCGAATTCTCCATACACGCAGATGCTGAGGGGGAGAATGTCGAAGAACATGCTGATTCACCAGTGCATGTTGATTCTTCAGAAAATGAGGAAGACACTGAAGAAGACGAAGAAGACCTAGATCTTCAAGAGGACGAACCTTCATCTTCACCCAAAAATGATGATGATGACGATGATGATGATGATGATGACGATTTTGATGGCTTCGTCTTCCATCCCAAGCCCAGAAAGACCCCGGCTCTTAAAGGGATCGTCTTCACTGAACAAGGGTTTTCAACTCCCTGAGGTTTTTCAGCATTTCCCTCCCCCTCAGAAACATGGGGAAGGTCTTCGTTTAAGAACATGCTGATTCACCAATGCATGTTGATTCTTTAGAAAATGAGGAAGACACTGAAGAAGATGAAGAAGACCTGGATCTTCAAGAGGACGAACCTTCATCATCACCCAAAAATGATGATGATGACGATTTCGATGGCTTCGTCTTCCAGCCCAAGCCCAGAAAGACCCCGGCTCTTAAAGGGATCGTCTTCACTGAACAAGGGAAGAGGACCAAAACAAAGTCTCCAGCGACTGCGGCCGATAAAAGCAAAAACAAAGGCCTCGCTGATGACAACCTGACTATCCTTCTCAGAAAGCCAGTTTGTCAGGTAACATATACTCTTTTCCCTTACACTGCATCCCTCCTCTATCCATTCTCAACCTCGGTTCTACTCTCCATCAAACCTCTAAACACTTAAACCCTTCTTTTCTCTATCTCTTCTTCAAAATGATCTTAACTTTGTGATCGTTTTGTTTCAGCTAGTCCTCTCCCCTGCTTGAGGGTCAAGCTGAAGCTCCTTCTACATCACCAATAATCCCATCCTCGAGAGCTGGTGAGTTACAAATAATCCCAGTCTGCTTCGCTGAGACTGATGAAGCTAATGAAGAAGAAGAAGAAGAACTGCTCTCGCACAAGAAAAGACCTTCCTTGGTTCCTCGGCGCATCTTTCCTTCTCATCTCAACATCTTATCAAAAAGGGAAATCGTTGAATCCCTCAAAGCTGAGAAACTCCTCGCCGATCGAAAGAGAGCTGAAGAAAAAGATAAAGAATATGCTATTGAGCTCGTCCAACGTTCGGTGAAGGATCCTGAATTGAAGAAAATTCCTATCTCTGTTCAGCGACAATTGTGGAAGAACGCCAAAAAGGTCAGAGAAGAAAAAGCCAAGGTCTCTGAATCCACTTTGACTTGGTGCAAAGAAAGACTTCACTTTCGACACCATGTGTCCAGAATCAAACAAGTCAACATCAGGGGTCATACAACAAACAAAATTCCTATCATTGACATTCAGATTGTCAGAGAGAATGGTCAGAAGGAAACCATCTATACCTTGTAGATTGATAAGCTCGGTTTATCTGAATGGTTGGAGATACGGATAGCCATTCAGCGATCACGTTCAAACTATAAATCCTTTGTCGAGAAATCTCTCAACAACCAGATGGAATTGGTTACATCATATGTGGATATTCCTCCTCATCCTCCTCCAGTTCAACAAAGAAGGCTTGCTGCAAACAAAAAGAAAACATCTTCAGCTTCAAGTCCTCCTATCAGAAATGAAACCGGAATTGGCTTTTCACGAGAAGAAGTCCTTGGTCTTGACCCTGATTTCTCAGTACTCGACGTCTCCCTGCCCCCTGGTGAACGCTTTATCCCTGGAAAAGTCTTAAGTGAACCTTATGGTATTTTCTTCAATGACTGCAATGGACGAAAATGCTTTCAACGCATCTCTGAGCTATGCATCGCTCCCAGTGAACAACTCAGAGATCTTATCTACTGGTGCGGTTTTAGAGATGACCTTCTCGGACACTTCATGAAGCCCCTGATCTACAAAGAAGCACAACGAAGAAGGGAACTTGGAAAAAAAGTCCCTGTTTGGATGATTCCAACCACAAACTCTCTTGATGAACTTCTCGTCAAGAATGAACCTGAATAGCTGATAAGATTTCTTTTGTAATTCTTCTATCTTTATCAGCTTGTAACTTTTTGTACTTGTAATTATTATTCGTTGTACTTGTAATTTTTCCACTTCCCTCTGTAATCTATACGAAGTTAAATGAAAAATTTCAGTGAATGTACTTTACTCCATCAGTACTTAAAAAGATCCCTGAAAACAGTAAATGGGACAAATATTTTATGAGTCCATTTTATCCTTATGTTTTCTTACTTAGCAATTTTCTTTTATTGCTATGTCATCCTCAAATAGGGGGAGATTGTTGATCCAAACCCTCAGTGATTTGATAATGACCCTGAGAAACACTTAGTGAAAATTGTAAGTAGACAATATGTATTAGAGCTTCACTATCGCTGATAAATGCTAAGTTTGTTTAGTACCACTGATAGGAAACTCATGTTCTTTAATTTATGCATCCAGCGAACACAGTTCATTAGTGAGCCCTGAGCATGTTCAGCCTCACTGATGATCGTTGATACTTATGTTGTTTACTTATGATCCCTGAAGACAAGATTCACGTTGAAAGTGCAGGATCTATTCTTACAATCAATATAGAAAGAAGTAATTGAGAAATTGTATGATCAAGCCCAATTGTATTCAATGATGCACAGAATTACAGATCTAAGAGAGAGATAACCTCAAAGATTACAAGGAATGAATACAAGTAATATGGGAAAATCAATCAGTTAGCAACGTAGTGCTAACCACTCTATTTATACTGTAACGGATATATTAAAGCTACAGTACAAATAAGAAAGACTAATAAGAACAAAACATGTGTCCTAATTAGTTTACACATTACTAAGTAACGAAACTCGTCATAAGTTCTGAACAGGTAGTTCAGAACTTCTGAACATTCTTCTGATCACGCTTCTCAGAACTTCTGACTTCTCTTTCTCAGATCTCTGACTCTTCTTCTCAGAACTTCTGACTCTTCTTCTCAGAACTTCTGAACCTTCTTATCAGATCTTCAACACTTGGTTTATTGACAAAACTTCAGATCTAACAATCTCCCCCTTTTTGTCAAATAAACTTAAACTTTGAATCATCTAATTCTTTCAGAGCAGGAACAATTTTCTGAAGTAACACATTCCTCAGATTAAGCCTTTTATCAATCTTGTCAATAATTTCTTGAATAACTTCAACTTGCTGATTTATTGCTTCTTGAGTCATGTTTGCTTCCTTTACTTTCAGCATCTTTTTCTCCAAATTGTGCTTTATGATCCTTAAAGTTCCAGAACAATATTTTGCAGTTTCCTTTGCTCTGAAGAAGATCTTTCCACTTTTGTTCTTCAAAAATACTCCCAGATCTGGATACTTGTGAACACTTCCAGTCTTTAACACCTTTTTCTGCTCATGATCTGTATTGGGATTTGCCAGATAAACACATGACTTTTGCAAATACAGAGCTATTTGGAAATCTGTATAGCAATGCCACCTTAAGATATAGAACATGGCCTCAATCACCACACTTCTTGCCTTCCTTTCATTTCTGTCTTTACTTGACTCTTTAAAACATAGAAAGCTGTGTAATCTGTAGAAGTCAACCACTGACAGTTTCTCAAAATCTGCATCAGTAAAATAATAAACCTTGCCATCTTCTCTCAAAACTTCAAAGGATAAGTACTCCATCTTTCTGAATTTCTTAACCTTCAATTCTCTGATTCCAGTGATTAGAAAATCTGAGTAAACGGCTTGCTTTGTTTTGCCAAGACATCTTGATTTTTCAGCCAACCAGATCTGAGTCTCCTTAGACCTATCATAATACACATCCAAGAATTGTACTTCTTTTGGTTTGAAAAACTTAGGCAGATCAAATTCAAGAAAGTATCCATTCAGATCAATGAATATTTCATCTTCTTTGGTTCAGACTGTTCAGTTTGATCAAAACTAGTTATCTGCACATTCTGAGATATTGTGTTCTGCATTTCTTCAGCTTCATCTGACAAAATTCCATTCACTTCATACTCAGCTGGGAACACAAAATCATTATGTAGAATCTTTTTGGGATTCACCTCAGATAGCAACCATTCACTACTGTTTCTGATTTTTCTTCTAAAATCCAACCTCCTCTTCACACAGTTTATGCATCTCTTCTTTAAACTCTCTTTTTCAGCATCCATACTTACTTCCATTCTAATCAACAACCAATTCAGAGTTGCATCACTGTACTTCACCAACTCTTTTAATCTGAACAATTCAAGTCTTTCGTGAACCATATATGTGAACCCTTCTGTCTCCATTCCTTCATTCACAAAACCCTTCACATGCAGATCAACTTCTGTTTTCTTTGTGGGAGAACTCAGATTGCACTTTTCTTTTCTTTCTTCTATAGCCAACTGGAAGTCATACAAGTATATATTTCTGACATAAATACCCAGAAGTCTTCTGCATTCAATTTCTATCAAGGCTTCTTCAGTGCTAGCAAAGAACTTGACTAGAAAGATCTGATCATCAAGAGTCAATCTGTGAAAATCAAATGTAGACATGGAAACCTTTGTATTTCTTTCTTTCAGTATTTCCATTCTAACGAACATTAAACCATTGAATTCATCTTGTTGAAACATCAGAACTTTCTCGATTCTTTTCTGAATATGCAGTTTTGAGTCAGGAACTCTGAACATGTTAGAAGCTTCTGAGTAGACCATCTGAGCTCTGTCATCCATAAAACCATCAATGTTACTTTCCAAAAGCTCATACTCTCCTTCTGTGTAGTAGAGATTATCATATATTTCCTCAGGAAAAATATCATCATGAAATTGTCTGGCTAATGGCACATCACTTAACTCTAGAATGAAGTCACACACAGGTTCTTCTAGTCTTTGCAATTTAATCTTTGGAATCTCAATTGGTTTTCTGAATACATATTCAGAAGGCATAAAGAAGTCTTTCACTTTCACATACTCTTCTTCTGTATTTAACTCATCACAAAAGTTAAACCTAAAATCATCTTTAAAATCCTGAGTGTAATCCACAGTTCTGTCTTCTTCTCCCATTAGATCAATGGGTCTTATCACTTTTATTCCTTTATGAATTTTCTGAACACTCAAAGCTCTGACTACTTCATTATGCATTCTTCTGATCAAATCTTCATTCAACCTCCTTTCTTCTGATTCAGACTCCATTGCCCTTTCACTGTTATAAACCACAATATCTGTACACCTGTTTACCACTGTACTTTCCACTATTTCTTCTATTCTCAAATCAGATTCCTCAATAGCTACAGTTTCATCTGAGTTTCCTTCCATCTCAGTATCCAAGTTCAATTCCTCTGTTTTATCTGATTCATTACTATCAATACTTCCCAACTCCATTTCTTCTGTATCTGAACTGTCAAGCTGTACTATCTGAATCATCTCCTTTAAATTTTCCTGTGTCTGGTCTTCTGAACTTTTTGTATTGGCTAAGTGCATGTCTGCTATCTCAAAATCTTCTATGCCAATATCATCATCAGAACTTAACCTTTGTCTTTTCTCCCCCTTTTGATGATCATGAGGATCATTATCATCAAACTTCCTTTTCAAGTTCTGATTAAAAGCAACTTCAGGTTCAGCTTCTGCAATAGGAACAGGATCAAGAGGCTTTGAAGTAGAAGCCAAAGATACACTCAGTGCTTTCAATATAGATTCCTGCATACCTTTCATCTGTTTTAACATATCTTTTTGAAAACCAGACATTATATCCACGATCTCCTTTTTGTGAGAATCCAAGGATTTCTTTACATCATCTACCTTGGTTTCAACAGAAATCAACTTTTTCTCCAACACAACTTTCAAATCTGATACCTCATCATTCAGATCCTCCATCCTCTTCTCCAAATTTTCTACTTTTTCCCCCATCTCCTTGTTTTGTTTCTGAATCTTTTCAAATTCAAAAGTTTCTAACAGTGAACCTGAACCAACAGATGGTCCAGTTTTCATGTGCCCAGAGAGCTCATGGCCTGTAGATAACACACAGTCATCTTGTACAACAGATGCACTTTTGAATGAGGCTTTTGTAATGTTCACCTCACCAGGACTTCCATCCAATCCTCGACACCCAACATTAGGCATGTCTATGAATGTTGTTTCAGGAGTACGAAATTCCTGATCTGTGCAAGTGTCAAAAGGAATTTCAGGCTCAATATGAATAGGACTGTGATATTCAGACTCAATGTGTTGAAAAATAAGTTGGGATTTATCACCTCCCTCCAAATGAGTTTGGGATGGTTCCCCGGATTTGTGTGAAACAGTAGCATGTTGAAATGCTTCTGAGTGGGTATGGATGGGTTGTTCAAGATCCACCACTAGGTCCA
Source organism: Saussurea involucrata (assembly GCA_033807775.1). NCBI lineage: Eukaryota > Viridiplantae > Streptophyta > Magnoliopsida > Asterales > Asteraceae > Saussurea > Saussurea involucrata. The sequence goes on along the minus strand of CM066314.1, from coordinate 45,207,133 downwards.
TGGTGTTTGTTTCAATATTGGACACCAAGAGATGTGAACCAATAGCATGTGTGGTTACCTGGTCAAGATTAGCTGGTTCAGAGGCATCTCTTTCTGTTTGAACCTCTGTTAACAATCTCTCATCCTCACCACTCTCATTCTGTTTTTCCTCACTGAGTCTAACCAAGCTCTCAGAATTTTCCCCCTCAAGTCTCTCAGAATGTTCACCCATCTGAACATCCTCCCCCTCTCTAATTCGACTAGACTCCTCACCTCTCTTCTCAGGTTGGTCCTCTTGGGTAGGGATTTGAGGTAATTCAATTCCCATAGAGGTGCAATAAGCTTTTAAAATCTCACTCTCCCTTGGAATATAGTTCCTAAGTGATTTTGGCAACAGTTTATGATTGGGATAATTTTCAAGTCTTGTTACTGAGGTCATCTTACCCAAATAAAATGTAGGACCATGCTCTTCATTTGTTCTTCTTGAGATTGTTCTGTTTTCCTGCATGGCATACCAAATAACAATTTGCCAGTACCTTATGTAGGGAATGTATGTCAGTGGAGCATCCTTTGTCTTCTTCTGAATTGCTTTCTGATTCTTCTCAAATGTATTCTTCATATCTTCCCAAAGTATTAAAGTATAGTCATAATGCCTATTCTTCACTAAACCTTGAAATATCTGAAGAATTTGTTTAGAACCTTGATCAGCAGAACTATTTTTCCCTGACAAACATTTATTTACCACATGAAAGAAGCAAGCCCAAATAGGTGGTAATTTGTTTCTTCTGAACAAACTGAGAGTCCTCAATCCTTCATTGTATCCCAACTTCATGAACTCTGCTATTAATTCCTCTGTTAGGGGTAAATCCTCAAAATCTGTTCTTCTTTGTACATCATCTTTCTCTGGTAGATTCAGCATTTCTCTTAGTGCAGAGATAGATAAGACAAATGTCACTCCTCCAATTTCAGACACAAACTTATTATCTTCTAACCTAAGATATTTCCACCATTGTTGTATGTACTGAACAGGCACATTTTTACTTCTTGTAAACCATTTTCTGTACGGATGATGTTTGAATAACTCCATGATAATTCTGTGTTCAGGCTTAAAACGACTTTCCTCAAACAATATAACACAGTTATTTTTAGATAATTTCAACCATTCACTCTCAGGAACAACTCTTTCCACTAGAATAGATCTATCTGACATAATAGAACCTGCAACACTCTGATCATGTTCAATATTAACATTTACCTCATCCGCATTTCCTTCAGATTCATCCATTTGTTCATCTTCTTCATCATTTCTTATTGCCCCTTCCTCTGCAACTCTATTTTGTACTTCATCATTTTCCGAATCGGATGAATCCATTATCGATTTTGTAGAATGTAGAGAAATTGGACCACTTCTTCGTATTTCAGACATGATTTAAGAAGAAAACAGATTCAAAGAACTCTGGATTTGATTCGTATCTCACGTTTCGCTCTGGAATTTGAAAGAAATTTGAAATAGGGATTTTAAGACCTATTTAAAATCCGCGAAGTTGAAAGGTTTAACGGAAAAGCGAAATCAATGTTATAACGGAGTCAACACATGTGAAATACCACAAAGGATTTAAATGAAATACGTGGCATTGTCAAACAAATATGAAGCTGACACGTGTTAGTGGATAGAATTTTGACTCAAGTCAAAGATCTGAATAACACGCACAGATGTTCTGATTCCATGACTCAGAAGAATTTTGCCTTGTAACCAAAATGTCTTTTAAAATCAACTTCTGACCAATATAAAACATTTTGATTATTCAGAAGAGGTTTGAACAGATAAGAAATGAAAACAAATCTTTTAAGCATCACAAAATGATTTCCAAAAGAATTTTGATGCTCCCCCTTGACTTGAGCATGCATTTGAGTATTAATGATACATAAAGATGAGATAAAAAGATAATCGAAGAAGCATAATCCATACAGTTGAAGTTATTTGTATTTCTCAAAAATAAATTTTTGAAAGTTAGATTGCTGAAGTATTGACTCAGAATTTCTGACCTTAAGATTCAGAGGTTCTGATCTCAAGACTCAGAAGTTCTGAACTCAAGACTCAGAAGTTCTGAACTCAAGATTCAGAAGTTCCGAACTCAAGACTCAGAAGTTCCGAACTCAAGACTCAGAAGTTCCGAACTCAAGACTCAGAAGTTCCGAACTCAAGACTCAGAAGTTCTGAACTCAAGACTCAGAAGTTCTGAACTCAAGACTCAGAAGTTCTGAACTCAAGACTCAGAAGTTCTGAATACACTACTCAGACAAGTTTACTTAGAAAAATTTAGCATTTTTAAGAAAAAAATATTTTCAACTAGGCAGATTAAGCATTCCTATTTTACATATGAGAAAAGAAAACCTTTTGTGATCAAGAGGCTTTGTGAACAAGTCAGCCAATTGATACTTTGTATGCACAAAGTGCATCTCTATAGTTCCTTTTTCCACATAGTCCTTTATAAAATGATACCTCACATCTATATGCTTAGTCTTCGAATGTTGAACAGGGTTCTGAGTAATAGCAATTGCACTTTCTGAGTCACAATAGATGGGAATCTTATTAAGCTGATATCCATAGTCCATGAGTTGTGTTCTCATCCACAATGTTTGAGAGCATGACGCAGCAGCAGCAACATACTCTGCTTCAGCAGTTGAAGTGGATACACAGTTCTGTTTCTTTGATGCCCAACTCACTATTTTATCTCCCAAAAAGTGACAAGCACCAGATGTACTCTTTCTGTCCAACCTACTTCCTGCATGATCAGCATCAGTGAAAGCAGTCAATTTGAAGTCAGTTTCTTTTGGATACCATAAACCTAGATCAGGTGTTCCTTTGAGATATCTTAAAATCCTTTTGACAGCCAACACATGTGATTCTTTCGGGTTAGATTGAAATCTAGCACAGAAACAGGTAGAAAACATGATATCTGGTCTACTTGCAGTCAAATAAAGTAATGATCCAATCATGCCTCTATAAAGTTTGATATCTGCTGAAACACCTTTGAGATCAGCATCTAACTTTATGTTAGTTGCCATAGGTGTTCTCATAGAAGCACAATCAGACATTTTGAACTTTTTCAGAATATCTCTGACATATTTTCCTTGATTTATGAAAATACCTTTTGGTAGTTGTTTGACTTGAAGACCAAGGAAAAAATTCAGTTCACCCATCATGCTCATTTCAAATTCAGATGACATGATTTTTGAAAAATTATCACATAATTCTGGACTGGTAGAACCAAATATTATGTCATCAACATAAATCTGAATCAGAATCAAATCATTACCCTGTTTCTTTAAAAACAAAGTTGTGTCAATCTTACCTTTCTTGAATCCTGAACCTAACAGGTGTTTAGTAAGAGTGTCATACCAGGCTCGTGGTGCTTGTTTTAGACCATATAAAGCTTTGTCTAAAATATAAACATGATCAGGGAATTCTGGATCAACAAAACCTTCAGGTTGATGGACATACACCTCTTCATTAAGTTTGCCATTTAGAAAGGCTGATTTGACATCCATTTGATACACCTTGAAGTTTTTATGTGCAGCATAGGCTAAAAATATTCTGATTGCCTCTATTCTTGCCACTGGTGCAAATGTCTCATCATAATCAATTCCCTCTTGTTGACAGTATCCCTTAGCAACCAATCTTGCCTTGTTTCTGATGACAACACCTGATTCATCCTTTTTGTTTCTGAACACCCATTTAGTTCCAATAATAGATTTACCTTCAGGCTTTGGAATGAGTCTCCAAACTTTATTTCTTTCAAATTGAAGCAATTCCTCTTGCATTGCTGAAATCCAGTCTGGATCCTCTAGGGCTTCATTAGCTTTCTTTGGTTCAATTACACTTAAGAAACCAGCAAACATTGCTTCATTTGCTGTAGCTGATCTTGTCTTTACTCCTGCTGATGGATCACCTATTACTTGATGAATAGGGTGATTTTTAGTCCATTTATTAGCACTAGGGAGTACATCAATCTCTGAATAATTGTTGTTTGCATCATTCTCATCAATGATTGCTCGTAATTCTGAACTGTCACCTTGTTCTGACGTATGAGTAGGAGTTGCATCCAAGTTTGAGTTCTGATTAATGAAGTCAGAGTTCTGATTGACTTGTTCAGAGTTCTGAGTACAAGAATCAGAATTCTGATTACAAGGTTCAGAGTTTTCACCACTTGTATTTATTAGATTTGGGCACTCCTCTGATGGACCTTTGTCAGAAATTACAGTTGATTGAACTATTTCTGGAGTCTTATTTTTCATCTCTTTGACCATCTTTGGGTTTTCATATTCTGCATAAGAATCAGAAATTAGTTCACTAAAAGCATCCTTAAACAGTAAATTGAGTTCTGAACAAATAGGATTAGAATTTGTATCAGAAGTCATTTTTGTCTTGTTCAGCATGAGTTCTGAACTGTCTTGTTCAGAAGTCCGTATTCTGGCTTCATCAAAAGTTACATTTATGCTCTCCATCATCCTCTTGGTTCTTCTATTATAGATTCTGAATGCTTTGGAAGTTAAAGAATAACCCACAAAGTATCCTTCATCTGCCTTTTTGTCGAATTTGGCAAGATTTTCTCTGTCTCTGAGAACATAGCATCTGCAACCAAAAATATGAAAGAATTTGATTAATGGTTTTCTTTTATTTATCAGTTCATAAGCAGTCTTATTTAATCTCTTATTGATTAAAGTTCTATTTTGTGTAAAACAAGCAGTTGCAATTGCTTCAGCCCATAGGAAAGTAGGAAGATTTGCATAAGCCAGCATTGTTCTCGCAGCCTCAACTAGAGTTCTATTCTTCCTTTCAACAACACCATTTTGTTGAGGAGTTCTGACAGCAGAAAAATTGTGAGAAATCCCAGAACTTTCTAAAAAATTCTGAAGAGTCTCATTTCTGAACTCCGTTCCATTATCACTTCTGATTTTCTGAACTTGAAGTTGTAAGAGAACTTGAATCCTTTTGATAAAATTTATCAATGTAGTAGCAGCTTCTGACTTAGCTCTTAGGAACTCAACCCACGTGTATCTGGATAATTCATCAACAATCACAAGCATATATTTCTTTCCTCCCATCGATTGAACTGAAATTGGACCACAAAGATCAGTATGAATCATTTCTAATGGTGCTTTGCAAGATGAGTCCATTTTTAATTTGTGAGAACTCTTTTTCATCTTGCCCATTTCACAAGCTGAGCATAATGATTCTTTTTCAAATTTAAGCTTTGGTAAGCCTTTAACCAAATGTTTTGCAACAAGATTATTAAGATCTTTGAAATTCAGATGAGAACATCTTCTGTGCCAAAGCCAGCATTCATTTGCAATTGATTTTGATAAAAGACAAACTGTATTTAATGTTTTCAATTTTGAAAAATTAACTACAAATAAGTCCATATGTCTTTTGGCCCAGAAGACTTTGACATCATTTTCAGTTAGAATCATGCAACCTGTTATTTGAAACTTAATTTGACAAAGACTGTCTAAAAACTGACTTATGCTGAAAAGATTGTGTTGTAATCCTTCAACATAGAAAACCTTTTGGATAGTTAGATCCCCTTTAGTTAAATCCCCATAACCTTTGACTTGACCTTTGCTATTGTTTCCAAAGTTTACTGCTCCTCCAGCCTTTTCTGTGAAGTTTGATAGAAAAGACTTCTGACCTGTCATGTGTCTTGAAGCTCCTGAATCTAAAAACCACACATGACAGCCCTGCAAAAGGATCAGTTAAGTTTAGGTACCCATTTTGGAATGGGTCCATCTTTGTTAGCTTTGTCATTGGATTTAACATTAGTACCTTTTACTCTCCACTCAAAATCTTTCTTCAAACACCACTTTCCTTGAACTTTTATGAAGTCAGAACATTTTCTGCTTACAAGTTTGTTCAAATTCTTTTTGAGAGTTGTAACTTTTGGTTTTGCTATGTTTTCAACTTTCTTTTCTTTTATCTTTTCTTTCTTCTGAGTCTGAGGAACAGAAATTTTCTTCTTTTCTGTATTTTGAGAAACAGAAACTTTCTGAATATCTTTTCTTATGTATGAAACAGAAGTTATTTTGACTTGACATTTGTGAGAATATTGGAATGAATCATTTTTACATCTAACACAAACAAGATTTTTCTTTGCAAGTGACAATAAATCTGAAACATAGATCATTTCATTTTTATTTATACTGTTCAGAGTACAATTGCCCTTATTACAAGAATTTCTAGCGTTTAGTTCAGAAGTAGATTTCATTCTAAGCTTCTCAAGTTCCCTTTTCAGATCATTCAACTTTGCAAGATCATCTTTCCTTTTGCTTTCTTCTTTTTCTGAAAAATTCAAGTTCTTTTTGTTAGAAGAATTAGATGATTCACCTTTTTCATATGTACTTGATTCATTAAAGAATTTATCATTTTCTCTTGAAGCATTAATTTTAAAAAGATCATACTCAGTCTTCAGTTTTTCAAGCTCTGTTATTTTCTGAATAAAAATATTCTTTTCTTTCAAAGCTTCTTCAAGTTTAATATCCATTTCACAGAAATCATTTTCAAGTTCATCATAAGCTTTCCTTAAATCCTCAAGTTCTTGACTCACAAGATTAAATCTCTTTTCAAGTTGCAAAAATTCATCTGATTTTGTTTCAGAAAATCCAATTGAATCAGACTTCTGACTACCTGAGTCAGAGTTCTGATTTACAGACTCAGATGTCTGATCTTTAGACTCAGAATTCTGACTACAAAGTTCAGAATCCTGACTAGAAGTTTCAGACTTCTGATTGACTGTTTCAGAATTTTTACTTGTATCAAATATGCTCTCAATGTCATGATATGAAAAACTTGGTTGTTTATTTTTGTAGCTGACATTTAAGGAATCATACTTGAATTTAGTATCATTGTATCTTGGCTTTTCATCTGTTGGTTTAGAAACTTCTTTCTTAACCTTTTCTTCTGAACCAACTGACTTTTCTGTTTTAGACTCAGAAATTGTCTCATCTGACTTTTTAGAGTTTGGTCTTTGCAAATTGTCAGAACTTGTTATAGAACTAGCAGGTCTTATGAAAACTTCAACAATTTCTGGGATTTTTGGCTTAGAAACTTGAAGTATTGGAGCTCTTTTTAAAATGACATTTTCTTCCAATCCCAATCCCTTCTTTGGATTGTAAAATCTTGTATCTTTAACATTGCTTAATAAAAGATTTAATGTTTGCTGAGTCTGACCTCTTTTCAAATTCAAATCTTCCAATTCTTTGATTTTGGTGTATAAATTCTTTCTTTCTTCAAATAACATATCAAATTTTATTTGTAAATCACCTTTTTCATCCTTTATTTTTGAAAACTCAACTTTTAGTTCAGAAAGCCTTTTCATCAATTCAGAATTTTCATCTTTAACTTTCTGTTTCTCAGCCTCAGATTCTTCATATTGTTCGTTTATTACTTCTTTTTCAATTCTGAATTTGTTAACCAAAGTTCTTTCTCCTTTTATCTGTTTTCTTAGATTAGCAAATTCAGTTTTCATTTCACCAATTTGTGTCATTAACTCTAATTCAAGTGAAGAATGTACCTCAGCAGATGACTCAGAATCAGCATCTTCAAAATCAGAATCATCCTCATTCCTCATTTTTGCCATATAGCTTCGCATCTGTGGAAAGTTGATATGATCATCTTCATCAGAAGTGTAGTACAGCCAATTCTCCTGTTCAGCCAATAGCGCACTCTCGTCATCTCTCTTCTTTGCAAGCTGAGCCTTCTTCGTGTAGTATTCATAATCTTTCACAACTTTAACTCTGCAATCCTTGGCATAATGGCCAGATTTTCACACTTGAAACACAGATTCTTTTCTTTTCTCTCTTCCTTCTCTTCCTTGTTTTCTTCACTTCTCTCTATTCTCTTTTCAATCTTATTTTCTTCTCTGTCATCTTTCTTCTTATAATCTGAACTTCCAGCTCTCTTATAATTTCCTTGAAATCTGCCCTTCCCATACCTTTTGTTGAAAGTATTTGTCAGCAAAGCTAGCTTTTCAGCCATTATCTTGATATCTTCATCATCTTCTGATCCTTCTTCTTTGTCAGATTCCTCCAGACTCGGTATTTCTGATAGATATGCAGTCTTTTTGGGTGCTTTGATTGCTTTGGACTTTGATAAGAACGCTAACTGATCAGCAACATTTTTCTTTTCTTCCACAACTAACTTGACAGAGTCTTCATGTTGATTAAGAACACAGAACAAATCATTTAAGTCTTCTTCACACATATCCTTGTTCATTTGCAGACTTATGGCAAATGATGACCATTCTGAATTTAGACTGTTCAGAAATTTGTAATTTATTTCTGATTTTGTTTTCTTCAGTCCATTTCTTCTCAAGTCATTTAGAATAGTGCAAAATTTACTGTATGTCTGTGTCAAACTTTCTGACTCTTTTGCTTTGAACCTTTCATAAGCATTTATGCTTTGATTTAACTTTGCCTGAATAGATCTCACAGTTCCTAACATTTGCCTTTCCAATTCGTCCCACATTTCTTTAGCTGATGATCCACTGTCAATCCTGTTAAGAACCTCATTCGGGACAGCCAAAGTCATCAAAGTAATTGCTCTTTTGTCAATAGCATGCCTATTTTTCTGTTCAGCAGTGTATTGGGAATAATTCTTCTTTACTCTGGTCGCTGGAATTTCTGGAGTTGTCTCTGTAGCAGGGGTTGCGGCGACATCGATATATACTTCGATTGGACCTTCTCGAATAGAAATCATAAGATTTTCATCGATGTTGTCAAGGAATTGGATCATACGAGTTTTCCATTGCTGATACTCTTCTGGTATAAGAACAGGCGGTTTGGTTTCGGATCCCATGGCTAGATATTCTTTAGAAGACATGATTGTAAGAAAATTCAACAGAAAGACAAATTCGATTTTCTTGATCGAAAAGTAGCAGGTAATTCAAGAATTGCTAAGAATTCAAGAACTAGCCCTAGCAGCGGAATCGAATTTTGAATGAATCAAGAAATCTTCAAGAAATTGATCAATCGATCTTCGCAATCACAATCTTGAACGAATTTGTTTGTTGATTGGCTCTGATACCAATTGAAAGTGCAGGATCTATTCTTACAATCAATATAGAAAGAAGTAATTGAGAAATTGTATGATCAAGCCCAATTGTGTTCAATGATGCACAGAATTACAGATCTAAGAGAGAGATAACCTCAAAGATTACAAGGAATGAATACAAGTAATATGGGAAAATCAATCAGTTAGCAACGTAGTGCTAACCACTCTATTTATACTGTAACGGATATATTAAAGCTACAGTACAAATAAGAAAGACTAATAAGAACAAAACATGTGTCCTAATTAGTTTACACATTACTAAGTAACGAAACTCGTCATAAGTTCTGAACAGGTAGTTCAGAACTTCTGAACATTCTTCTGATCACGCTTCTCAGAACTTCTGACTTCTCTTTCTCAGATCTCTGACTCTTCTTCTCAGAACTTCTGACTCTTCTTCTCAGAACTTCTGAACCTTCTTATCAGATCTTCAACACTTGGTTTATTGACAAAACTTCAGATCTAACACACGTCAACCATGTTCTACGCTGAAGTCGAAGATCAAGCCAAAGAACCAGCGACTAAGTCTACTAGTGACCTGATGCGGATATCAGTGAAGCCAAGATTTGTCCACTCAACGTGAAGTTTCAAGTAGAAGACTTCAGCGAACGCCGAACTTTATCATTCGCTGATAAAGAATCATTCAGCGAACACTGATCATGAAGCCTCCTCTACAAGCAACTTTTGTCGTATCCCCTTGCACGCCCCCGTACGATTTTTTCAGAATGGACATCCCTTTTGTCCAGAATCGTACAACCAACTCTGATTCTACATTGTTCATCATGCGGCCACTAGGTTGTCTACTGAAGTCAAAACATGCAACCAACCAGAGGCTGCCACGTGTAAAGGTATACTGACATGCATTAAATGCATGCAGTATATAAAGGAAACCCTACTTCATTTGTGAAGTGCTCGGCCATTCCTCTCTTCGCTGAACTTACTGTGTGATAGAATACTCTCCTTAGTATTCTAGATTTTCTTAATCTCTATTTATAGTGCAAGAACTCTTAGTGATTCTCATAGTTTGTTTAGATTAGGTTTATTCCTTAATCTTGTTCCGCAACAAACTGTAAATTGTTTGATTATATCAATAAACAATTTAGAAAGATAAATTTGTGTGTTTGTATTCAACCCCCCCCCCCCCCCCCCCCCCTTCTATAAACTTGTATAACCCCTTTGGGACCAACATTGTCCTTAGCCTATTTTTCAATACTTCTAATAACTATACTATTAGAGATAACACATGTTACGCGAGAACCGTGTAAAAAGTACAGCTTTTTACACCATGTTTCAAAACAAGTGTGAAAAAGATCAAAATTTTACAATGTTATTCGTAACAACGATGCATAAAGGAGACATTTTTATACATTTCAAGAAAACAATGGTCACCTTTTTCCATGTTTTTCTACCTCGTTACACGAGCACCGTTAAAAAGTAAGTTTTTATACCATGTTTCAAAACAACTGTGGAAAAGATCACATTTTTACATTGTTATACGTCACAACGATGCACAAAGGTGAAAACTTTAAACGTTTCAACGAAACAATGATGACATTTTTCTACCACGTTACGTTAGAACCGTGTAAAAAGTACAAGTTTTACACCATGTTTCAAAACAACTATGGAAAAATCACATTTTTGCATTGTTATACGTAACAACGATGCATAAAGATGAAAACTTAAAACGTTTCAACGAAAAAATGATCACATTTTTCTACCACTTTACGTGAGAATCGTGTAAAAAGTACAAGTTTTTACACCATGTTTCAAAACAACTGTGAAAAAGATCACATTTTTACATTGTTATACGTAACAACGATGCATAAAGGTACAAATTTTAAACGTTTCAACAAAACAATGTTCACATTTTTCTACCACGTTACGCAAGAACCGTGAAAAAAGAACAAGTTTTTACACCATGTTTCTAAACAACTGTGGAAAAGATCTCATTTTTACAATGATATACATAACAACGACGCATAAAGGTGAAAACTTTAAACGTTTCAATGAAACAATGATCCAATTTTTCTCTCACGTTACACGAGAACCATGTAAAAAGAACAAGTTTTTTACCATGTTTCAAAATAACTGTGGAAAAGATCACATTTTTACATTGTTATACATAACAACGATGCATGAAGATGAAAACTTTAAATGTTTCAACGGATCAATGATGGCATTTTTCTACCACGTTACGCGAGAACCGTGTAAAAAGTACAAGTTTTTCACCATGATTCAAAACAACTATGGAAAATATCACATTTTTGCATTGTTATATGTAACAACGATGCATAAAGGTGAAATTTAAACGTTTCAACAAAAAAATGATCACATTTTTCTACCACTTTACGTGATAATCATGCAAAAAGTATGTGTTTTTACACCATGTTTCAAAACAACTGTGGAAAAGATCACATTTTTACATTGTTATACGTAACAACGATGCATAAAGGTAAAAACTTTAAACGTTTCAACAAAACAATGGTCATATTTTTCTACCACGTTACGCGAGAACTGTGAAAAAAGAATAAGTTTTGACACCATGTTTCAAAACAACTGTGAAAAAGATCTCATTTTTACAATGTTATACATAACAACGACACATAAAGGTGAAAACTTTAAACGTTTCAATGAAACAATGATCCCATTTTTCTACCGCGTTACACGAGCACCGTGAAAAAGTAGAAGTTTTTACACCATGTTTCAAAACAACTGTGGAAAAGATCAAATTTTTCAGTGTTATACGTAACAACGATGTATAAAGGTGACATCTTTATACATTTCAAGGAAATAATGGTCACCTTTTTCTTGTTTTTCTACCATGTTACGCGAGAACCGTGTGAAAAGTATAGGTTTTTACGCCTTGTTTCAAAACAACTGTGGAAAAGATCACATTTTTACATTGTTATGCGTAACGACGATAAATAATGGTGACATCTTTATATGTTTCAAGAAAACAATGGTCACCCATTTTCTTGTTTTCTACCACGTTACGCGAAAAAGTACAAGTTTTTACACCATGTTTCAAAACAACTGTGGAAAAGATAACATTTTTACATTGTTATACGTAAGTACGATGCATAAAGGTGACATCTTTATATGTTTCAAGGATACAATGGTCATCGTTTCTCTTATTTTTCTACCACGGTACGCTAGAACCGTGTAAAAAGTACATGTTTCTACACCATGTTTCAAAACAAGTGTGAAAAAGATCAAAATTTTACATTGTTGTACGTAACAATGATGCATAAAGGTGACATCTTAATATATTTTAAGAAAACAATGGTCACCTTTTTCCATGTTTTTCTATCGCGTTACGCGAGCACCGTGAAAAAAGTAAAAGTTTTTAGACCATGTTTTAAAACAACCGTAATTGGCTAGAGAAAATGAATGGAATTCCATATGCTTCTGCAATTGGATCCATCATGTATGCCATGTTATGCATAAGACCGGATGTATCATATGCTTTGAGCATGACGAGTAGATACCAACAGAATCCGGGAGAAGGTCATTGGATAGCCGTAAAGAACATTCTTAAGTACTTGCGAAGAACTAAAGAAATGTTTCTCATTTATGGAGGTTTGGAAGAAGATCTTATTGTAAAATGTTACACCGATGCTAGCTTCCAAACAGATCGAGATGATTCTCGATCACAATCGGGGTATGTCTTCATTATGAATGGAGGTGCTGTTTCTTGGAAGAGTTCCAAGCAAAGCATGGTTGCACAATCCACTACAGAGTCAGAATACATTGCTGCTTCAGAAGCTGCACAAGAAGCTGCCTGGATGAAGAAGTTCATTGATGATCTAGGGGTAGTCCCTACCATTCAGGATCCCCTAGAAATCTTCTGTGACAATGAGGGTGCCATTGCGCAAGCTAAGGAACCCAGGTCACATCAGAAGACGAGGCACATTCTCCGAAGATTCAACTACATACAGGATGAAGTTGAGAGAGGAGATATCAGTATTCGCAAAATTCATACAGATCAGAATTTGGCGGACCCATTCACAAAGCCCCTTCCACAAGCTAAACATGAGAGTCATGCGAGAGCTATAGGACTTCGTTATTCTAGTGATTGGATCTGATTTGGATTTAGTATTTAGATGTTGGAACAAAGTTAACAACAACTATTGTATTGAAGCTGATATATGGGATATGATCTTTTCATTAATACTTGTTATGTTCTATATTAGCATGTTTAATCCATGAATAATATAGATTATTCTAAATGTCCATAGTCGATCATAGTTGTGGGAGCAACTATGAAGGAAGACTAATATGAATTAGATTGGTTGATATTCATAGGATGAATATGGCAAATCGTTGCAACCAAGTTTCATAGGTACTTGTTAGGGAACAAGTATTGGACATGACCCGCTTCAAGATCACTTCATGGATCGTCGTCATAAGTGATTCTTGAATAAAGGTAGTATCTTTGTATCCTTTGACCTGAGTTGCATATTAGGGACTTAAGTGTTGTGAGTGATGTGCTTTGATATGGTTAAACGTTGCTCTTTGACCAGGCAGTTATAAATCTCATTATTGGGTATAGTATGAACTGCATAAGAGGCGTATGTAGTCAAGATGGGATTTGTTTCTCTTATGCAACATCTAAGGCGCCTGACTTGAAGTTGAACAATAAATGAGAATGATAGTGATCCATGTCTCATGTTCAACATGATATCCGAACAAAGGGATAACTGATACATCACCTTTTACATCAATTGAAGCTATGAGCTTATGGAAATTGGATGTTATTGAATGGCACTTCATCATGTGTTGTTGGGGGCAGTGAAATGTTGCTAGATGTTCACCACTGTCTGTATAATTCTATAATGCAATCTTTAGCAAGTGGGAGATTGTTGGTTCTATATGCGCAAGAATGATCATAAAATGATATTGCCAATAACATATGATCCTATAGGGTCACACCAATAACAAGTAGACACCATATTGATTATTTTAACTAGTTGAATTTGATTCATGTTAAAATACCATAACTCTTGTATTTATATTTTATGGAAAATAATATCTTAATTCATATAGTATGAATTAATTCGTGTGTGGTAATTATATCATTTAAATGTTAAATGATTTAATTAGTTTTATATGACTTATTTATTTAATTAAAGGTTAAGTTAAATAAATAAAATTCATATGGTATGAATTTATAAAGTCCATATCTTTTATATAAAAGTTGAAAGACAACATGTGGGACCCATGAGGAGTGTTGGTCCAATGCATGTGTTTGAAAAGTTCAAGGCTCATGATTGTGTTTTGCATGTAAGACTTTTTTTTAAATAAGAAAGCATTCAACTTTCTTACATACTTCCTCTTGAACGTTTTTTTACACAAACACTCTAAAATTCTCTCTAAAGGAGTTAGTGAGAAGAAGAAAAGCTCTCTCCCTCTCTTAAAGCAAAAATCGGATTTTTGGCTTCAAGCTTAAGAGGTTTCCTAAGCAAGAGTTTGTACTAGCATACATTGGTGTTGGAGCTTGTTGGTGGACTTCTCTAGAGGAGCTCTCGGTTGAGTTCTTGCCATCTCCATCTCCGATTTCTAGAAGCTTTTTCAAAGGTTGTATTTTCTAGAAACCCCCTATGTATGTTTTTGTTAGTCCCAGATGGCTTACAAGAACAAGAACAGGTATTGTAGAAGGGGGGGGGGGGTTGAATACAATACACAATTTTTTACTTTAATTAATTCTTTTATTGAAAATATTCAAATAAAGAATTACACATAGAACACATAGAACAATTTGATTGTTGCGGAAAGAACAGATAAAATCTATTCTAACAATCTTCACACAGTAATACTAAAAACAAAATAACTTGAACACTTAGACTCAAAGTTGTAAAGTTCCTAAGAGATGAAGGATGCTAGCACATAGAAAGACTTCAGAAAAGCATAGTTTGCATGGGAGCTTCCTCCTCCTTTTATAGTGAGTATGAGTGTACGGAGCATTAAATGTTTAGTACGAATATCCTCCAGTTACTTGCTACGTACCAATGGACTTCTGAAAAGTTGAAAAATCACAATCACCTTTTCCTTGAAACAAGGAGGAATACCCATGCTGAACTTCATTGGAAATAGGAATAATACCATGCTTGTCTCCTTGGTGTGTCTTCCAAGACAATATTACTTGAGACTTGATATTTTCTTCAAATAAAATCTTTTGACAAAGGATCCCACCGATTTAAGCATCATCATCGGTGGGATGATTCTTGGCAAATTTGATTTTGTCTCATAATAATTTTGCTTCTCATTTTGTCTTGTCTCATAATAATTTTGCTTCTCATTTTGTCTTCAAGGAGTACACCACCGATGAATGCTTTGAGATATGTGACACATCTTTGAAGAAAAAGCATCTTTGAGATATGTGACACATCTTTTGTTGGTCCCGAAAGGCCTATACAAGTTTGTAGAAGGGGGGGGGGGGGGGTTGAATACAAACACACTATTTTACTTTTCTAAATTGTTTATTGATAAATCATTAACAATTTACAGCTTGTTGCGGAAACAAGATTAAGGATAAACCTAAATCTAAACAAGTTGGAACACTAAGGTTTCTTGCACTAAGAAAGATAAGGAGATTACTAATAAAATCCTATCTTGAGAGAGATTTGAACTTGTCCAGAGTTAGCAAGTTACTTCAAATGAAGTGAGTTCATCTCTTTATATACTGCATGCATTTAATGCAATTCAGTATACACTTTACACGTGTCATCAGCGGATTGGTTGCATGTCATTGACCTTGGTTGACAACCTTAGTAGCCGTAAAGATGAACAGTGTAGTATCAGAGTGGTTGTACGATTTCAGATTTTCGGAGGTTCTTTTCTGACATTTCGTACGGTGGCGTGAAAGGGAGGTTAAGACAAAAGTACTTTGTACGGAGGACTTCATGATCAGCTTTCGTTGATTCAGCGATTACCATTTACTATTCAGCGAATGATAAAGTTCAGCGATAGCTGAAGTCTTGTACTTGATACTTCACGTTGAGTGGACAAATCTGATTCTTCGCTGATCCGCATCAGTTCATTAGGAGACTTGTCGCTGGTTTTTGAGCTTGATCTTCGACTTCAGCGTAGAACCTTTGTTGACGTGAAACTTGTCTTCAGGGATCATAAGTAAACAACTAACTTATCAGCGATCACCATAAGGACTGAACAGACTCAGAGCATTATGGTGAACAGTGTTCGCTGAATGTTTAATTTAAAGAGCGAGAGTTCCTATCAGCGGTACTGTAAAATCTTAGTACTTATCAGCGATAGTGAAACTCTGATACATATTGTTTACCTACAATTTTCACTAAGTATTTAAGAGAGGGTCATTATCAAATCACTGAGGGTTTGGATCAACAATCTCCCCCTATTTGATTGTGACATAGCAACAAAGAAAATTGCTATTTAATGAAAACATAAGGATAAAAAGAACTCATAAAATATTTGTCCCTTTTACTGTTTTCTGGGATCTTTTCAGTACTGATGGAGTAAAGTACATTCGCTGAAATCTTTCTTTAAATCTTTGAATCAGGTTACAATGAAGAACAGAAAGATTATAAGTACAAGCGAAATAAATTACAAGTACAGAAGGATAACTGATACAATAGAGAAAAAGGAGATTATATCAGTTTTCAAAAAGGTTCTTCCTTAATGAGAAGTTCATCAAGGGTCGTCTTTTCAGTGGGAATCATCCAGTCAGGAACCGTTATACCTCGTTTTCTTTTATTCAGCGCTTCTTGAAAAATCAAGGGTTTTAGGTGTCGTGCCTGAATGTCCTTTCTGAAGTCACACCAGTAGATAAGATCTCTGAGCTGTTCGATTGGAGTGATTGGAAGCTCAGCGATCCGTTGAAAGCATTTACGTCCGTCGTAGTCAAGAAAGAATATTCCATAAGGATTACTGATGACTTTACCAGGGACGAAAAGTTCACATGGTGGCAAAGAGATGTCAAGGGCAGATAGATCAGGATCAGGACCAAGCACTTCAGCGCGAGAGAAACCAATTCCAGTTTCATTTCATATGACAGGTCCTGAGTTTGAATCTTGACGTTTCTTCCTTGGAGAGCCTCTTTTTCTTTTCGGCTTTAGATCAGGAACAAGAGGAATATCCACACAAGAAGATATCAAGTCGATCTGTCTGTTTATCAGCTTTTCGAAATGATTCTTGTACTTAGATTGTGATGGTTGGATAGATAACCTCATCTCCAGCCATTCAGAGAGACCATACCTTTTTACAGTGTCAGCGCGAAAGGTTTCAGATGTGCCATCTTCTCTGAACAGTTTGATGTCAACAATAGGTACTCCGATAGAGGTTCTTCCAGAGATGAATACCTTGTTGATCTTCGCTGGACGATATCTGAAGTGAATTTTCTCTTTACACCAGATCAAGGTGGTCTGAGAAACTTTAGTTTTCTTTTCCACGATCTTCTGGGCTTCTTCCCACAGCTTTCGTTGGATTTGAATGGGAACACGCTTCAGCTTGGGGTCTTTGACAGATTCTTGAGTGATCTTGATGGCGTATTCTCTGTCTTTCTCTTCAGCTTCCTTCCTTTCAGCAATGAGGCGTTCAACTCTAAGGTGGTCCTGGTATTCAGCTTTTGAAATTCTAAACTTGGGAGGAACTGAAGGTAGTTGATCAGGCCTTAGAATGATTCGCTGATCCTCGAATCGCTTTATTATTTCTTCTCTTCTCTTTTGATCTTCTTCACTCAGCCTTTGAGGAACTGAGGAAGGTCTCTTATTGTGCGAGAGAGGTTGTTCTTCTGGTTCATCAGTCTCAGAGATCAAGTCCAAAACTGGGATTATTTCATCAGCAGCAGCTGGCTTTATTTGTGAAGTCGCAACAGTAGAACCTTCAGCGACATCCTCAAACAGGGGAGAGGACTAGCTGAAACGCAGCGATCTTACAGATAAGAACAGGGTAGAAGAACTTGGGTAGAAAAGATAGAAAAATAATGTGGATGCGGAGAGAGGTTTGTGGAGTAGAGAACTTATTGAGTTGTTGAGAAGTTCAGGGAAGGAAAAAGTAAAGTTTTAGTGTACCTGACAAACCGGCTTTTCAAATAGGATCGCTAGATTTTCATCTTCAGCGAGGCCTTTGTCTTTGCTTTTCTCAGCGCCAGAGGCTGAGGGCTTTGTCTTTGTCTTCTCCCCTGATGGTTCTTTTATTGAGATTCCTTTAAGAGCTTTGATCCTTGGGGCAGGTTTGACGATAAAGAAATCATCGTCATCTTCATCATCATCATCATCCTTTCTTGGAGAGAAGGATGGTTTGTCGTCAGGGATGTCGATGTCTTCATCTTCTTCTGCTTCGGATTCCTCAGCATCTTCTTCGAGTTGCTCCCCCTCAGATACAGAGGCGAGCTTCTCGGTTTCCTCAGGGTTTTCATCTCCCTGAGGTCCAGTGGTCAGATCTTCATTCTTCTCTCCCCTGATAGATTCATCATGGGAAAGGTCTTCAGCGCTCTTGTTCAGATCTTCAGCGCTTTTCTCAAGATTTTCAGCGCTTATCTCCCTGGAATGTTCAGCGCTCTTCTCCCCCTCTTTCTCATGATGACTGGGGGAGGAATGGGCAGACTCAGCATTGGTGTTATCTCTGTCTTCTGGGCCAGAGATTTTCACACAACCTTCAAGCTTTGCTATTCTGTCTTCTAGGCCAGAAATAGCAGGCGTGATTTTCCTCAGCTCTGTGCGATCCTCCTCTGTGAAAGATTCCAAAATAGGGACAGGGGCAGGAGTTGGACGGTTTGCCTTGTTTACCAGTATCTCGATCATCGTCTTCATAGAACCAACGTCGGTCTTTACAGAGCCTAAGTCAGTCTTGACCTCTGACATATCACCCTCGAGTTTTGCAACCGATGTCTTCAGCGTTGTTACTTCGCTGGACATGGTCGAAACTGATGTTTTGAGGCTTGTGTAGTCAGTGTAGATGTCACAGAGCACCTTGGCAAAATCGCTGAGTGTCTTATCAAGACTCTTGATGTCTTCAGTGGAAGCTTTCTTCTCCACCACCGTTGTCAGCTTTGTCAAATTCTCCCCAGCGTTTGTTACAGCTGTTGAGTTGTTGGAGATTGTGGTGGTGAGACTGGACAGCTTTGTTTCCACGGACTTCAGAGAGGCGTTGATGTCTCCCAAATTAGGACCTGTAACATATAAGTACTTGTGAACAAAGGAAAGCTCAGAAGTTTCAGGGTTAGTTACAGTGTTTAAGGTGGGATTTGTACCTGCAGGAGGATTGATGAACTCGTCAAAGTTGCAGGTTCCTGAATAGTGTTCCATATCCTCTTCGAAAGTACGGTGAGGTATGGTGAACTCTGCAGGTCCTTTCTTCATCATTTGTTGAGAAGCATCAGCGGCGGCTTCTGGAATGATGACATCTCCAGTATTTGCTGGAGGAGTGTCCAAGTGAGTGGAGGGAGAAGCGAAGGTTAAGATTGGGGTTCGGGTTCTGAGTTCAGCGTTGGAATCGCTGACAATCACTTCATCAGTCTTTTGAGAGACTGAGGGAGGTTGGGTAGGTTCCAAGTTTCTAACCTCAGCGTTTGGAGACGCTGAAGTCTGGATTGGAGGGATGGCTTGCATGGGTGTGGCAGAGCGTACCACAGAACTTTCCTTCAGATCTTCAGAATGAGCTGAGGAGTCTTCAGCATGGAATTGCTGGGGTTGCTCCTTGGTTTTCTTGATCCTTTTGGAATCAAGTAGGGTGTGTGAGGGTTTCCTTTTCTTATAAGGAGAGGATTTTGTGGCCGGGGTATCAGCGATTGGTATTGTCGCTGAAGGAGCCACAGAAAGCGGAGAATTTAGAAGAGAGAGAAGAGTAGAGAGACGTACCTCATTGGCGACAGGCTTTAAGTCGAGAACCTTAGGGCCAATCTGAGAAAGTTTCAGATCACCCTCTTCAGGATAGCTGTCCTTCAGGCCATATTGAAAGATGGCGCTGATGAATCGTGGATAAGGAACCCATGCTGGTCTGTCAGCGGCAGAATAGACACGTTCTATCAGGTCTTCATAAATAATGGAGGCCCAGTCAATATTTAGACCTTTCAGCAGTGCGTATCCCATGGACTGCTGAGGTTGGGCGGCTTGATCAGAAGATCCGGATTTTGCTGTCATGCAGCTGATCAGGTGAGCGAAGATGAAATTCATCTCGCTGGGCATCTTGGATTTCTTTATCAGCGTCAGTTTCTTCTCAGGCTTCTTGTCCCTTCCAATATCCCAGATATAACCCATTGCGTCAAGGAAAGCAATGATTGCTTCTCTGTCAGCATGCTTTTTATGGTCAGGAAATGGAATGAAGGGTTTTTCTTTGGTAGCATTTGGGAAGTTCAGGGCTTTGCGGATTATGGCTGGTGTAATCTTGATGGTGTCATACTCAGTATCGCTGAGTATGCAGTCTATGGTTTTGGATGGATCTTTGGCAGAGGGTAGCTCAGTGTGTCTGGCAGAGTACCAGAACTGGGATAAGAGCCGCTGACTGGCAGGAGGTGTTATGGTCAGGGCTGTGTAGATGGGGCTGTTTTTCAGAAAACTTACAGCATCGTCCAGATGTGATACTTGCTTCCGAGGAGGAAACTCGAGAAGAGCTGAGAGGTTGTTGGCCTTAGTCCAATCGAGTTGATCCAGCTCGAACTTAACCTGGGGGGCTTTGAAGATTTCCATTTCCTCAGAGTCAGTGGAGATGGACTCAGCGGTAACATTCAGCTTTAAAGATGCCATATCACTGTTTTATCAGTTCAACCAAAGATGTTAACAAATAAGAATTATCTTAATGTGGAAAGAAATTTCCGTTAAGATATTTCGAATCTTGTCAATTTCATTCAGACAAAAAATGTCTTAATGAAGATTAGGGTTTTTCTTGATTTTAAAAGAAAAGTAAAACCCATAAAATCTTGTATTCCAGTTTCTAAAAGAAAAATGGATACGAATGAAGAACAAGTTTAAGATTTAGATTTAAAACTTGAAGAACAACCATGAAATGGTTGTGTTCATAAAACCATGAAAGAAATGATTTTATTTTATAAAGTTCTTTTGTTTGATCTTGTTAAAACAAAGAGAAGATCGAAAACAAGTTATACGCATTTGATAAAAGATAAGAACATATTAACCTTGAAGTTTCAATGAAGAAGATGATGAACAGTTCTTGAGGTTTTTGAGAGCACAAATGCAACAGAGGATTCTTTTCTTGCGGAGAAAGATTGTTCGCGTAAAAGACAAATATAAACCAAGAGTTGTTTATATAGGGATTTTTAGAGAGAGAAAACCTTGAGCGGGAAAAGGTTTTCATCATGACACGGACACGTGTTTGCATTTGATTGGAAGTTTGAACAAAACGTGCAAACGTGTGTCAGAAAGAAATCGTGTCGAGTGTAATCCGTTGCAATGACGTCACAACTGTCCTTTCACATTCTTTTAGGATGTCTCTGAGGTTTTGAAAAACTCAGGGACTCTTTTGAAAAACATGAAGCACTGAATAGAAAATATCAGTGAAGATTTAAGGAAATTTTCAAAATATCGCTGTTAAGGAAGAGATATTCAGCGATGCAATTTATTTTGAAATCTTGCATTTTCATGCGATTGCCAGAGAGAGAAAACATACCTGGATATCAGTTTAACCAAGTTTATTCAGAGAGAAGATGATGAAATGGATTATATAAGTTGATTTTATCCCGAAGGCTATACACGATTGTATAAACGTATCGCTGATTAAATGTGAACCGCTGAAGATTTTATCCTTCAAAGTTCAGCATTCCAAGCTCGCTGATGAGAAAGTTGAATCTTGTCTCATCAAGAGGTTTGGTAAACAAATCAGCTAACTGATAATCAGTTGGGATAAAATGAAGTTCTATATCACCATTCATCACATGATCTCTGATAAAATGATATCTGATTTCTATGTGTTTTGTCTTTGAGTGTAGCACTGGATTGTTTGCTATAGCGATGGCACTAGTGCTGTCGCAATAGATTGGAATTTTGGAGAGCTGAAGATCATAGTCTAGTAGCTGATTTCTTATCCACAAGACTTGAGAACAGCAGCTTCCAGCGGCTACATACTCAGCTTCAGCTGTGGAAGTGGACACTGAGTTTTGCTTCTTACTTGTCCAACTTACCAGCTTTCCACCCAGGAGCTGACATCCTCCTGTGGTGCTTTTCCTATCCATTTTGCAACCTGCAAAATCACTGTCTGAATAGGCGGTTAGATCGAATCCTGAGTCTTTGGGATACCAAAGACCTAGATTCGCTGTACCCTTAAGATATCGAAAGATTCGCTTTACAGCTTTCATATGGGATATCTTAGGTTCAGCTTGATATCGTGCGCACAGACATGTTGCAAACATAATATCGGGTCGGCTAGCTGTGAGATACAATAGTGAGCCGATCATCCCACGGTACAGCGTGACATTGACAGGAACACCCTTTGTGTCCTTATCAAGTATTAGCGGTGGTGCCATAGGGGTTTTCATAGCTGAACTTTCAGTTAAGTCGAATTTCTTCAGCATATCTTTAACATACTTTCCCTGATTTATAAAAGTTCCTTTTTCAGTTTGCTTAATCTGAAGACCAAGGAAATATGTTAGTTCACCCATCATGCTCATTTTATACTCATCTTTCATTCTATCAGCGAAACGAGTACAAAGCTCAGGGTTAGTAGAACCAAATATAATGTCATCAACATATATTTGAACTAAAATGATATGACCTTTCACTTTTCTAAAAAACAAAGTTTTGTCAATTTTACCTCGCTCAAATTTTTCAATATGGAGATAAGTAGAGAGAGTATCATACCATGCACGTGGAGCTTGCTTTAAGCCATAAAGTGCCTTATCCAGTTTATACACATAACCTGGACGCTTAGGATCTGAGAATCCTGGAGGTTGTTCCACATACACTTCTTCATTCAGCTTTCCATTTAGAAACGCTGACTTAACATCCATCTGATGTACAGTGAAGTTTTTGTGTACATCATATGCTAAGAAAAGACGAATAGATTCAAGTCTTGCTACTGGAGCAAAAGTTTCGTCATAATTTATGCCTTCCTCTTGTCTGTATCCCTGAGCAACAAGACGAGCTTTGTTGCGAGTTACAGTACCATGTTCGTCCAACTTGTTTCGATAGACCCATTTAGTGCCTATCACCGTTTTGTCAGTTGGTCTACGAACAAGTTTCCAAACTTTGTTTCTTTCGAATTCAGTCAGCTCTTCTTGCATAGCGCTGACCCAGTTTGGATCTCTGAGGGCATCATCTATTTTCTTTGGTTCAGTTAGAGAAATAAAGTTAACAAATAAACAAATATTACCTGCACTTCTACGGGTCTGAATACCAGCGTTGGGATCACCAAGAATTTGATCGATTGGGTGATTTACAGTCCATCGTTGAGCCGGAGCATGCGTCGCTGACTCAGTCTGAACTGGAGAAACTGAAGATGAGGCTTCAGCTACTTCTGGATTATCAGCTAAGAGAGGAATGTTTGCATTTGCCACTTCATTCACTGATTGCTGAGAAATAGATGGAATTTCTGAGACATTTGGATCAACTGCAGGTATAGTGTTTATAGGAACAGCTGAGACCCAAGATGTTTCAGCTTCACTATTTTGCATATTTGGAATGATAGAAGGACCATCATTTTCTACGGTATGAGCATGAGGAGTGGGAATATCTTCTGAATCACCAAGATGAGAAAACATCCATTGATTCAGTTCTTCTGTATCAGCGTTCGGTTTAGAATTCGCTGAACGGGATTCGTCAAACGTGACGTGAATAGTTTCTTCTACAGTTTGTCTTCTTCGGTTGAAGACTCTGAAGGCTTTGGAAACTGAGGAGTATCCAAGAAAGATTCCATCATCAGCCTTAGGATCAAACTTTCCAAGGGCATCTCTGTTGTTCAGTATGAAACACTAACATCCAAAGATGTGAAGAAAGCTGATTGAAGGCTTTCTCCCATGAAAAAGTTCATAGGCTGTCTTTTTGAATCTTTTAACTATCAGCGACCTGTTTTGCGTAAAACAAGCAGTGTTGACAGCTTCTGCCCAAAACTGAGTAGGCAGGTGAGAATCACTGAGCATTGAACGTGCAGCTTCAATAATTGTTCTATTTCTTCTTTCAGCGACTCCATTTTGTTGTGGTGTTCTCACTGACGAAAAGTTGTGAGAAATACCCTTACTCTCAAGGAAGGAATCAAGAGAACTGTTCTTGAATTCAGTTCCATGATCACTCCTTATTGAGCGAACAGTCATATTGTTCAGAGTTTCCATCTTCCGAACAAAGGTGATGAGTTCTTCAGGGGTGTCACTCTTAGAACGGAGAAACATTACCCATGTGTAACGAGAGAATTCATCAACTATGACCAGCGTATATATCTTTCCAGCGATGGATTGTTTGTTAACAGGGCCAAACAAATCCATATGGAGTAGTTGTAGAGGAGATGACACTGAGGAAACTTGCTTTGACTTAAAGCTTGCCTTGGTCTTCTTCCCTTTTTCACACGCTGAACATAAAGACTCTTTGGCGTATGAATGTTGAGGTAGACCAGTGACTAACTCTTTGGAGGAAAGAGTATTCAGCGTCTTGAAGTTGAGATGAGAGAGCCTTTTGTGCCATAGCCAGTTAACATCAGAAGATGCTTTTGAGAAGAAACAGGAGTTCTCAGTGGTTGTTGAGTCCATGTTTATAACGTAAACATTTTCCAAACGATAACCGCTGAGAGCTATCTTCTCCTTTTTGTCAGAGACAAAGCAGGATTCCTTAGTGAAAATCACTTTGTTATCCATGTCGCAAAGCTGACTGATGCTTAGAAGATTATGCTTCAGCCCTTCAACATATGCGACTCTTCTGAAGGATGTTGTACCATTTGAAAGTACACCATACCCTCGGGTGTGTCCTTTTCCATTTCCAC
Organism: Saussurea involucrata; assembly: GCA_033807775.1. Classification (NCBI taxonomy): domain Eukaryota; kingdom Viridiplantae; phylum Streptophyta; class Magnoliopsida; order Asterales; family Asteraceae; genus Saussurea; species Saussurea involucrata. Next base: position 45,182,157 of record CM066314.1, on the reverse strand, counting down.
CGAAAGTCACAGAGGGACCCTTCTCTTCCTTGTATTCAGCGAGCAGGTTTTTCTTTCCAGTCATGTGTCTTGAGCATCCGCTATCGAGATACCAGATACCCTTCTTAACCTACAATACAAAGGAAGATCAGTTTTGCTTGGGTACCCACTTCACCATGTATACGCGTTTGTCAGTGGAAGTAGTTGGAATGGGTTCAGCAGTCTTCGCAGCATTTGAAGATTCAGCTTTGTCTTTCTTAACTTTGGTCAATTTCTTGACCTCAGCGGTAGGAGTCACCTTGACCTTAATTGCAACTGGTTTGGTCTTCTTGGGTGCTATCTTCACCTTAGCTATCTTATCAGCTTTAGTGGCTGTGGGACACTTACTTGCAATATGATCGGTAAGTCCACAGTGATAACATTTCCTATAACTAAAATTAGTTCTAGGACCACTTGTGTGCTGAGCTTTTAATTTGGAATTAGAAGTACCAGCACCAAGTACACCGTTGGTTTTTGAAATAGGACGAACATTCAGTTCTTCAGATTTCTTACCAAGGACATCTACTCTGAGTCTAGGAGTAGGTCGCTGAACTGATCCAGAGGTCTGATTTCTAGAACCAGATGAATGAATCACTGAGGCTTTGGAAGCATTCAGCTTAGGTACTAAGGTACCCTTCTGAGGATTTTGATAAATAACAATTCCTTTACCTTTGTCTTTAGAGACAGAGGTAGGTTTTGAATAAACCATTTTCTCCTTACATTTTGAGGAGGTAGGAGTTTCCTCAGGGATTGGTGTAACCAACGAGGAGTACTGAGATGATGAAGTGTCAGCGACTGAGGATACGAACGTTCCAAATTTAAGCATTGAACGTTCAGTGGTTGGTTTTGGAGTATCATACTTATAACCCAGACCACGTTTATCACTCAGAGGAATCTGAGCCTTAATTATCTCAGTGATCTTTGTTGAAGAATTACACCATCCTTCAACAGTAGCTTGTTCAGCTTTTAATGCAGCGATAGCTTCTGCTCGTTTGATTTTGACTAGCTGATTTAAATAGACTTGATCTTTAAAATCATCTTCAATTTTAGAAAGCTTTTCTATTTGAAGGTGGCAGTTTTTAAGCTTTTCAGCGAGATCAAGATTTTGGTTTTCAACCACAGCTTTGCCGTTCATGGCTTCGTATAAACTTCTAGTCAGTAGATCGATTTTACGGAGACTATCAGCTTCATCAATATTTGAAATATTGGTAAATAAGGAAGGTGATACCTTAATGGCAGATGTTGAAGTGGAGGGAATGTCTGAACTTTCTTCCTCTTCTTCAATCTTTGCCATGAGACATTGATTTGCTTCATCATCTTCAGAATCAGATGATGAGGCTTCTTCGTCAGAAGCAACCCAATCATAGTCAGCCATCAGGCCTTTTCCTTTCTTCTTAAAGCTTTTCAGCTTTGCATACTTCTCTTTCAGCTTTTGATACCTGTCATCTCTATACCTGGGGTTAGAGGATTCTTTAGGAAAAGTTGAGATTATCATCCTATCGTTCCATAGATTTAAACTATCTTTGGAGAATTTAGGGGATTGCGCAAAAGAACCATTGTCTACATAATTTGTGTTTGTGTGGGAGGCCATTTTCAGATAATAGCAAGGAAGAGAAATATCTTAGATTAGATCTTGTTTATGAGATTAAACAAATCTGCTCTGATACCACTTGTTGGTCCCGAAAGGCCTATACAAGTTTGTAGAAGGGGGGGGGGGGGGGGGTTGAATACAAACACACTATTTTACTTTTCTAAATTGTTTATTGATAAATCATTAACAATTTACAGCTTGTTGCGGAAACAAGATTAAGGATAAACCTAAATCTAAACAAGTTGGAACACTAAGGTTTCTTGCACTAAGAAAGATAAGGAGATTACTAATAAAATCCTATCTTGAGAGAGATTTGAACTTGTCCAGAGTTAGCAAGTTACTTCAAATGAAGTGAGTTCAGCTCTTTATATACTGCATGCATTTAATGCAATTCAGTATACACTTTACACGTGTCATCAGCGGATTGGTTGCATGTCATTGACCTTGGTTGACAACCTTAGTAGCCGTAAAGATGAACAGTGTAGTATCAGAGTGGTTGTACGATTTCAGATTTTCGGAGGTTCTTTTCTGACATTTCGTACGGTGGCGTGCAAGGGAGGTTAAGACAAAAGTACATTGTACGGAGAACTTCATGATCAGCTTTCGTTTATTCAGCGATTACCATTTACTATTCAGCGAATGATAAAGTTCAGCGATAGCTGAAGTCTTGTACTTGATACTTCACGTTGAGTGGACAAATCTGAGTCTTCGCTGATCCGCATCAGTTCATTAGGAGACTTGTCGCTGGTTCTTGAGCTTGATCTTCGACTTCAGCGTAGAACCTTTGTTGACGTGAAACTTGTCTTCAGGGATCATACGTAAACAACTAACTTATCAGCGATCACCATAAGGACTGAACAGACTCAGAGCATTATGGTGAACAGTGTTCGCTGAATGTTTAATTTAAAGAGTGAGAGTTCCTATCAGCGGTACTGTAAGATCTTAGTACTTATCAGCGATAGTGAAACTCTGATACATATTGTTTACCTACAATTTTCACTAAGTATTTAAGAGAGGGTCATTATCAAATCACTGAGGGTTTGGATCAACATCTTTGAAGAAAAGCATCTTTGACTTCGGTGACACATCTTTGAAGAAAAGCTTCTTTGAGATATATGACACATCTTTGAAGGAAAGCATCTTTGAGATATGTGACACGTCTTTGAAGAAAAGCATCTTTGACTTCGGTGATACATCTTTGAAGAAAAGCATCTTTGAGACTTCTTGAGATCCCACCTATTTGAGAGTCTTCATAGGTGGGATATGTTGGCCGACATAGAGAGAGGGAGGTGGAGAGAGTGTCCACCGATGTGTGGGAACACCATCGGTGGACAATGACTTGCATGTGTTGATAAAGAGTCTCTTACTTCCACAATGAGAGAATCTTCAATCTTGACTTTGGTTGATCTTTGACTTCACCAAACATTTGCTATCTTGTACAAGTCATTATAAAGAACCATGCTAAAATATTCTAAGTAAGATTTAGAGGAAACATAGGTGAGTCAATTTCAAATCTTCGGTGACCCAACAGTTTTAATATTTCATGTTCATGCAAATGGATCCTTGGTGGGTGTTATAAATGGTTTTAATGTTGTTCAAAATTTTAAGCTTCCGTTGCAAAAATGTTATCTTTTTCAAATCGTGTTTTGAACAAGACCCAACAGTTTTTGCATTGTTATACGAAACAACGATGCATAAAGGTGAAAACTTTAAACGTTTCAACGAAACAATGATCACATTTTTCTACCACATTACATGAGAATTGTGTAAAAAGTACAAGTTTTTACACCATGTTTCAAAACAACTGTGGAAAAGGTCACATTTTTACGTTAGTATACGTAACAACGATGCATAAAAGTAAAAACTTTCAACGTTTCAACGAAACAATGATCACATTTTTCTACCACGTTATGTGAGAACCGTGTAAAAAGTACAAGTTTTTACACCATGTTTCAAAACAATTGCGGAAAAGATCACAGTTTTACATTGTTATACGTAACAATGATGCATAAAGGTGAAAACCTTAAACGTTTCAAGGACACAATGATCACATTTTTCTACCCAGTTACGCGAGAACCGTGTAAAAAGTACAAGTTTTTACACCATGTTTCAAAACAACTGTGGAAAAGATCATATTTTTACATTAGTATACGTAACAACAATGCATAAAGGTAAAAACTTTAAACGTTACAACGAAACAAAGATCACATTTTTCTACGACGTTACGCGAGAACCATGTAAAAAGTACAAGTTTTTACACCATGTTTTAAAACAACCATGGAAAATATCACATTTTACATTAGTATACGTAACAACGATGCATAAAGGTGAAAACTTTAAACGTTACAACGAAACAATGATCACATTTTTCTACCACGTTACGCGAGAACCGTATAAAAAGTACAAGTTTTTACACCATGTTTCAAAACAAAGGTGGAAAAGATCACATTTTTACATTGTTATACGTAACAACGATGCATAATGATGAAAAGTTTAAACGTTTCAACGAAACAATGATCACATTTTTCTACCACGTTAGATGAGAACCGTGTAAAACATACAAGTGTTTACACCATGTTTCAAAACATTTGTGGAAAATATCACATTTTTACATTGTTATACGTAACAACGATGCATAAAGGTGAAAACTTTAAACGTTTTAACGAAACAATGATCATACTTTTCTTGTTTTTCTACAACGTTACGCGAGAATTATGTAAAAAGAAAAACTTTTACACCATGTTTCAAAACAACTGTGGAAAAAATCACGTTTTTACATCGTTATACGTAACAACAATGCATAATGGTGAAAACTTTAAACGTTTCAACGAAACAATGATCACATTTTTCTACAAACTTACGCGGGAACCGTGTACAAACTATAAGTTTTTACACCTGTTTCAAAACAACTGTGGAAAAGATCACATTTTTACATTGTTATATGTAACAACAATGCGTAAAAGTGAAAACCTTAAACGTTTCAACGAAACAATGACCACATTTTTCTACCCAGTTACGCGAGAACCGTGTAAAAAGTACAAGTATTTTCACCATGTTTCAAAACAACTGTGGAAAAGATCACATGTTTACATTAGTATACGTAACAACGATACATAATGGTGAAAACTTTAAGCGTTTCAACGAAACAATGATGTGACAACTGTCAAATTCACATCTCAGGTTAGAACTGCTTTGGATACCTCATTTTTATGACATAGTTTATACAGTGCAATTTTAGCAGTAAACACGGTACGATAGGAAAAATTGAGAAATTTTGCCTAAGAAATCCTTGAATTAGGAAATTATCCATAAATCTCATAAAATGCCAACTTAATATATATTTATACTACAAGTATTTATGTAGTTGTTAATTTTTATATATTTGAAGTTTATTATATATATAAATACTTTATTTTATACATGTATACCTTGTATTTTAACTTTAAAAGAGAATACTTGTATTTTGATTTTATTTTAAACCATGAAGTGACTAAAATACATTTGTCACACCACACCACCCCCCCCCCCTCAAAGAGGTCGGTCACCCTCTCTCTCCCTCCATATGTATGCAACACTCTTCATCATTTCACCTCACTCTCTCATTTTCAATCTCTCACTAAGAGAAAGTTGTCACCTCCTTCTCTCTCCATCTTCAAATCTTCATCCTCATCTTCATATCATCTTCAAGTGTTCATCATAAACTCCAGCCCCTAAACTCTTCTTCTTCAAGAGTCCAAGGCAATCAAAGGTAAAAATAAGTGTGTTGGGTAAAATCCACACACATTCTTTCAAGACTTTTTCATCTTCTTGCATTTTAAAGTATGATCTTCATTTTTTCTACATTTTCTTCATATCTTTTAAAATCATCTTTTATAGGTCTTAATGTTTGTAGATTTACCATCATAACATCTTTTGTTAGTAAAAGATGGTGAATCCAAAATCAAACCAATGTTAAGACCAAAGATGAACATTTTAAACACATGCATGTAGTGTTCTTGGGAAATCCATCATTTTTGTTCAAGAGTCTCATGAATGGATCTTTGAAAACCATTAAAAACGTACTTAAACAAACATGCATGAGCTCAAAATACTGAATTTTTAGTTGCATGTTGATGTTCTTGGCAAGAACATCAACAATCTTCAAAATTTTTAATGGATCACAAATATGTTTTGGAACTGAAAATAAGTGTACGGGTGAGAGTCAAATCGGATTTTGCATGCAAAAGAATAAGAATTTTGGTTTAAAAGTCAATTGGAGAGCACATGCACAAGGTGTTGTTTGGACAACTTGCTGTCAGATTTCACACCCCACTTCAAAGAGTCATATCTCACTCATTTTAACTCCAAATGGAGTGATTCTTTTTCTAGAAATCATTTTATTGTGTTAAGATTCAAACCCAAGTGGTTTCATTCAAAAACTCAAAGATTTCATTTATCAAACAGTCCTCACAAAATCCGTGTACAAACAGCAAAGTCTTCTGTCGGGTTTTACGTCGTGTATTATTTCATGTACTTATACGCTTTCAAAAATTATGAAACTGATGCCAAAAGTTTCCTAACTCATTGAACCAACTGGACATAAAATTTCATGATCAAATTTAACCTGGAAGTTACCCAAAGTTGGACACAAAGTGACATCAAATTCTGGACAGTAAAGGACAAATTATTATTTATTATTAAGGACTATTTCTAATCCCATTTCATCATTTCATGATGAAATAGTGGAGTATATCTTATATTTATGCAGTTTATTTATGCATTTTATTTATGTCTTTTATTTATGCATTTTATTTATTCTTTATCCCTTTTCATCTTTTATGATGAAATTGTGGAATGTTCATATATATAATATATTTATATATATTTATGCATTTTATTCTTGATCCCATTTCATCATTTTATGATGAAATAGTGGAGTATAAATATATATTATATCTATATATTTATACATTTAAATATTTGTCATTTCGTTTACGACCTCTAATTTTATCGTCGTTGCGATAAAATTTCGGTTTATACATATATATGTACTATATATGTTTATGTTCTTTAAAACCCTTTTCGTTACTTATTGGGACGAAATTGTGGAAACTTTAATCTAAGAAGAACAATGTATACGTTTATTACGTTATAATATTAAAACACACAAGGCATTTTATGATGATTTGGATAGTTAGTACCGAACCTTCGAGATTGAGAACTCACTAGTGACCTTACGTTCATAGGTTTGAAGTAGGATCATCTCGGAGTACTTGTGGGAGATTCCCGGATTCTATCGCGTATCATGTGAGTATTCACAGCCCCTTTTTCAATGTTTTACATATTTTGGGGTGAAAAGCATGTGGTTACTACAACTATTTTACACACCGATTATTTCGTTTTCTTGAAAATACGAAGCTTGCTTATTTATGCTCTATGGTATCTATGTTGTTGCAAATGTTGTAAGTTTGAGTTTCTTTTGCTATCATTCAAAAGTCCCCGTTTACGTATACGTTACCCGTTAACTCATGGATTGAGCCGTTGGTAATTATGGATAACGTTATTTGGTTTGACACCCCACTCACAAGTAGCGCTTGTTTGAGTGCATAATTATTGTTGTATTGGCGTATTGTTGGTGATAGAACATGCGCGTATGTGGAATGATTCCACCACTGTAGTAGGGGCAAAGTATGTCGGTATAGGTCGGGTAACGGGCTCAATAACTTAGCATTTTACATATGATTACTTTGAGCAAGTGGTTTTTATAACCGAATTATTTTATCCCATGTGTGGATTTAAACTATTTTGCGATGGCAAACAATGTTATACTCATTAAACCTGTGAACTCACCAACTATTCATTAGTTGACACTCTCATTTACATGCTTTTCAGGAGAACGTTCTTAAGGTTGGAATTTAGGAAGGCTACACGTAATGAAGCTTTCTTTACTATCTTTAAATTTTATGTTCATTTCCCTTTTGTAAAGACAATTGTAAAAGACAAGGTTTAACCTTTGAATGTATTTTGATGGTTGTTGTGATCTTGTAACTTTTGCTATGAAACTTGAGTTGTACATTCCGTGTTTCTGCTTTAGCGGGGAGTTACAAATGATCACATTTTTCTACCACGTTACGCGAGAACCGTGTTAAAAGTACAAGTTTTTACACCATGTTTCAAAACAACTGTGGAAAAGATCATTTTTTTACATTGTTATACTTAACAACGATGCATAAAGGTTAAAACTTTAAACGTTTCAATGAAATAATGATCACATTTTTCTACCACGTTACGCGAGAACCGTGTTAAAAGTACAAGTTTTTACACCATGTTTAAAAACAACTGTGGAAAAGATCACAATTTTACATTGTTATACCTAATAACGATGCATAAAGGTGAAAACTTTAAACGTTTTAACGAAAAAATGATCATACTTTTCTTGTTTTTCTACAACGTTACTGTAACAACCCAGAAATCAAATATACATATAACATATAATTCATAACATGTTTTCAACAAAAGTAATTCAAATTGCACATTTGGTCCCAAGGTCTGACTAATCAATATAAAAATTCAGTACAAACTTGATCCTATTTAGATAACATAATAACTAATAACACAGTTATAAGTACGAGAGTATCCACAACTTCATAACGTTCATCTTCCCCAAAAAGCTATTCACCAAGTATTCTAATCACTTAGCCTTACTGGAATCACCACCTGGAATACATATTTTAAAACAGAAAATGAGGGTTAGACCTAAGGGTCTAGTGAGTAAATCCCTGACATTTGGAAATCAATAAAAATTCATTTATATAAAATATTCTTTATATAAATACACATATATCACACGTAAGTTAATACTAACCAAGATTTGTGCATCATACCTGTCTCATCCCACCTTATCCCTCCACCAATGGCCAAATTTATTGGTTGCGAGCCAATTTAACACACCGGTCCAAAGCCCGGCCACGTATTATATTCTCATATAATACTCACGTAATTATAATATCTCAATATATTATAATCACCCACGTATGACACATTCATACAATTTATCAAGTATTTGTTATCCACATAATGTATTCCAGTAAAAATACTTTAAAGTAAAACTCACCTGTTTTGTTTATCACCAAAGTCTTTCCAGGTTAATTATCACGTATGACAATCCTTCACAGAATCTGAAATCACACAAAATACCAAATATCTCTTTTTAAAACTAAACTTATGAAATCCTCGACTCAAGTCGCAACCTACTAAAAGTTAGTTAGAATCGCAATGCATAGTGCTAAGTCGCAATCAACTACTGCGACTTCATCCCAAATCGCAATCCACTATTGCGATTCCAACCCCAAGTCGCAATCAACTATTGCGATTCCAAACCCAAATCGCAATTAACTACTGCGATTCCAAACCAAGTCGCAATAGACCATTGCGACTTCAAAGCCAAATCGCAATCAACCATTGCGACTTCGTTGAATATCGCAATCAACCATTGCGACTTCGTTGAATGTCTCAGTTCACTGTTCATCCTAAAAACCCAGAAATCGTACTTTTAAGCTATGCATGTTACTGTAAAGGTGCAGATATGTTTAATGTAATACCCCGGGTAAGTTTGTTAGTTAAAATCCTAGTTCCGTTAAATTTATTTAATCTAAAAGTTTCTATTTTAGGTAAGTTAAGTAAATTTATAAGTTAAAGGGGGTTATGGTTATTAAAGAATAGATTGAGGGTTAAAAGGGTAAAAATTTAGTAGATAATATCATAAGGCATTTCAGATATTTCAAAAAGGATCAGATTTTCAGTGTGTGTAGTGTGTGTTTTTGGAGAGAAAAGAAGCAAAAGAAGATAGAAAGGTTTAAGGCATCATTTGACTCTATTTGGAAGTGAAATTAAGGTATGTGTCTTTACAAATTATGTTTATAACTGCTATTAGATTGTTTCTGTCGGTTTAGAATCAACAAAATCGAACTGGTGTAAACCTCAGCCGAATTTTGGGTAGAAATTGGGATGAACATCAGAGGTATCCGGACAAGTTGAATGTGTCCGGGTAGCTTTTGTGAAGGTGTCCGGGTAGTCCTTTGATGGTATCCGGGTAGTTCTTTGTTGGAGTCCGGACGAGTCTTTTATTCGGGTAAGTTCCTTTTTCCTATGATTTCCGGATAGAATTGGATACCGGATGGTATCCGGATTACCTTGGTGTCCGGATGACGTCCGGATTGTATAGGTTGTCCGGAAAAGTCATGTTGTCCGGAAAAGTCATGTTGTCCGGAAAAGTAGTGTTGTCCGGGTAACTTGTGGTATCCGGATACTTTAGCTGTTTGGTTATTTTTAACTAGTTTTTGGAATGAGGACTGAATAAGGTTTTCTGAAAATTTGGTTATTTTTAACTAGCGGAACCCCCGTGTTAAGTCGCCTTAGGGGGAACATTTGAGGATTTGAGTTCTTTAGAGTTTTTAGCCTTAGTAAGACTTATGTGTTTTATGTGGTAAAGAGATATCTGTATCTATGTGTTACAGATCCTGTGAATTCTGGGTAAAGGACAGAACCTGTTTAGAAGGCTTGGAAACGTGTTGATAAGCAATAAGGTGAGTTTTACTTTAAAAGTATTTTCAACTGGAATACATACGTATGGTTTGGGAATGTGATAATTAGTGATTATGTGTTTATATGTATGGTCTATGTGAATTATAATATATTGAGGTATTATGTTTACATGAGTATTATAATGTGTTATAATACGTTGGCCGGGCTTAGGACCGGTGTGTTTGGCTATAGAATTTGTATAGCGTTGTTTGGCTGTAGATGTTGTACAGCGTTGTAAATTATTAGTTGGCTTGCAACCAACTAATATGGCCAGGAGGAATGAGAAAGGAAGGTACACGATGTGTGAGTTCTAATTGATATATTTGATTGTGCTGAATGATTTATATGAATAAGGTTTATATAAATGATTTCAAACTAACAGGGATTTATCTCACTTAGACCATCGCATCTAACCCTCATTTTCGTTTTAAAAATATGTATTCCATGTGGTGGATCGCGTAAAAGCAAGTAATTAGAGTAATCGATGGATGGCTTATGTGAAGGATTATATGACGAAGATTTTGACATGTTTAGCAGTTGTCTTATAATGATTAAACGTTATGTATGTATTAAGGAAAAAGTTTGTAGTAGAATGTCTTCTTTTGATTGTAATAGAGAAGGGACCGTACTTGTAATAGGATGTTTCGTTTGATTAATCAATGTTATGTTACATTATGTGATTTGTTGTGTATATGGGATATGGGGTTGTTACAAATGGTATCAGAGCCTTAGTTTAAGGGATTTAGGTATTTGTATCTGTACCTAGACTTAAACTGCATGTGAAGTAGGATGTCCCTATCATTATAGAACCTTGGGATGATGAAGTATAAAAGGTAGAAGGAACATCATGTAAGGTAATTTCATATTACACCTGGCCAGTGTAATTGTGATCTTACAGGTACATGTCTGAACTGGAATACCTTGTTATATGGGGTATATGCTTATGTGTATATTAACCCTGTTTAAATCCACAGAATGGCCAGCGGTACAAGAAATTCGAATCGAGGAGGAGGAAGAAATCCAAACAGAACTAATCCGTCAGTAGGAACTGGGGATAGGGGAGGCAGAACGGGGGGCAGAGTCGGGTGTAGAACTGGAGGTAGAGCTGGAGGTCGAGCCGGAGGCAGAACCCAACAAAATAGTACGGATTTCATTACCAGGGCTGATCTAATGGCAGAAATGGGAAGATTACAAGACAATATTCAAGCTATGTTTAACCAAACTCATAATACTGAAACAGAAGGACCAGACCCTACTCATGAAGAGGAGATGCCAATCACCCCTACGGTCTTACCGGTAATGAGAAAATGTGATTACAAAATGTTTCTTAGTTGCAAACCTCCTACGTACTCAGGGGATCGGGATCCAGTGAAAGCAATGAGATGGATGAAAGAAATAGAAACTATTTTCAAGACAAGCAAGTGTGCGGACGAAGATAGGGTATTGTACGGGGCGGCAATGTTAAAAGGGGATGCTTTGTATTGGTGGGAATCCTTTATTCATTCTAAAGGATCTGATGTTTATTCTACCCTCTCTTGGGAAGAATTTGTGATAGCCTACAGGAACGCATTTTGTCCCCAAGCAGCCGTCAAACAACTGGAAGGGGAATTTATGAATTTACAACAAGGAAACTTATCCGTTCGAGACTACACCGCTAGCTTCCTGGAAAAGTCTCGGTTCGCAGAATACTACGTTGCTACGGAGGCGATGAAGACGGAAAGGTTTATCTTCGGGCTGAACTCAGAGATTAGAAATTGGGATGAACATCAGAGGTATCCGGACAAGTTGAATGTGTCTGGGTAGCTTTGTTGAAGGTGTCAAGGTAGCTTTGTTGAAGGTGTCCGGGTAGTCCTTTGATGGTATCCGGGTAGTTCTTTGTTGGAGTCCGGACGAGTCTTTTATCCGGGTAAGTTCCTTTTTCCTATGATTTCCGGATAGAATTGGATACCGGATGGTATCCGGATTACCTTGGTGTCCGGATGACGTCCGGATTGTATAGGTTGTCCGGAAAAGTCATGTTGTCCAGAAAAGTCATGTTGTCCGTTAGTAATAAGGTGTAATACCCCGGGTAAATCCGTTAGTTAAAAATCTAATTTCTTTAAGTTTATTTAACTTTAAAGTTACTATTTTGGGTAAGTTGAAATGATTTAGTAAGTTAAGGGTGCTTTGGTTATTATGGAATAGTTTAGGGTCTAAAATGGTAATTAGAGTGGATAATATCTGAATTGAGAGTACAGATGTATTCATTATGGCAAAACTCAGATTAAAGGTGTGTGTGTGTGTGTGTGTGTGTTGGGAGCAAAAAGAAGAAGAAAAGAGAAAGAAGGGTAAAGGACCAAATTGAAGTTATTGAAGCTGATTAAGGTATGTTTCTAGTACAAATTATGTTTATAATGGTTAGTAGGAAGTATCTATCGGAGTAGAATAATCGAAATCACATCTGGTAAAGTTTTCTGTCGAATCTGGGTGATTTTTAGGTAAACCGACAGTAGTGTCCGGATATGTTGAATGTGTCCGGGTAGATTCTTGGGTGGTGTCCGGGTAGATTGTTGATAGAGTCCGGACGATTTGATTGATGGTTTACGGATGATTTAGTGACCGGATGGCATCCGGATTCCTTTGTTGTCCGGATTAGTCTGTGGTGTCCGGGTTCCTTGTGTTGTCCGGAAAAGTCATGTTGTCCGGAAAAGGTGGTGTTGTCCGGGTTGTTTGAGTTGTCCGGATACTTTAGCTGTTTTGATCACTTTTGAGGATTTGAGTTATCTAGAGTCCTTGGTCTTCTAGTATGTTTTATGTGATCAGTTGGTAAGGAGATATTTGTATGTAAATGGTTTCAGATTCTGAGGTATTTGGATAAAGGATCGTATAGCTCGGAGAAAGGCTTGGAAGCGTATTTTAAGAATTCGAGGTGAGTTTTACTTTAAAAGTATTTTCAACTGGAATACATACGTATGGTTTGGGAATGTGATAATTAGTGATTAATGTGCTTATATGTATGGTGTACGTGATTGATAATATATTGAGATATATGTTGTGTTTATATTGCACGAAACGAGTATAGGTGAGCCGAATTATTGTTCGGCGGGGCTGTATGGAAATACAGCGGAGCTGCATGAAATGGCAGTGGAGCTGTAGGTAATTGCAGCGGGGCTGTATGTAATTACAGTGGAGTCGACTGTATTGTACAGTGACGATGATTAGTTGGCTTGCTACCGACTAATGTAGCCAGGGGAAAGAAGATGAGATGAGGAGAGATACACGGTGCACGAGTCCTAATGTGGTATTTATATACGTGTGGTATATGCGTGCTTATACGAAAGGTTTTATGTAAACTATTTTGATACAAAGTTTTATGTGAAAAGAGTTTTATATTGATTTTGGAAAAGACCGGGATTAACTCACTAGACCCGTTTGGTCTAACCCTCATTTTGTTTTCAAAAATATGTTTTCCAGGTTAAGGATCGGCAGGAGAGGATGAAGTGTAGGAAGCTTTTGATGGATGTTGATTAGGAAACTTTTATATATTTTGTAATGTCAAGACTTTTGAGACCGTACTTGGTTTGTGATGTATCTTTTATTATGAATGTAATGAAGTTATGCAATGTATGTTATTTGTTGTATGTTTGGGAAACCGGGTTGATAAGCAATAAGGTGAGTTTTACTTTAAAAGTATTTTCAACTGGAATACATACGTATGGTTTGGGAATGTGATAATTAGTGATTATGTGTTTATATGTATGGTGTATGTGAATTATAATATATTGAGGTATTATGTTTACATGAGTATTATAATGTGTTATAATACGTTGGCCGGGCTTAGGACCGGTGTGTTTGGCTATAGAATTTGTATAGCGTTGTTTGGCTGTAGATGTTGTACAGCATTGTAAATTATTAGTTGGCTTGCAACCAACTAATATGGCCAGGAGGAATGAGAAAGGAAGGTACACGATGTGTGAGTTCTAATTGATATATTTGATTGTGCTGAATGATTTATATGAATAAGGTTTATATAAATGATTTCAAACTAACAGGGATTTATCTCACTTAGACCATCGCGTCTAACCCTCATTTTCGTTTTAAAAATATGTATTCCAGGTGGTGGATCGCGTAAAAGCAAGTAATTAGAGTAATCGATGGATGGCTTATGTGAAGGATTATATGACGAAGATTTTGACATGTTTAGCAGTTGTCTTATAATGATTAAACGTTATGTATGTATTAAGGAAAAAGTTTGTAGTAGAATGTCTTCTTTTGATTGTAATAGAGAAGGGACCGTACTTGTAATAGGATGTTTCGTTTGATTAATCAATGTTATGTTACATTATGTGATTTGTTGTGTATATGGGATATGGGGTTGTTACATTTAAGACTATGAACATAACCTAACCTTAAGCTTAGATTTCCCAAAACATCCATAAATCATCAAAACCCACTTCAAAACTCATGTAAAAACTTCCTATACATAAAAGTAAAGAGTTATATGGATTAATACCTTTTGGTTTCTTGATGCAGATCCTAAACTCAGCTGCAAAACATCAAATTCCTACTTCCTCTTCTTGATTTTCTCTCTTTTCTCTCCTCTCTCTTTGTTGCCGTGAACCATCAAACACATACACACACTTAGAAGTTGTTCAAAATGAAACAAAGTGACACCTCCTTGTGTCTAAGGTGAGAGGGGCGGTGGAGGTGGATAATATCTCCACTTTCACCAATTAAACCCCACACTTAATCTATTTGGCAAGACTTACCCCCAAACTTCCAAATAAAAATTAAAACTTACCCCTTAACTTCTAACTCCATAACACTTAATTAAAATAATACTTTTAAATAAATCAATAACACACCTGGTTAATTAAAACTTACCCCTTAACTATAAGTTTTTACACCATGTTTCAAAACAACTTTGGAAAAGATCACATTTTTACATTGTTATACGTAACAACAATGCGTAAAGGTGAAAACCTTAAACGTTTCAAATAAACAATGACCACATTTTACTACCCAGTTACGCGAGAACCGTGTAAAAAGTACAAGTATTTTCACCATGTTTCAAAACAATTGTGGAAAAGATCACATGTTTACATTGTTATACGTAACAACAATGCATAAAGGTGAAAACTTTAAACGTTTCAATTAAACAATGATCACATTTTTCTACCTAGTTACGTGAGAACCATGTAAACAGTACAAGTTTTAACACCATGTTTCAAAACAAATGTGAAAAAGATCACATTTTTACATTATTATACGTAACGACGATGCATAAAGCTGAAAACTTTGAATATTTCAACGAAACAATGATCACATTTTTCTACCACGTTATGTGAGAACCGTGTAAAAAGTACAAGTTTTTACACCATGTTTCAAAACGTTTGTGGAAAAGATCACATTTTTACATTGTTATACGTAACAACGATACATAAAGGTGAAAACTTTAAACGTTTTAACGAAACAATGATCATACTTTTCTTGTTTTTCTGCAACGTTACTCGTGAATTGTGTAAAAACAAAAAGTTTTTACACCATGTTTCGAAACAACTGTGGAAAATATCACGTTTTTACATTGTTATACATAACAACGATGCATAAAGTTGAAAACTTTAAACGTTTCAACGAAACAATGATGACATTTTTTACCAAGTTACGCGAGAATTGTGTAAAAAGTACAAGTATTTACACCATGTTTCAAAACAAATGTGGAAACTATCACATTTTTACATTAGTATACGTAACAACGATACATATAGGTGAAAACTTTAAGCGTTTCAACGAAACAATGATCACATTTTTCTTCCACGTTACGCGAGAACCGTGTTAAAAGTACAAGTTTTTACACCATGTTTCAAAACAACTGTGGAAAATATCACGGTTTACATCAGTATACGTAACAACGATGCATAAAGGTGAAAACTTTAAACGTCGCAACGAAACAAAGATCACATTTTTCTACGACGTTACGCAAGAACCGTGTAAAAAGTACAAGTTTTTACACCATGTTTCAAAACAACTGTGGAAAAGATCATATTTTTACATTAGTATACGTAACAACAATACATAAAGGTGAAAACTTTAAGCTTTTCAACGAAACAATAATCACATTTTTCTACGCGAGAACCGTGTTAAAAGTACAAGTTTTTACACCATGTTTCAAAACAATTGTGGAAAATATCACTATTTTACATTGTTATACGTAACAACGATGCATAAAGGTGAAAACTTTAAACGCTTCAACGAAACAATGATCACATTATTCTACCACGTTACGCGAGAACCGTGTAAAAAGTACAAGTTTTACACCATGTTTCAAAACAACTGTGGAAAATATCACTTTATACATTGTTATACGTAACAACGATGCATAAAGGTGAAAAGTTTAAACGTTTCAACGAAACAATGATCACATTTTTCTACCAATTTATGCGAAAAACCATTTAAAAAGTACAAGTTTTTACACTATGTTTCAAAACAACTGTACAAAAGATCACATTTATACATTTGTATACGTAACAACGATGCATATAGGAGAAAACTTAAAACGTGTCAACGAAACAATGATCACATTTTTCTACCACGTTACATGAGAATCGTGTAAAAATTACAAGTTTTTACACCATGTTTCAAAACAAATATGGAAAATATCACATTTTCACATTAGTATACGTAACAACGATGCATAAAGGTGAAAACTTTAAACGATTCAATAAAACAATGACATATTTTCTTGTTTTTCTACAACGTTTCGCGAGAATTGTGTAAAAAGAACAAGTTTTTACACCATGTTTCAAAACAACTGAGGAAAAGATCACGTGTTTACATTGTTATACGTAACAACGATGCATAAAGGTGAAAACTTTAAACGATTCAACGAAACAATGACATATTTTCTTATTTTTCTACAACGTTTCGCGAGAATTGTGTAAAAAGAACAAGTTTTTACACCATGTTTCAAAACAACTGTGGAAAAGATCACGTGTTTAAGTTGTTATACGTAACAACGATGCATAAAGGTGAAAACTTTAAACATTTCAACGAAACAATGATCACATTTTTCTACCACATTAAATGAGAATTGTGTAAAAAGAACAAGTTTTTACACCATGTTTCAAAACAACTGTGGAAAAGATCACGTGTTTACATTATTATACGTAACAACGATGCATAAAAGTGAAAACTTTCAACGTTTCAACGAAACAATGATCACATTTTTCTACCACATTACATGAGAATTGTGTAAAAAGTACAAGTTTTTACACCATGTTTCAAAACAACTGTGGAAAAGATCACATTTTTACGTTAGTATACGTAACAACGATGCATAAAAGTAAAAACTTTCAACGTTTCAACGAAACAATGATCACATTTTTCTACCACGTTATGTGAGAACCGGGTAAAAAGTACAAGTTTTTACACCATGTTTCAAAACAACTGCGGAAAAGATCACTTTTTTACATTGTTATACGTAACAACGATGCATAAAGGTGAAAACCTTAAAAGTTTCAACGACACAATGATCACATTTTTCTACCCAGTTACGCGAGAACCGTGTAAAAAGTACAAGTTTTTACACCATGTTTCAAAACAACTGTGGAAAAGATCATATTTTTACATTAGTATACGTAACAACAATACATAAAGGTGAAAACTTTAAGCTTTTCAACGAAACAATGATCACATTTTTCTACGCGAGAACTGTGTTAAAAGTACAAGTTTTTACACCATGTTTCAAAACAACTGTGGAAAATATCACTTTTTTACATTGGTATACGTAACAACGATGCATAAAGGTGAAAACTTTAAACGTTTCAATGAAACAATGGGCATATTTTTCTACCACGTTACGCGAGAACCATGTAAAAAGTACAAGTTTTTACACTATGTTTCAAAACAACCGTGGAAAATATCACATTTTACATTAATATACGTAACAACGATGCATAAAGGTGAAAAGTTTAAATGTTTCAACGAAACAATGTTCACATTTGTCTACCACGTTACGCGAGAACCGTGTAAAAAGTACAAGTTTTTACACTATATTTCAAAACAACTATGGAAAAGATCACATCTTTACATTAGTATACGTAACAACGATGCATAAAGGTGAAAACTTTAAACGTTTCAACAAAATAATGGTCACATTTTTCTTCCACGTTACGCGAGAACCGTGTAAAAAGTACAAGTTTTTACACCATGTTTCAAAACAACTGTGGAAAATATCACTTTATTCATTGTTATACGTAACAACGATGCATAAAAGTGAAAACCTTAAAAGTTTCAACGACACAATGATCACATTTTTCTACCCAGTTACGCGAGAACCGTGTAAAAAGTACAAGTTTTTACACCATGTTTCAAAACAACTGTGGAAAAGATCATATTTTTACATTAGTATACGTAACAACAATACATAAAGGTGAAAACTTTAAGCTTTTCAACGAAACAATGATCACATTTTTCTACGCGAGAACTGTGTTAAAAGTACAAGTTTTTACACCATGTTTCAAAACAACTGTGGAAAATATCACTTTTTTACATTGGTATACGTAACAACGATGCATAAAGGTGAAAACTTTAAACGCTTCAACGAAACAATGATCACATTATTCTACCACGTTACGCGAGAACCGTGTAAAAAGTACAAGTTTTACACCATGTTTCAAAACAACTGTGGAAAATATCACTTTATACATTGTTATACGTAACAACGATGCATAAAGGTGAAAAGTTTAAACGTTTCAACGAAACAATGATCACATTTTTCTACCAATTTATGCGAAAAACCATTTAAAAAGTACAAGTTTTTACACTATGTTTCAAAACAACTGTGCAAAAGATCACATTTATACATTGTTATACGTAACAACGATGCATAAAGGTGAAAACCTTAAAAGTTTCAACGACACAATGATCACATTTTTCTACCCAGTTACGCGAGAACCGTGTAAAAAGTACAAGTTTTTACACCATGTTTCAAAACAACTGTGGAAAAGATCATATTTTTACATTAGTATACGTAACAACAATACATAAAGGTGAAAACTTTAAGCTTTTCAACGAAACAATGATCACATTTTTCTACGCGAGAACTGTGTTAAAAGTACAAGTTTTACACCATGTTTCAAAACAACTGTGGAAAATATCACTATTTTACATTGTTATACGTAACAACGATGCATAAAGGTGAAAACTTTAAACGCTTCAACGAAACAATGATCACATTATTCTACCACGTTACGCGAGAACCGTGTAAAAAGTACAAGTTTTACACCATGTTTCAAAACAACTGTGGAAAATATCACTTTATACATTGTTATACGTAACAACGATGCATAAAGGTGAAAAGTTTAAACGTTTCAACGAAACAATGATCACATTTTTCTACCAATTTATGCGAAAAACCATTTAAAAAGTACAAGTTTTTACACTATGTTTCAAAACAACTGTGCAAAAGATCACATTTATACATTGTTATACGTAACAACGATGCATAAAGGTGAAAACCTTAAAAGTTTCAACGACACAATGATCACATTTTTCTACCCAGTTACGCGAGAACCGTGTAAAAAGTACAAGTTTTTACACCATGTTTCAAAACAACTGTGGAAAAGATCATATTTTTACATTAGTATACGTAACAACAATACATAAAGGTGAAAACTTTAAGCTTTTCAACGAAACAATGATCACATTTTTCTACGCGAGAACTGTGTTAAAAGTACAAGTTTTTACACCATGTTTCAAAACAACTGTGGAAAATATCACTATTTTACATTGTTATACGTAACAACGATGCATAAAGGTGAAAACTTTAAACGCTTCAACGAAACAATGATCACATTATTCTACCACGTTACGCGAGAACCGTGTAAAAAGAACAAGTTTTACACCATGTTTCAAAACAACTGTGGAAAATATCACTTTATACATTGTTATACGTAACAACGATGCATAAAGGTGAAAAGTTTAAACGTTTCAACGAAACAATGATCACATTTTTCTACCAATTTATGCGAAAAACCATTTAAAAAGTACAAGTTTTTACACTATGTTTCAAAACAACTGTGCAAAAGATCACATTTATACATTTGTATACGTAACAACGATGCATATAGGAGAAAACTTAAAACGTGTCAACGAAACAATGATCTCATTTTTCTACCACGTTACATGAGAATCGTGTAAAAATTACAAGTTTTTACACCATGTTTCAAAACAAATATGGAAAATATCACATTTTCACATTAGTATACGTAACAACGATGCATAAAGGTGAAAACTTTAAACGATTCAATAAAACAATGACATATTTTCTTGTTTTTCTACAACGTTTCGCGAGAATTGTGTAAAAAGAACAAGTTTTTACACCATGTTTCAAAACAACTGAGGAAAAGATCACGTGTTTACATTGTTATACGTAACAACGATGCATAAAGGTGAAAACTTTAAACGATTCAACGAAACAATGACATATTTTCTTATTTTTCTACAACGTTTCGCGAGAATTGTGTAAAAAGAACAAGTTTTTACACCATGTTTCAAAACAACTGTGGAAAAGATCACGTGTTTAAGTTGTTATACGTAACAACGATGCATAAAGGTGAAAACTTTAAACATTTCAACGAAACAATGATCACATTTTTCTACCACATTAAATGAGAATTGTGTAAAAAGAACAAGTTTTTACACCATGTTTCAAAACAACTGTGGAAAAGATCACGTGTTTACATTATTATACGTAACAACGATGCATAAAAGTGAAAACTTTCAACGTTTCAACGAAACAATGATCACATTTTTCTACCACATTACATGAGAATTGTGTAAAAAGTACAAGTTTTTACACCATGTTTCAAAACAACTGTGGAAAAGATCACATTTTTACGTTAGTATACGTAACAACGATGCATAAAAGTAAAAACTTTCAACGTTTCAACGAAACAATGATCACATTTTTCTACCACGTTATGTGAGAACCGGGTAAAAAGTACAAGTTTTTACACCATGTTTCAAAACAACTGCGGAAAAGATCACTTTTTTACATTGTTATACGTAACAACGATGCATAAAGGTGAAAACCTTAAAAGTTTCAACGACACAATGATCACATTTTTCTACCCAGTTACGCGAGAACCGTGTAAAAAGTACAAGTTTTTACACCATGTTTCAAAACAACTGTGGAAAAGATCATATTTTTACATTAGTATACGTAACAACAATACATAAAGGTGAAAACTTTAAGCTTTTCAACGAAACAATGATCACATTTTTCTACGCGAGAACTGTGTTAAAAGTACAAGTTTTTACACCATGTTTCAAAACAACTGTGGAAAATATCACTATTTTACATTGTTATACGTAACAACGATGCATAAAGGTGAAAACTTTAAACGCTTCAACGAAACAATGATCACATTATTCTACCACGTTACGCGAGAACCGTGTAAAAAGTACAAGTTTTACACCATGTTTCAAAACAACTGTGGAAAATATCACTTTATACATTGTTATACGTAACAACGATGCATAAAGGTGAAAAGTTTAAACGTTTCAACGAAACAATGATCACATTTTTCTACCAATTTATGCGAAAAACCATTTAAAAAGTACAAGTTTTTACACTATGTTTCAAAACAACTGTGCAAAAGATCACATTTATACATTTGTATACGTAACAACGATGCATATAGGAGAAAACTTAAAACGTGTCAACGAAACAATGATCTCATTTTTCTACCACGTTACATGAGAATCGTGTAAAAATTACAAGTTTTTACACCATGTTTCAAAACAAATATGGAAAATATCACATTTTCACATTAGTATACGTAACAACGATGCATAAAGGTGAAAACTTTAAACGATTCAATAAAACAATGACATATTTTCTTGTTTTTCTACAACGTTTCGCGAGAATTGTGTAAAAAGAACAAGTTTTTACACCATGTTTCAAAACAACTGAGGAAAAGATCACGTGTTTACATTGTTATACGTAACAACGATGCATAAAGGTGAAAACTTTAAACGATTCAACGAAACAATGACATATTTTCTTATTTTTCTACAACGTTTCGCGAGAATTGTGTAAAAAGAACAAGTTTTTACACCATGTTTCAAAACAACTGTGGAAAAGATCACGTGTTTAAGTTGTTATACGTAACAACGATGCATAAAGGTGAAAACTTTAAACATTTCAACGAAACAATGATCACATTTTTCTACCACATTAAATGAGAATTGTGTAAAAAGAACAAGTTTTTACACCATGTTTCAAAACAACTGTGGAAAAGATCACGTGTTTACATTATTATACGTAACAACGATGCATAAAAGTGAAAACTTTCAACGTTTCAACGAAACAATGATCACATTTTTCTACCACATTACATGAGAATTGTGTAAAAAGTACAAGTTTTTACACCATGTTTCAAAACAACTGTGGAAAAGATCACATTTTTATGTTAGTATACGTAACAACGATGCATAAAAGTAAAAACTTTCAACGTTTCAACGAAACAATGATCACATTTTTCTACCACGTTATGTGAGAACCGGGTAAAAAGTACAAGTTTTTACACCATGTTTCAAAACAACTGCGGAAAAGATCACTTTTTTACATTGTTATACGTAACAACGATGCATAAAGGTGAAAACCTTAAAAGTTTCAACGACACAATGATCACATTTTTCTACCCAGTTACGCGAGAACCGTGTAAAAAGTACAAGTTTTTACACCATGTTTCAAAACAACTGTGGAAAAGATCATATTTTTACATTAGTATACGTAACAACAATACATAAAGGTGAAAACTTTAAGCTTTTCAACGAAACAATGATCACATTTTTCTACGCGAGAACTGTGTTAAAAGTACAAGTTTTTACACCATGTTTCAAAACAACTGTGGAAAATATCACTTTTTTACATTGGTATACGTAACAACGATGCATAAAGGTGAAAACTTTAAACGTTTCAATGAAACAATGGGCATATTTTTCTACCACGTTACGCGAGAACCATGTAAAAAGTACAAGTTTTTACACTATGTTTCAAAACAACCGTGGAAAATATCACATTTTACATTAATATACGTAACAACGATGCATAAAGGTGAAAAGTTTAAATGTTTCAACGAAACAATGTTCACATTTGTCTACCACGTTACGCGAGAACCGTGTAAAAAGTACAAGTTTTTACACTATGTTTCAAAACAACTATGGAAAAGATCACATCTTTACATTAGTATACGTAACAACGATGCATAAAGGTGAAAACTTTAAACGTTTCAACAAAATAATGGTCACATTTTTCTTCCACGTTACGCGAGAACCGTGTAAAAAGTACAAGTTTTTACACCATGTTTCAAAACAACTGTGGAAAATATCACTTTATTCATTGTTATACGTAACAACGATGCATAAAAGTGAAAATGTTAAACGTTTCAACCAAACAATGATCACATTTTTCTACCACGTTACGCGAGAACCATGTAAAAAGTAGGGGTGTCAATATTGTACCATGACAAACCAACCAATCCAATACTAACCGTACCAACTAAATTGGTTGGTACTACCGTACCAACTTCACACACTTAGTTGGTACGTGGTATTGAAAATCGAATACCACGGTAGTACCGTACCGTACCGAATTATATATATATATATTATTTTTATTTATTTATTAAATAAAAAATTAATTAAAACATATTTGATTCGGCTGCTGTATATATTTAATGACTTTCATCAGTTTATGTTTGAGCTAATTTCTTTTACGGGCCTCAACCCATTGGACAGTGGACTGGGACTTTTAGGCTCAACAAGAAATTAGCAATGTGATACTCTTGGACCCTTTCCTTACGGTAACACAAGTTACAGTTCTCTTTTTTCTACACTACCACTAGTCCACTACAGACTACATAAATACAACAAGTTTGTTTTATCAATTTGAAGTTTTGTATAACATGTTTGTTTTAGTAGTTTGGGACAACAGGTTTATTGATCTGGGACACGTGTTTTTGAACATTAGGTTTGTTTCAACAGCAGGTTTATTAATTTGGGACTACATGTTTGTTTAATATCGTGTTTCTTTCAACAGCAGGTTTGTATTATCGATTTATATCATTTGATTGTAACCAAATTGAGATGTTGGTACAAAACCGTACCAACATGTACCAACCGAAAAATGTTGGTACCAATTAAGTTGGTACCAAGTATATTGGGTTGGTACACGGTATAATATTTAGCGTACCAATTATAATTGGTTGCTACACGGTATTCGGAAAAAGAACATGGTAGCGTACCATGTTCACCCCTAGTAAAAAGTACAAGTTTTTACACTATGTTTCAAAACAAATGTGGAAAAATCACATTTTTACATTAGTATACGTAACAACGATGCATAAAGGTGAAAGCTTTATACGTTTCAATGGAACAATGATCACATTTTTCAACCATGTTATATGAGAACCGTGTAAAAAGTACAAGTTTTAACACCATGTTTCAAAACAACTGTGCAAAAGGTCACATTTTTACATTAGTATACGTAACAACGATGCATAAAAGAGAAAACTTAAACGTTTCAACGAAACAATTATCACATTTTTCTACCACATTACATGAGAATCGTGTAAAAATTACAACTTTTTACACCATGTTTCAAAACAACGGTGGAAAAGATCACTTTATACATTGTTATACGTACCAACGATGCATAAAAGTGAAAATTTTAAACGTTTCACCCAAACAATGATCACATTTTTCTACCACGTTACGCGAGGACTATGTAAAAAGTAAAAGTTTTTACACCATGCTTCAAAACAAATGTGGAAAAATCACATTTTTACTTTAGTATACGTAACAACGATGCATAAAGGTGAAAGCTTTATATGTTTCAACGAAACAATGATCATATTTTTCTACCATGTTATATGAGAACCGTGTAAAAAGTATTAGATTTTACACCATGTTTCAAAACAACTGTGCAAAAGATCCCATTTTTACATTAGTATACGTAACAACGATGCATAAAGGAGAAAACCTAAACGTTTCAACGAAACAATGATCACATTTTTCTTCCACGTTACATGAGAATCGTGTAAAAATTAGAAGTTTTTACACCATGTTTCAAAACAACTATGGAAAAGATCACATTTTCACATTAGTATACGTAACAACGATGCATAAAGGTGAAAACATTAAACGTTTCAACGAAACAATGATCACATTTTTCTACCTAGTTACGTGAGAACCGTGTAAATAGTACAAGTTTTTACACCATGTTTCAAAACAATTGTGAAAAAGATCACATTTTTATATTATTATACGTAACGACGATGCATAAAGGTGAAAACTTTGGACGTTTCAACGAAACAATGATCACATTTTCTACCACGTTATGTGAGAACCGGGTAAAAAGTACAAGTTTTTACACCATGTTTCAAAACAACTGTGGAAAAAATCACATTTTGACATAAGTATACGTAACAACGATGCGTAAAAGTGAAAACTTCAAACGTTTCAACGAAACAATGATCACATTTTTCTACCACGTTACATGAGAATCGTGTAAAAAGTACAAGTTTTTACACCATGTTTCAAAACAACTGTGGAAAAGAACATATTTTTACATTACTATACGTAACAACAATGCATAAAGGTGAAAACTTTAAACGTTTCAACGAAACAATGATCACATTTTTCTACCACGTTACATGAGAATCGTGTAAAAAGTACAAGTTTTTACACCATGTTTCAAAACAACTGTGAAAAAGATCACAATTTTACATTATTATACGTAACAACGATGCATAAAGATGAAAACTTTAAATGTTTCAACAAAATGATCACATTTTACTAACATGTTACGCGAGAACCGAGTAAATAGTACAAGTTTTTACACCATGTTTCAAAACAACTGTGGAAAAGATCACATTTTTACATTAGTATACGCAACAACGATGCATAAAGGTGAAAACATTAAACGTTTCAACAAAACAATGATCACATTTTACTACCACGTTACGCGAGAACCGTGTAAAAAGTACAAGTTTTTACACCATGTTTCAAAACAACGGTGGAAAAGATCACTTTATACATTGTTATACGTAACAACGATGCATAAAATTGAAAATTTTAAACGTTTCAACCAAACAATGATCACATTTTTCTACCACGTTACGCGATAACTATGTAAAAACTACAAGTTTTTACACCATGCTTCAAAACAAATGTGGAAAAATCACATTTTTACATTAGTATACGTAACAACGATGCATAAAGGTGAAAGCTTTATACGTTTTAACGAAACAATGATCACATTTTTCTACCATGTTATATGAGAACCGTGTAAAAAGAACAAGTTTTTACACCATCTTTCAAAACAACTATGCAAAAGATCACATTTTTACATTAGTATACGTAACAACGATGCATAAAGGAGAAAACTTAAACGTTTCAATGAAACAATGATCACATTTTTCTACCACGTTACATGAGAATCGTGTAAAAATTATAAGTTTTTACACCATGATTCAAAACAACTATGGAAAAGATCACATTTTCACATTAGTATACGTAACAACGATGCATAAAGGTGAAAACATTAAATGTTTCAACAAAACAATGATCACATTTTTCTACCTAGTTACGTGAGAACCGTGTAAGTAGTACAAGTTTTTACACCATGTTTCAAAACTACTGTGAAAAAGATCACATTTTTACATTTTTATACGTAACGACGATGCATAAAGGTGAAAACTTTGAACGTTTCAACGAAACAATGATCACATTTTTCTACCACGTTACATGAGAATCTTGTAAAAATTACAAGTTTTTACACCATGTTTCAAAACAACTATGGAAAATATCACATTTTCACATTAGTATACGTAACAATGATGCATAAAGGTGAAAACTTTAAACGATTCAATAAAACAATGACATATTTTCTTGTTTTTCTACAACGTTTCGCGAGAATTGTGTAAAAAGAACAAGTTTTTACACCATGTTTCAAAACAACTGTGGAAAAGATCTCGTGTTTACATTGTTATACGTAACAACGATGCATAAAGGTGAAAAATTTAAACGATTCAACGAAACAATGACATATTTTCTTGTTTTTCTACAACGTTTCGCGAGAATTGTGTAAAAAGAACAAGTTTTTACACCATGTTTCAAAACAACTGTGGAAAAGATCACATGTTTACATTGTTATACGTAACAACGATGCATAAAAGTGAAAACTTTCAACGTTTCAATGAAACAATGATCACATTTTTCTACCACATTACATGAGAATTGTGTAAAAAGTACAAGTTTTTACACCATGTTTCAAAACAACTGTGGAAAATATCACATTTTTACGTTAGTATACGTAACAACGATGCATAAAAGTAAAAACTTTGTACGTTTCAACGAAACAATGATCACATTTTTCTACCACGTTATGTGAGGACCGTGTAAAAAGTACAAGTTTTTACACCATGTTTTGCGGAAAAGATCACATTTTTACATTGTTATACGTAACAACGATGCATAAAGGTGAAAACCTTAAACGTTTCAACGACACAATGATCACATTTTTCTACCTAGTTACGCGAGAACCGTGTAAAAAGTACAAGTTTTTACACCATGTTTCAAAACAACTGTGGAAAAGATCATATTTTTACATTAGTATACATAACAACAATACATAAAGGTGAAAACTTTTAGCTTTTCAACGAAACAATGATCACATTTTTCTACGCGAGAACCGTGTTAAAAGTACAAGTTTTTACACCATATTTCAAAACAACTGTGGAAAATATCACTATTTTACATTGTTATACGTAACAACGATGCATAAAGATGAAAACTTTAAACGTTTCAACGAAACAATGGGCACATTTTTCTACCACGTTACGCGAGAACCATGTAAAAAGTACAAGTTTTTACACTATGTTTCAAAACAACCGTGGAAAATATCACATTTTACATTAATATACGTAACAACGATGCATAAAGGTGAAAAGTTTAAATGTTTCAACGAAACAATGTTCACATTTGTCTACCACGTTACGCGAGAACCGTGTAAAAAGTACAAGTTTTTACACCATGTTTTAAAACAACTATGGAAAAGATCACATTTTTACATTAGTATACGTAACAACGATGCATAAAGGTGAAAACTTTAAACGTTTCAACAAAATAATGATCACATTTTTCTTCCACATTACGCGAGAACCGTGTAAAAAGTACAAGTTTTTACAACATGTTTCAAAACAACTGTGGAAAATATCACTTTATTCATTGTTATACGTAACAACGATGCATAAAAGTGAAAATTTTAAACGTTTCAACCAAACAATGATCACATTTTTCTACCACGTTACGCGAGAACCATGTAAAAAGTAGGGGTGTCAATATTGTACCATGACAAACCAACCAATCCAATACCAACCGTACCAACTAAATTGGTTGGTACTACCGTACCAACTTCACACACTTGGTTGGTACGTGGTATTGAAAATCGAATACCAGGGTAGTACCGTACCGTACCGAATTATATATATATATATTATTTTTATTTATTTATTAAATAGAAAATAAATTAAAAGATATTTGATTCGGCTGCTGTATATATTTAATGACTTTCATCAGTTCATGTTTGATCTAATTTGTTTTACGGGCCTCAACCCATTGGACAGTGGACTGGGACTTTTAGGCTCAACAAGAAATTAGCAATGTGATACTCTTGGACCCTTTCCTTACGGTAACACAAGTTACAGTTCTCTTTTCTCTACACTACCACTAGTCCACTACAGACTACATAAATACAACAAGTTTGTTTTATCAATTTGAAGTTTTGTATAACATGTTTGTTTTAGTAGTTTGGGACAACAGGTTTATTGATCTGGGACACGTATTTTTGAACATTAGGTTTGTTTCAACAGCAGGTTTATTAATTTGGGACTACATGCTTGTTTAATATCATGTTTCTTTCAACAGCAGGTTTGTATTATCGATTTATATCATTTGATTGTAACCAAATTGAGATGTTGGTACAAAACCGTACCAACATGTACCAACCGAAAAATGTTGGTACCAATTAAGTTGGTACCAAGTATATTGGGTTGGTACACGGTATAATTTTTAGCGTACCAATTATAATTGGTTGGTACACGGTATTCGGAAAAAGAACAAGGTACCGTACCATGTTCACCCCTAGTAAAAAGTACAAGTTTTTACACCATGTTTCAAAACAAATGTGGAAAAATCACATTTTTACATTAGTATACGTAACAACGATGCATAAAGGTGAAAGCTTTATACGTTTCAATGAAACAATGATCACATTTTTCAACCATGTTATATGAGAACCGTGTAAAAAGTACAAGTTTTAACACCATGTTTCAAAACAACTGTGCAAAAGGTCACATTTTTACATTAGTATACGTAACAACGATGCATAAAAGAGAAAA
The DNA here is from genome assembly GCA_033807775.1 of Saussurea involucrata. Taxonomy (NCBI): domain Eukaryota; kingdom Viridiplantae; phylum Streptophyta; class Magnoliopsida; order Asterales; family Asteraceae; genus Saussurea; species Saussurea involucrata. The sequence goes on along the minus strand of CM066314.1, from coordinate 45,152,538 downwards.
TTTAAACGTTTCAACGAAACAATTATCACATTTTTCTACCACATTACATGAGAATCGTGTAAAAATTACAACTTTTTACACCATGTTTCAAAACAACGGTGGAAAAGATCACTTTATACATTGTTATACGTAACAACGATGCATAAAAGTGAAAATTGTAAACGTTTCAACCAAACAATTATCACATTTTTCTACCACGTTACGCGAGAACTATGTAAAAAGTACAAGTTTTTACACCATGCTTCAAAACAAATGTGAAAAAATCACATTTTTACATTAGTATACGTAACAACGATGCATAAAGTTGAAAGCTTTATATGTTTCAACGAAACAATGATCATATTTTTTACCATGTTATATGAGAACCGTGAAAAAAGTACAAGTTTTTACACCATGTTTCAAAACAACTGTGCAAAAGATCCCATTTTTACATTAGTATACGTAACAACGATGCATAAAGGAGAAAACTTAAACGTTTCAACGAAACAGTGATCACATTTTTCTACCACGTTACATGAGAATCGTGTAAAAATTAGAAGTTTTTACACCATGTTTCAAAACAACTATGGAAAAGATCACATTTTCACATTAGTATACGTAACAACGATGCATAAAGGTGAAAACATTAAACGTTTCAACGAAACAATGATCACATTTTTCTACCTAGTTACGTGAGAACCGTGTAAATAGTACAAGTTTTTACACCATGTTTCCAAACAACTGTGAAAAAGATCACATTTTTACATTATTATACTTAACGACGATGCATAAAGGTGAAAACTTTGGACGTTTCAACGAAACAATGATCACATTTTCTACCACGTTATGTGAGAACCGTGTAAAAAGTACAAGTTTTTACACCATGTTTCAAAACAACTGTGGAAAAATCACATTTTGACATAAGTATACGTAACAACGATGCGTAAAAGTGAAAACTTCAAACGTTTCAACGAAACAATGATCACATTTTTCTACCACGTTACATGAGATTCGTGTAAAAAGTACAAGTTTTTTACACCATGTTTCAAAACAACTGTGGAAAATAACATATTTTTACATTACTATACGTAACAACGATGCATAAAGGTGAAAACTTTAAACGTTTCAACGAAACAATGATCACATTTTTCTACCACGTTACATGAGAATCGTGTAAAAAGTACAAGTTTTTACACCATGTTTCAAAACAACTGTGAAAAAGATCACAATTTTACATTATTATACGTAACAACAATGCATAAAGATGAAAACTTTAAATGTTTCAACAAAATGATCACATTTTTCTACCACGTTACGCGAGAACCGAGTAACAGTACAAGTTTTTACACCATGTTTCAAAACAACTGTGGAAAAGATCACATTTTTACATTAGTATACGCAACAATGATGCATAAAGGTGAAAACATTAAACGTTTCAACAAAACAATGATCACATTTTACTACCACGTTACGCAAGAACCGTGTAAAAAGTACAAGTTTTTACACCATGTTTCAAAACAACGGTGGAAAAGATCACTTTATACATTGTTATACGTAACAACGATGCACAAAATTGAAAATTTTAAACGTTTCAACCAAACAATGATCACATTTTTTTACCACGTTACGCGAGAACTATGTAAAAACTACAAGTTTTTACACCATGCTTCAAAACAAATGTGAAAAAATCACATTTTTACATTAGTATACGTAACAACGATGCATAAAGTTGAAAGCTTTATATGTTTCAACGAAACAATGATCATATTTTTTACCATGTTATATGAGAACCGTGAAAAAAGTACAAGTTTTTACACCATGTTTCAAAACAACTGTGCAAAAGATCCCATTTTTACATTAGTATACGTAACAACGATGCATAAAGGAGAAAACTTAAACGTTTCAACGAAACAGTGATCACATTTTTCTACCACGTTACATGAGAATCGTGTAAAAATTAGAAGTTTTTACACCATGTTTCAAAACAACTATGGAAAAGATCACATTTTCACATTAGTATACGTAACAACGATGCATAAAGGTGAAAACATTAAACGTTTCAACGAAACAATGATCACATTTTTCTACCTAGTTACGTGAGAACCGTGTAAATAGTACAAGTTTTTACACCATGTTTCCAAACAACTGTGAAAAAGATCACATTTTTACATTATTATACTTAACGACGATGCATAAAGGTGAAAACTTTGGACGTTTCAACGAAACAATGATCACATTTTCTACCACGTTATGTGAGAACCGTGTAAAAAGTACAAGTTTTTACACCATGTTTCAAAACAACTGTGGAAAAATCACATTTTGACATAAGTATACGTAACAACGATGCGTAAAAGTGAAAACTTCAAACGTTTCAACGAAACAATGATCACATTTTTCTACCACGTTACATGAGATTCGTGTAAAAAGTACAAGTTTTTTACACCATGTTTCAAAACAACTGTGGAAAATAACATATTTTTACATTACTATACGTAACAACGATGCATAAAGGTGAAAACTTTAAACGTTTCAACGAAACAATGATCACATTTTTCTACCACGTTACATGAGAATCGTGTAAAAAGTACAAGTTTTTACACCATGTTTCAAAACAACTGTGAAAAAGATCACAATTTTACATTATTATACGTAACAACAATGCATAAAGATGAAAACTTTAAATGTTTCAACAAAATGATCACATTTTTCTACCACGTTACGCGAGAACCGAGTAACAGTACAAGTTTTTACACCATGTTTCAAAACAACTGTGGAAAAGATCACATTTTTACATTAGTATACGCAACAATGATGCATAAAGGTGAAAACATTAAACGTTTCAACAAAACAATGATCACATTTTACTACCACGTTACGCAAGAACCGTGTAAAAAGTACAAGTTTTTACACCATGTTTCAAAACAACGGTGGAAAAGATCACTTTATACATTGTTATACGTAACAACGATGCACAAAATTGAAAATTTTAAACGTTTCAACCAAACAATGATCACATTTTTTTACCACGTTACGCGAGAACTATGTAAAAACTACAAGTTTTTACACCATGCTTCAAAACAAATGTGGAAAAATCACATTTTTACATTTGTATACGTAACAACGATGCATAAAGGTGAAAGCTTTATACGTTTTAACGAAACAATGATCACATTTTTCTACCATGTTATATGAGAACCGTGTAAAAAGTACAAGTTTTTACACCATCTTTCAAAACAATTGTGCAAAAGATCACATTTTTACATTAGTATACGTAACAACGATGCATAAAGGGGAAAACTTAAACGTTTCAATGAAACAATGATCACATTTTTCTACCACGTTACATGAGAATCGTGTAAAAATTATAAGTTTTTACCCCATGATTCAAAACAACTATGGAAAAGATCACATTTTCACATTAGTATACGTAACAACGATGCATAAAGGTGAAAACATTAAACGTTTCAACAAAACAATGATCACATTTTTCTACCTAGTTACGTGAGAATCGTGTAAGTAGTACAAGTTTTTACACCATGTTTCAAAACTACTGTGAAAAAGATCACATTTTTACGTTATTATACGTAACGACGATGCATAAAGGTGAAAACTTTGAACGTTTCAACGAAACAATGATCACATTTTTCTACCACGTTACATGAGAATCGTGTAAAAATTACAAGTTTTTACACCATGTTTCAAAACAACTATGGAAAATATCACATTTTCACATTAGTATACGTAACAATGATGCATAAAGGTGAAAACTTTAAACGATTCAATAAAACAATGACATATTTTCTTGTTTTTCTAAAACGTTTCGCGAGAATTGTGTAAAAAGAACAAGTTTTTACACCATTTTTCAAAACAACTGTGGAAAAGATCACGTGTTTACATTGTTATACGTAACAACGATGCATAAAGGTGAAAACTTTAAACGATTCAACGAAACAATGACATATTTTCTTGTTTTTCTACAACGTTTCGAGAGAATTGTGTAAAAAGAACAAGTTTTTACACCATGTTTCAAAACAACTGTGGAAAAGATCACGTATTTACATTGTTATACGTAACAACGATGCATAAAAGTGAAAACTTTCAACGTTTCAACGAAACAATGATCACATTTTTCTACCATATTACATGAGAATTGTGTAAAAAGTACAAGTTTTTACACCATGTTTGAAAACAACTGTGGAAAAGATCACATTTTTACGTTAGTATACGTAACAACGATGCATAAAAGTAAAAACTTTGAACGTTTCAACGAAACAATGATCACATTTTTCTACCACGTTATGTGAGAACCGTGTAAAAAGTACAAGTTTTTACACCTTGTTTTGCGGAAAAGATCACATTTTTACATTGTTATACGTAACAACGATGCATAAAGGTGAAAACCTTAATCGTTTCAACGACACAATGATCACATTTTTCTACCCAGTTACGCGAGAACCGTGTAAAAAGTAAAAGTTTTTACACCATGTTTCAAAACAACGGTAGAAAAGATCATATTTTTACATTAGTATACGTAACAACAATACATAAAGGTGAAAAATTTAAGCTTTTCAACGAAACAATGATCACATTTTTCTACGCGAGAACCGTGTTAAAAGTACAAGTTTTTACACCATGTTTCAAAATAACTGTGGAAAATATCACTATTTTACATTGTTATACGTAACAACGATGCATAAAGGTGAAAACTTTATACGTTTTAACGAAACAATGATCACATTTTTCTACCATGTTATATGAGAACCGTGTAAAAAGTACAAGTTTTTACACCATCTTTCAAAACAACTGTGCAAAAGATCACATTTTTACATTAGTATACGTAACAACGATGCATAAAGGAGAAAACTTAAACGTTTCAATGAAACAATGATCACATTTTTCTACCACGTTACATGAGAATCGTGTAAAAATTATAAGTTTTTACACCATGATTCAAAACAACTATGGAAAAGATCACATTTTCACATTAGTATACGTAACAACGATGCATAAAGGTGAAAACATTAAACGTTTCAACAAAACAATGATCACATTTTTCTACCTAGTTACGTGAGAATCGTGTAAGTAGTACAAGTTTTTACACCATGTTTCAAAACTACTGTGAAAAAGATCACATTTTTACGTTATTATACGTAACGACGATGCATAAAGGTGAAAACTTTGAACGTTTCAACGAAACAATGATCACATTTTTCTACCACGTTACATGAGAATCGTGTAAAAATTACAAGTTTTTACACCATGTTTCAAAACAACTATGGAAAATATCACATTTTCACATTAGTATACGTAACAATGATGCATAAAGGTGAAAACTTTAAACGATTCAATAAAACAATGACATATTTTCTTGTTTTTCTAAAACGTTTCGCGAGAATTGTGTAAAAAGAACAAGTTTTTACACCATGTTTCAAAACAACTGTGGAAAAGATCACGTGTTTACATTGTTATACGTAACAACGATGCATAAAGGTGAAAACTTTAAACGATTCAACGAAACAATGACATATTTTCTTGTTTTTCTACAACGTTTCGAGAGAATTGTGTAAAAAGAACAAGTTTTTACACCATGTTTCAAAACAACTGTGGAAAAGATCACGTATTTACATTGTTATACGTAACAACGATGCATAAAAGTGAAAACTTTCAACGTTTCAACGAAACAATGATCACATTTTTCTACCATATTACATGAGAATTGAGTAAAAAGTACAAGTTTTTACACCATGTTTGAAAACAACTGTGGAAAAGATCACATTTTTACGTTAGTATACGTAACAACGATGCATAAAAGTAAAAACTTTGAACGTTTCAACGAAACAATGATCACATTTTTCTACCACGTTATGTGAGAACCGTGTAAAAAGTACAAGTTTTTACACCTTGTTTTGCGGAAAAGATCACATTTTTACATTGTTATACGTAACAACGATGCATAAAGGTGAAAACCTTAATCGTTTCAACGACACAATGATCACATTTTTCTACCCAGTTACGCGAGAACCGTGTAAAAAGTACAAGTTTTTACACCATGTTTCAAAACAACGGTAGAAAAGATCATATTTTTACATTAGTATACGTAACAACAATACATAAAGGTGAAAAATTTAAGCTTTTCAACGAAACAATGATCACATTTTTCTACGCGAGAACCGTGTTAAAAGTACAAGTTTTTACACCATGTTTCAAAATAACTGTGGAAAATATCACTATTTTACATTGTTATACGTAACAACGATGCATAAAGGTGAAAACTTAAAACGTTTCAACGAAACAATGGGCACATTTTTCTACCACGTTACGCGAGAACCATGTAAAAAGTACAAGTTTTTACACTATGTTTCAAAACAACCGTGGAAAATATCACATTTTACATTAACATACGTAACAACGATGCATAAAGGTGAAAAGTTTAAATGTTTCAACGAAACAATGTTCACATTTGTCTACCACGTTACGCGAGAACCGTGTAAAAAGTACAAGTTTTTACACCATGTTTCAAAACAATTATGGAAAAGATCACATTTTACATTACTATACGTAACAACGACGCATAAAGGTGAAAACTTAAAACGTTTCAACAAAATAATGATCACATTTTTCTTCCACATTACGCGAGAACCGTGTTAAAAGTACAAGTTTTTACACCATGTTTCAAAACAACTGTGGAAAATATCACTTTATTCATTTTTATACGTAACAACTATGCATAAAAGTGAAAATTTTAAACGTTTCAACCAAACAATGATCACATTTTTCTACCACGTTACGCGAGAACCATGTAAAAAGTAGGGGTGTCAATATTGTACCATGACAAACCAACCAATCCAATACCAACCGTACCAACTAAATTTGTTGGTACTACCGTACCAACTTCACACACTTGGTTGGTACGTGGTATTGAAAATCGAATACCACGGTAGTACCGTACCGTACCGAATTATATATATATATTATTTTTATTTATTTATTAAATAGAAAATAAATTAAAAGATATTTGATTCGGCTGCTGTATATATATTTAATGACTTTCATCAGTTCATGTTTGATCTAATTTGTTTTACGGGCCTCAACCCATTGGACAGTGGACTGGGACTTTTAGGCTCAACAAGAAATTAGCAATGTGATACTCTTGGACCCTTTCCTTGCGGTAACACAAGTTACAGTTCTCTTTTGTCTACACTACCACTAGTCCACTACAGACTACATAAATACAACAAGTTTGTTTTATCAATTTGAAGTTTTGTATAACATGTTTGTTTTAGTAGTTTGGGACAACTGGTTTATTGATCTAGGACACGTATTTTTGAACATTAGGTTTGTTTCAACAGCAGGTTTATTAATTTGGGACTACATGCTTGTTTAATTTCATGTTTCTTTCAACAGCAGGTTTGTATTATCGATTTATATCATTTGATTGTAACCAAATTGAGATGTTGGTACAAAACCGTACCAACATGTACCAACCGAAAAATCTTGGTACCAATTAAGTTGGTACCAAGTATATTGGGTTGGTACACGGTATAATTTTTAGCGTACCAATTATAATTGGTTGGTACACGGTATTCGGAAAAAAAACATGGTACCGTACCATGTTCACCCCTAGTAAAAAGTACAAGTTTTTACACCATGTTTCAAAACAAATGTGGAAAAATCACATTTTTACATTAGTATACGTAACAACGATGCATAAAGGTGAAAGCTTTATACGTTTCAATGAAACAATGATCACATTTTTCAACCATGTTATATGAGAACCGTGTAAAAAGTACAAGTTTTAACACCATGTTTCAAAACAACTGTGCAAAAGGTCACATTTTTACATTAGTATACGTAACAACGATGCATAAAAGAGAAAACTTAAATGTTTCAACGAAACAATTATCACATTTTCTACCACATTACATGAGAATCGTGTAAAAATTACAACTTTTTACACCATGTTTCAAAACAACGGCGGAAAATATCACTTTATACATTGTTATACGTAACAACGATGCATAAAAGTGAAAATTTTAAACGTTTCAACCAAACAATGATCACATTTTTCTACCACGTTACGCGAGAACTATGTAAAAAGTACAAGTTTTTACACCATGCTTCAAAACAAACGTGGAAAAATCACATTTTTACATTAGTATACGTAACAACGATGCATAAAGGTGAAAGTTTTATATGTTTCAACGAAACAATTATCATATTTTTTACCATGTTATATGAGAACCGTGTAAAAAGTACAAGTTTTTACACCATGTTTCAAAACAACTGTGCAAAAGATCCCATTTTTACATTAGTATACGTAACAACGATGCATAAAGGAGAAAACTTAAACGTTTCAACGAAACAATGATCACAATTTTCTACCACGTTACATGAGAATCGTGTAAAAATTAGAAGTTTTTACACCATGTTTCAAAACAACTATAGAAAAGATCACATTTTCACATTAGTATACGTAACAACGATGCATAAAGGTGAAAACATTAAACGTTTCAACGAAACAATGATCACATTTTTCTACCTAGTTACGTGAGAACCATGTAAATAGTACAAGTTTTTACACCATGTTTCAAAACAACTGTGAAAAAGATCACATTTTTACATTATTATACGTAACAACGATGCATAAAGGTGAAAACTTTGGACGTTTTAAAGAAACAATGATCACATTTTCTACCACGTTATGTGAGAACCGTGTAAAAAGTACAATCTTTTACACCATGTTTCAAAACAACTGTGGAAAAAATCACATTTTGACATAAGTATACGTAACAACGATGCGTAAAAGTGAAAACTTCAAACGTTTCAACGAAACAATGATCACATTTTTCTACCACGTTACATGAGAATCATGTAAAAAGTACAAGTTTTTACACCATGTTTCAAAACAACTGTGGAAAAGAACATATTTTTACATTACTATACGTAACAACGATGCATAAAGGGGAAAACTTTAAACGTTTCAACGAAACAATGATCACATTTTTCTACCACGTTACATGAGAATCGTGTAAAAAGTACAAGTTTTTACACCATGTTTCAAAACAACTGTGAAAAAGATCACAATTTTACATTATTATACGTAACAACGATGCATAAAGATGAAAACTTTAAATGTTTCAACAAAATGATCACATTTTTCTACCACGTTACACGAGAACCGAGTAAACAGTACAAGTTTTTATACCATGTTTCAAAACAACTGTGGAAAAGATCACATTTTTACATTAGTATACGCAACAACGATGCATAAAGGTGAAAACATTAAACGTTTCAACAAAACAATGATCACATTTTACTACCACCTTATGCGAGAACCGTGTAAAAAGTACAAGTTTTTACACCATGTTTCAAAACAATGGTGGAAAAGATCACTTTATACATTGTTATACGTAACAACGATGCATAAAATTGAAAATTTTAAACGTTTCAACCAAACAATGATCACACTTTTTCTACCACGTTACGCGAGAACTATGTAAAAACTACAAGTTTTTACACCATGCTTCAAAACAAATGTGGAAAAATCACATTTTTACGTTAGTATACGTAACAACGATGCATAAAGGTGAAAGCTTTATACGTTTTAACGAAACAATGATCACATTTTTCTACCATGTTATATGTAACAACCCAAATCCCATATACACAACAATTCACATAATGTAACATAACATTCATATAACAAAATAAACATCAAATTACAAGTTCGGTCCCGCAGTCTTTTACAAATAAAAGAAACTATTTTACTACTAACTTTGCACTATTACATACATCACATTTAATAAGATGATACAACTGCTAAACAATCCAAAATCTTCTTCTTATAACCCTTCACAAAAGCCATCCATTGAATACTCTAATTACTTTCTCTTACTTAAACCACCACCTCGAATACATATTTTAAAACAAAATGAGGGTTAGACCTGATGGTCTAAGTGAGAAATCCCTGTTAGTTTGAAAACCATTTATATAACTTCGTTCATATAAATCACGCAACACAATTACATATATCCAATTAAGCTCACATACCATATACCTTCCCTTCTCATTCCTCCTGGCCATATTAGTGGTAGCAAGCCAACTAATAATATACAACGCTGTACAACAACTACAGCCAAACAACGCTATAAAGGTTCTATAGCCAATCACACCGGTCTTAAACCCGGCCAACGTATTATAACACATTTATAATACACATGTAAATATAATACCTCACGATATTATAATTCACATACGAGCACATAATTATCAACAGTTTCACTCCCAACTCCACACATGTATGTATTCCAGTTAAAAAGTGTTTTCAAAGCAAAACTCACCTGTTTTGGTTATTTCACACGTTCGTAAGCTTCTTTCAAAACGATCCTATCCCTTACCACGATTCCACGGAATCTGAAACAAGTTAATATACACAAATTGCTTTACTAACCAAATACGTAAAGCCTAACAATTTCCCATCCCCAACTGTTCCATTACACACTGTATTGAACTCACTATCGGGACTATACAGGGTACCGGGACTTATACAGTACCGGGACTCTTAGTACCGGGAGTTCCTATACCGGGAGTTCATAATACCGGAACTCTCCACAACCGGAAGTCTGTTATACCGGGAGTCAAATCTACCGGGAAATCATACTACCGGGATTCCACACTACCGGGAGTCCATAATACCGGGACTCCACCGGAAGTTGATTATACCGGGATTTCACCGGGATTCCTCAAGAACACAGTCGGTTCCAATTTACCCAGTTTCAAATTAAACCTATACAATCTCAAATTAAACATTCTAATCCGATAGAAACGGTCTACTGATGATTACAAACATAATATGTAAAAGACTTACCTCAAGATTTCTTCTTAACACAATCGATTGAAGCCCTATTCGTACGGTTTCTTCTTTCGCTTTCTTTCACCTTCAGACTCCCGCACACATACACAATCTTTCTAAATCTGGATAATGAAACTATTGATGTCTGAAGGTGTATATCACTTTTAATTAATTACCTTTTAGACCTTCAACTTTTCACTAATGTCCCAAACACCCTTAAACTCATTATTTACCCTCAAACTTACCCTGAACATTATAAATTATTGTTAAATTATTTAACGGACTTACCCGGGGTATTACATCATCTCCCCCTTAAAAGAATTCCGTCCCGGAATTCAGTTAGGCAAAAAGGTGAGGGTATTTGGCTCTCATTTCCGATTCAGATTCCCACGTAGCATCTTGACCTTTATGATGTCTCCACTGAACTTTCACTTGTCTGACCTCCTTATTCCGCAGCACTTTAACCTTATGATCAACTATAGCTTCTGGCTCTTCTACATAATTCAGTCTTTCGTCAACTTGTATCTCTGGTAGGGAGACTGCCTGATCTTAAGTAACCAGACACTTTCGGAAGTTTGACACGTGAAATGCGTTATGAATCCTGCTTAATTCTAGTGGAAGATCTAATCTGTAAGCTACTTCACCGATCCTTTCTGTGATAGCAAATGGTCCAATATACCTTGGGTTAAGTTTACCTTGTCGACCAAATCTGATGACTCCTTTCCACGGCGAAACCTTTAACATTACGTAATCCCCAACTTAAAATTCCAACGGCTTTCGACGGCGATCAGCGTAACTCTTCTGTCTATCTTTAGCCACTTTCAATCTTTCTCGAATCTGGGTAACCTTATCGGCGGTTAACTGAACTATTTCCGGCCCTGCTAGCTGTTTTTCTCCCACTTTCTTCCAGCACAGAGGCGTTCGGCATTTCCTACCATACAGTACTTCGAACGGTGCCGCTTGTATACTGGAATGATAACTGTTGTTGTAAGCGAATTCGATTAACGGTAAATGCTTATCCCACGATCCCCCAAAATCAACAATGCAAGCCCGGAGCATATCTTCTAAGGTCTGAATTGTTCGTTCACTTTGCCCATCTGTTTGAGGATGATACGATGTACTTAACTTTATCTGAGTCCCCATTTCCCTTTGAAAACTTCTCCAAAATCTTGAAGTAAAACGACTATCACGATCAGAAATGATCGAGATTGGAATTCCATGTCGAGTTACTATTTCATCAATATACAACTTAGCTAATCGCTCCATTGAATCGGTTTCCTTTATCGGTAGGAAGTGTGCAGACTTTGTCAATCTGTCGACGATCACCCAAATAGAATCGAATCCCTTCGGAGTTCTTGGTAGCTTTGTGATAAAATCTGTGGTAATCTGCTCCCACTTCCACATAGGTATTTCTAGCCGTTGTAGTTGACCAAATGGCTTTTGGTGTTCAATCTTTACTTTCTTACAAGTATCACACCTTTCCACATACTGAGCAATCCCTCTTTTTATCCTCGGCCACCAATAGAATTGCTTTAGGTCTTTATACATCTTGTTTGTACATGAGTGGATAGAGAAACGGGATTGATGAGCTTCTTGTAAAACACGATCACGTAATCCACCCAATCGAGGTACCCACACTCTGTTTCCCAGATACAATAACCCCCGATCATCTTTTACTAGCAATGCCGACATCCCCGCTAACCTTTCTGATTTCAGATGTTCATCATGATAAGCCTCCGCTTGACACTTCTGCAATTCATCAAATAAGTTGGGTAGAAGTTCAGTTCGTAGCGAAATAACTTTTATTGTTCCACTCCTTTCTTGACGACTGAGCGCATCTGCCACCACATTCGCCTTTCCCGGGTGATAAAGGATTTCACAGTCGTAATCATTCAGCAATTCCAACCATCTCTTTTGTCTCATATTTAGTTCCTTCTGATCAAAGAGATGTTGAAGACTCTTGTGATCAGTATAAATCTGACATTTGGAACCATACAGATAATGTCTCCAAATCTTTAACGCGAAGACGACTGCAGCAAGCTCCATATCGTGCGTAGGATACTGCCGTTCATGATCCTTCAGTTGGCGAGAAGCATAAGCTATAACCTTTCCGCGCTGCATAAGCACACAACCCAATCCCAGTTTAGACGCATCACTGTAAACGACAAAGTCTTCTGAACCTTTAGGTAGTGATAGAATTGGCGCGCTGCATAGTTTCTCTTTCAATATTCTGAATGCCTCGTCCTGTTCTGCTTTCCATTCGAACTTTAAATTTTTCCGGGTCAGCTTAGTCAAAGGTGTTGCGATACGAGAGAAGTCTTTTATGAATTTCCGATAGTAACCGGCTAAACCCAAAAAACTGCGTACCTCTGTTGTTGTCTTATGATGTTCCCACTTTTCAACTGCTTCCACTTTCATCGGATCGACTTGTATACCTTTCTCAGAAATCACGTGCCCCAGAAATTGCACTCTCCGTAGCCAGAATTCACATTTAGAAAATTTTGCATACAACTTTTCCTTCCTCAGTAGTTCTAGAATCAAACAAAGATGTTGCGCGTGCTCTTCCTTGGATCGAGAATAGATAAGGATATCATCGATAAATACAATTACAAATTTATCGAGATACGACTTACATACCGATTCATTAAGTCCATAAAGGCAGCTGGAGCGTTCGTCAATCCAAATGGCATTACTAAAAATTCATGATGACCATACCTCGTTCGAAAAGCAGTCTTTAAAACGTCTTCTTCTTTAACTTTCAACTGGTGATAACCGGACCTTAGATCAATCTTGGAGAAATAGCAAGCTCCAACTAACTGATCAAAGAGATCATCAATTCGGGGTAGCGGATACTTGTTCTTTATTGTGCGCTTATTCAATTCTCGGTAGTCAATACACATTCTCATCGACCCATCTTTCTTTTTCACAAATAACACTGGTGCTCCCCACGGCGAAGAACTGGGTCTGATGAAGCCTTTATCGGATAGGTCTTGTAGTTGTGCCATCATTTCTTTCATCTCTGGAGGTGCCAAACGATACGGTGCACGGGCGACAGGAGTGGCTCCAGGAATCAGGTCTATACCGAACTCTACTTGTCTAACAGGCGGAAGACTGTTCAAGTCTTCAGGGAATACTTCAGGGAATTCACTAACGATAGGAATATCTTCCATCCTATTCTTTTCCGACTTAATATCTATCACGTAGGCCAAGTAACTCTGACAACCCTTATTAACACACCTACGTGCTTTTAATATTGATATAAGACAAGACTGATGATTTCTGCGATCACCATAAATCACTACTGGTCCCCTCCCCGGTAATACAACATTTATTAACTTCTTATCACATACTATTTTAGCCTGATTCTCGGCTAACCAGTCCATTCCCACTACTACGTCAAACTCTATCAGAGTTATAGGAAACAATCGTATAGGCACTCCACACCCCTCTATACTAATCACACAACTATCAAACACTTCACTAACCGACACTTGATTATCATTTGCAGTATCTACTAATAGAACATGTTCTAACATTTTAGGTTTCAAACACAGGAAAGCAGCAAATGCAGGAGACACAAACGATCGGTTTGCACCGGAATCAAATAACACCTTAGCACGTGTAAAGTTTATCAAAAATGTGCCTGTGACTACATCCGAAGTTTCCTCCGCTTCTTTCTCAGTCATTTGAAATGCGCGACCCCTGGTTACTGGCGGTTCCAGTCTTGGTACTACTGGTTTAACAATCACTGGCCTGCCTGTCACACCCCGCTAAAGCGGAAACACGGGATGTGCAGCTCAAGTTTCATAGCAAAAGTTACAAGATCACAACAACCATCAAAATACATTCAGAGGTTAAACCTTGTGTTAATGTTACATTATCTTGTACCATGTAGTATTATAGTTGAGGGACCAAATGTGACATGTTGTCAAACTTGGAATAGTATATATAGTATACTATCTATATTTTTTAGGTCAGACCACAACATAGAACATTCAACATACAAAATACACACGCCTCTATCTTCGCAGCCTCCTTCCACTTTGTAAACCTCTCAACCTTCTGTGAAGTTGTAAGCTGCAAGTTCTTCAATCATATATATAGAGGTGTACTTCTTTGATTCATATATATTGTGTATTTACTCTTATTACTTGTCATTGTGGGATCACAATTGGTATCAGAGCTTAATATCATTTTGTTCAGATTTGTTCTTAAAAGTTGTACGTATCTGTATTCTTCAAGTTCAATTTTTTTGGTTGATTTTGGTCTCTGGAGTTCTTCTAGTGGTTGGAATCGATCATAAAGTGAAAATAGAAATTTCCTGTGTATTTAATTCCGCATATCACCAGGAAATTAGATCAATACGTGCATCTTCTCTGTTTTTCACGAAGTCTCTGTTTTGAGTAAAACTCACTGTTTTGCTCATCAAATCAAGGTTAGGTTGGTTTTTAGACAAAACTCAAGGTTATAAAAGTGCCCAGAAATTACCCAGGAACACTCGTTCAAAATTTCAAGCATTTTTTAGTTCATTTGAACATCTGCTTAAAAATCATCATAACCATCGCAACCAACTAATATTCATACCTCTCGCAAGATTCAAACCCCTCGCAATCTTCTAGAAATTAAGACTGCGAGCCTCGCAACCTTCTAAAATTCTGGACTGCGAGCTTCGCAACTTTCAGGATCTTTGGACTGCGATCCTCGCAATTTTTAATTGCGATCTGTTTCTTGCCTCGCAATCTGTTATTGCGATTTGTTGGTTTGGTGTTTGCCTCGCAATTGTTGACTGCGAGACTTAGTTTCGATCGCAATTGTTCACTGCGATCCAATTTCATTGCGATACTTTGTTTGCCTCGCAACAGATTGTTGAGACTTTTTGTTGCATCGCAAACAGTAGCCTCGCAACCCATACAAAGGCAGAGACAGAAAGAGTTTGTTGAAAAAGAAAGCTACTGAACAAGAGATAAAACGATCAGACAAGTAATTAAATGACTACAAGAGATGTGTTATCCATTGGTTCCAAAGACAAACCTCCGGTTCTCTTTACATCAGAATTCAAAATTTGGAAAGACAGATTCCTAGACTGGGTAGATAGACAAGAGAACGGAGAATTCATTATCAATTCTCTAGATAATGGACCAATGAAGCCTATAACAAGAAGAGGGATTGCTATTGATGGTGATCCAATTCCAGATATTGTTACTGTTCTACCGATTCACTACTCTGTTGAACAGAAGAAATTGTACCAAGGAGATAAAATGGCGAAATCTCTAATTATTCAGGCCTTGACCGATAATGTCTATCGGAGGGTAGACAGCAAAAATCAATCTGGTAAAGCCATGTTTGATGAACTGATAAAGTTATTTCAAGGATCTGAAGTAGAGAATCAAATGAAAATCTCAACCATCATCAACTCATACGAATGCTTCAAACAGAAAGAAGGAGAGACTCTTGACTCTGCTTATGTACGCTTCACCACAATATTGAATGAGCTAAGCAGATTCAAAATAGAGAGGAAGGTTATTGAGCACAACGTAAAATTCCTGACCGTTCTTCAACCAGAATGGAAGAAGTACGCTCACCGAATGAAGCAGAATGCTAAGCTATCAGAATTACCTCTACAACAGATGTTTGAAACGTTGAAGCAGGATGAAGATGATGCTGAAGCGAAGAAAGTGAAGAAGAATAGGAAAGTGAAGAATGAAGATAAAAGAGGGATGAAGGATGAAGAGCAAGATCCACTTGCGTTGATTTCAAGCAGAGGATACTCCCAGGATGAGGAGAACCAGTCTGAAGGAGAAATGGAGGAAGCAAGTGGGATAGAAGAAATAGAGAGAATGAAGGATTCTCTGGCTCTGCTTACCAGTTCTTTTCAGAGAAAATTTGGGAAAAGTCCTGGTTCTAATAATCAGAGGTATGCGTCGGGCTCAAAGAACTTTGAGCATAGGGCGCATGTTGAATCAAGCAAAAGAGCAGAATACAGGAGGCCGGAAGAGTACAAAAGGCCTACTGAGTATAGACGGCCAAATGATTACAAGAGGCCAGAGGAGAAAAAGATTTTTGAGAAAAAGGAAGAACCACAGACCTGTTACAACTGTGGGAAACCTGGTCATTTCGCGAAGGAGTGCTGGAAGCAGATAGTGAAAGATACCAATTACTACAAAAACAAGTTGTTGCTTGCTGAAAAGAAGCAATCGGGTATTGCACTAAAGGTAGAAGAGGATTACTGGCTTGATCATTCTGATGATGAAGCTAATAATGAGACTACTGCTCAAACAAAGATGTGCTTCATGACCAAAGAAGCCAATGATGAAGGAGCAGAGTCTACTTCAGAACAGGTATATTTCGATTTCTATAATCAATTTATTTCTAAACAAGCATGCTTAACACAAAGGTTAAAAGAATTAAAAGCTGATGAGAACATTGCTAATGAAATAATTTCAACTCAAAAGGAAAGACTAATAGAACAAGACAGTCAAATTACTGAATTGAAAAAGAAAAAGACTGAATTCGATATTGGTCATGCGTACTTTCAAGATAGAGTATCTGAACTATCGGAAAAATTAATGAGTTCAGAAATAAAGAATAGCGAGTTTGAAAGTCTTTTACATGCTTATAAAGAAAGAAATGAAGAGCTGAGTGAAAATATCAAAGATCTGGAAGATAAACTGTACAAAGCAGGTCAAACAGAACAAACAATTCAAATGAATAAGCCAAACAAATTCAGATACTATAACGCAAAGTGGGGTATTGGATATGACAATCCTCAGTGCCTAAGGAATGCCATAACTAAAACTCCCACTCAGTATGAATTTGAATGGTTTATGCCTGTTACACATCCTTGCTATCAAATCAAACAACTTCATGAGGAAGAACAAAAGGCTGAGGAAGAAACAAAAAGAAAAATCACTGTTAGAATGCAACTTCCTTTTTGGTATGGTCCAGAGAATGCCAAGGCATTAGATAATGAAAAAACCTTACCAAATGATTATTTTGAGAGTTATATTGTTAAAGAACCAGAGGAAAAAGAAAATACTCAAAAGGATAATCCTGAAAAATCTGTTTTGGAAGGAAAAAGGTATTTTCCACCAATGGTTCTTGAACAAAAACTCATGGAGCTCAAAAGGAATATAATTTTTAATGTTGAAGAAATCAGAAACGAAGATCAACTTCTTTTTTATATTGAAAAAGAAGTTATCTTTACTGTTTTGTCATATAGCATAAATGATGAACCTGAAAGCTTTGAAGAAAAGAAATCTCTAGAACTTAGATGTTTGGATCTTTCAGATCAACTATTTACTTTTCAGAAAACGCTTTTTCTTGAAAGACAAATAATAGGGAAAGAAAGAGAGAACAGACTTGTTTTTGAGATTGAAAAGGAAGTTGTGATCACAGTTCTTTTAGAAAACTTAATTGATATGAAAAGAAAACTTGAGGAAATATCTGATGAAAAGGGTTCAAACGTAACACACTCTTCTGATTCAGATCTTTCTTCATG
This sequence comes from Saussurea involucrata, assembly GCA_033807775.1. Lineage (NCBI taxonomy): Eukaryota > Viridiplantae > Streptophyta > Magnoliopsida > Asterales > Asteraceae > Saussurea > Saussurea involucrata. The sequence goes on along the minus strand of CM066314.1, from coordinate 45,134,209 downwards.
CAAAGCTTTCATGGGAACAACTGTTTTGAAGGGTTGTAAAATAGATGACCAAGAAAAAGAAATAGATGATTTTCTTAGTAAACCAACATCTCATGGTTATGATTTTTGGAATTTAAAGGAAAAATCTGTTAAACATGCTTCAACAGAATTTAATGAATTTCATTATCCTAAGTCTTATGGTTTCTTTTATGCTTCATCAGAAAGTGATTCTGATATTGATAGTATGGATGTTGGTAAAGGCAAAGGCAAAGTTGAAAATGAATTGCCTGTTCTATTTGACTTCAGTGCAAAACTTCCAGATCACACTGATTTTTTGATAAAAGAAGAGGAACCTAAAAAGATCATTTTGGAAGGGGAATCTTCCAAGTCTTCAGAGAAAATTTCTGTCAATGATTACTATTCTAAATATAAATCAAAACAATCATTTCAGAAAAAGAAAAGAAAACCAAAACAGAAGAAGCATGCTAAATCTACTCAAACTCTATATTCAAAATCTCACAACTCTTCTTTGTCTGGTGTTTCAGATCGTAATTTAAGAACCAACAAGAAACTTGAATGGAAGATAAAAGCATCCACACAAGAAGTGACAAAGATCAAATCATCCAAAGTTCCTTTAAATGTTTTAAATTTCAAGAAGGACAAGTTGTTTTTGAATGTAATTAATCATGCTGTTGACAATAGAAAACTTGTAACACCTTGCAAGATTTATACAATGCAACAACTGATTAACTTGTCTCATGATAAAATCTGTTGTGCTTCATGTGGTGTGGATGATTTCATTGGCAAATCTGACTATAACTGTTGGTTGTATACACCTAATTACTCTAACAATGGTAATAGAAAGAGCATTGCCAATTTGAAATGGCTACCTAGAACTACAAAGACTCCTAACCCAAAAGGACCCAATTGGCAATGGGTACCTAAAACTGTTTAAATTCCTTTTTGCAGCTCCGTCATGTGTGGTACTTGGATTCTGGTTGCTCAAAACACATGACTGGAAGAAAGGAACTCTTGAGCAACTTTGTAGAAAGAGATGGAGGGAGAGTCAAATTTGGAAATGATCAGTACTCTCCTATCTTAGGTTATGGAGACATAGTAACAGACAAGGTCAAAATAACCAAGGTTAACTATGTTGAAGGATTGGGACACAACCTGTTTAGTATAGGTCAATTCTGTGACAAAGACCTAGAAGTACATTTCAAGAAGACTCGGTGTGCAGTTCTAACCGATGACGGAAATGAACTTCTAGTTGGGTCGCGCAATTCAAATCTTTACACCATTGACCTATCCAAGCTAAACCCCAAGATGAATGTGTGTCTGATGTCAAAGGCGTCGTTTGACAAAAGCTGGTTATGGCACCGAAGACTATCTCACCTCAACTTTCGATACATTCAAAAGCTGCAGACAGGTGATTTAGTTACTGGTCTACCAGAACTGAAGTTTGAGAAAGACAACTTCTGTACTGCATGTGAAACAGGGAAGATAAAGCATGCTCCTCACCCACCAAAGCCGGAACCCAGCACAAGCAAAGCACTAGAAATTCTTCATATGGATCTCTGTGGTCCGATGAAGACTCAGAGTATCAATGCCAAACGATATGTGTTAGTTGTTGTTGATGATTTCTCAAGATATACATGGGTCAAGTTTCTTCGTTCAAAAGACGAAACTCCTGACTTAATCATCTCGTTAATCAAACAGATTCAAGTGAATCTACAACTATCAGTTCAGAATATCAGATCAGACAACGGGACAGAATTCAAAAACAGAACTCTTGATGACTTCTTTCAGTCATTAGGAATTTCACATCAATATTCTGCGGCCAGAACACCTCAGCAAAATGGTGTAGTTGAAAGACGAAACCGAACACTCGTTGAAGCGGCCAGAACGATGCTGTCTTATTCTGATCTACCTCTGTATCTGTGGGCTGAAGCTGTTGCAACGGCATGCTACACACAAAACCGTTCCATTATACATCGACGGTTTGGCAAAACACCATATGAATTAATGAATAAGAGAAAACCTGTAATACACTACTTTCGTGTGTTTGGTTGCAGGTGCGTTGTGCTGAACGATAAGGACAAATTGAACAAATTCAGTCCTAAAGGGCTGGAGGGCTTCTTTATCGGATACTCGCTCACATCAAAGGCTTACAGGATCTATCTCAAGTCTTCAAAGAATGTGAAAGAAAGTGTCAATGTCAAATTCGACGAATCTGAAGAAATGGCTTCTGTCCATAACAGTACAGAACCCGCAATATCAGGGATCCTAGCATCCGGACAAATACGTCCGATGGTGACTAGGACATCAAACAAGAATCAAGCTTCCACTTCTAACTCAAAGCCCAGTGATCTTGATTTATTGTTTGAATACTTTTATGATGACTACTTTAATAATGATAACTCTTCGTCATCTTTAAATAACAGGAGTCAGGTTGCAACACCAGCTCAGGCTTCGTTGTCGGGTCCTTCATCGGAACCCTCAACAGATGCAACGACTCAGATAACTTCTTCAAGTGACAGGCATTTGGGTTTGTTGGGTCTAGAAAGCCCCAATTATATAGAAAGTAATATAAAGTCCATGTAAAGTCAATGAAAGTCAAATGTATTGTAATTAGCTTTGTTAGTCTTTTGGGCTTTGGGAGTTTAATGGGAGTTAAATGGGCTTGGGCCCATGTCATGTAATTAGACACTATAAATAAGTGTCTTGGGCTTCATTTGTAAGAAGAGTTTTTGATAGACAAATCCATTTAGAGAGAAACTCATTGTAATATCTTGTAATTCATAGATTGTTAATAAATCATAAGACCAGTTGCTGTGAATACGATCTTGAATGTTCATTCTATATTGAATCTTGATTATCAGTGATGACTATGGGACTTACAATTGGTATCAGAGCAGAACAACAAAAACCCTAGTTATTCCAAGAACTCGACAGAATCAAGAACATTCTGATCTGCTGATTAATTTTCGAAATTAGACAGAGATCACAGGTATGTTTTCGAATTTCTTGATTGGTTTCTTGATCAAAGTGATTCTTTCCGCTGCATGTTGATTTCAAATTCAATTTGATCGAGATTATTGGGTTTTATTGTTGAAAAGATCGCATTTCACTAATTTTCAAGATTTTCAAGTTTTCAAGATCATTTTCAATTGGATGATTTAATTCTTGATTAATTAATTCATTCATTCATTCTTGAAGATTCTTTGTAATTTCTCTGATGAGTGTTCTAATTTTTTTTGAAAAGAAGATTTTATCAATTCATGTACTCTAACTGTTTGATGAAATGCATGTGACAGATTTGATCTATTCTTGCATGTTCTAAATCTGTGTTGGTCCTCGTTCATTTTTTATCATAATTCATAGTTGATATCTGAATTTGTCATTTCATCATGCCTGAGATTGTTGAAGTTTTTGTGAGACCTGCAAGTTCTATAACCAGTTCAGACAATTTACAAAAATTAAGTCCTGTAAAAGCAAAAGAAACAATTTCTGAACCAAAAACTGAGATTGTTCATTTTGAAAGCAAGATTGCTAATCTTCAAGCAAAACAAGACGAAAATGCAAAAGTTATAAAGATTTTGCAAAAAGAGAAATCTGATTTTCTAAAGGATTTTGAAAAGGTTCAAGAAAACATAAAGTTGTTAGAAAAAGAGAATGTTGATTTGAAAGAGAAAATCAATTTTGAAAGAAAGATGTTGACAGATTCTAAAAATAGAATCAAATCATGTGAAATAAAAAATGGTCAACTCTTGAAACAGATATCTGATTTTGAACAAGTTCTTATACTTGAAAGAGAGAAATTTGAGAAAGAGAGAAGAGACTTTCAAACTGAGAGGAAAGGTTTTGAAACAAAGTCTGTTGAATTACCTCTAAAAAATTCTGATTTGGAGAAAATTCTTGCAAAAGAAAGAAAAGAGTTTGAATGCAAGAAAAATGTTTTTAAAAAAGAAAAGAATGGTTTTGAGAAAAAGAAAACAGGAATGTTAAATGAGTTTTCTGTAAAAATCGACGAGTTGGAGAAAGAGTTAGAAGATGGAAGGAAAGAGACTGAAAAGAAGAAGGTAAATGGCTTTAAAGAAAAATGCTTAAAAGATGAGTTTGAGAAGGAAAAGAAAGTTTTTCATTTGGAAATAAGGAGACTTATTAAGAAATTATATGATTTATCAACTAAAATCATGATAGAGAGGAAGTCCAAATCTGATTTGCAGTCAAGGTTTGATTTGTATGTTAAAAAGTTTAAAGAATTTGAAACGAAAGTTGTTGACAAATCAAATCATAGTTCAAAAGATCAGATTCGTTCTTCTAATCTGTTTTATGATTCTCCTATTGATAAATCTTATAATTGTTCTTTTAAAAAGATAAAAATGGAATGGAGAGTTAAAGGAACTACTTCCAAGAAAGAAGTGCGAAAATCAAAGGTTCCTAATTCAAATGTCAAGAAGAACAATACATTTCAAAGAAAATCTTTTGTTAAACCTGATGTGATTTATTCTGTAAATCAATTAGTCAGAATTGCACAAAAGAAACTTTGTTGTTCATATTGTGGGACTAATGATTTTGTGAACAAGAATTTTATTCAACACTGGTATGGTTCTTATAGAATATCTGCATATGCCACTGCACCTAACAAACCTGGACCCAAGTTCATATGGGTACCAAAGACAACTTAATCTGTTTTGCAGGTTATTCATGTGTAGAGATGAATGATCCATACTGACACATGACTGAAAATAGATGTTATGCTTAACATGATTAATTGAGTATGTTTGTTATTTTTTTCAGAAATAATTTTTTTTCTAAGTAAGATTTTCTGAGTAGTGCACTCAGAATTCTGACTCTCTTACTCAGATGTTCCGAGTCTTGAGTTCTGAGACAAAACTTCAGAATTCTAACTTCTGAGACAATACTTCAGAATTCTAACTTCCTTTTATTTCTGATAAGGTTAGTCAGATCTTCTGAACATGTCTTTCAGAATATATTCATTTCTGGAAATTACAAGTGTTTCAATTAGTTATTATTAAAAAAAATGACTTCTAAACACATCAGTTTAGGACTCATGCTTCATTGAGAATATTGACTTTTGGATACTTCAGTCCAAAACTCGGTATGAATGTGATTATGGATTTCTGATTCATACAGATCAATTTGTTTATTTTGAAGCATTTTTTTTAAAAAAAAGTTCAGTTTACTGTGGGGTTATCGAACTCATAGTTGTGGGTGTTTTTAGTAGAAAACATTTCCAGAGAATGTGTTCAGAATCACGTTTTGAGCAACCCTGCAAATTTTGGTTGAAAAATTCTGATTTTTGAGCAAGTTATGGTGGTTTGAAGTTCAGAATGTTCAAAAATCACAAAATCCAAACATTTTTCTAAGGAATTTTCTCTGGATAGTTTTATCAGAATTCTGACTCTCTTACTCAGAAGTTCTGACTCTACTACTCAGAATTCTGACTCAACTAATCAGAATTCTGACTCTGATACTTAGAATTTTGAACAAGTTACTCAGACTTCTGACTATACTACTCAGAATTCTGACTCAACTAATCAGAATTCTGACTCTGATACTTAGAATTTTGAACAAGTTACTCAGAATTCTGACTTTTCTACTCAGAATTCTGACTCAACTACTCAGAATTTGGATTTTTGATATCTAATGAGGAATCATCGTAGATGATTACCAAAATCTCTTGATTTTGCAGGATTATCTTGATTTGAGAGGGAATATTGTCTCAAAATTTGATCTGATTGTTTCAAGATAAAGTTCAAAACCCGTGCTTCAACGTTTTAGGTTTTTGAACATATCAGTTCAAAACCCGTACTTAAATGACTATGGCTTCTGAATAATTCAGTTCAGGACCCGTACTTCAGAGACTAAGACTTCTAAACAAATCAGTTTAGAACTCATATTTCTCAGGTGATATCCTTAACTGTCATATTTTTATGTTTCAAGGAACAAGTGGTGAAAGGTAACATTGCATTACGTTTATTTCTATTGCTTTGAATGTTTGAATCTTAACAAATTTAATTCAATGATATGAATTTTTTTTTAATTTTCATTCAATGAATAAATGTGTGTCAAAGAGTGATTTTACAAGTATTTTGTATTATCTGAGCTATATTTGTTTCAACTTTCACTTCTGAAATAAATCGAAAGGTTAGCAAATCATGAATGAAGTTATGCTGAATGCTCAATGTTATGAAATTTAGACTTATATAGAATATAATGCTCAAAAGCATAATTTGTCAGAATGTTGGATGGAAACGAAAATATGGGGGAAGTACTACGTTTTAGAACCAAGTGATTGAGATGCAATATATATATATATATATATATAAAATCATTTAGTTTGAAAGTTTGTACCTGTGGCCTTTCTGGTTTGGGAGAGTAAGTCCTAAGGGGTGCTCGACACCTAGTCCCTAAGATCAATTGGTCTGGGATCGGCTGACCCAAATCTTGCAATAGAACCAGATAGAAAGCCATGTTCTACTGGTACAAATGGGTTTAAGATATATCGATGTGGCCTTTCTGGTTTGGGAAATTAAGTTCCAAGGGGTGCTTGTCACCTAGCACCTAAGACCAACTGGTCTGGGATATGCTGACTCAAATCCTGCTATAGAACCAGATAGAAAAGTCATGTTTAACGATGTATCTTATTCTTACTAAACTTTTTGATTAAAAGATGCCAATGTGCACAAAATTAAAAGATGTCAATGAGCACAAAATTAAAAGATGCCAATGAGCACACATCTCTTGAAACTTTGGGAAAATACAAAGTCGCAATAAACATGTAAATTTGTGAAAATCCTGATTTTGGACAAATAGTGTGAGTAGAGCAAAGTATTCGTATATGTTTTTAGAATTGCATATGCTTGAAGCTAATCATATTTCGCATGCTAAGCACACCAAATAGATTTAATAAAGGGATTGAAACTGAACATTTTTAACTTTATATGCAATGATGACTTGTATTTGAATCCAAACACATGCATTTGATTGAAAAATCTGTTAAATTTCATTAAGTTGGATTTCTTTTGTAAAGTTTTCAAATGATCAAATGTTAGTAGTTATCAAGTGTAGTTCAGTGAATCTTATTCTCCTTGTATAAATGTTTTCATTAAAGCACTGTATTTGAAATGAATAATTTTAATAAAATATATGCATATTTTCAGGGAGAGAAAACAAATTGCTCCAGAATTCTTATTTTGAGGGGGAGCAAGGTTAGACTTCATTCGAAGAAAAAGCATCGCTAAAGATTTGAAAATCAAGGGGGAGAAAAGCTAAAGATTTTGAAGATGATTTTGCTTTTAAAAACTTTAGGGGGAGAAGAAAATATAAAATGATTTGTACAGAAACAACAAAAGAGAGAAATGTTATTTTAAGGGGGAGAAGAAGAAAAGGAAACTGATCTGTTGTTCTTATAAAGAAATGTTATGAAAGCTGATTGATTGATTCAAAAGGGAGAAGAAAGTCAGAAAGTCATAAAAAGACAGAAATTTGATTTGATCACATGGAGATGAGAATCAATTTTAATTCGATACGATCATTTATGCAACAATTCAAGATTTCAAGATCTAGTTTCAAGATTTGGTGATTCAAGATTGTTCTTAATCGTGTGCTACAATTCAAGAAAGATGCAACGTTTCAGTTCAAAAATGTTGCTGATGTGCGAGTTTAAGATCTGATTAATCAGAGTTATGCTAAATTCGAATTCAATTCAGAGTTTGTGTAAGATTTAATGTGCAGCAGTTCAGATCATGGAGTGTCAAAGTTATTAAGGGATTGTTGTGTTGAGACATACTTTCGGCTGCTTAAAATCAGATTGTTTGTGATCAGAAATTCGTTCAAAACAACTCAGAACTTGTTCAACGACTATTCAGAACTTCTGATCATGTTATTCAGAAGAGTTTTGCTCAGACCATTCAGAAGTGTTCAAGTTTATAATTCTGATCATGTTTATTGAGGATATTCAGAATTCAGAAGTTAGATCGTGAAATGTCAAAAGTTAATGAGAAATCAATGCTCAAATGATGGTTCAGAACTAAGTCTTCGAAGCTTACTCAGAATTCTGACTCCAATAGTCAGAACTTTATCGTGTGGAATCAGAACTTTGGAGTTAGATTTTTTTTTTCCAGAAGTTCTTCACGTTCATAATTCTGATTGACTTACTCAGAATTCTGAGTGGTCTTCTCAGAACTTTTACTTAGTATATTTCGAAGTAAAGGTGCAATTTCAGAATTGTTCGACAGCTTTGCTCCCCTGTCGTATTTTGATCAGAATTTCCTCCTCGAAGCTCCAAATTTGACGATTTCAGATGCGCTGGATTCATAAGACACAGATGAACATTTTTCATGTTTTGAGTTTGTTCTGAATAGATGTGCTTATTGGTCAGATTCTGTGTCAAAGTCGGTGGACTGATGCTGGACAGAAAGCAACGTTTTTCATGCAATTTCTCCCAACTTTCAGAAAGGTGTTCTATCTTCTATTTTTGTGGATCCAAGCTGAGTTATTGAAGTGTATTGAGAAACTCCCTCCTATGATCTTAATGGATTAAGCTCTTGAGCTTAATGGTCATTCAACTCGCATTTCAAAGACGAATTCTTTATTATAAACTGAGGTGGTTTCAGTCGAGCTTATTGCACATTGGATTCGATTTTAAAGTTGTAATTTGTGAAGAAGAAGAGCAAATTTTGAGGGGGAGCTTGGATAGATTTGCAAGGCGTGAAGATGTGAAACACTAAAGTTTTCAAAAAAATCAAGGGGGAGATCATTTGAAGATGCTTTCTTTATAAAACTTTAGGGGGAGATTGTTGGGTCTAGAAAGCCCCAATTATATAGAAAGTTTTATAAAGTCCATGTAAAGTCAATGAAAGTCAAATGTATTGTAATTAGCTTTGTTAGTCTTTTGGGCTTTGGGAGTTTAATGGGAGTTAAATGGGCTTGGGCCCATGTCATGTAATTAGACACTATAAATAAGTGTCTTGGGCTTCATTTGTAAGAAGAGTTTTTGATAGACAAATCCATTTAGAGAGAAACTCATTGTAATATCTTGTAATTCATAGATTGTTAATAAATCATAAGACCAGTTGCTGTGAATACGATCTTGAATGTTCATTCTATATTGAATCTTGATTATCAGTGATGACTATGGGACTTACAGGGTTCTACACAAGAAATCATCATGAGAAGTAGACGACAACGTGAATCCACACATGGTGCTTCTTCGTCGGGTACAACTTCAAATGTCAATGATGATGGGTCTGCAAACATACCAGAGTCATCTTCTGAAGCAGAACCGGAGGCAGTTCCTGTTGACACATCTGTCAATGAACCTGTCAAAACACCGGAACCTATCTTGACAATACAGTTGAACTTCGATAAAGACCCTACCTTGGTGGATCCAAATGTAAGTGCTGCATCTCTCCCACACTCAACGAAATGGACGCAGAGTCACCCCATTACTCAGGTTATTGGTCAAGTCAACGAACCAGTCAAAACTAGATCGGCAACGGCAAACGAGGTCCTATTTGCGCTCTTTCTTAGTCAAGTTGAACCTACATCTGTTCAACATGCCTTAGAAGATCCAGATTGGATAATTGCCATGCAAGATGAGCTGAACTCATTTGAAGCTCTAAAAGTATGGAGACTTGTTCCTAGACCAAAGGGTAAAACGGTCATTGGTACAAAATGGATCCTGAAGAACAAGAAAGACAGTGAAGGGATTGTGATAAGAAACAAAGCACGCCTTGTAGCGAAAGGGTACAGGCAACAGGAGGGAATAGACTATGATGAGACATACGCACCGGTTGCTCGTTTAGAAGCAATACGGATATTTCTTTCATACGCTGCCTACAGAAACTTCACTGTTTATCAAATGGACGTGAAGACAGCATTCTTGAACGGCGTTTTGAAAGAAGAAGTATACGTTTCTCAACCAGAGGGTTTTGTGGACACAGATTATCCAGATCATGTCTACATACTTGACAAAGCTCTCTATGGTCTGAAGCAAGCCCCTCGCGCCTGGTATGAAATCCTATCTACCTACTTACTTGGTGCTGGCTTTCGAAAAGGTAAAATTGACACAACTCTCTTTACTCTGGAACAAGAAGGTGATATTCTTTTGGTACAAATTTACGTCGATGACATTATTTTTGGTTCAACTAACCCTGGATTATGCACGTGGTTTTCGGGTTTAATGATGACCAAATTCCAGATGAGTATGATGGGAGAGATTAATTTCTTTCTTGGATTACAAGTCAAGCAGTTCTCGACAGGTATCTTCATCAACCAATCAAAATACGTGTTTGACATTTTGAAGAAATACAAAATGGAAAACTGTACTTCGATTGGTACACCTATGGCTCACCAATCAAAAGTTGGTCCTGATCCAAACGGTGTAGATGTCGATGTCAAGAACTACCGAGGGATGATAGGTTCATTAATGTACCTCACTGCGAGTCGTCCAGATATAATGTTCTCTACATGTTTATGTGCAAGATTTCAGGCACAACCAAAACAATCACATCGAAGTGCTGTTACAAGGATCTTTCGATATTTGAAAGGGACACCGTACCTTGGACTTTGGTACCCAAAGGGATCAGGATTCGAGCTCACTGCATACTCAGATGCAGATCATGGAGGTAGTTTGCTAGACCGGAAGAGCACTTCTGGTCATGTTCAGTTTTTAGGGGAAAAGTTGGTCAGTTGGTCATCGAGGAAACAGAACTGTGTTTCTACATCAACTGCGGAGGCAGAGTATGTTGCTGCGGCCAGTTGTTGTTCACAAGTTCTGTGGATGAGGACTCAACTGCAGGACTACGGCTTCAGATACGAGAAGATCCCTATCAACTGTGACAGCAAAAGTGCAATTGCCATTACAGCAAATCCGGTTCAGCACACAAAGACCAAACACATAGATGTCAGGTATCACTTCATAAAAGACTATGTGGAAAAAGGTACGGTTGAATTATATTTTGTTCCAACAGAGCATCAACTTGCCGATTTGTTTACAAAAGCCTTGGATGAAAAACGCTTTAATTTCTTAATATCCAAGCTTGGCATGTTGAACATGAAAGTGTAATATCTAATTTGATCATTTAATGGATGGAAATATGTATCTTTCAATCTAGATAAATCTATCTAAATTGATACACTCATATTTTCATCACATTCTATTATCAACATAAGATATTTCAATTTCATGTATTTGTTGTGTTTCAAAGTTTATTTTATCGTAACGATACAATTGTGATGATATCTATGTATGCAAAAGACTTGTTCATAGTCTCAGGGGGAGTACAGGAAATGGAGTACGCACAAAAAGAGGGGGAGTGTGCATACATCATGACAGAGTAAGTAAAAGGTATCTCCAAATACTTACTGCTTGAAGATAACAAGGTAAGTGTTTCTAACTTGAATTTTTTATAAACCCTTATGCATCATTTAAGGGAGAGTGAAAAATAGTCTTGGAAATTACCTAGTTTAAATAAACAATTGGAAGTTGGACATCTTCCAGTGGGCTAAAATTTGGAAAAAGATCAAAAATGTCAAAGTATCAAATTTCCTCGCAATTCCCTCGCAATAGTTCATTGCGATGGAATCTTTCCATCGCAGTCTTCTATTACGATGCAAAGATTCCCTTCATTCAAAGATTCCCTCGCAGTAGTTTATTGCGATCCTAAGATTCCCTCGCAATCTTATATTGCGAGGTTTGGTTTTGTTTATTGCGATCCGAATTTTTTTTAAATTTTGAGAAATTCAGGGAGTGACACGTGTCACGGATTTCAAATTGGTTTATATACTTGCGATCTTTGACTTAGTCATTATTTCAAAAACCTCTCCATAAAGAACCCTCGTTTTTTTTTCTCTCGATACTGAACATTGCGATTCGACCAAAGAAGTTTTATTTGTTGATTCTACTCCGTGTAATCGACTACATTCGATTAAGAGGTATGTATTCTCGATTCTTATTACATTTCATCCGTTAAAAATCATGATTTAATCGATTTTGCAATTAAGGTTTAAGGGGTTTTAGGGTTGGTCACTGTAACATGCTAAAATTCAATCGATTAGTGCTTGTTAGATGTTTTAGATGATTAAGGTTTACTCACGAACCAAAACCGAGCATGCTAGTATCAATTTTAACATCTATACATGCTAATTTCGAAAATCTGGAAAATCACATAGGTTTTACTGCTAATGTTCATATACCTCGCAATCCTCAGACATTCAAACCCCTCGCAACTCATACTCTTTAAGACTGCGATCCTCGCAACCTTCCAGGTCTTGCGAGCCTCGCAATCTTCTAATTCCGTTGACTGCGAGCCTCGCAATCTTGTATTGCGAGGTTTCAAGGCCTTGTGAATTTTTTTGTTTTTGGGATTTTTTCAAGAAAAATACCTTTCTGTTTGAATTGCCTAAATCTGTTCTAACATGTTAAAATACCTTACAGATGGCTGAACAACCTGCTGAATATGCATCCGATGACAACACCATCATCGCCTCGCAACGCTCTTCACATCCATCCGTCAATGCCGTTGACCCGGATGAAGAAATCATGCCAAGGGCCAGCTTTCTAGCAATCCGTGAAAATAATCATCACCTGGATCTTGAAAGCAACTTCTCTCACCGGATAATTCTAGAGATCATCCGTGGTCATCCAATTCGCACTGCACTGACAAGGGTCGAGAGAGTGCCTGCCATTTATTTACAACAATTTTGGCACACACTCCGATTCAATCCTACGGCTCGACCACAGCGATTCAATGCTAATATAGACCATTTCGATGTAAGGATCACACTACAAGGCTTACGTCGTGCTCTCGAACTTCCAAGACGCGACAACTTCGAAGATCCAGCTGTTTCTGAAGAATTATTCACGGATATCCGCAGCCTTGGATATCAAGATCCAAGAGTCCCCGTACTCACCGGTTCATCACAATTCAGAAGACAACATCTACCACCGGTGTGGTACACCCTATGCTCAATCCTCAATCGCTGCATGACATCTAAGCATACTGGCCTAGATAAGACGAATCTAGCGATCCTAAAGATGTTTCATGCATTCGCCTTCAACCGCAATATAGACTATGCTGTCCTTATCTGGAATGAAATGGTGGAAATTGTTGCAGATCAGCTCAAACCCAAAATGAGACGCAACTTTGTGCCATTTCAACGGTTCTTCCAAATCCTGATTCATCAGGCTATGCAAGACCGACCGGAAATCCCAAGAAGAGAGGAAGCTGAGCGAGGACCAGCAAACTGGATGCACCGCCTTGTACCGCCAGCACATGAACCATTCGTACATACCGCCGTTATTCGACCAGAGGTACTGAATTATGCCGACCAGGCTAGCTGGGTAGTGATTCAGTATAGGGAGCAAAACGCATTAATGGACCAGCCAGATCCGGCTGGACCTGCCCAAGATGCAAACCCAGTAGGTGGTGAGGGTCCTATTGTCGAGGGGGTTCAGGAACAAGGGGTTCCTGAACAACGAGTGGTGAGAAGAACAACAAGAAAGAGAGTGGGGGGTAGGACTCGAAGTACTGGTCGTGCTACATCTTCACGCTCTGACGATCGAGCAACATCTTCTTCAAGCCAAAGAACAGAACCATTCAGTCCTCTAGTTGATTTTGGTGATTATGAATATGACTCAGATCCAGATGTAAACTTGTTACCAAGGCAAACAAGAAAAAGGCCTCGAGTTGAAACACCTGGTGCAGGTTCATCTAGACAACCAGAACCTATGGTTACTTCTACAGTTGCTGTTGTTGATACTTCACTTATACACGAAGAAGTAGACGTAGATGAAGAAAATGTACTTAGTGGTGAGGCAAGAGGGAGAAAAGAAATGAGCGAAAATGTGAAAGAGTCGGAAAAAGTTATAACTACCGACTCTTCCCAAGCCGATCCAAGCCGGGCAACCACATCTTCTGCCAACGTGCGTTCGTCGCCGTTGAGCATTGAAACAGCCATGGTCCGCCCAACCATGCAGTGCACACCCCCACCAAGCCACTCATCGGTCTCTCATCAGGCCGGTGTTTCATTCAGCACAGGGGAATATGCACAAAGTCTATCGGCAACACATTCGGTGTTCGCTGGTATTGAAACAGGTAGGCCCCTGCCCCGGCCACCGACTTCATTTCAGAGCACATCGAGTCTAGCGCCTTTTGGAACAACTTCTTTTCCTAGGTCACCGCTATTTGAACAACACCTTGTTGGGAGCTTTCGTGCCCCAACCGGAACACCCAGAGTGCCACCCTTTGTTGGTGCGTCACGAGGATCGGGTGGAAGTCCTGTCATTGCTAACTCTATGCCAGCTTTGAACACAGGCAGTACGATTGCTTCAACCGATACTTCAACCAGTAACCTAAGTGGTCTGGGTGTTAGTGCTGATCTCGAACGAGCGTTTAGTTTGGTTGGCCCTCCTCCGAATAGATTCGTGCCACTTACTCTACTAAAGCATTTTGTCAGATCTATCGACAACACATATCAGGCTCATACTGACAAAATGAAAGCAGAGTTTCAGAAATTAAGTGATGATGTAATCAGAGCGGTGAAAGGTAAAGGAACGGCTGAATCTTCTACATCTGAACCTCAACTGACTAGAGCCGAACCCGTTCAACAAGATCCAACATCGATCCCGTTAAATCTTGCTCCTGAAGATCTACTCAAGTCAGAGCTGCTTGCACGACTTCTTGCCAAACACGATCCAAGACCAGGCGAGGATGTCGATCTTATTAGCTTGCTTCGTCAACAAACCGCACCTCCACCTCCACCACCGCCTCAAGCTTCATCAACCACCAATCCACTGCTTGTTCCCCAATTTGAGCAGCTAAATACCTCAATCTCCAACATGGCAGATTCCTTTTTGGCTGGCTTTCATTCGATTGTCAAAAGGGTCGAAGTAGTCGAACTGGCTTGTGGTGTTCAAGCTGAAACCGCTCAGAAAAGAAGACATGATGATCAGGATGATCCAGATCACCATGAGGGGGAGAGTACAGGTACAGGTACAGGTGTTGGAACAAGTACAGTTGCTGCTTCTGAGAGCACTGCAGTAGAGAAAGAAACTGAGACATCTTCCGGTAAAGCGTCTGAGGATACAAGTAAAGGAGCCACTGACTCAGAGAATCTCGATATTCTAGCTGATGTCATAGCTGGGGTTGAAAAGCCTTCGGCTAGTGACAATAGAACAGAAGATGATTGGACGACAGACGTTATAATCATAGATTCAGATGAAGAGCCCGAACGAACAACGGTGCAGATCAAACAAGAAATTGCAAATGTGTTTGATTCTTCTGATACTATGATGGTTGCTCTAGATTCAGAGACTGAAGCTCCAGGATCTTCTATTCAACAAACAGATACTTCAATAACTCCAGCTCAAGCTCAAGTAATTCAACCGCAAGCTCCGATCGTTATCAACCTACAACCTGCTGAACATCTCAGAGATCCAACGCTTCAAGCAGAAATCAGACTTCTCCAAGACATTATCCAGAATGAACCAGGATTTGTGGCGACTGGCCTACGAGTCAGAATTATGACTCCCTTTCAAGAAATCTTACGAAGCAATATGTTTGTAAGGGTCATGCAGCCAATCTCTTGGGAAAAAGTCTACGGGATTGAAGACTGGCCAGAAAAGCACAGAACTGAATATCTCTATTTCATGAGATATGAATCGCTGAACGCCAATGCAATAAAGTCTGACAAACCGATCAGAAGAGTACTGAAGATAGAATCGCGAAAGCTTTCAAAGGTTTGGTACCCAGTATTTACCGTTCAGAGATCAGATGATTCAGAACTAGTCTTTAATGAGGCGGATTTTCAGAAACTACAGCTCAATGACGTTTGCAACTTGTATGAAATCCTGTCTCGAGATCCTAAAAAGAAGGGAGAATGGTCAGATGCTTATCAAAGTCTGAAGAGGTACATGAAGAACATCCTGAAGTTTTCATATCTTAAGGATTTTCAAATGGCCTTGGAAGCGCGTCAAGAACGAGTCAACATCAGACCTCCGAATCTAGATCTGGCAGATATTCAGAGTGTTCAAGCTTACACCGTGCTGAGCAAACCAGATCATGGAGTTGTGTTCATTGACTCAGCCTCAGAGAAGAAATTCATGAGAGTCACTGATGCAAATAAATTCAGCGACGGAACTTTCAAGATGATTCAGATTCATCTAGTGAGCAGATTACGATTGGATGCTAAAGGAGAAGAGAAGCTGTCGAAGAAACAAAAGGCGTTGATAAAGGAAGTAATGGATGCCGTCAAATATCGAGTAGACTACCGGAACGCGCTAAGAAGATTCGAGTTGATTTTCGGGCTTCGGAAGACACAAGTGGTTCCAATGAATGTCTAAAGCTTATGGCTCTACATTGGTACAAAGGGGGAGATTGTTAATGTTACATTATCTTGTACCATGTAGTATTATAGTTGAGGGACCAAATGTGACATGTTGTCAAACTTGGAATAGTATATATAGTATACTATCTGTATTTTTTAGGTCAGACCACAACATAGAACATTCAACATACAAAATACACACGCCTCTATCTTCGCAGCCTCCTTCCACTTTGTAAACCTCTCAACCTTCTGTGAAGTTGTAAGCTGCAAGTTCTTCAATCATATATATAGAGGTGTACTTCTTTGATTCATATATATTGTGTATTTACTCTTATTACTTGTCATTGTGGGATCACACCTTGTCTTTTACAATTGTTTTTACGGAAGGGAAATGAACATGAAATTTAAAGATAGTAAAGAAAAGCTTCATCACGTGTAGCCTTCCTAAGTTCCAACCTTAAAGACGTTCTCCTGAAAAGCATGTAAAGGAGAGTGTCAACTAATGAATAGTTGGTGAGATCACAGGTTTAAATAGTATAACATTGTTGCCATTGCAAAATAGTTTAGATCCACACAAGGGATAAATAAAACGGTTATCAGAACCACTTGTTTGCCATTGCAAAATAGTTTAGATCCACACAAGGGATAAATAAAACGGTTATCAGAACCACTTGCTTGCCATTGAAAAATAGTTTAGATCCACACAAGGGATAAATAAAACGGTTATCAGAACCACTTGCTTGCCATTGCAAAATAGTTTAGATCCACACAAGGGATAAATAAAACGGTTATCAGAACCACTTGCTTGCCATTGCAAAATAGTTTAGATCCACACAAGGGATAAATAAAACGGTTATCAGAACCACTTGCTCGAGGTGATCATATGTAAAATGCTAAGTTATTGAGCCCGTTACCCGACCTATATCGACATAATTTGCCCCTACCACAACGGTGGAATCATTCCACATACGCGCATGTTCTATCACCAACAATACGCAATACAACAATAATTATGCACTCAAACAAGCGCTACTTGTGAGTGGGGGTGTCAACCCAAATAACGTTATTCATAATTACCAACGGCTCACACTTGTGAGTTAAACGGGTAACGTATACGTGAACGGGGACTTTATACATGATAGCAATCTAAACTCAAACTTACAACATTTGCAAAACATAGATACCATAGAGCATAAATAAACAAGTTTCGTATTTCCAAGAAAACGATATAATCGATGCATAAAATATTTGTAGTAACCACATGCTTTTCACCCCAAAATATGTAAAACATTGAAAAAGGGGCTGTGAATACTCACTTGATACGTGACAGAATCCAGGAATCTCCCACAAATACTCCGAGATGATCCTACTTCAAACCTATGAACGTAAGGTCACTAGTGAGTTCTCAATCTCGAAAGTTCGGTACTAATTATCCAAATCATCATAAAATGCCTTGTTGTGTTTTAATATTATAACGTAATAAGCGTATACATTGTTCTTCTTAGATTAAAGTTTCCACAATTTCGTCCCAATAAGTAACGAAAAGGGTTTTAAAGAACATAAACATATATAGTACATATATATGTATAAACCGAAATTTTATCGTAACGACGATAAAATTAGGGGTCGTAAACGAAATGACAAATATTTAAATGTATAAATATATAGACATAATATATATTTATACTCCACTATTTCATCATAAAATGATGAAATGGGATCAAGAATAAAATGCATAAATATATATAAATATATTATATATATAAACATTCCACAATTTCATCATAAAAGATGAAAAAGGATAAAGAATAAATAAAATGCATAAATAAAGGACATAAATAAATTGCATAAATAAAAGATATACTTATATACTCCACTATTTCATCATGAAATGATGAAATGGGATTAGAAATAGTCCTTATAATAAATAATAAATTGTCCTTTACTGTCCAGAATTTGATGTCACTTTGTGTCCAACTTTGGATAACTTCCAGGTATTATTTGATCATGAAATTTTATGTCCAGTTGGTTCAATGAGTTAGGAAACCTTTGGCATCAGTTTCATAATTTTTGGAAGAGGATAAGTACATGAAATAATACACGACGTAAAACCCGACAGAATACTTTGCTGTTTGCATCCGGATTTTGTGAGGACTGTTTGATAAATAAAATCTTTGATTTTTTAAATGAAACCACTTGGGTTTGAATCTTAACACACTAAAATGAATTCCAGAAAAAGAATCACTCCATTTGGAGTTAAAATGAGTGAGATATGACTCTTTGATGTGAGGTGTAATTTCTGGCAGCAAGCTGTCCAACCAATACCTTGTGCATGTGCACCCAACTTGACTTTTAAACCAAAATTCTTATTCCTTTGCATGCAAAATCTGATTTGACTCTCATCCATACAAATATTTTCAGTTCCAAACATATTTATGATCCATTTAAAATGCATGCAAAACAACCATCAACTCAAACCTTGAACACTTTTGCAAAAGACCCAATTTGAAGATTGTTGATGTTCTTGCCAAGAACATCAACATGCAACTAAAAATTCAGTATTTTAAGCTCATGCATGTGGGTTTAAATGTGTTTTTAGTGGTTTTCAAAGATACATTCATAAGACTCTTGAACAAAAATGATGGATCTTTCAAGATTACTACATGCATGTGTTTAAAATGTTCATCTTTGATCTTAACCTTGGTTTGATTTTGGATTCGCCATCTTTTACTAACAAAAGATGTTAGGATGGTAAATCTACAAACATTAAGACCCATAAAGATGATTTTAAAAGATGTGAAGAAAGTGTAACAAAAAGATGAAGATCATACTCTTAAAAATGCAAAAATATGAAAAAGACTTGAAAGAATGTGTGTGGTTTTTACCCAACACACTTATGTCTACCTTAGGTTATCTTGAACTCTTGAAGACTTTGATTTTTGGGGCTGGAGTTGTGATGAAGGTTTGAAGGTTTGAAGATGAAGATATGAAGATTTGAAGGTGGAGAGAGAGAGGGATGATAACTAGAGAAAGAGTGAAATGAGAGAATGGTTTAACAAGTGAGGTATAGATGTTTATTAATGCAAAATGAGAGAGAGGGGAGGGGATGGCCGGCCCTCACATGGGGGGGTGGTGGTGGTGTGACATTTAAGTATTTAGTCACTTCTTGTACAAAAATAAAAGTCTAAATACAAGTATTTTCTTTTTAAAGCAAAATACATGTATATATGCATAAAGTAAAGTATTTATATATATAAAATATAATTGAAATATATAAATTATCAATTACATAGATACTTGTAGTATATAAATATTTTAGGTTGGCATTTTATGAGATTTATGGATAATTTCCTAATTCAAGGATTTCTTAGGCAAAATTTCTCAATTTTTCCTATTGTACCGGGTTTACTGCTAAAATTGCACTGTGTAAACTATGTCATAAAAAAATAAGGTTTCCAAAACAATTCTAACCTGAGATGTGAATTTGACAGTTGTCACAGTCTCCCCCGGTTAGAAGAATTTCGTCCCGAAATTCAAGTGTTACTAGCGTTAACAGGTCTGCTTGCAAAGAGGTGAGGATACTTTTGTAACATGTAATCCTCCCGCTCCCAAGTATATTCAGGCCCACGCCTTGTATTCCAATGGACTTTTACTATCGGGATTTTGCTTCTCTTAAGACGCTTGACTTCCCTATCGAGTATTTCCATTGGTTCCTCTACGACGTGCAGTTTATTGTTGATTTGGACTTCTTCCAAAGGCACGGTTACTGCTTCATCAGCTAAACACTTTTTAAGGTTCGATACGTGAAATGTGTTGTGAATAGCACTTAACTCCATTGGCAAATCCAGTTTATAAGCTACCGGTCCAATTCTTTCCATGATCTTAAATGGTCCAACATACCTTGGACTCAACTTTCCTCTTTTCCCAAAACGAACTGTTCCCTTCCAAGGGGATACTTTTAAAAAGACTCGGTCACCCACTTGGAATTCTAAAGGCTTTCTTCGATTATCCGCATAACTCTTTTGACGATCTTGAGCTGCTTTAAGTCTATCCCTGATTTCCAACCAACAAAGAGGTGATCGACACTTGCGACCGTATAGAGATTCATATGGCGCACACTTGATACTAGTGTGATAACTATTGTTGTAGGAAAACTCAACTAATGGCAAATGGTTATCCCAACTTCCTCCAAAATCTATTACACATGCTCGAAGCATGTCCTCCAACGTCTGAATGGTCCGTTCACTCTGACCATCCGTTTGAGGATGATAAGTCGTGCTTAAGTTCAACTGAGTACCCAACGCTTTTGGAGTGATTGCCAAAAATCGGTATGTAAAGCGACTATCTCTATCCGATATAATGGAAACTGGAACTCCATGCCGCGTAACGATCTCCTTGATGTAGATTTGGGCAAGCTTTTCCATCTTATAATCTTCCCGAATAGGTAAGAAATGTGCAGACTTCGTAATTCGATCTACTATAACCCAAATCGTGTCATGCCCCTTGGTAGTTCTCGGGAGTTTGGTTATAAAATCATAGTGATTTGCTCCCATTTCCACTGGGGAATTTCCGGTTGTTGCAACAGTCCCGATGGCTTTTGATATACAACCTTGACCTTTGCACACGTTATGCATTTTCCTACATATATGGCAATATCCTTCTTCATTCCTGGCCACCAATAGTATTCCCTTAAATCCTTATACATCTTGTCCGCTCCTGGGTGAATTGAATACTTCGATTTATGAGCCTCCTCTAAAATCATTTCCCTTAGGTTATCAGCCTTTGGGATCCATACTCTACCTTTAAAGTAACGTACTCCATCAATCTTAGTTTCAAAACTAGACTCTAAACCATGAAGAGTCTCTTCCTTCAGGTTTTTAGATTTCAATGCTTCGATCTGAGCTTCAAAAATTCGGGTTTTCAAACTTGTTTGAACCAGTGCTCCTAATGCTCGGACTCGTGAAGGTTTTACCCTTTCTTTCCTACTCAGGGCATCGGCTACCACGTTGGCCTTACCTGGGTGGTAACGTATCTCGCAATCGTAATCGCTGAGCAGTTCTACCCATCTTCTTTGCCTCATGTTCGGCATCTTTTGATCAAAGATGTGTTGAAGACTTTTATGATCGGTGAAAATAGTACACTTGGTACCATATAGATAATGTCTCCATATCTTCAGAGCGAATACCACAGCTCCGAGTTCCAAATCGTGTGTGGTATAGTTCTTTTCGTGAACTTTTAATTGTCTCGAGGCATATGCTATCACCTTATCATTTTGCATCAATACGCAACCTAATCCTTGATGTGGTGCGTCACAATACACTACAAAATTCTCCGTTCCTTCCGGTAAAGCTAAAATCGGTGCATTGCACAACTTTTTCTTCAGAAGTTGAAATGCTTCTTCTTGTGGAACTCCCCAGACGAATTCCTTCTCCTTTTGAGTTAACGTGGTAAGGGGTTTAGCGATCTTAGAGAAATTCTCGATAAAACGTCGATAATACCCTGCCAAGCCTAGAAATTGGCGAATTTCCATTGGAGTCCTTGGGGCTTCCCATTTCTTAATGGCTTCCACTTTAGCCGGGTCCACGTGAATCTCTTTCTCCCCGATTACGTGACCTAAGAAATGTACCTCCCGAATCCAAAATTCGCACTTAGAGAATTTGGCATATAGCTTATGCTCCTTGAGAAGTTCTAAAATCACTTTTAGATGCTGCTCGTGATCCTTCTTACTCTGAGAATAGATTAATAGGTCATCGATGAACACAATCACGAACTTATCAAGATATGGCCTACATACTCTATTCATTAGATCCATAAACACAGCTGGCGCGTTCGTCAATCCAAATGGCATAACTAAAAACTCGTAGTGTCCATAGCGAGTTCTAAAAGCTGTCTTAGGAATATCTTCCTCTCGGACCCTCAACTGATGATATCCCGATCGAAGATCAATTTTAGAAAAGTAAGTTGCACCTTGCAACTGGTCGAACAAATCGTCTATTCGAGGGAGAGGATATCGGTTCTTGATTGTTAACTTATTAAGCTCCCTATAATCGATACACATTCGAAACGATCCATCCTTCTTCTTGACGAAGAAAATCGGGGCTCCCCAGGGTGATGAACTCGGTCGAATAAATCCCTTGTCCAAAAGTTCTTGAAGTTGATTCGATAACTCTTGCATTTCCGCAGGTGCTAGGCGATACGGGGCCTTGGCTACAGGCGCTGCTCCAGGTACAAGATCAATCTGAAATTCGACTTGTCTAAACGGTGGGAGTCCAAGCAAATCGTCCGGAAATACTTCTGGGTGATCCTTCACCACAGGAATATCTTGGACTCGCCTCTCCTCAGACTTCTTCTCAATTACTTGCGCCAAGAACGCAACATACTTCTTCCTCAAATACTTATGGACCTTCATACATGATACTATCTTCAGATTCCTTCCAACTCTATCTCCTTGAACGACTAAGGTTTCTCCGCCTTGTAATGGTAACCTAACCGTCTTTTAAAAACAACTAACCTCAGCTCGGTGCTTAGACAACCAATCCATGCCTATTACTACATCAAAACTCCCCAATTCAATTGGAATAAGATCAACACTAAACAGTTTATCCGCTAAATTCAAAGTACAACCTAAGATTACATCCTTAGCTTCTAATTCAAATCCATTAGCAACCTCAACAATATAAGCATTCGGCATTTTCTTAGATTCTAGATTGATCAAAGGCCTAAAATCTAACGAAACAAAACTCTTATCGGCACCAGTGTCGAATAATACGGATGCATAAAAATCGTTTAGAAGAAACGTACCTGTCACCACATTGGGGTCTCGACGTGCTTCTTCTGCTCCTATGACAAATGCCCTTCCTCGAGCTTGTCCTCCTTGGTTTCCCTGATTGGCTTGCCTTGCTTGATACCCAGCGTTGTTATTGATTGGTCCCCTTCTCAGCCTTGGGCACACGTTTCGGAAGTGATCTGGACTTCCGCACTCATAGCATACCCTTCCTTCCTCTTTCACATTCTTCACCGTCTTACAAAATCGGGCTAAATGACCTTTTTGCTTACAGATGCTACAGATGAGACAGGCTCCCTCGTGATGTGAACTACATTGGTTACACTTTGGTTGAGACCTATTGTAACGTCCTACTTCCTTAGCATTCATCCCAAAATTTCCCACTACTTTCTTGTTTCCACTTGAACTACTTCCAATTGCTTTTCCTGACTGATTTTCCGGCCTTCTCTTAATACCGACTCCTTTCTGAGTTAGAGTTCCTGCTCTGACCGCATCATGGGTCAAACTAGTTGCTAAGGCTACGGCGGCTTGGATCGTGGTCGGACTTGATGACTTAACCATCCCTCGGATCTCCGGGGTTAATCCGTACAAATATCGGTCGATCCGTTTGCTCTCCGGGGTAACCATGTGAGGTACTAGTTTTGCAAGTTCGTGAAAACGAGCGGTGTAGCGATCTATCCCCGAACCAACCATGGTAAGATCCCAAAGTTCAGCTTCCAATTTCTGAACTTCGCTCTTGGGACAGTATTCCTCCATGAGCAATTCCTTGAACTCAGTCCAGGTCAGTTTGTACGCATCCTCCCTTCCACGGGTTTGTACTTGAATATTCCACCAAGTTAGAGCTCGCTTTTGCAACTGACAGGCCGCATACTCTACCATGCGATCCTCCAAACACTTACAGATATGAAGTACTGACTCCATACTATCAAACCATGAGAGTAATCCTATAGCACCTTCCGTTCCATGAAACTCCTTGGGTTTGCAAGTCATGAACGTTTTGTAGCTACATCCTCTATTGTCATGAACATCATTGGGATTCCCTCCTCCCACATTAACATTCCTATGACGCTCATTGATGCCCGCAGTGACTTGGGTTACGATGTCGGGTATCGCCTCTTGGATACGTTGAGCTATGATTTGGGCAATATCGGGGTTTTGGTCCCTCTCCGATATACCTCGATCAAAATCCACAACACCAACATCGTCAGTAGCATCACTACTACTATGCTCATTATCTCGGCTCGTAAAGCTATCCTCCGAGCTATTCTCGCTCCGTTTAGGGCATCAGACGACATGTTGGTCAAAAGGTGACTTAATTCCACTAGCTCGGTCACGACTTAACTCTGGTGACTGGCCCTCATTTGACATCCGTGCAAGTCCATTGCCACGGCCCTAAAGCGTTGCTCTTCGGTCTAAGTCATGCCAGGCGCTCGGCTAATCGGCACTCCCTTGACCACTCGTGAAGGTTCCGGTGCGTCTCGCTGATCAGACCTAAAAGACACTCATCTAGGTATTGGCACGCTCTTCCTAGCGGTTTGCCTCGTACGTGGACCCCTAGGTGGCATCACTACCGGGATAGGTTGTGGAGGAGCCACAACCGGAGGCATCCTCGGCTCATCATAAGGGTCTCGTTCCACGTCGGACGTACGCTCACTTGATGGCGTGTAGGAAGGTTCCGAGCTCGATGATGATGACGACATGGTATTGCTGAAGTAAGAGTGTGATGAGGATGTTGACATAGTGATACTGAAGTAAGAGTGTATAACATTACTACCGCGCAAGATAAAGACTAAGCGTACTATACTATTGCATACTATAGGCAATAACTACGCTCCTACTAGGCATACAACGTGAAGCATCAAGTGTGAAAACACACATCTTCCTAGTATATCCATTTCCGGTCTCGCATTACTCTTTCTTTAATTAAACATAGGTGATCAGGCTTTGTTTAATTAAAGACAAATGATGCAATACCCGAATTAGTTATACTAGCAACATGTTTAGCAAATTAAATGTTCATTCCCGTTTTTGGTTATAGTTGCAGTTTTCCAAAGGAAAACCGGTATTCTCTATAACCTTTAGCTCTGATACCAAATCTGTCACACCCCGCTAAAGCGGAAACACGGGATGTGCAGCTCAAGTTTCATAGCAAAAGTTACAAGATCACAACAACCATCAAAATACATTCAGAGGTTAAACCTTGTCTTTTACAATTGTTTTTACGGAAGGGAAATGAACATGAAATTTAAAGATAGTAAAGAAAATCTTCATCACGTGTAGCCTTCCTAAGTTCCAACCTTAAAGACGTTCTCCTGAAAAGCATGTAAAGGAGAGTGTCAACTAATGAATAGTTGGTGAGATCACAGGTTTAAATAGTATAACATTGTTGCCATTGCAAAATAGTTTAGATCCACACAAGGGATAAATAAAACGGTTATCAGAACCACTTGTTTGCCATTGCAAAATAGTTTAGATCCACACAAGGGATAAATAAAACGGTTATCAGAACCACTTGCTTGCCATTGCAAAATAGTTTAGATCCACACAAGGGATAAATAAAACGGTTATCAGAACCACTTGCTTGCCATTGCAAAATAGTTTAGATCCACACAAGGGATAAATAAAACGGTTATCAGAACCACTTGCTTGCCATTGCAAAATAGTTTAGATCCACACAAGGGATAAATAAAACGGTTATCAGAACCACTTGCTCGAGGTGATCATATGTAAAATGCTAAGTTATTGAGCCCGTTACCTGACCTATATCGACATAATTTGCCCCTACCACAACGGTGGAATCATTCCACATACGCGCATGTTCTATCACCAACAATACGCAATACAACAATAATTATGCACTCAAACAAGCGCTACTTGTGAGTGGGGGTGTCAACCCAAATAACGTTATTCATAATTACCAACGGCTCACACTCGTGAGTTAAACGGGTAACGTATACGTGAACGGGGACTTTATACATGATAGCAATCTAAACTCAAACTTACAACATTTGCAAAACATAGATACCATAGAGCATAAATAAACAAGTTTCGTATTTCCAAGAAAACGATATAATCGATGCATAAAATATTTGTAGTAACCACATGCTTTTCACCCCAAAATATGTAAAACATTGAAAAAGGGGCTGTGAATACTCACTTGATACGTGACAGAATCCAGGAATCTCCCACAAATACTCCGAGATGATCCTACTTCAAACCTATGAACGTAAGGTCACTAGTGAGTTCTCAATCTCGAAGGTTCGGTACTAATTATCCAAATCATCATAAAATGCCTTGTTGTGTTTTAATATTATAACGTAATAAGCGTATACATTGTTCTTCTTAGATTAAAGTTTCCACAATTTCGTCCCAATAAGTAACGAAAAGGGTTTTAAAGAACATAAACATATATAGTACATATATATGTATAAACCGAAATTTTATCGTAACGACGATAAAATTAGGGGTCGTAAACGAAATGACAAATATTTAAATGTATAAATATATAGACATAATATATATTTATACTCCACTATTTCATCATAAAATGATGAAATGGGATCAAGAATAAAATGCATAAATATATATAAATATATTATATATATAAACATTCCACAATTTCATCATAAAAGATGAAAAAGGATAAAGAATAAATAAAATGCATAAATAAAGGACATAAATAAATTGCATAAATAAAAGATATACTTATATACTCCACTATTTCATCATGAAATGATGAAATGGGATTAGAAATAGTCCTTATAATAAATAATAAATTGTCCTTTACTGTCCAGAATTTGATGTCACTTTGTGTCCAACTTTGGATAACTTCCAGGTATTATTTGATCATGAAATTTTATGTCCAGTTGGTTCAATGAGTTAGGAAACCTTTGGCATCAGTTTCATAATTTTTGGAAGAGTATAAGTACATGAAATAATACACGATGTAAAACCCGACAGAATACTTTGTTGTTTTCATCCGGATTTTGTGAGGACTGTTTGATAAATAAAATCTTTGATTTTTTAAATGAAACCACTTGGGTTTGAATCTTAACACACTAAAATGAATTCCAGAAAAAGAATCACTCCATTTGGAGTTAAAATGAGTGAGATATGACTCTTTGATGTGAGGTGTAATTTCTGGCAGCAAGCTGTCCAACCAATACCTTGTGCATGTGCACCCAACTTGACTTTTAAACCAAAATTCTTATTCCTTTGCATGCAAAATCTGATTTGACTCTCATCCATACAAATATTTTCAGTTCCAAACATATTTATGATCCATTTAAAATGCATGCAAAACAACCATCAACTCAAACCTTGAACATTTTTGCAAAAGACCCAATTTGAAGATTGTTGATGTTCTTGCCAAGAACATCAACATGCAACTAAAAATTCAGTATTTTGAGCTCATGCATGTGGGTTTAAATGTGTTTTTAGTGGTTTTCAAAGATACATTCATAAGACTCTTGAACAAAAATGATGGATCTTTCAAGATTACTACATGCATGTGTTTAAAATGTTCATCTTTGATCTTAACCTTGGTTTGATTTTGGATTCGCCATCTTTTACTAACAAAAGATGTTATGATGGTAAATCTACAAACATTAAGACCCATAAAGATGATTTTAAAAGATGTGAAGAAAGTGTAACAAAAAGATGAAGATCATACTCTTAAAAATGCAAAAATATGAAAAAGACTTGAAAGAATGTGTGTGGTTTTTACCCAACACACTTATGTTTACCTTAGGTTATCTTGAACTCTTGAAGACTTTGATTTTTGGGGCTAGAGTTGTGATGAAGGTTTGAAGGTTTGAAGATGAAGATATGAAGATTTGAAGGTGGAGAGAGAAAGAGGGATGATAACTAGAGAAAGAGTGAAATGAGAGAATGGTTTAACAAGTGAGGTATAGATGTTTATTAATGCAAAATGAGAGAGAGGGGAGGGGATGGCCGGCCCTCACATGGGGGGGTGGTGGTGGTGTGACATTTAAGTATTTAGTCACTTCTTGTACAAAAATAAAAGTCTAAATACAAGTATTTTCTTTTTAAAGCAAAATACATGTATATATGCATAAAGTAAAGTATTTATATATATAAAATATAATTGAAATATATAAATTATCAATTACATAGATACTTGTAGTATATAAATATTTTAGGTTGGCATTTTATGAGATTTATGGATAATTTCCTAATTCAAGGATTTCTTAGGCAAAATTTCTCAATTTTTCCTATTGTACCGGGTTTACTGCTAAAATTGCACTGTGTAAACTATGTCATAAAAAAATAAGGTTTCCAAAACAATTCTAACCTGAGATGTGAATTTGACAGTTGTCACACTGCCCGATGACCCACCTTGCTGTATCCTTCCCCGTGGACAATTTGACTGAAGATGATCCGGAGAATTGCATAAGAAACATAACCGCGTTACCTTACAATCTGTGGATGATATGCTGTGCTTAATTTTATCTGCGTTCCCATCTGTTTTTGAAAGCTTCTCCAAAATCTAGAAGTAAAACGACTATCTCGATCAGAAATAATCGAGATTGGAACTCCATGTCGAGTTACTATTTCATTAATGTACAATTTAGCTAAACGTTCCAAGGAATCAGTTTCTTTTATCGGCAAGAAATGAGCAGACTTAGTCAATCTATCCACAATCACCCAAATATAATCGAATCCCATTGAAGTTCTTGGCAACTTGGTAATGAAATCAGTAGTGATCTGATCCCATTTCCACATTGGTATATCCAGACGTTGTAACTGGCCAAACGGTTTCTGATGCTCAATCTTTACTTTCTTGCAGGTAGTGCAATCTTCCACATACTTAGCAACACTTCTCTTCATTCCCGGCCACCAATAGAATTGTTTCAAATCTCTATACATCTTATTCGTACCTGGATGAATAGAAAATCGAGATTGATGCGCTTCTTGTAGTACACGGTCTCGTAATCCACCCAAACGAGGCACCCAAATTCTGTTCCCCATACACAACAACCCACGGTCATCTTTCCCAAGCAATGCTGATATCCCAACCAACCGTTCTGACTTCAAACTTTCTTCTTGATAAACATCTATTTGGCACTTCAGTAATTCATCAAAAATATTAGGAAGAAGTTCAGCTCGTAACGATATAGCTTTTATTGTTCCACTTCTTTCTTGACGACTTAACGCATCTGCCACCACGTTCGCTTTCTCTGGGTGATAAAGGATTTCACAATCATAATCATTCACCAATTCTAACCACCTTCTTTGTCTCATATTCAGTTCCTTTTGATCAAAAAGATGTTGAAGACTCTTATGGTCCGTGAAAATTTGACATTTGGAACCATAAAGATAACGTCTCCAAATCTTTAATGCGAAGACAACTGCTGCAAGCTCCATATCATGGGTAGGATATTGCCTTGCATGATCCTTTAATTGACGAGAAGCGTAGGCAATCACCTTTCCACGTTGCATGAGTACACATCCCAAACCCAGCTTAGAAGCATCACTGTAGACCACAAAATCATCGGAACCTTCTGGCAATGCTAATATCGGCGCGCTGCAGAGTTTCTCCTTCAATATTCTGAATGCCTCATCCTGTTCTGCTTTCCACTCAAACTTCAGATTCTTCCGAGTCAGCTTGGTCAATGGCGTCGCGATTCGAGAAAAGTCTTTTATAAATTTCCGATAGTATCCAGCTAGACCCAGAAAACTGCGTACTTCGGTTGCCGTCTTCGGCGGTTCCCATCTTTCAATTGCTTCCACTTTCGCTGGATCAACTTGTATACCCTTCTCTGAAACTACATGACCCAAAAACTGAACTTCCCGCAACCAGAATTCACATTTGGAGAACTTAGCGTACAACTTTTCTTTCTTCAATAACTCCAAAATCAAACGAAGATGTTGCGCATGATCCTCTTTGGATCGGGAATAAATAAGTATATCATCAATAAACACAATGACAAATTTATCGAGATAAGGCTTACATACCCGATTCATTAGATCCATAAAAGCGGCTGGAGCGTTCGTCAATCCGAAAGGCATTACCAAAAATTCGTAGTGGCCGTATCTTGTGCGAAATGCAGTCTTTAAAACATCCTCTTCCTTAACCTTCAACTGATGGTAGCCAGATCTGAGATCAATCTTGGAGAAATAACAAGCTCCAACTAATTGATCAAAAAGGTCATCAATTCTTGGAAGTGGATACTTGTTCTTGATTGTGCGCTTGTTCAGCTCCCGGTAATCGATACACATTCTCATTGAACCGTCTTTCTTCTTCACAAATAAAACTGGTGCACCCCACGGCGAAGAGCTAGGTCTGATGAAGCCCTTATCAGATAAATCCTGTAGCTGTGCCATCATTTCTTTCATTTCTGGAGGTGCTAATCTGTACGGCGCACGAGCGATAGGAGCGGCTCCAGGGATTAAGTCAATACCAAATTCTACTTGTCTTATCAGAGGAAGACTATTCAAGTCTTCAGGAAAAACTTATGGGTATTCACTAAAGATAGAAATATCTTCCAGCTTAACTCTTTTCAGGTCTACTATCTATCACATAAGCTAGATAACTCGAGCAACCCTTGCTAACACATTTACGGGCTTTTAACATCGATATAAGATTGGATTGATGATTCTTACGATCACCATAAATCACTAATGCCCTCTTATCAGGTAAAACAATGTTGATTATTTTCTTATCAC
This sequence comes from Saussurea involucrata, assembly GCA_033807775.1. Lineage (NCBI taxonomy): Eukaryota > Viridiplantae > Streptophyta > Magnoliopsida > Asterales > Asteraceae > Saussurea > Saussurea involucrata. Next base: position 45,103,398 of record CM066314.1, on the reverse strand, counting down.
AAACTATGTTAGCCTGATTCTTAGCTAACCAATCCATTCCTACTACCACATCAAATTCAATCAAAGCTATTGGAAATAGTTGTATCGGTACTCCACACCCCTCTATGTTTATCATACAACAATCAAAAACCTCTTTAACTGCCACTTGTTTATCATTTGCAGTGTCTACTAATAAAGCATGTTTTAACATTTTAGGTTCTAAATGCATGTGAGCAGCAAAGGAGGGAGACACAAAAGATCGGTTTGCACCGGAATCAAATAACACTTTAGCACGCGTGGAGTTTATGAAAAATGTACCTGTGACCACATCTGGAGTTTCCTCCGCCTCTTTAGTTGTCATTTGGAAAGTACGACCCCTCGTTTTCGGCGGTTCTAATCTTGGGACTATTGGTCTAGTAATGGCTGGTTTCCCCGATGTACCCCCTGATTGTATTCTACCTCGCGGACAATCTGATTGGAGGTGATCCGGAGAATTGCACAAAAAGCAAAATCGTGTGACTCGACAATCCTTAACAACATGCCCAGTTTTTCCACATTTAAAACAAACCCGCGACTCTACTTGGCAATTTCCCTGATGATAGCGATTACATCTTGGACATGGTCTTTCTATTGGTCGAAATGACGGACGGTTGTCAAACCTCTGAAATTTAGGCTTCCTCGAATCTTGTGGTGGTCCTTCCCATTTCCTTTTCCCCAAGCTCTTATCACCAGCATCTCTCTTGTTATCTCTTTCCACATTTTCTGTAGCATCCACTGCAGCCGTAAACGTATTTGGTCCTGTGGCAGTCACCAATCTTCGAACCTCTGCATTTAATCCATAGATGAATCTCTCCATTTTCATCTTCTCCGTAGCAACATAATATCCTGCAAAACGAGATTTTTCCAAAAATCGTGCAGTATAATCTCTAACCGATAGGTTCCCTTGTTGTAGATTCATAAACTCTTCCTCTAGTTGTCTGACCGCAGCTTGTGGACAGAAGTATGTTGTAAAAGCTAATACGAATTCCTCCCACGAAAAGGTAGTATATATATCTGTCCCTCTTGATTCTATATGAGCCTCCCACCAGTACAGAGCATCACCTTTCAGCATCGCAGCTCCATAAAGCACTTTGTCTTCTTCAGAACACTTACACGTCTTGAAGATGGCCTCTATTTCTTTTAGCCATCTCATTGCTTTGACCGGGTCCCGATCTCCTGAATATGTAGGGGGCTTGCAACTAAGAAACATCTTATAGTCGCACCTTTTCATTATCGGTAAAACCGTGGAGGTAAGTGGTATTTCAACTTCGTGTTCCGGACTTGGTCATTCAGTTTCATTATGACGATTATGTTCGAACATAGCTTGTATGCTATCCTGTAATCTCCCCATTTCCGCAGTCAAGTCATCCCGTGTAACATACTCTGTACCATGCTGTTGTGTTCTACCTCCAGTTCGGCCCCCAGTTCCCCTTCCGTTTCTGCCTCTACCACGATCTCCTCCTCTTCCCCCTGTTCCTATTGGTGGATTCTCTCCACCCGAATTCCTTCCTCTTCCTTGATTTCTTCGTCTAGTGCCACTTGCCATTCTGTAGATTCAAACAAAGTTAATATACACGTAAGCACATACCCCATATAACAAGGTAATCCAGTTCAAGCATGCACCTGTAAGATCATAATTACACTGGCCTGGTGTAATTTGAAATTACCTTACATGATGTTCCTTCTACCTTTTATACTTAGTATCCCCAGGTTCTAAAATACTAGGGACATCCTACTTCACATGCAGTTTAAGTCTAGGTACAGATACTAATACCTAAATCCCTTAAACTAGGGCTCTGATGCCATCTGTAACATCCCATACTTCCAAAAGTACATATAACATATATTTCATCACATGGTTTCAACAAAATAATTCACATTACACATTTGGTCCCAAAGTCTAACTAATCAATATAAAATTCAGTACAAACTTGATCCCAATTAAATCAGATAATAGCTAATAACAGAAATTTAAGTACAAAAGCATCATCAACTTCACAATGATCATCCTCCCACATAGCTATCCACCAAGTAATCTAATCATTTACTCTTACTGGTACCACCACCTGGAATACAGATTTTTAAAAACAGAAAATGAGGGTTAGACCTAAGGGTCTAGTGAGTAAATCCCTGACATTTGTAAATCATTAAAAATTCATTTACATTAAACACTCTTCGTATAATTACACATACATCACACGTAAATTAATACCAAATAAGATTTACACATCATACCTGTCTCATTCCACCTTATCCCTCCACCAATGGCCAATATCAATTGGTTGCGAGCCAATTTATCACACCGGTCCAAAGCCCGGCCACGTATTATATTTTCATATAATACTCACGTAATTATAATATCTCAATATATTATAATCACCCACGTATGACATATTCATACACTTTATCAAACATTAGTTATTCACATAATGCATTCCAGTAAAATACTTTTTAAAGTAAAACTCACATGGTTTGTTTATCACCAAAAGCTCTTCCAAGATAAATCGTATGACCACTCTTCACAGAATCTGTAATTACACAAAATAACAGGTATTTCTTCTTAAAACTGAACTTAGAAAATCTTTGACTAAAGTCGCAACCCATTAAAATATAATAAAAAATCATAATGAACAGTACCAAGTCGCAACCGCCTACTGCGACTTCACCCCGAAGTCGCAACCCACTATTGCGACTTTACCCTAAGTCGCAATCAACTACTGCGATTCCAAACCCAAATCGCAATCAACTACTGCGATTCCAAGCCAAGTCGCAAACGACCATTGCGACTTCATACCCAAGTCGCAACCCTCTATTGCGACTTCGATGAATGTCGCAGTCGTCCATTGCGACTTCGATGAATGTCTCAGTCTACTGTTTCATCCTAAAAACCCAGATTTCATACTTTTAAGCTATGCCTGTTGTTACAAAGATGCATTTATGTTTAAGACCAAGAATACATCCTAACCTTAAGCTTAACTTCCCAAAAACATCCATTTTTAACAAAACCCACCAAGAACTTAAACTAGCAATTTCAAGAACACTTTAAAGGATTAAAACACAAATAAGGTATGGATTGTTTACCTTGATTACTTCAGATTGTTCCTTGAATTACAACAGCAAATTCTTGATTCCTTCTTCTTCTTTCCCTTAATCTCTCTCACGGCTCTATCTCTCTCTCTCTCTTTCACGTAACACACACACACACCATAGAAGAAAGCTAAGTCTTTCCTAAGAGGACACCTATCTGATGTATCACAATTTGGGGCGGTGAGTGTGAATGAGATATTTCACATTCACCAAACAAACCTTAAACTTAATCATTTTGGCAAAACTCACCCTTATCCTTTTAAGTAAATTTTAAAACTTACCCCTTAACTTCTTATTCCATAAAATACCCACATAAACTTATAAAAATCTAATATTTTAAATTAGATAAAATACCTGGTTATTACAACCCACCTTGTTGTATCCTTCCCCGTGGACAATTTGACTGAAGATGATCCGGAGAATTGCATAAGAAACATAACCGCGTTACCTTACAATCCTTAATAATGTGTCCAGTCTTCACACACTTATAACATGCTCGTAAATCACCTTGGCAGTTTCCTTGGTGGACACGGTTGCACTTCTGACATGGTCTTTCCGCTGGTCGAAACGGCGGACGGTTATCATACCTCTGAAATCGGGACCTCTTCGGATCATATTGTGGTCCTTCCCACTTTCTCTTCCCGATACTTTTATCACCAGCATCTCTTCTAATATCCCGCTCAACATTCTCCGCGGCATTAACTGCAGCCGAGAAGGTATCGGGTCCTTTTGCAGTCACTAACCTTCTGACTTCTGAGTTCAATCCAAACATAAACCTTTCTGTCTTCATCGCCTCCGTAGCAACATAGTATTCTGCAAATCGAGACTTTTCCAAAAAGCTAGCAGTATAGTCTCGAACGGATAAGTTCCCTTGTTGCAAATTCATGAATTCTCCTTCCAGTTGTTTAACGGCTGCCTGGGGACAAAATTGTTCCCTGTAGGCTACCACAAATTCTTCCCAAGAGAGGGTAGAATAAACGTCAGATCCTTTAGAATGTATAAAAGATTCCCACCAATACAATGCATCTCCTTTTAACATAGTTGCCCCGTACAATACTCTATCTTCATCCGCACACTTGCTTGTTTTGAAAATGGCTTCAATTTCCTTCATCCATCTCATTGCTTTTACTGGATCCCGATCCCCTGAGTACGTAGAAGGTTTGCAACTAAGAAACATTTTGTAATCACATTTTCTCATTACCGGTAAGACCGTAGGGGTAATTGGCATCTCCTCTTCATGAGTAGGGTCTGGTCCTTCTGTTTCAGTATTATGAGTTTGGTTGAACATATCTTGAATATTGTCTTGTAATCTTCCCATTTCTGCCATTAGATCAGCCCTGGTAATGAAATCCGTACTATTTTGTTGGGTTCTGCCTCCGGCTCGACCTCCAGCTCTACCTCCAGTTCTACCCCCGACTCTGCCCCCCGTTCTGCCTCCCCTATCCCCGGTTCCTACTGACGGATTAGTTCTGTTTGGATTTCTTCCTCCTCCTCGATTCGAATTTCTTGTACCGCTGGCCATTCTGTGGATTTAAACAAGGTTAATATACACATAAGCATATACCCCATATAACAAGGTATTCCAGTTCAGACATGTACCTGTAAGATCACAATTACACTGGCCAGGTGTAGTATGAAATTACCTTACATGATGTTCCTTCTACCTTTTATACTTAGTATCCCGAGGTTCTACAATAATAGGGACATCCTACTTCACATGCAGTTTAAGTCTAGGTATAGATACTAATACCTAAATCCCTTAAACTAAGGCTCTGATACCATTTGTAACGAACCAAATCCCATATACACAACAATTCACATAATGTAACATAACATTCATATAACAAAAGAAACATCAAATTACAAGTTCGGTCCCGCAGTCTTTTACAAATAAAAGAAACTATTTTACTACTAACTTTGCACTATTACATACATCACATTTAATAAGATGATACAACTGCTAAACAATCCAAAATCTTCTTCTTATAACCCTTCACAAAAGCCATCCATTGAATACTCTAATTACTTGCTCTTACTTGAACCACCACCTGGAATACATATTTTAAAACAAAATGAGGGTTAGACCTGATGGTCTAAGTGAGAAATCCCTGTTAGTTTGAAAACCATTTATATAACTTCGTTCATATAAATCACGCAATACAATTACATATATCCAATTAAGCTCACATACCATATACCTTCCCTTCTCATTCCTCCTGGCCATATTAGTGGTAGCAAGCCAACTAATAATATACAACGTTGTACAACAACTACAGCCAAACAACGCTATACAGGTTCTATAGCCAATCACACCGGTCTTAAACCCGGCCAACGTATTATAACACATTTATAATACACATGTAAATATAATACCTCACTATATTATAATTCACATACGAGCACATAATTATCAACAGTTTCACTCCCAACTCCACACATGTATGTATTCCAGTTAAAAAGTGTTTTCAAAGCAAAACTCACCTGTTTTGGTTATTTCACACGTTCGTAAGCTTCTTTCAAAACGATCCTATCCCTTACCGCGATTCCACGGAATCTGAAACAAGTTAATATACACAAATTGCTTTACTAACCAAATACGTAAAGCCTAACAATTTCCCATCCCCAACTGTTCCATTAGACACTGTATTGAACTCACTACCGGGACTATACAGGGTACCGGGACTTATACAGTACCGGGACTCTTAGTACCGGGAGTTCCTATATCGGGAGTTCATAATACCGGAACTCTCCACTACCGGAAGTCTGTTATACCGGGAGTCAACTCTATCGGGAAATCATACTACCGGGATTCCACACTACCGGGAGTCCATAATACCGGGACTCCACCGGAAGTTGATTATACCGGGATTTCACCGGGAGTCCTCAAGAACACAGTCGGTTCCAATTTACCCAGTTTCAAATTAAACCTATACAATCTCAAATTAAACATTCTAATCCGATAGAAATGGTCTACTGATGATTACAAACATAATATGTAAAAGACTTACCTCAATATTTCTTCTTAACACAATCGATTGAAGCCCTATTCGTACGGTTTCTTCTTTCGCTTTCTTTCACCTTCAGACTCCCGCACACATACACAATCTTTCTAAATCTGGATAATGAAACTATTGATGTCTGAAGGTGTATATCAATTTTAATTAATTACCTTTTAGACCTTCAACTTTTCACTAATGTCCCAAACACCCTTAAACTCATTATTTACCCTCAAACTTACCCTGAACATTATAAATTATTGTTAAATTATTTAACGGACTTACCCGGGGTATTACATTATATGAGAACCGTGTAAAAAGTACAAGTTTTTACACCATCTTTCAAAACAACTATGCAAAAGATCACATTTTTACATTAGTATACGTAACAACGATGCATAAAGGAGAAAACTTAAACGTTTCAATGAAACAATGATCACATTTTTCTACCACGTTACATGAGAATCGTGTAAAAATTATAAGTTTTTACACCATGATTCAAAACAACTATGGAAAAGATCACATTTTCACATTAGTATACGTAACAACGATGCATAAAGGTGAAAACATTAAACGTTTCAACAAAACAATGATCACATTTTTCTACCTAGTTACGTGAGAACCGTGTAAGCAGTACAAGTTTTTACACCATGTTTCAAAACTACTGTGAAAAAGATCACATTTTTACATTATTATACGTAACGACGATGCATAAAGGTGAAAACTTTGAACGTTTCAACAAAACAATGATCACATTTTCTACCACGTTATGTGAGAACCGTGTAAAAAGTACAAGTTTTTACGCCATGTTTCAAAACAACTGTGGAAAAAATCATATTTTGACATTAGTATACGTAACAACGATGCGTAAAGGTGAAAACTTGAAACGTTTCAACGAAACAATAATTACATTTTTCTACCACGTTACATGAGAATCGTGTAAAAAGTACAAGTTTTTACACCATGTTTCAAAACAGCTGTGGAAAAGAAAATATTTTTACATAACTATACGTAACAACGATGCATAAAGGTGAAAACTTTAAACGTTTCAACAAAACAATGATCACATTTTTCTACCACGTTACATGAGAATCGTGTAAAAAGTACAAGTTTTTACACCATGTTTCAAAACAACTGTGGAAAAGATCACATTTGTACATTAGTATACGTAACAACGATGCATAAAGGTGAAATCTTTAAACATTTTAATGAAACAATTATCACATGTTTCTACCACGTTATGCGAGAACTGTGTAAAAATTAAAAGTTTTTAGACCTTGTTTCAAAACAACTATGGAAAAGATCACGTTTTTACATTACTATACGTAACAACGATGCATAAAGGTGAAACCATTAAATGTTTTAACGAAATAATGATCACTTTTTCTACCCACTTATGCGAGAACTAATAATATTCGGTTATGGTGAATTGTTAATCGTATAAATTATTTAAGGGGGAGAGGGGTATTCGGCTGGGATGCCCTCTCTCGCCTTATCTTTTCACTCTTGTTATGGAGGCTTTTACATGTTTTTTGCGGCGTAGAATTGATGGAGGTGTTGATTTTCATTTCCACAAAGGATGTTCTTGGCTTAATCTAACTCACCTTTGTTTTGCAGACGAATTGATGGTTTTTACCAAAGGTGATGTCTCATTGGTCCAGGTTCTTAATGAGGTTTTGGATGAGTTTGCTAATGCATTGGGGTTGCGGCCAAGCATGGCTAAAAGCTCGGTGTATTTTTATAATGTTGATCCGCTTGTCATGGATGCAATTATTTTCATATTGCCTTTTCAAAGGGGATCTCTTCCTTTTCGGTATCTTGGTGTTCCCTTATCGTCAAAGAGGCTTCGTGTAATTGATTTTCATCCGTTGGTTCTTAAAGTACGCAACCGCATTCTTAATTGGAAGACTAAGTTTCTTTCTTTTGGGGGTCGTCTACGACTCATAAAGTCGGTTTTGGAGTCATTACAACTTTATTGGATGTTGGTCTTTACTATACCGTCTGCGGTGGTGCAAGAGATTGAGAAGCTTTTTTGGGATTTCTTGTGGGCACACAGTGATTCATCTCGCGGGAAAGTTCGGGTCGCGTGGGAAGATGTTTGCAAGCCGAAGAAAATGGGCGGTTTGGGCCTAAAACGGCTAGGTCTTTGGAATCGGTACTCACTCACGGCCCATGTTTGGGATGTTCTTCGCAAAAGGAACTCAGTTTGGGTTACGTAGGTATATAGTTACCATCTTTGTGATACTAATTTTTGGAAAGCTACAATCACTTCTACTTCTACTTGGATGTGGCGCGGATTATTGGCTCTTCGTAAGCATATTCGACCTTATTTCATGCATGTAATTGGTAATGGTGAGCTTACTAATGAATGGGAGCATAAATGGATAGATGTTGGCCATTTATCTTATTTTCTCTCTTATCGCATTTTCTCTCTTGTTTCAATACATGAACTCTCCAAGTGAGAGACGAGTAGATCATGTGTTAATTCCCCGTGAGAAGATGAAACAGGCAACTGTTGAGAGATGTCAGAGTGGCTTGGGGGTTGTGCAATTTCATCGGTGGGTACACGATGACTTGTTCAATACCCAGTCGCAGCTGGATAATAGATGTGGCTACCTGGGTGACACTAGTTTGGGGAAGGCTAATAGAGGATTGTTGTCTTATCACACTTGTACGCTCATTAGTTCTTTTTTTATCTACTTTCTCTCTCGTTCACATTTTCAGTATTTTCAACTAATACTCCCTCCATTCTCCTTATCTCTCCAACTATGGCTGAAGGTTCAGAAGAGGTAGGGGTGTAGCCGATGAGGGACCAGCTTCATATTATGGAAGGCATCCACCAATTGGGATGTGGCAAAATTGTTGAGTATCGTCATATTCGGTACTATCATCTCCAGATGGGGACGTTGAAGTTGTCCAGGTGGAGGAACTGTCAGCAGTGGTAGTCAAGGTCTTGTGTCGGACTTGAACATTGTGGAGCAATGTGTCGGTATCAGTAATTGGTACTTGAGGTGTACAGCTTGTGGATGGTTGAGAGACACGCCTTGTAGATGCTTGAGGGTTACGACTTGTAGAAACGTGACTGTCCCAGGCACCGCCCACGCCTGAACCCCTCCCAGTATTTCCTCTCTGCACACCCCGTCCAGAAGTCCCAACATTCCGGACCCTCGCTCCTCTAACTTGGGAACCTTCACGCCTCTCAGGTCTTGCTCCCTGGGAAGGTCCTACCGGTTTTGGTTGGACCATAAGAGCGTCTATATGATGGAAGTTCCTATATGCTAACACGCTTGGTGTTGCAGGACGTGCATATGCTAGTAATCCATTTGGAATGCGCATAGGGACGATTTCTGGTATGTCATCGCGATTAGCTAAGTGATACATGCGAAAGGTTGGGCATACCTGATGTGTCGGTCATTGTGGGATTGCGTTGTTCTCGTTCATCATGTGGTGAGTGGCGATCTATAGAAACCGCATGAATGGAACGAAGCTTCGCTTCTTGGCGCCGTCTTTGTCTTTAACGTTTTGAACTAGCTCGTTCCACAAGAGGCTAGTGTTGTCGACATGGCGATGAAATGCCACGCCATGGAATAGTTAGAGAAAGTGTGCACTATACTGATCGATACCTTTCATCTTGGAAGACAGGCACCGGTTGAGAATGGTGAACATCGTGTACCAAGTTGGAGTCAGCCATCGTCAGTTGAATGTGGACGGCCTGTTGTGTTCTTGAGAGTAACCAAGCGAGTGGATATCTGTACACAAACGAGATTCCGACACTGGTGGATCAAATGTATTCATGCCTTGAACATATGTGGCAGCTGGAAGGTGAAGGATCTTGCGGAGGATCTCACGTGTCAGGACGAATGGAGTCACGTTAGTAGTGTTTCAAGCCTGTTACTACGCTCCCCCACTGCGTATTGTATTGTGTGCCACACTTGTTGCAGATATAACATCGATACGTTGATGGTTGTCGTGAGCGTAAAGTAAAGAGGGTGACCTCGGAGGATCTCCACTATTACTGCATGGTTGTAGTTAAATGTTGTCATGTCCAAGTGATAGTTGTTTCCAACTATTTCCAGATGGTTGGATTAATGCATTGTCGGCATTGTGTCAATTTATGGGTTAGGGTTCTCATCAACAGAGTGGTGAGGAGAATCGTTATATGATTAACTTGTAAAACAAAGTATTGGCGAAACATTCCTTATTGTAGACTGTAAGTACTTACCCCAAATGGGTCAGTGATAATGATTGTAGGATACTGTGAGGTTGACAGAAGCTACTTCCCGGGAATGAAAGGGAATCCAGATAAAGGATATCCGGGAACAAGAATTACCCGGGAAGTTGATTGTATCCGGATATAGGGGATACCCGGACAGGGGTGGTATTCGGAAAAGGTTAGTATCCGGGTTATAAGGTAATCCGGGAAACAATTCATCCGGATTATGAGGTATCCGGGAAACGACATCCGGATTAAGGTTTACCGGGAACCATCGTACAGGGTTTTATGGTATTCGGTAAGTAAAATTATCCGAAAAAATAACGTATCAAGAGTTAGGGGTTTGTCCGGGTATTAGATTCGTCCAAATTTTGGGGGCGTCCGGAAAGTAACGCATCCGGAAAACAACGAACACATTGACCAAGGATCCATGAATTGATACGATTCATCCAACTCAAACAAAATTAACACGAATAAGATTAACCGACACATATATTCGACCGAAATTGAGTGCTAAACAGGCGAGTTAGGGTTCCTAAAAACCCTAATCGTACATGTGTGCGTTCGAATCTATGAACGTAACCTGAAATAACTGTGATGAAATCAGTGTTAAGTGTTATCGATTGATGTTTAGATCAATAACCATGATGAAATCGATTACCTAGGGGTGAATGTAACTGCAACGACAACAGAGAAATAGAGCGAAGAGATGGCGACTGAGGGTTTTGAGAGAGGGTTTAAGGGTGACAGAGAAGTTATTCGAAAAAAATGATGATAGGGTACGGGAAAATCGTATTTAAACCCCCAAAGAGAAAACATTCGGATCGACGGAAAGTCGGTACCCGTATCATCCGAAAAAGTGGATAACCCGGGTTGGGTGCGTCTGGAATTTGGGAATCGGGGTAAGAGAGTTTTCGGATAACAAGGTGTCCGGATAAAATGGTGAACCGGATACTGACCAACACGGATTCAGGATACCCGGGTATGTTGTCCGGGAAATGGGATGAGTCTGTATAGTGTGTGCATATGGATTACTAGTCCGAGTAAAGAGCAATCTGGATCAAGTCAGTGTTTTGACACTTTAACCTTTTCGAAACTTTGAAGCTAAACACTCCCCCTCAAATGAAGAAATACCATTACTGGTACGAACCACATAGTCAAAAACATTTTGCTCCCGCTCCCCCTCGGATTGTGCATAAAAACTTGCACAAAAATGCAGGAAATCACTTAAACTTTTAAACAAAGAGAAAAATTATGACACTCCCCCTCGACTAGTAAACCTAGACTAACTTACTCATATCCAGCGCTTTGCTCCTCCTGAACACATGAACAAACTATTAAACGCACGGGTATCAAATAATAGATAAAAGGAATTTAAAGAGGAACAAAAGAGAGGTCACGAACAGAAAACTGAAAAAGAAAGGGAAGAATCTATTTAGGAAATACATAAGTTTAAAAACTTTATGGCGACGGTACAAGTAGGATTCAGTAAAGGAGAAGTGTGACCTTGATTGTCTAGAGAGTAATCACCGAATGAGAAAGTAACAGTCCTAGTTTACTGAATAAAAGTTGTATAGGAATCATAAACAGGTTAAACTTTCAGATTTAGCATACCCAGCTTGGACACTAAATAGTTAAACCGTTTTTTGTTCAAAGCTTTGGTTAAGAGGTCTGCTAACTGATGTTTTGTATTAATAAGGTAGAGTTCGATCGTACCTTGTTCGACGTGATCCTTTATAAAGTGATACCGGACGTCTATGTGCCTCGCCTCCGTATGTTGTATCGGGTTGTTGGAAATTGCTATGGCGCTCTTCGAGTCACAATGGATGGGAACCTTCGAGTAGTGAAATTCGTAGTCCTTGAGCTAGGTAGGGGTGAGAAAAACCCGAAAAACCCGCTAAACCCGACCCAACACGAACTGAATAGGACGCCAAAATACCCAACCCGAAAACCCGACCACCCGAAACCTGTTCCTCGAATTCCTTTACGGATATGTAGGATCGGGTTGGATTTAGGGTTTACCCACCTGACCCGTCCGAATATCCGATTTGTTTTTTTAATAAAAATCAAATGTTATAAAATATAAATACCTCGTCCCCAAATCGATTTCTTCTAATTTCTTAAACCTAATTTTCTCAAATCTCAATCGACACTCGAGGCTTCGACGGGAGACGAACGTGAAGTCGTGAACGGTGAACCCCTGATTCCTCCATCATCGGTCGGCCACCGCCGGTGTGTTACCTTGTCTTCCTACGACGACCACCACCACCACCCGTTGCTCGGCATTACCACAACTACCAGCTCGTTCGTTTTCGACTTCTGTCAAACATGTTTTAGGTAACTTGTTTTTAGAGGAAACCCCAGGCAATATATTAAAAAGGAAAGAATACAAGCAAGGTCAACGAAAATGCCTCACCAGAAAAGAAAGTCAAACTTGTTGTGACAAACCACAATAAGAAACCAAACAAAACAACGGTCTAAAGCGGCAAACGCCATACAAAAGGGAACACCCCCACGACACCAAAGCAACCAAAGCAAAAACCAAAAACCAAAGCAAATCATGACAACAAATACTGAAACTTAGAACAATTCTTCCAAGCCATCCTATTAAGAACAACATCACGAATGACCTTCACAACATGAGTCGAGGACCTCTTCTTATTATTAAAAAGCCACATGTTCCTTTCTTGCCAAATATAATAGATAGTAGCCGAAAGAGAGAGTGTGTGCATGGTCCTTCGTGGGAATCACACTCCACTCGTGATCCCATGCATAATGGCATCCCAAGTATCATTAAAAAGCACCATTCCTGCATCAGATTTAATTATACGCCACACCTCCAAAGAAAAGGGACAATAAAAAAATAAGTGATTGTGAGAGTTAACCACCCTTTCACATAATAAACACTTCAGATCCGGAGGGTCATGTTTCCAGACAAGGATCTGATCTTGGGTCGGTATTATTAATAAAACTATGGTTCTCTCATCTCTGAAGCCTTTCGTCAAACATTTATATTAGAAGCGAGTATTTGGCCTTGTTTTACAGTTTTAAGAGTCTAAGCGAGGGTATGTGAGCTGGATAATCTGATAATTGAGGTTCTGAATTAGAACTTCCTGTAAACTGCTATTTCAATTTCAAAAATAGCATTTGAGGTTTGGTAAACATTAGCTGGTAAATTTCGTTATTTCTATAGTTATTTTACTTATTTATGTGTTTTGATCAATAGTTATTTATGTGTTCTGAATTTGGCATTTGATGTTTGTCTTACACTGTTGTGTCATGTGTGAATTGTGATTTGTAAAACAGATAGTTAGATATTTCAATTTCAAAATATATGGAACTTATTTTACATTTACAGAGAAATTCAGTACTGTATTGCATTGAACCTTGTACAGAATTACTAAAAATTGTCATTGGACTAAAGTCCTTTTTAGGTAGATTGTTAGATATTTACTGGCTGAACTTTGAAGTCCTTTTTAGGTAATTTTTAATGTTTTCCAAAATTTGGTAGAGAATCATAAGTATTCATGGAGTTTATAAAAATTACCATTGGACTAAATCATTCACTTTCTCTTATTCCATTGTCGATCTTTAGAAACTGAAAAGTTTGTTGTTTTGGGTTTTGATAACTGTTACTAAACCAATGGTAGGTTTTTATGGATGATATGTATATTTCTTTTGTGATATTCTGCAAATGGAACTTTTTTAGGTTTAGTAACGCAAATTCCATATGTTCCATGGTTTAATTAATACACGATTCATCTCAATTACTTGATATTAGATTTGGAATGTCTCAATCGCAAGCCGATGTAGTGCACCGCCACCACCTGAAACAAAAAAAACGTAAAGCTGTGGAAACAAGGTCAATTTATTAGGAGAACTTTGACAAAGTTTTAGATGGCCACGGTAATACCATCAAAGCAAAGTGCAAGTGTTGTGTAAAATTATATGCGGACGACCCTAAAAAGCATGGGACTTCCTCCCTAAAAAACCATGCCCATTCATGCCTTAAAAACCCTCAGGCAAAAGAGACTAGACAATCCATGTTAGCATTCGTTTCAAATTCTGAAAATGAAAGTGTGTTGACTAATTGGGTTTTTAATCAAGAGAGAGTTAGGAAAGCAACCGCTAAGATGATCATTATAGATGAACTACCTTTCAAGTTAGTAGAGGGTAGGGGATGGAGAAAAGGGGTGCAAGAAGCGTGTCCTATGTTCAAAATAGCGTCTAGATGGACGATCAATAGAGACATATTCGTTATTTATTATGAAGAGCGAAATAGCCTTAAAAGGTTTTTTAAGGAACACTCACAACGGCTTAGCTTAACCACCGACACTTGGACATCCGTGCAACGAATAAATTATATGTGCATAGTTGCACATTATATTGATGTCCAATGGAAATTGGACAAAAATATAATATCTTTTGTGTCAATCCAATCACACAAGGGGGATGCAATAGCCAAGGCTTTAGAGGTTTGTTTGGTTGACTGGGGCATAAAAAACATTTCTACCATCACAGTAGATAATGCATCTAGTAAGGATGTTGCCATAGGTTTCTTGAAAGGGGGTGTTCATCTGTTAGGGCACAACACTTACATATGAGATGCATTGCACATATTTTGAATTTGGTTGTCCAAGATGGATTGAAGATGGCAGATTCGTCGGTTAGGAAGCTTAGAGATACTGTTAGGTGGGTAAGGTGCTCTCCGGCTAGGTTCTTCAAGTTTAGAGAACTTGCTACTTTACTTGGGGTAGAAGAAAGAAGTTCTCTTTGTCTTGATTGTTAGCTCCAATATTCTGAAATATTAGAAGTATTGAAAAATGGCCAAGTACAGAAGAACTTCCACAGAAGCTCTGCCGGGCATCTCAGAAGAATCAAAGGAAGTTTTGATCAAGGGTGATCAAAGACCGAGGAAACTACAGAAGGACGCTTTCAGAAGACCAAGACCGCAGAGTCTCTGTTACCAATAACAGAGCTTCTGCGGACTACATCAGAAGACAAGGAACCAAGAAGACTTCTCAGAGGACCGAGCCTCAGAACCTCTGCCACCCTTGACAGAAGCTCTGCAGAAGTAAAACAACCAAAGACTCGGAATCCGGTGAAGACTACTTTACAGAGGAACCAGACCGCAGAACCTCTGTAACACATTACAGAGCCTCTATGATCCTCTAAAGACTAGGAAGATATTTATAATATCTTGCTACTGTTCCAAGACCTGTTCATCAACTTGCATGGAAAAGTACTGTCAAAACACGTGTCAAGCTCTGAGTGGACTCAATAGGGCATGGTACAAAATAGACGTCTGCGCCATTTAATGCATTTACCAAAAGTACATCTGCTCCATTAAATGCGCATGGCTCAAACAACTGCTCACACCATCCAGTTCACTATTCATGCCGTAAAAGGAACAGTGACCTACTTCATAGTCTTCTAAGAGTAGTATAAAAGGAAGACTCATGTTGAGTTCTTCCTAACACAATATAAGACACAACACAAAAACACTTGAAAACAATTAGCATCAAATCTGTTTTAAGTGTTCTTGATATATTAAATACAGTGGGTCTTTATGCTATAAATCTATTCTCTTCACTGTTTATTTGATATTGTGTGTTCAAAATCTATCAATCTTATCTGTTAGTTCTTCAAATACGCTTCCGCATCAAACATAAACTCGAACTAATAAATCTGATAATCTTGTTTAAAGCAAAACGGGAACCAACAATGTTCCTACTAGATGGAACTCAACTTACATGATGCTCAGGAATGCCATTCCTTATAAAACCGTGTTTGAAGCATATGACAGACATGATGCCTCGTTCAAGATAGATTTAGGTGATTCTGTGCTTGCGGATTATGATTGGGTGTATTTAGAAAGCTTCTTAACCCTTTTGAATACCTTTTATGAGATGACGCTAAGAATCTCAGGCTCTCTGTGTAACATCCCAGGCCAACTGTACCAGATGTTGTCCGCTTTGTCCACACCTGGACTCACGGTTTTAAAACGCGTCTGATAGGGGAGGTATCAAGTCATTCTTATAAGGCAACCTTTGTTCCCATCCCCAACCAATGTGGGATCTTACAATCCACCTCCCTTGGGAGCCCAACGTCCTCGCTGGTACACCAGTCTGGTTCCTGGCTCTGATACCACCTGTAACATCCCAGGCCAACCGTACCAGATATTGTCCCCTTTGAAAAACTAATAATCAGTGAAAATGAAAAGTTTGGAAAAGAGAAAACCTTTCTTGAGACAAAGAATATGGAACTTTCTTTCAAAATCTCAAAATTACAGAAATCTCTTGAAAAAGAGAGGAAAGAGCAGGATTTTGAAACAAAAGAATCTGAAAAGGTGAAGAGAGAAGGATTTCAAACAAAGTGTTTGAAAGACAAGTTTGAGAAGGAAAGAAAAGTCTTTAAAACAGAAATGTCAAATTTAACAAAGAGACTATCCGATTTGTCAAACAAGATTATGTTGGAGAAGAGGTATAAATCAGATCTTCTAAGGAAGTTTGATTTAAACCTTAAAGAAAAAGATGTTTTAGCTAAAAGGCTTAAAAACCTTGTCTTAGCAAACTCTTGTGCTGAAAATTCAAATAATCTTGTTTACAAAAAGATGAAAATGGTTTGGAAAGTCAAAAACACTATTCCTGACAAAATTGCTCCAAAGCCATTTGTTTCTACTAAGGTTTCATCTTTTCATTCAAATAAATGCCTTGATCTTTTGCTTCAATTAAGAAACCTTTTCTCTAAATCTTTCTGTGTACAAAATGGGTCATTACAAAAGAAAAATCCAAAGACCCAAAATGAGAAAGGTCATAGAAAGAAAGTTGGCAAACCAACAGAGATTGGCAAACCAGAGGACCTAAAGACAGCTCCAAATCCTAACAAAAAAGGACCCATTTGGATATGGGTACCAAAAGTTCTTTGATCTGTCTTGCAGGTGAAAAAGGACTTCTGATCATTACAGATCAGGACTCGCTCTTCAGAGGAGATCAGGACTCCTAAACACATCAGTTTAGGATTCACACTTTAGTGAAAAAGACTCTTAAACAAATCAGTTTAAGACTCGAGCTTCATCAGAAAAATGACTTCTGACCATTACAGATCAGGACTCACTCTTCAGCAAACAATGGACTCCTTAATACTTCTATTAAGGACTAAGGCTTCAAAATACTCTATGACTCTTAAACACTTTGTTTAAGACTCATCCTTCAAAGATTCTATACTTCACAGAGCCTCTGTGGAATTCTCAGAACCTATGACAATCTCCACAGAACCTCTGATGAGGTTGACCTATGTACTGTGCATTATTTATCTCTATTGATTCAAGCATAGGTCAAGGGGGAGCAGAAGGAGACCTCAAATTAACCTACAGAGGTTGATCATTCAAGGGGGAGCCAAAGGAGGATTATGATCAACAAGAGTTTCTGTCGTCCAAACTAGACACTCTAAAAGGTATGTGTCGCACAAAATCTTTTTCCAAAAACAATTTTCCAGGACAAAAATTTCTAAATATGTCCTAAAAACAATGTTCAAAACCATAAAAACTTTGAATGATCAAAAAGTTTTATAAATTATTAGTTATTAGAAATTTCCTATCACAGAGCCTCTGCTGGCTCTGGCAGAGGTCCAAAAACCTCTGTAGGATAATTTCTCTCTACTAAAGATTTAACGATCTTCTCCAATGTTTTTCAAACGTTTTTGGTAAAAGTACAAGCTTCAAGAGATAAAAAGGCAGGTTTCAAACCACAGAGATCAATCCTACAGAGGTTGTTAGATCAAGGAGGAGCGGAAAAGGAGACCTTGCTGAATCAACAGAGATTCATAAGTCAAGGGGGAGCAAAGAATGCGACAGAAGAGATCACATTCGCCGATCAAAAGGAAATAGGTTGGTATCTTGCCACAGAAGTCATAAGCCACAGAGTTCTTTCAAACAAAGAACCTCTGTAGATCACTCAAATCATTCAAATGACTTCTGCTGCACAAAATCTTTGAGATTTACAATTTTCTAGGACACCAACTTTCAAATAAGTCCTAAATACGTTGTTAAAACTGATCAAAAACTTGGATGATTAAAAATGTTTATAAATTATTAGTTATTAGAAATTTCCTGTCACAGAGCCTCTGCTGGCTCTGACAGAGGTCCAAAAACCTCTGTAGGATAATTTCTCTCTACTAAAAATTTATTGATCCTCTCCGTGTTTTTCAAACGATTTTCATTAAAGATACAATCTACAGAGATAAACGTTTTTCAAATTCACAGAGCTTCTGTACCCACAGAGCTTCTGTAAAGATTTCCACTTGGGAATTTCTGTATCTGTAACGGTAACTTTTCTGTGGTGAAAATTTAAAACCCACGCGTTTTTCATTTAATGTGGCCGCCCACGACGTCTCGTCGTCACTGACATTGATGACGTGTCAAGTTTTCATTGACGTACATATCACGTCGTCCTAGAAACTTGCACCACGCCGAATGAACTCGAGTGTGGACCTCAAATTTTATTAACTTTCTCACACTTTCACCGTTCCGAATTCTTTCCGTTACCACAGTATAAAACCCAAGTTAAAATCACTTTCAAAACTTTACTATTCTCTCATCTTCTCCGGCGAACTTGCTTATTTCTTTCTGAAAACCTAGAACTTTCAAAACCTACAAATGGCTTCCAGTTCCAAATCTGCTCACGTTTCACCGACGAACTCTCCGACATCCTCTCCAGTGCATTCTGAGCACTCCCACAACCCACACATCGCCGCCGATGCCGACAGACACGACTCTGGCGACGAGGCATCCTTCGTACCCACTACCCACCTGCAACAATTTTTCTCAAATGACCATTTCGAGCAAACCCTTCCCATTAAATCGAACAACTGTTATCTTGTTCCTTCTCCTACGACATTTGGCAAAGAACATGCCATCCTGCTAAACATCCTAGAGAACCA
Source organism: Saussurea involucrata (assembly GCA_033807775.1). NCBI lineage: Eukaryota > Viridiplantae > Streptophyta > Magnoliopsida > Asterales > Asteraceae > Saussurea > Saussurea involucrata. The sequence continues at coordinate 45,084,144 of CM066314.1, read as the reverse complement.
CTTTCTTTACCCTCTTCTGAGCAAAACCGTTGAACAAATACCAGTACGTTACCTACATCAGTTTGGCAATCTTGCCGTTATGACGCTGACACCGATTTGATCAGAGGCTACATTTCTAAACCTGACCAAAGTAAGAGCCTTGAACTGATGTTCAATCGCACCATGTTCTCATTAGAATTTGGCCTTCCAACAAGAGGACTCATGGGAATCAAAAAGTATGCACCCCAACCAACAAATGAAGAACTTGTCGACTTTCTGCACATGTTAGGGTACAACCAACAGTTGAAAAGAGGAACGATTTCCGCAGAGCAAGACTACCTCCTCTGTGGAATACCTTATTCTCCATCCTAAATCGTTGCCTCACGGGAAAAATCGGGAGCATCGATCAAAGCTCACCTCAAATTCTCTCAATCATGTATGGTGTATACTATGATCTACCCCTAGATTATGCCACCATAATGATGCAAGAGATCATCAACACCATCGATCGCAAAATCGCCTCCCAGAAAGCCAAAATGTCTGATAACAACTAGTTACCCCCTCTGCAGTTCCAGCGAATCCTCAGTGTACTTTTCGAACCCCTACTCCTTATCCAAAAATGGCCAATGAACGGTCCCAAACCTAAGCAATTTCCTATGTCCAAGAACACCCCTACAGAACATGAGGATGGCTACCCACACATCAGGCCACTATCAAAGGTAATGTTAGGTTATGCTAGTGATGAAGAACTAGTTAGTGAGTACACACGCGTTTACAGAATTCCTGAACCCAGTTCTGTAACACCCCCGCGTATAGGAATGCCCATAGGAGGTAATGTAGTAGAGAGACTTACAGAAGAAGAATGGAAGATAAAGTTGGCTAAACACAAGGCCAACCAGAAGAACTTCAGAGATATAAGGAAAGACCTTTATTCTTCAAAGAGGAAGTCTTCTGAGGGATCTAAAGAGAAGAAGAAGAAAAAGGGAAAGAAAACCAAGACCCCTACAGAGGAACAACTTGCCTCTGTTTCTGCTATCCAACAAAATCCTGCAGAACCATATTCTCCACCCACTGAACATCCCACAGAACCCTCATCTCCACCACAAATCCAAGGTCCCTCTACCCCTCCCTCTTCCAAAAAAAAAGAAAGTCAAAATCTACAGAGGAGGGAGCACCAAAACCAAAGAAGAGGAAATCAAAGAAGAAGAAACCATCTTCTCCTCTGCAAACAATAACAGAAGAAATCGAACCACCTCTGCAAACTCAAATCTTCACAGAGGTTCTTGATTCACTTCTGCCAAGACAAGAGACTGCAGAAGAAAAGGTGCAAATAGGTTTAGAGGATAAGGTAGAAACGTCTGGAGGAAAAGAAAATGAGAAAGGAAAAGATGCCGAAGTTGCAGAAGGCACACATCCCTCAACCCCTCCCAGTGCAACCCACACATCTGACACCGCAGGTCTAGCTGCAGAAGGTGTCATTGAAAAAGAGCAGCACAGCTCGAACCTCACCCAACCCATCCAGCCAGAGGTTACTCTTTCAACCTTTGTGCCCACAGAAGCCGGGGAATCCATTCCTAGGGAGTCTCCTCAGAGGGACTCACCTATAGTTCGTGATCAATCGCCCCAGATCACACTAGAACACCCTACAGAGGAATTCGTTTCCTCTGACACGCACAATATAGGGCCAAAACTTCTTTCAGAGAGAAGTAGAGAGCACCATGACGAAGAGACTCTAGACAAGTCTCCGAGTCAACAGAAGAATATTCCGATACCCACCTCTGGAGTGGATTTGGACAATGTTCTTCACAGAACTTCTGTAGAGACTGAAACTCGGGTTTCTTCTCGAGGATCAGATGGAAATCCTTCCACCCCCAACGTACAAACAAGGGTGAACGAAGGTGTCCCAGGAACAGGGATTCACTCTGGAGAAGGAGTTATTCCTCCAGAGGTTACCCAAGAGGAACATGTTACGAAGGATGAGTTCCAAGCCTTTGTAACCTCTGTAACTCAAACATTGAATGAGTTGCAAAGCTCATTCACGTCTTTTACAGAGTCAACTTCAGGCGCGCTTACAGGATTAAATACCAAAGTGGATACCTTATCCACAGAGGTTAAAGCAGCCCTTGCAGAAATGAAGTCAACTACAGAAACTTATGTTGCTACTGCCATCGCCTCTGCCACTAACATTGCCAAAACAACCGCTGCAGAGTTCGAGAAAAGTGCGACCAAAGCCTTCAAAACTTCGATCGCAATCTACTTTGAAACAAATGCAGCAAGGCAAGCAGCTCAAGACACCTGCAGAACAGAAGTTACTGCTAAAAGAAGGCAGGATGATCCTGATGATGGAGCATCTGGTCATCCTGAGGGGGAGAAAACAAAGGAAACTACAGAGGCTGCTTCTGCAAAAACTACAGAGAAATCAGCAGAACCCTCTACAACAGAAACCCAGAAGGGAAAACAACAGAGGCAAAACACCTCTATCTCACCAAAGGATGCACCAACCACAGAACCTAAGGTAATCAATCTTGCATCCTCATCCTCAGAACAAACTCCACCCTCACCCAAAGAACCAACACCAACCTCAAAACCAATCCCGAGCAGAACTAGAGTCAAATCCATAGCTCGAAAACCCCAAAGACCAAAACGCTCTGCAGAGTTCATTCTTCGCAGAATGGAATTTGTATCTGCTTTTCAATCAGCAAAGCGTTTTGACATTCCACCGCCAAGACCAAAAGACTCCTCACCAACAGAGACCTCACAACCCGAAGTATCAAAATTTTCAGAGGCAACAACCAAAACATCAAAGCATACAACCCCAAAACCCACAGAACCTCCAACTGTCAAATCAACAGAGGTTCCACCCACACAAATCCAAAACCCAATATCTGAAACCTCAAAGCCAAAAGATAAAGGCAAGGGAATAATGACAGAAGAAGAGCCAAAGAAGAAGATGCCAGTTGCTACAGAGAAATTGATGAAAGGTGCATTTAATGCCTTCGTCACTCCTAAACCCGAAGAGGAAGACTGGGCATTCAACTTGAATCCTCTGTCAGAAAACCCATCCCTGAATCCCACAGCTAAGGTAACAGAAGGTAGAGTAGCAGACATCACTCGAAAGATGAATGAGCTAAGGAGACCAATTCCAAGATCTACTTCAACCATTGAACAAATGGAAGAACAAGTCTACAGTTATCTCTACAGACAGCACTTCCAGAGCGATCTGCCAGCTCATGTCCGAGATCAGAAGCTAAGAGAGGAATTCGATGCAATCTTCACCTCTACAAAGTCAAAACCAGTCAATCAAGTTTACTTCATTCACAAAATAAAGAAGGTAATCTATTGCAAATACTCCAAAATGAGAACCTATCCTCATACGGTGTATACAATCTGGAAAGTCAAAAGGTCTGACAGATCAGAGAATCAATTCTCTGATGCTGATATCCGAAACCTCAATCCCTATGACTTACCTGACCTTCTGCAATGGACTAAAGACAACTTCAATGACGACTGCCACAAAAGGTCTTATCGAGTTCTCAGAAAGGCGATGCGTGAAAAGTTCCAAATCTACAGCATGCTCGACATTCAATTAGCCATCGATCTAGGCATAACTACTCTAAGTATCAGACCACCAGAGGATTTCTTCCCACCCAATGCCATACCCAATTCAATCATCAAAACTCCAAGGTACGGGTTAGTATTCAAGAATCCTGCTGATCAACTTAAACTGTTTGTGACAATGGACTGTCAGAAGTACACAACTCGTACTCTGAACATGTTCAGAAAGATACTAGAGGAGAATAAAGCAACAGAGCTTATGGACGAAGAATCTGCTCAAATGATGATCAAAGATATTGATGCTACTCTAGGCTTAAGAAATCTCTGCCTCAAATTCTATGAAGAACTCAAGGAAGTGGGAAAAGACAACAGAAAGTTCGACGACTTCCCAAATGCAAAAATCTGAGTCTCTTCAAAGAATCTCTGTCAACGTTTATTTCTGTGTACTCAAATGTAAATGCCTCTGGCATAAATTCCAAATGAAAGAAATAATCTTCTGAGGTATTGTTTAACCTCTTCTTTACTTAGGTTAAAATGCATAAATTCAACCTTTTATTTTTCAATACTTAGGGGGAGATTGTTAGCTCCAATATTCTGAAATATTAGAAGTATTGAAAAATGGCCAAGTACAGAAGAACTTCCACAGAAGCTCTGCCGGGCATCTCAGAAGAAGCAAAGGAAGTTTTGATCAAGAGTGATCAAAGACCGAGGAAACTACAGAAGGACGCTTTCAGAAGACCAAGACCGCAGAGCCTCTGTTACCAATAACAGAGCTTCTGCGGACTACATCAGAAGACAAGGGACCAAGAAGACTTCTCAGAGGACCGAGCCTCAGAACCTCTGCCACCCTTGACAGAAGCTCTGCAGAAGTAAAACAACCAAAGACTCGGAATCCGGTGAAGACTACTTTACAGAGGAACCAGACCGCAGAACCTCTGTAACACATTACAGAGCCTCTATGATCCTCTAAAGACTAGGAAGATATTTATAATATCTTGCTACTGTTCCAAGACCTGTTCATCAACTTGCATGGAAAAGTACTGTCAAAACACGTGTCAAGCTCTGAGTGGACTCAATAGGGCATGGTACAAAATAGACGCCTGCGCCATTTAATGCATTTACCAAAAGTACATCTGCTCCATTAAATGCGCATGGCTCAAACAACTGCTCACACCATCCAGTTCACTATTCATGCCGTAAAAGGAACAGTGACCTACTTCATAGTCTTCTAAGAGTAGTATAAAAGGAAGACTCATGTTGAGTTCTTCCTAACACAATATAAGACACAACACAAAAACACTTGAAAACAATTAGCATCAAATCTGTTTTAAGTGTTCTTGATATATTAAATACAGTGGGTCTTTATGCTATAAATCTATTCTCTTCACTGTTTATTTGATATTGTGTGTTCAAAATCTATCAATCTTATCTGTTAGTTCTTCAAATACGCTTCCGCATCAAACATAAACTCGAACTAATAAATCTGATAATCTTGTTTAAAGCAAAACGGGAACCAACAATGTTCCTACTAGATGGAACTCAACTTACATGATGCTCAGGAATGCCATTCCTTATAAAACCGTGTTTGAAGCATATGACAGACATGATGCCTCGTTCAAGATAGATTTAGGTGATTCTGTGCTTGCGGATTATGATTGGGTGTATTTAGAAAGCTTCTTAACCCTTTTGAATACCTTTTATGAGATGATGCTAAGAATCTCAGGCTCTCTGTGTAACATCCCAGGCCAACCGTACCAGATGTTGTCCGCTTTGTCCACACCTGGACTCACGGTTTTAAAACGCGTCTGATAGGGGAGGTATCAAGTCATTCATATAAGGCAACCTTTGTTCCCATCCCCAACCAATGTGGGATCTTACAATCCACCTCCCTTGGGAGCCCAGCGTCCTCGCTGGTACACCAGTCCGGTTCCTGGCTCTGATACCACCTGTAACATCCCAGGCCAACCGTACCAGATATTGTCCCCTTTGTCCATACCTGGACTCACGGTTTTAAAACGCGTCTGATAGGGGAGGTATCAAGTCATTCTTATAAGGCAACCTTTGTTCCCATCCCCAACCAATATGGGATCTTACACTCTGTATATCACTTCTAGTTGTTACTTAACCGAGATATGTGATTTGGGGTTCTCACTTACATAAATGATTGCTTCTCAGAATTTAATTGAAAAGGTACAACTATTTATAATTTTATATTACATATTTACGATGATATAGTTTATTTATATTACAAATTACATTGACCTTTTTCTATAAACAGAATATGGGTCTCAAACTGATGGAGAAGTTTGATAAAAACTGGGGTGATCCGGAGAAGATGAACTTGGTAATTTTCTTTGCCAATGTTTTGGATCCAAGAGATAAAGTTGAGTACATGTCATCCCAATTCAGTCAATTGTTTGGTGTAGAAAGAGGTGAAGCATGTTTTAGGAAGGTAAAGTCTCAACTCACTTCTTTGTTTGAAGATTATGTGCAAGAATTTTTTGAACCTTCTCAATCCAATCCCAATCCCAATCCCAATCGGGAAAAGGTCTCCCCCCCCCCCCTCTTGGAAGGTCACAATCTAAGTTTAAAAGTTTTTAAAGAATCAAAAGCTTGAAAGTGGGGCCTTAGATAGCAAAACGAATGAGTTGGATGTATACCTAGGAGAGGCCATTGTAGATGATAATGGCTTAGACTTTGATTTGCTAATGTGGTGGAAGTTGAATAGTGCACGGTTTCCCATCCTTTCAAAAGTTGTGAGAGATGTCCTCGATGTACCCATTTCTACAGTTGCATCCGAGTCGCCCCCTAGTACAAGTGGGAGGGTGTTGGACAATTTTAGCAGTTCTCTAACTCCTAAAATAGTTGAAGCACTTATTTGTACGCAAGATTGGTTAACGGGCCCTACTAAACCACTTGCGGTGGAAGAAATTTTGGAGGACCTTAGAAGTTGAGAAAGGTACGAGTATGACATTAATTTATGAGTTTGATAATTTATAAATTATAATTACTACTTTAAAATTTGTTACTTTTAATTTTAAAACGTGTAGAAATGGAAAATTTAAGGGTTGAAACTTCTTCGGTCCGTGGTACTGAAGATAGTCCTAGTACACAAGCTTCAAACAATTTGGGGGGATTTGAAGTTGATTCATGGTTTGAAGGTACGAGACTACACTACGAGTTTTATGATTTATCATTCCCATTTATGGTTATTGATTCATTTTTGTTGTTACCGACTTACAGGATTGGTTTGGTTTGGTAGTTGCAATTTGGTTTGGTTTGGTTTGATCACTTGATGCTATTTGGTTGGAAGTTGGAACTTTCGGAACACGTCTTTTCAGTTTTCATATTGTGGTTGTGTACTTTGGTTTGAACTTTGCACTTATGAAACATTTGGTTATTTGGTTTTGTTATTTACTTATTTGGTTTTAAAATATTGTTGTTTACTTTTTAATATATTGTAGTTTATCGAAAAACAGGACCGAAAAACAAATTCAAAAAAGACATAAAATTGGGCTGAAAACAGGCCAGAAAGTGGGCTGGAATCAAGGCCAATCCGAACTACCCGACCCCCGAATTACCCGAAATCTGATATCCGAAAGTTGTTTGGGCGGGTTTCGGGTTTCGTCTGTCCCCCCTCCCCCGAAACCCAATCGGGGATTAGGTTTTAGGCCCCGATCCGATCGAACCTGACCGATGTTCTCCCCTAGAGCTCGGTGCGCATCCATATCACCTGTGAGCAACAATTGGCAACAGCGACATACTCTGCTTCGGCTGTAGAGGTGGACACGCAGTTTTGCTTCTTCGAGACCTAGCTGACAAGCCTGTCTCCCAAGAACTGGACATGACCCGATGTGCTCTTCCGGTCCAGCATACTTCCGGCATGGTCGGCATCAGAATACGCCGTCAGCTCAAAACCTATCTCTTTCGGGTACCACAAGCCAAGATCAGCAGTACCTTTCAAATATCTTAAAATACGCTTAACTGCTATTAAATGAGTATCTTTTGGTTTTGACTGAAATCTTGCACAAAGGAATGTAGAAAACATAATATCAGGCCTACTTGCTGTTAGATACATCAATGAACCAATCATTCCTCTATAAGTTTTCGGATCCACGTCCTTTCCGCTAGGATCGGATTGTAACCAAGAACTAGTTGCCATGGGAGTTTTCATGGGTGCAAAATTTTCCATCTTGAATTTCTGAAGAATATCCGAGATGTACTTAGACTGATTGATGAAAACTCGTGTCGATAGTTGTTTAACTTGAAGACCAAGGAAAAAATTCATCTTACCCATCATACTCATTTGAAATTGTTTGCTCACGTGGATTGAAAAGTTATGACAATATTGAGGGTTTGTTGAGCCAAAAATTATATCGTCTACATAAATTTGGAAAAGTATGATATCTTTCTTTTCCTTTTTAATAAATAAAGTGGTATCTATCTTACCTTTGGAAAAGCCAACATTAATTAAGAAAGAAAATAAGGCGTCATACCAGGCTCGCGGTGCTTGTTTGAGACCATATAAGGCCTTGTCTAGAATATAGACGTGATGTGGCATAGAGTCACACACGAAGCCCTCCGGTTCCGATACGTATACCTCCTCTTTGAATACGTCGTTGAGAAAAGTGGTCTTCACGTCCGTCTAGAGCACGGTGAAGTTCTTTTAGACGGCATAGGCGAGGAACATAATCGCTTCGACGTGTGCGACCGGTGCAAATGCCTCATCATAGTCGATTCCTTCCTGCTATCGATATCCCTTGCCGATGAGCCTAGCCATGTTTTGTACCACGATGTCGTCTTCGTCTTTCTTGTTCTTAAAGACCCACTTGCTGCCGATCACCGTTTTGTGCTTTGGTCGTCGTACAAGTCGCCACACCTTGAGGCTCTCGAACTGATTTAGCAACTCTTGCATGACGATTACCCAGTCGGGATCGTTGAGGGCCTCTGAGATGTTCATTGGTTCAACGTGGCTCAGGAATGTGGAAAAGAGGCACTCATTGGCTGAGGCAACCCTGGTCCTAACCAGAGTAGAGGGTCGTCTATGATTTGATGAATTGAATGTGCTCTCGCCTACTTTGTGGTGTGTGGGAGTGGTTGATAGGTTGAGTGGGTGTTGACTGGATCCACGTATCCACTGGGAGGTAAGTCTTGAACAGCTTCAAGTGATAGTGAATTGTGGATCGACATAGCTGGTGCTGGATGCTCAGTGGGTGGGGCATTCTCCGAAATTGATGAAGGTTGGTCAGGTCGTCTATCTAAAGATGAGTCAGTAGCATGAGCTTCCGGTGAATTTGGGATCGCGGTAGCGTCACTTGAACTTGGCGGTTCTTGGTCAATCAAGGGAGTAGACGGAGATGCCAAAGAGTCTGAGTTGTGAGATGTCGAGGGACCAGAAAGGGGTGCTAACTCCTCGAGATGTGAAGCTCCACCCCTGTTAGGCATAAGAACATTTGGTTTAATCTGACCAAAGAATTCATCATAAAAATGCTTAAAAAGTAAATCTAAATCAGAAATATGTGTGTTTGACGTAGAGGCACGATTAGGATCTACTGGTGGTTTTGCTTTTCGTGAACGATCATGTTCAGAAGCTAGCACGCCAGTTAAAACGGGTTTTGAATTGATGTGTTCAGAAGCCAAATCAACCACTTCGTCAAAGGTTACATTTACACTATCGATGACAGTTTTGGTACGCTTGTTGTAGACACGGAATGCCATTGAATGTGTGGAGTATCCGATGAAGACTCCTCAGTCCGCCTTGGAGTTGAAGCATGTGCATCCAAAAGCATGGAAGTACTTGATGTTGGGAACGCGGTTGTTAATTACTTCGTACGGTGTCTTGTTGAACCACTTGTTGATGATGGAGCGGTTTGGGTGTAGCAAGTTGTGCAACTGCTTCAGCCCATAAGAATAGTGGAAGCTTAGATTGGGTGAGCATCATTTGAGCTGCCTATACTAAGGCACAAAGCTGAGGGGGAGTTTGCAAAAAGCTGAGGGGGGTAACTGGAAATCGATAATTTGATCAAAATCGAAAAAATCCAGAAACTCACCACACAACGCCGTTTAGTCGGGAATGAGACTGTAAACTCAAAATCGATTACCTTTGGATCCAATATACTGTCTTTCTGCTCCGATACCAATTGTGAATCCCAATATCAAGTGCAATAATCAAATATCAATCAATAAACATAATGAATTAGCACATAACCTGGTCATATAATTGAATGATGAAAACAGAGAGTTTACACGTGAAAAAACAAAAATAGGCTAATAACTATCTTAGGGCTAAACCCTAATTAGCAACTATTTATACCCTTTAGGGTATTTACACTTTTAGCACCTAGCTTTAATACAATAGTTTTTTACCCCAACACACGGCTACAACACTCGTTCACGATTATGCAAGGGTTTAGTTGGGATGCCTCTTATTATAATATTTTTTATTACTATGGGGAACAACATCCTAATTTTTGTACAAATGTTCAAGATGATGGCACCTACAATTCACTTGCACCTCCCTACCAAGATTGGAATGACACGTATTTGAATACATTTGACAAGTCATGGGAGGAGCATTATGATTATTCATGTGATTTTCAAGGGACGAATCCTTACCATGGATTCTCGTCCTTTGTTCTCAACTACCCACAGGAAAATATTTTTGAACAACTCGAACCATCTCACTCTTTTGAAACTATTTCCCCAAGCTTAATGGGAACTCTTATGGAATTTATGGGAAATTTCTCATCCTCTATGGATGCCTTGAACACTAAGATGGGACAATTCGTCGAAGAGTTGAAAAATCAAAATCAAGGGCCCTTACTAAATGATAATGAAAAATTAATATATGTTGGTAAGGATGAGAGTGACATTGAGAAAGAGTCGGAGATTTTTTACGCAAAATCTGAGCATATGAGCAAGCCTTCTTTACTCCCCAATAGTGAAGAGGTGTTTCAGAATGCTAAAATTTCTAATGTAATGATTTTTGCTCATTTTGTGCAACCTTCTTTTGACCATAGTGCTCCCACGGTTGTCACACATCAGATCGTGGGGATAAATTATGTGATCAAAAGCTCAGAAAATTTTACTAGATCTTGTTTTGTGGTTGTTGGAAGAGCCTTTGATAAAGTGGAGGTAGTTATTATCTTGAAATCATCCCACCTTTTTAAGATGCATACATGGGATGGTGAATCACATCCTTCATAATCTTGATACTAAATTTTTTCTCGTACTCTCAGCTCCAATTTTGTGTCTTTTATTTCACATTTTTATGTTAGATTTGAGTATTTTTTTTTTTCCGGCTAGTATCAAAGTTATTAGGACTAAAAAACGAAAGAAAAATGTGTGAGAACTCTCATTTTGAGTGTTGTTTACATTTAGTTCGTGTTATTTTTTAGTGTATGTTTTCGATTTATGTGTTTGCGTTCCCCTGTTTTATTTAGTTATTTTCATTTGGAGTTGTTGAGGGTGTTTGTATTTTGATTAGTGTAAGTGTCATGTTGGAGTTGATGAGTCTTTGTAACTTGTTTCAAACAGTCGAAGGCTGGCATTTGTCTAGTGGGTAACAAGAATCATCTGACCCCCTGGTTACTTTTGAAGCATGCGGACAAAAAATTTCTTAGCCAGGGTTGACCTCTCTTTCTTGTGAAAAGTCTGTACCAACTTTTGTATTCCCCAAATCCAAGAAAACCCATTTTTAGTTTTGCACCCATGTGACCCCTAGTCTTCCCCTACTTCATGAAAAAAAATAGAATCCTCCTTGACACTCTCCCATAAATGACCACCCCCTTCCTTTCCCATCTATCTCACCTTTTCAATTTCACTCACTTTCTCTCATCAACCCACCGCCTCCTCCACCAACATCCACCATCGCCGACCTGCAACTGTTACCCTCTTTCATTCCTCCGCCACCCACATCCGCTGTTACAGCACCATCATCCACCATCCCGTCGCTCTCACCCCTACCATTGGTTGTGTTCACTACCTCCTCTCCTTTAACCAACAACTCATTTTGCTACCTCTACCACCAAAAGCTCAAAGTTTGGGGTAAAGTTTTAGGGTTTGACCTAAATGAGATGGGAGAAATGATATTGAAGAAATAGAAACTGATGTGGACAAATACTCACAAACATTCAGGGCAAGCTTTCTACCACTGACAACCGATTGAGCAATCTAGAGACGCATTGTGCAACATTTTGGGCCTATTCACGTGATTGGGCCCAGATTACTGACCATTTCTATGCATCTGCCAACGCCACTCGTACCGCTTCCATGCTGAAGTTCCTATATGTGTTGTGCTTCTTTCCAAGCCCCCGAACTGACGAAGCCCATACCTTTAATGATCGTAGTGCTGCCATGACAAATTCTGCTGACCATAGTGGCGAGCCACATTCCGATTGAAACGACGGTTAAACTCTTTTGATGGAACAATTATTTTGTTTATCTTCCTTTTTCTTTTGATTCTGTTAGGTATGTTGTCTGGCCTTTGATACACTCTGGTGATCCTTTTTGCTTGGCATCGTTTCTTTTGTGACGCTATATTATGGATGCTTTTCTTTTGCGCTTTATTGTGATATCGGTTATGCATGTCGTACTAACGTCTCCGCATGTACATTTATCTTTCGTTTCCATGCTTTTTCCTTTGAAAAGACGTAGGCCATCTTTTCACCTTTCGGCCCATACACTTTCCTTTGATCCCTAACCGAACCTCCCTGGTCCCATTCCCATGCAATGAGGACATTGCACCGTCTCAAGTTGGGGGTGGGGTTTACCAACCAAAACCAAAAAATAGCCATAAAAATATTCAAAAAAAATCTCTTAAATGTATGGTCACAAAAATAGCCAATATCCGGCCAAAAATTGTTTCTGAGAAATACCCGCTAAATACTCATCGGGTGAAAACCCAAACCTTTAAAAAAAGCCCAATAAAATATTTTCCCAATAAGAATAAGTTTGGGGGAAGAAGAAAAACACCCAAGAAGTGAGCAAGCCGCATGCAATCCCGCACAAGTCTTACCGATCAAACTAAATGTCATGGCGACATAAGATAGATGTACGATACACGGTGGCAAAGGTATTTCATCATTTACCTCCACTCAATAAAAAGATTTGTATTCCACAAAATAATTTCGATGCTTAAAACTGGTCATTGTTGTTGTGCTTATCTTTTATTTTCTTTCTTTCTTTCATTAATTGAGGACAAGCAATATCTCAAGTTTGGGGGTGTGATAACTCTCAAATTTTAGAGTTATTTGTTCCTCTTTTTAAACCCATTTTGACCAATCTAATACCCATTTGAGCCTTTCCCCCTTCTTTGGTCCAAATTGTTCCTTAAGAGTGAAAGTTCAGATTTGGTAAGAAAACTAGTCAAGGTGGCAAGAAAACTCACCACTTTGGCAAGCAGAGCTTTTGGAGATACTGCAGAGACTTTGTTGCAGATTTGGTGAAATTAGAAAAGTAAGAGCATTGTCAACTCTGAAGCATTCATGAATTTAGAGGAGATATGAACAAGAAGAATGAGGCCAAAAGTTAGGAAGAAGACACTTTGTAGGGTCCTTTTCTCTTGGGGCTTGTTCTCTCAAGTCCCTTTCACATTTCTCTCCTCTTCCACTATAAATTGGAGCTTGGAGGGCCATTCATGAATCATCCATTAATCAACTATTAGAGCAGTTCAGCAGATTTTAGTCTTAGAAATTTACTTTGAGCAATTTAGTTGTAATTTTAATTCTCGTCTTTATATTTCTGTACCATTGTGGTTACATCTGCCACGATATAGGCGTTTTCTATTTATATGCAATTTAATTTAAAGTACTTCTTATACTCTTATATGTCTTTTCTTTTAAGTTTGAGCTAAACCCCCTTTGGGTGCGGATGTAAGCCAAACCCGAGAGGTTAAAATGTAACACTTGGGTGTTACCGCATTTTTCTAACTTTTCGGTTTAGTCATTCGAGTCAAAGCATAACTCAACGCGTACAAGATGATCACGTGTACGTGTTAATACTAGATCTTTGACCTCGAGAGGGGTGGATCTGAAATACAGCTTGAATGATGCAAGGAGGTTTGAGAAAATCTTCAATAATCACATAAAGATATGGGTTGTTGCATAATTGAACTAAGGTCCAGATGTCGGTCGAGTGGGCGTGACATAGAGATATGCACATCTATCCACATTCGACGGGGCTAAGATTTTCGAGATCTACTTAGTAAGATTGGTAAACCGAAAGTTGGTATTTGTAGAGGCTTTATAATAAAATCGTTATTACAACCTATACGACATAGCTTCGAGAGGAGGAAATCATATGGGATAACATTGTGACCGGTTTTGTTAACCATTTAAGTTATTAATATACTCTCGGGGGAAACTTACACCCATATCCGCCTTTTATAATCTTGTTAATTTAAAGTTTAATATCTCGATTAAAACCAGCCAAAATATTAAAAATCTTAACTTTGCACCGAAAGTTTGTAGAAGTCTCGGATTCTTAGTAGTCTAATCCCCGTGGATACGATATTTGGCCCTTACCATTATATTAATTGTAAAGCGAACGCAATATTTGGTGTATACTTTGCACCATTATTGTGCACATTTTACATGTGGTTATTTTGCTATTAATGACCACACACTCAAATCATGTAACATTTCAAATAAATATGGCACAACATAGAGCAAAATAAACCGGACAAAAGTCCCCAAGACCTATATGAGTCAAAACCGAGCAAAAGGCATCTATAACTCAAATACTATTCAATAAAAGTCATCATATGCGATAAAATGTATTTGACTCGTATTCATGCAAACACATGCTCCCAGGTAGGGATGAGATCGGGGCCGAACCGGTTGGTACCGAATTGTTTTGGGACTAAAAAGTAGGACCGAAAACCGAACCGTATGTATCAGTTCGGTACTGGTTCTGTTTCGGTCTCGGGACGGGAAAATCGGTACTAAGGCCACTTAGGACCGAAATATGAAAATGTATCAAATAAATATCAAAACGAATCACAAACCAAAATATTTTTATAATGTTTCAAATGTGTATCAAAACCAATCCCAAACAATCAAAAGTTTAAAAATCAAATGTTCAAAACTAATCAAAAGTTCAAAACTAATCAAAAGTTCAACGATTTCGGTATTCTTTTAGGCTTATTCTTTTCCATTTTGTTCGTTTGGGAGATGATATATCTTCATTAGAGAAATATAAGGTTAGTTTATTTAATAGATGATATACATAAGAAATTTAAAAAAACATTGTCTATTAATATTCCGATTCGGTTTCGGGATTTTTCGGGAAAATCCCGGTACCGAATACCGAATCCCGAATCCCGATTTTGTCGAACACTTGGAACCGAATACCAGACCGATTACATGGTACCGGTTCGGGTTCGGTACGGTACCGATTCGGTTCTGGAAATTGGTACTCGGGGCTCGTCCCTACTCCCAGGGCATGATTAACTCAAAATCTCAACTTTAGTTGGGACAAATCATTTTCCAAATTTATCATTTATACTTTCAAACATTCCATAAAGCAAGAATATGTATTTCCAAAACAGACATATTAAAAATGCTTTATCACCAATAGTCTCCATTTACCAAATAAATCATTAAAATATATATATACTTATAATTTATTTATCCAACTACCCAAAAATCCCAAAAATGTGGATTTCACAAGATTTATAAAATCAAACACACCAAATAGGCAAAACTCATTAAATAATCCAACCTTTGATAGTTATCAAGTAAACCACATAAATACTTCAAAATGGAAAATTTGGTACGTACATAATTTTCACAAATCAACTTGAACTCACCTTGCTAGATTTAGGATAAATTTAGGTTTTACTCCAAACTTGAGCTTTCTTGAAGAAAACTTGAATCTATAAGCAATTCCTCCAAGTCCTAGATCTACAAACTCCTAAAAAACCTTTTATACCTAAAGGTACCCAAAACTTAGAGCAATAGAAGGAAACGAGTGGAGATGATAAACATCAAAACCCTAGCTTTTGGGGAAAGAAGATGAAGATAGGAAGGTTACATATACCAAATACTCTTTAATCCTTCAATAAGCTTCAATTCTCTTGATCTAGCCTTGAAAATCTTCAAAAATCAAGAACATGGCAACATAAATCACCTCAATCGGAGTTGTGGTGATGAATATATGAGAAAATGAAGAAAATGCTCAAAAATCGGATTTTATGCAAGTTTGCACCTCCTGTGCAACCTTGACATGCACTTGTGCTATGGCACATTCGTTGGACATAGTATCCCGAAGTGTACTATGGCCATAGCTTTGTGTGCGACCTTCCATGCGATTGTACCCTTGGCACAATCGCTGGACACAATAGTCCGTTTTGTACTGACCGTTTTCCCGGTCGTACCTCGACCGTTTCCCTGGTGGTTCCTCGACCGTTTTTCTGGTCGTTCCTCGACCGTTTGTAGAAGATTTAAGGTGTTACAGATAAAGTATAACAAGTCAGGTCAAAGGTAAAAGTTTTTTAACGAAGACGAGTGTTTGATTTAACAGAGTTAACATATCTTATTTTAATAGTGTTAGTTAGAGCGCATGGCCAAGACCAACTGAATACCACAAGAACCAAAACCATGATAAACATACCATAGGGACTATTATTAGAAAAAAACATCGAGATGCAAGGACTAAATTGTTGGTGATTTTAGTGTTATCAACCATTTTTGTGAGATTATGATTCACTCGAGATCGATCAAGGTGATGAGACAAACATAAGTTAGTTAGGGGTGGTGGAGTGCACACTTACATATGTTGCCCCTATCATTTTAGATTGCCACAAGGTGGTAGTCAAGGGGGTCACGCCCCTTGCAGGGTTATAGGGGTAGAGCCCCTAGCGGGGTTCCAAAGGACAGAGCCCCTTGGTGGCGGATTTTGAGATCATAACCTTCTAATCATAACTCTAAATTCGTCTTGAAATTGCCTAAATATACAAGTCTGGAAAATACATTCACACTTAAAGATTTGACCGAGTCCTAAGTTTGAATCTTGAACCTTGAGTTCAGTCTTGTGTTTAGATTTATGATTTCCCAAACATAAGAAAATTGACTAAGTCCAAAGTTTGAACTATTAGAGTATTAGAGTTAGATATTTTAACATTCTGTTAAGACTTATGGTTTGCGTAAACTGACTAAGTCCGAACTCTGGACTGTAGAGTCAGACTTAGAGTCTTTTGTAATCAGACTTACTTCCGAATGGAGTAAGACTGAACTTTGATATAGTTATAACTACTCTTCAATCTTATCCATTAACGATTAATACCGTTTAACCGCATGTAACCGTCAATCTCTCATATAAATATGTAAAAACGAGAATCTAGGTATAAGGATCTCAATTTCACAGGCTTGAAACAAGAGAAAAACTCAAGAATTATCCAAATACTGAATTCGTGAACCCAAAACTGATAAGGTCGTATTATTGTATTTAAAAGGTGTTCCACACACGATTCTTAAGATTATCCAATCCTATTAAAGTATCCACAACCTTATATCTAACACAACACCATAATTCACTCTATATCTATATACTATATCACTAGTACAAAAATGGGTTTTTGCCACGGTTTTGAAAATTGGAGTTAGTCACGGTTGGGTTTAGAACCGTGGCTAAAAGTCGTAAATAAAATTTGAGTATTGGGTTAGCCACTATTTAACTAAAAAACCGTGACCATTACGAAAAATGTTTAAACATAATGCCATGGTTTAGATAAAACCGTGACTAAATGGTTATTTAAGGTCACGTTTTTTTTCCGTGACAAGTAACGACTAAAAACCGTGGCCATAGACAGACATATAGCCATGGTTTTTTGTCTAAACCATGGTTTTATATTGTAACGTTTATTATCCGTGGCCATAGACTGACATATGGCCACATGAACCAATTTTCCGTGACCAAAAGAAATGTATATATAGTAACAAAAATATGTAAAACGTGGCCAAAAGCCACGGTTGTTTATTGCCACGGTTTTTATTATTTTGTGTGGTCAAAAGGTAACTAGTAGTCACGGTTATAAATATTAAACGTAACTATATGTGATGATTTCGCCACATTTATTTTGTGTGACGATTGTCAAGGGCCTCTGATTTCTTTTCATATTATATTATATATATTTAGTATATATTGTACAAAAGACACAAATTGACACAAATGTGATCATAGTCTAGTTGGTAAGTGCATTTCTCTCTACCCAAGAGACCTGGGTTCGAGTCCATCTCTCTGCACTAATGATTTTTTAATTTAAAATGACATTGTAGTCTCCTTCTATTGTATATGGCCTTGGAGGCTTTTTTTAGATTTATACTAGTGTTGAAAATGCGCGTTGCGCGGTAGCTTGAATAGCATGGGTAGTGATATGAAGATTGTCCATATGATACATGTTAATTGTTAAATATGATAATCAATAAATACTATACAAATTATTTGTAGAAATCATTAGAACTTAATTAGTGGAATTTTATTACATACATACATACATAATAGGTTATTCCAATTAATGGTAGATTGGACTCATATTATGCATTGTTTATATACGTGATGACATTGTATGGAGTTTTTTTTTTCTTTTTTAAGTTGAATAGAATGGTACATTTGCCGATTTATTTATATTTATTATATCACTGCAAATAAACTAAAGCATTCATAAAAGGTATCAATGTTTTTATCGTTTAAATGTTATGTGTTCTAATTAACGACAAAAGTATTTAGAATGTGTTTTATCATAATAAATAAAAATATATGTAGTTTTATGTATATATGCATTCTAATTTCATTTTTAAGAAAACTAAAATGAAATTGTAAATGCAAGAAAATAAAAGGTTTAATAACTATTGTATTGGGTTTAAAAATAAAACAGAATTAGAAGAAAAAAGAAAAAGACGTATGAAAACTTCTCATTTAATCATTGTCTAGTTCTTACTGTACTATATAATAAATATAACATATATAAGTTTTACCATTTGGCAGACTTTGATTAATTTCAACCGTATTTTTCATGACTATAATTTTTATCATTGGTTGGAATTGGCTTTGATTCTATATTTCTATCCATGGTTATAACTTCAAGGATATCATTCCACATTTTGTATATTCATAATTGCTTTTCCAAGCTACCATCTTTGCACCGATTGGTATAAACAAAACACACTATATTTCAAGATTTAAGTATTCTCAATCTTGTAATGCCACTTTATAATAGTCTCACGAATGCGGGATATCTAAATAATAAGTTTTGTTTTGCAAAAATAAGGTCATCCAAATAAGATAGCCTTATGAGTCAAAACATATGAGTTGACACAATGACATCACATCATTTTTTCTTATACATCCGCTCTTTATTGCAATGTTTTAAAATGGTTCTTTCCTGGCTTGCATCGTGTTTTGTATTTGCGTATGTGATCATAGAAATTGTAGCTTTAATATATATACGGTTGGGTTCCAATGAGAAATTGAGTTAACGTGAGAAGTGTGAGAGAACTGTATCAATCATTGTATCCGAACTTCATTTATTAAACAATGAAAACGAAATTAAAAAGAAAATAAGAAGATGAAAGGTTTAGTTGTTCATCGTATATTAAAAATAAATCAAAATAAAAAGAAAAAAGATTAATAGATAATAAGCATTTAATGATATTAAAATATATAGTGGGTGTTATATAAGTAGTAATTAAACTCAAAAGTTAAAAGTACTATGTAAACAATAATTAATGATAAGTTATAGATAATTTAATTAAAATACCCAAAGTATGAATTTGACTTACCAAAATACCCATTTTCTCTTTGATTTTACAAAAATACCCATTTTTTCCGCGATGGGGGTCCGCGATCGCGGATAGGGACTGAAAGTGTAAATATGAAATAAAAAATTTTCAAAATTGGTCCCCTATCGCGGACATGGACTGAAAGTGTAAATATGAAATAAAACTTTTCAAAATTGGTCCCTGTCCGCGATCGCGGACCCTCATCGCGGGAAAAGTGGGTATTTTGGTAAAATAAGAGAGAAAATGGGTATTTTGGTAAGTCTAAGTCCAACTTTGGGTATTTTAATTAAATTCCCTAAGTTATATTAAATTATTATAATTAATTTATTTATGTATACTAATGTGATTTAATTATTTTTTTTATTAATTATAATCAGTTTTTTATTGTATTTAAATATTATTTAAATATATATATATATATATTATTTTCATATCTTGTAAATAAAAGTTTATTAATTTTAATAATACTTAATATTACAATTTAAAGCTTAAGAAAATTATAGAAGACAAAAATAAAAAAAATACTCTAAAACCTAAACAAAAGTCATAAAAAGTTAAATAAATAGTAATTAATGCTATTGGTTATTCACTTAATTATATATATAATAAGAGTATTGTACAAATAATAATAAATGATAAATTATAGTATAATAAAGTATTATCTCATTTATGTATATTGCTTGCAATAAGATTTTTTTTACATGTAAATTAAATGTATTAAATTACATAATCTTTATTTTATTTTTCATATATACAATTATAATCCGTTTCTTATTATATCCAATTGTTATGTAAATAAAAATATACATATTATTATAATATTCGAGTGTCATGTAAATGAAAAAAATAATGATTTTAATAAGAGTTAAAATGATTGGTAAAACTTAAAACTTAAGAAAATATAAAAGACGAAAATAAGAAAAGGACTTTAAGCTCCTAACAAAAGTCAAAAGAAACGTATAACCTGAATGTAATACGAATTAGTGTTCTCGAAATAACCTGAAAAATAAGAATTACCATTGAAAAAGAACATGTTGAAGTTTGTTGAGATATATCATAGAATGTAATACATATTTGCAGGACTCGATTATTGAATCGTTGTTTTCATCAAGAATATAAAATCGTTGTCCGCTGCTAAGAACAAACCTCCGAAAAACATAATAAAGATATTTATGACCAAAGTAAAAATAAACTCTAAAATCCCAACAAAAGTCAATAACGAATAATACTTGGATTATTATACTCAAAGTAAACCTGCAAAACCACTTTGTTAAAGAATAAAAGTTTGTGAAATGAAAGAACAAAGCAAGCGATGGAAAGAGAGAAAAAAAGTTTACCTACAAACGATTTTGTTGAAGGATAATAATTTGTGAAATGAAAGAACAAATCAAGTGAAAGAGAAAAAGAAAAAGAGTTTACCTTGAAAACATTTTGTTGAAGAATAATGATTTTAGAAATGAATAATACACCAAGTGGTTGAGAGGAGGAAGAAGACATTTTGTGATGGACAATTCATAATGGATGAACACATGAAAGGTTTTAAAGGTTTTACCTTAAAGAATGAAATGAGAAGATGTAGTGGTTTCATCTTCAAGAATGAAGATGAAAGGTTTAAGAGGTTATATTTTCTTAAATTACCAAAATAACCCTATGTCAATGAGTTTTATGTTTTTAACATACATGGGTAGAAACGTCTTTTACATATTCAACAATTAAAAAACCCAAAAAATTGAGAAAATTTAGAAGGCTCATTCTAGGCCTTAGGAGATGACACATCAATACATGTGGTTTTTGCTTTTATATATATATATTGATATTGATTATTTCCATTTTTTTATTATTCCCCCGTCCCACTGCAATCTTCATCCCTTCCATCAATTGATTTAATTCTTCCAATATATTTAATTCTTTCAATTCTTCAGTTCCACTTTTTGCCACGATTTTAGAAATACAGGTTAGCCACGGTTGGGTTTAGAACGGTTTTAGAAATACAAGATTAACATTTTCGGCGGATTTTCGGCGGTACATGTAGGTTCGCCGGAAATCAGCCGGAACTAGAATATTTCTTTCTTATTCTTATTTTTATTCTTATATAATTATCAACATTATTATTATATTATTATTATTATTATATAATTTTTAAAAATGATATAATAATAATAATTATTATTATTATTATTATACAATCGATTAAAACCCAAAACGGTCAATTAAAGACCAAAATGATTCATTAAAGCCTAAAACGGTTCATTGAAGTCCATTACGGTTCATTAAAGCCCAAAGCGGTCCTATTAAAGTCCAAATTGGTTCTTTAAACCCAAATCGGTCTATTAAATCCCATAACGGTTCATTAAAGCCCAAAATTGTTCATTGAAACCCAATACAGTCCATTGAAGACCAATACGGTCCATTGAAGCTCAAAACGGTTAACTGTAGCCCAAAACGGTTCATTAAAGCCCAAAACGATACATTAAAGCCCATAACGGTTCATTAAATTCCAAAACTGTTCATTAGAGCCCAATACAGTCCATTGAAGCCCAAAGTCGTCCATTAAATCCCAAAACGATACATTGAAGCCCAAAACGGTTCATTAAAGACCAATACAATCCATTGAAGCCCATTACGGTTCATTAAAGTCCAAAATGGTTCATTAAAGCCCAAAATGGTTCATTGAAGCCCAATACAGCCCATTAAAGCCCAATATGGTCCATTGAAGCTCAAAGTGGTTAACTGTAGCCCAAAATGGTTCATTAAAGCCCAAAACGATACATTGAAGCCCATAACCGTTCAATAAAGCCCAATACAGTTCATTGAAGCCCATCACAGTCCATTAAAGCCCAAAGCAGTTAACTATAGCCTAAAACGGTTCACTAAAGTCCAAAACAGTCCATTAAGCCCATAACGGTTCATTAAATCCTAAAATCGTTCATTAAAGCCTAATACAGTCCCTTGAAGCCCATTACGGTTCATTAAAGCCCAAAGCCGTCCATTAAAGCCCAAAACGATACATTAAAGCCCAAAATGGTTCATTAAAGCCTAATACAGTCCATTGAAGCCCATTACGATCCATTAAAGTCCAAAACAATACATTAAAGCCCAAAACGGTTCATTAAAGCCCAATACAGTCAATTGAAGCCCATTACGATTCATTAAAGTCCAAAACAATACATTAAAGCCCAAAACGGTTCATCAAAGCCCAATACAGTCCATTGAAGCCCATTACGTTCCATTAAAGTCCAAAACGATACATTAAAGCCCATAACTGTTCATTAAAGCCCCATACAGTCCATTGAAGCCCATTACGGTCCATTAAAGCCCAAAGCGGTTAACTGTAGCCTAAAACGGTTCATTAAAGCCCAATGCAATCCATTGAAGCCCATTACGGTTCATTAAAGTCCAAAATGGTTCATCAAGAAATGAATGATATGAAACACTTTCATCAAAATGAACAATTTCATGAAACAATTTTATCAAGAAAACCCATGAACTCCAAAGTTTACACACATTTAGAGGTTTACAATTTATTATCCCTCCATATGTATATATATGTATATATACATGTGTATGTGTTATATGTATTCGTTAGTCCGTCTTATTTGTATGGCTATATGTATGTAGACATGTGTATGTGTAGGGGCAGGTTCAAACGAGAAGTTAAACCTTATGTGAGAAGTGTGATATCATATATGATACACAAGCTTAATCATATATGATTAAACACAAGTTACATTGGCAATACATAGATGTTTAATCATATATGATCAAACACTGAAATGTCCGTCTTACATTTTTATTTTTAAATATAACATTAAAATAATTAGTTTGATATTAATATGGATATAAAAATTAGCAATAATCCTCATATACTAATTATAAAAATAGTTATTTTAAAGAAAAGTTAAATAAAGTTAAACCCAATTAAATATCTTTAAAAATAAATAAAATCAAAAAATCAATGGCTTTTCCTTCCCTCTTGTTTTTCCCTCCCATTGTTCCCTTTCATTTTCCCAATTTTCGTTTCCCTCTAGAACATGGAGATTCCATTTTTTGGTGCTCAATCAAATCCCAGATTTATCCCCTCTAGAACATTAATCCTTTCTCTCTTTGTATCTTTCTCGATGAACACCAAAGCAGACCTGAAAACCCATCTATTTCCTTCTCCAATTCTGCAGGTTTCTCTCTTCAACTCCTCCTATAAATAGATGTAGGGGCTGTTTATCTGAAATCATTCAGAGCAAACTATTTTCCAAGGTTACCCCTCTGTATATGCTATCGATTTCTTTTGTCCATCGTCTCTACTATCAACGAGATTATAGGTATGTGATTCCTTACTCAAATTTGTTTCCTGAAATCTTCCGATCTGTATCTGACGTTTAGATTTTTTACGAACGGATTTTAGGAGTCAAGGTTTTAGGGGTTTTACGAGGTTTTAGGGTATCTGACTCATGGAAGATGGTGATGATAGAGGCGAACTTGAAGACTCTCCTGCAATCAAAGCACTTGGCTCCCTCTTTAAGCTCACTCAAGTCAACTTTTGGTATGATTTATTTATATTTTTCACCTAAAGAATTTGATGGACGTGCAAAAGGCTATTTTATATTTATGTTTTCCAATATTATCGTATCGATCTTTATGCCTAATTGTTGTTTGGGTTGTTACAGGGTCGATCTTGCTTCGGGGATGCCGTATGGTTCAACTTCTGTGGATTGCACCGTAAGTTTTTCTTCATAATTCTTACGTTTACATGCCAAACATGAATTCTAGAATGTAGAAATTAAGTGTTCAAATTTGACACCAACATTTTATGTTGAAATATACTTTTTTTATTGCTAAACATGATTTAAAGATACCAATGGTTTTTAGTGGTAGTTATTTGGACAAGTATCCATTTTAGACTTAAGAAAAGGATCTGACATTGTGTCTTAATAAACTTTGGAAAACCAATTTGGCTTATTCTCACATACAATTTTTTGATCCAGAAAACAGTGAAGGATGATAAAGGTATGTCCATTTGCATCTATTGAAACCATTACCATGAATTTTTGTCTTAATTTGCATCTGGTTGTGTGTTTAAGATAGTTGGTCTTTACCTGTTATTGATAGCGAATTGTGTAGGCAGATGGATGAACTTGGACTTCCTCTTTCTTTCTGCACAAACAAGGAGGTAAGGTATAACTTTCTTGCTGTTTTTTTTTGTTGATATATCATTTAATTAATGTGTTTTTAGAATGATCTTTTGTTTCCTTTTTTGCAATTTGGTCTGGTGGCTGTTCGACTATCTAGGAGACCTTGCAATCACATTTCTTTAACTGGTAAATGAAACAATAAATTGGTTTTCAGAAGCGGAATGGAAAGGTGAGAGGAAAGAGGAAGGATGGCCACAAGAAAGTTTTGCTTACCCATGAAGAAGCCACAGATGAAGTCTCTGATTCAGTTCAAGTGAGCAAGTCTCTGAAAGTTGTGTTTACCTGTGGTAATTATGTGATTGATGAATTTTGTAGGTGAAAACCTTATTTATGTTCTTTTGTTCAGAAAGGGTAAGAACATTAGCCTAGGTAAGCCTAAATGATCAAGCTGGGTAGAATGGAAGAGACATTAATCCCCTCTTTGCTCATTTCTACAAGTTGGATTCTTTAGAAAACGTCCAAGAGTGGTAAGGAGGTGGTATCCAACTACACAATTCTAGGGTGGGGACATCATGATGAAACACTTTGAATCAACAGGCTGGGCATTTAGAATCATTTCCATTGACCTTCTACTTAACATCATTAATCTATTGTTTGCAGGGCAGGGTTGGGTTAGGCTCTCTCCATATCTTTTTTTAAATCTCAAATCAACAACTGTTCCTTGGTTTGCTGGTAAGTTTTGCTGCCTCAAACGCAGGTAAGTTTGTTTCGATAAAATCAATCCTTGTTGATATTAACTACATTCTGGTGCAGGAAACATATTTTTAATATGAAATGGCAGCAATCTTTAAGGTATAATCTTGCTTTATATTTCTTTTACTTGTGGTATCTCTGTTAACTATTGTTTTAAGTTGGTTCTTTGCAACCTTTTACTTTTGTCCAGGTGTTTGGAGTTGACTTATACATCCAGGTATTGATACATCAATCGGTTGTCTCATGGCACATCAAGGCCATTACCATGTGTGCATTCTCCAGGCAGGAATTTGTTTGGTTCCTTGCAAACTGTTGGTACTTATAGTTTTTATTTACCCTTTGTTGTTGACATATTAAGTTCAGTGCTTTCTATTACTTATTTGTATGACAGGAAAAATTCACTTCAGAAGCTCACTAGCGTTTACCATTTATGCGTTTTGTTTTTACCATGCCTTCTTTGGTTAAAAAAACAATACCAATGATCAAGGGGTCGTTTACCGAAGTAAGGATGCTACCAAGTCACATTAGCTTACCGGATGAATATGGCAAGAATCAAGAATTTTACCTGGTAAGAGCAAAGGCAAGTAATCTTGTAGTATTGTCATCTTTTTTCCGTGCATATTAGTATGGACTATGAATGCATTATAAATGTCTACATAAGAATTGTGACTCCTTCACCCCAAACTTTTTTAAGAACAAAATTAATGTGATTAAGATATAAAGTATAATTAAGAGTTTTGAGTTCTCGGTTTCAGAATGAAGATGTATCACGTTGCATGTTTGGGTAACTATGGATTTAATGATGTAAAAGTACAGTTGGATTACATAAAAGTAGCAATCACTAATTTCAATGGTGACCATGGTTCATTGGCTTGGCTTAATAAGTGGAATTCGTAACATAGAACTTTTTTCGTTTAAAAGAAAATGTAAAATTTTACATTCAATGCAGCGGGTACATGACTAGTTACACTAAAAACCTAATATTTTATGTAAATTTTGTGAATTTTTTTGAAAATATAACAAGAACACAACATCAGAAATGGTGAAGAAAAGAAGCAACAAACCATCATCAACCAAAAGACCCACGAATGAAATCCCACCATTGCCTGTTGTAATACCCCGGGTAAATCCGTTAGACAAATTTCCTGTAACGTCCCAAAAATTACAAGCAAATTTAAATTTTTAAATAAACACTTTATTTATAACAACTCATTAATTGATACCAACGTTTCGTTTGCAAACACGTAATTAATATCCTTATAAATTAAAACCAGCGGAATGAACGTTTAATTATGATAATCATAAAACAACCAGCTCTCCTCGCGCGCCAGTGTGTACTCGTCACGCCTTGGAGCCGCTCGGACCTGAAACCACAGTTTATTGGGAAAGGGTAAGCACGAAGCTTAGTGAATTCCAACACATGCGCAGATAGGAATTATATACACATCACCCCTATCTGCACATAAGCAACAACATCACAGATACATTAAACGAGTAAACATCTACAGGTAATTATGTATCCAACCGAATCGTAGCGTAACCAACACCTCAGTACCATCGAGGCCTCGGTCTCACCGAATTGTAATGTAACCAACACCTCAGTACCATCGAGGCCTCGGTCCCACCGAATTGTAATGTAACCAACACCTCAGTACCATCGAGGCCTCGGTCTCACCGTATTGTAATGTAACCAACACCTCAGTACCATCGAGGCCTCGGTCCCACCGAATTGTAATGTAACCAACACCTCAGTACCATCGAGGCCTCGGTCTCACCGTATTGTAATGTAACCAACACCTCAGTACCATCGAGGCCTCGGTCCCACCGAATTGTAATGTAACCAACACCTCAGTACCATCGAGGCCTCGGTCTCACCGTATTGTAATGTAACCAACACCTCAGTACCATCGAGGCCTCGGTCCCACCGAATTGTAATGTAACCAACACCTCAGTACCATCGAGGCCTCGGTCTCACCGTATTGTAATGTAACCAACACCTCAGTACCATCGAGGCCTCGGTCCCACCGAATTGTAATGTAACACATTTATACCAAGCATTCAAACCAATCAAATATTACACACCACAAACAACTAGTTCACACCACAAAGACAGTAGTACATACAAACTATTATGACATGCATACAACCCCTAACTACACAGTGAGAGAACTCACCTCGAATGCGCGCCCAGCTTAATAACACAATTCAAGCTTCACAATTACGGTCACTTCCCAGCACCTAAACGCATGTTAAA
Organism: Saussurea involucrata; assembly: GCA_033807775.1. Classification (NCBI taxonomy): domain Eukaryota; kingdom Viridiplantae; phylum Streptophyta; class Magnoliopsida; order Asterales; family Asteraceae; genus Saussurea; species Saussurea involucrata. The sequence continues at coordinate 45,056,698 of CM066314.1, read as the reverse complement.
ACGTGTTAATACGAGACCCGGACCCTATGACACGACACACGCTTAAACCGTCACTAAAACTATTTTTCCGTTCTCACTAAACAGGTCTGTTCGGGACCTGTTTCGACTCCTTTAAACCCATAAAATTCCCAATATTATTTCATGACCAGAAAGTACTCTGAGTTAGGGTTCCAAGGACATATTATACGCCTCCTAACGATTTTTCTACAATTTACTACGGATTTTACAAAAACAGTTTCCGGAACAGCGAAATTCAGCACCTTTCAGTATAAAACGATAAATCGACCCATGCTACGTCCCGAACTGGGTTTTGCACAAAACACAGAAACGTTTCTAGACTCAAAAAGGGAACTTTTGACACCGGTTTCACCCCAAACCGAGTTACGAGCAGAAAGTTATGGTTTTCGCAAGATCAAGGCAGATTCCAGAAATTTTTACATGAAATGACGAACCGCAGAACTTGCGACCACTTTTTCTCCCAACTCGAGGCCGAACCAGTTTTCCGCTAAAACACAGAAAACGTGCCCGGTCCCGAGCTCGAAGCGTGGGCGTCAGTTTCGGCTCAATCGGAGTTACGACGGAAAAGTTATTGCCGTCACAAAACAGGGGCTGAACCATATTTTCGCATAAAAAGTGATTTTAGAACCGACGGTTTAAACTATTCGGCTTAAACGATTAAGTTACGGTTTCAAAGGTTCTATGCTGATCGTTACTAGGCCATAGCCGCGTACCACCCACTGCCCTCCGGCAGTGGTGGTCGCCGGTGGCGGCCGGCGGCGGTTTATCGACGAAATAAAAGAGCGAACCGCGAACCACCGCGAGACCACAACCCCCGCCTCGATCGGCCGACCGCGAGCATACACACACACGCGGTGCACACAGCCACCACCCCCCGACACCCAGCCACCACGGTGGCGGCGCGCGGCGGCGGCGGCGCCGTTGACCCTTCACCGGAAACGAAAGAACGAGAACGAAAGAAAAAGGAACGAGAAGAACCTACCTTAATCCGGCGACTCAAGCGCACCCCAGCCTCCTCGACCTCCGGCGATCGCAGGTAACAGCGGCGACGTCTTCCGGCGATGCCCGAACTCCGGCGTCTTCTTCCTCCTTCACTCTCTCCCTCTCGCTCTTCGTTTCTATCTCTATCTCTCTCTCTCTCGTTGCCGCACGACACAAAGGAACAAATGGGTAGGAATGTAGGGTTTAGGGGAATGTTTGGGTTGCTTGGTTTACAAGGAAGAAAAAAAAGAAACGAGAAAAGGAAGAAGGGGTCTCGGCCCTCCCTTTGCATGGGCCGAATCCATGTTTAAAGTTTCACCAAAAGACGGAAAAGGTCCCTCGACTTCTAAGGACATTTCTTAACTACCCAAAATGCAACCAAATTAGCAATAAGGTCCTTTTTGACACCAACCACTAACCAAAACAAATAAAGGGGAACATTTTATATAATTAAGATTAATTAATAAACGCACCGGGACACGGGCTTTACAACTCTCCCCTGCTTGAAATAGACTTCGTCCTCGAAGTCTATGCCCGTGAATAGCTCTGGATAGTTTTCTCTCATCTCAACCTCAGGTTCCTAAGTCCACTTGAAACCCCTTCTAAATTTCTCGAATACGATTCTTACTAACGTACTCTTTCTAAGACACAGGGATTATGATCGGAAGAACACTCCAACAACTGGAATCATTCTTAGTTAGACGACTTCGGTTGTCTCCCAACCTCAGATGGTTCATACCTCCCGATTAAATTTTCAAGCTCTAACCATTCTAAAAATGCTCACCAATATACCCTACAGGATACTCGAATCCGATCTTTTCTACCATTAACTGCCGATTAACTTCTAAGAGTTCTACTAGACTCCCTAAATTCACGATGAATCACATTAACAAACATCGGCCCCCCGCCGAATATCGGTCCAACCGAATAAATACAACCATCGGCCCAGTCGAATATCGGTCCAACCGAATAAATACAACCATTGGCCAAGCCGAATATCGGTCCAACCGAATAAATACAACCATTGGCCCAGCCGAATATCGGTCCAACCGAATAAATAAATCACATAAGCGTGGTATTATCCTAGACACCAACACAAATAGATATCCCCTACAATCGAGTCCACTAATACACACGCAGGTCATTCCCTTAACCGATACTACCCGGCCTACATTACCCACACGCGTGGAATATCCAGCCTCCCACCGTCGACGTATCCCCCACACATGCTCTACAAAGCTAATTTATCTGAACCAAGGATACGCCCTGACGCCTACCTCTCGGGTAACGCCTCAGGGCCCCGCACATCGGAATTACCTCTCAGGTAAGTGCCCACAATTGTATCCTCCTAGCACCTACTAGAAAGCCTAGGCTATAACGCCTGAACACCGGGGTCTCACCCCGAGATACCCAACCGACCACTACTAGCGACCGACTAACGTGCCTAAGGATCCAAAGCAAAATAGCCTTCCCACAAGTGCCTATCCCGGATTGTCTCCTTCACTCAAACGTGTAACTACTCTACGTGCAAAGAATGCCAAACGGTGCGAAAAAAACAACTCATCAACTAGACTCCACATCGTGCCATTAAAACCCGGGCAATAGACCCATGACTAACTCCAAATCAAAACCGAGCAAAATGCTCCACGCTTACTAGACCCATAGGTCGGAAAATGCGTTTAAACAAAGTTTAAGCAAACAATACTCTGAAATCAACCTTAGTCCCAGACTCAACACGGGTTAAACAAAAGAGTTTTCCAAAAGGACACACACCCTTAAAATTCTCGAAATGACACATGACACTTAAAAGCACATTTCCCCAAATGGTTTACAAAATCATTTACAAAATATTTTCAACATCAGGATTTTCATCTCAAAAAGATCGTATGTAATAAAACTACTATTACCAGATCGATAGTTACGCAAAACTGGACACGCTCGTCCCACATAGGAAAATCATGTTGAAAATCGTTCCATTGCAGTTCGGTTTACTCACACAAAAGCAAAGCGTAATAAATAATTTCTTTAAAATGAACCGCCTCGATTCCAGTATGGATTGACTCATGACGTGCACTTAAAGTAACCGCTTGACCTTAAACAGGGTCCGACAAGGTGTGCACTTAATTCAAAATAAGTTTCACGACGTTTGATTCAAAAATTCCTCTTTTTAATCATAAATGACGTGGCACAGGGTTCGCCACAAATTTTTCGCGCGTCAGCTAGTCACACAAAACGATGACATGGTTTACAAATATATTTTTGTTAAAACACAACTGTCTCGTGTAAGTTTCAAACTTGAAGACAGAAACCACTCCGCTTCTATTAATTGGAAATATCGACTAAAACCTCATAAAATCTCAAACTGGGGGCAGGCATGCAAGCTTGTAACACTTCCTCAAGTTTCGTACTTGGGACATATAACGTCAAAACATTATAGTTTAAAAATGTATTTATCGAAAATGCTCAAAATACTCGTTTCCTCCAAAGCAAAAGTTTTTAATTTCCCAACAAAAAAAAATGATCGGTAATTCTAAATTAACCGAATGTCAAAAATCTACGCATTTATATTTCCAAAATATAGCACATTGTAATCGTATGCATGATGTTCACAACATTAAAACACTCCTTGGATCAAATGGTCTTTCATTTCGACAAAAAGGAACTAAAACATTTTCATGCACGACTCGTTTATCAAAAAGTCGAGAACAAAGGTTACCCCAGTATGCATACCCCTAAGTCGATAAATCGCATTTTCATTGAAATGTCAATAAAACCTTTAGCTGACTAAAAAGCGCACTAAACAACTCCTTATAAAATGTTACCAAAATTCCTCCATGCCTCGCTTATGTCACGCATGAATCAATCCACACACTGAACTATTGGCAATAAAACACTTAGTAATACAAACTCTCGAACGAAAAGTTAAGCGACACTGGGATTCCAAACTCATTTTAAACAAATCACCCAAATAGCCTTCATACAGACATCGTGGAATGTAACTTTTCGTCTCAACTCTAACACATGTGGAGGAGTTCCAATGTTAGAGTCTCAATCCGTAGTCACTTACCCAACATCTTAACCACCACCAAAACACGGATAACATCGTACCCGAAAGAACCGTTGGAAAAATAACGAAAATTAGACAAATTCTAACAAAGTTTGCACTCCCGTGATAAAACGATTTCATACACTTTCAAAACCATGTTTCAAAATCTTGTGCGTGTGCTGAGCAGTTCCCAAAATTCCAAAACACCGTCCATACAAAGATTTGAAACACAAGAATTTGTTAATGCAATCTTATTTTCAAAATAACTTCGTGCAGGATTCATTCGGCATTCAACGTCTCGACCCCTACTACTCCGAAACTCTCCGGTCTACTATTGTCATCAAGACATTTAAACCTCTTAAGGCAAGTTGGGAAATCACATCAAATCATCTTACGGGTTTTCCTCAAATCAAAGTCGGCTCTATGAGCCTATGACCCTAGCACAATCTTTCATCTTGGCCCGAAATGATCTGCTTACAACAAATATCATCCTTATCGTCACTCCAAGTGACTAATATTAGAATCGTCTTTCTATTCCAACGACTACTAGTTTAGGACCTTCATCACTACCCCCAACGATCATCACCTCAAAACACTTCGAGTACACACCTGTACTAGTAGGTTTACTATAGTTGTTCCTCCTTGTGATGGCTATTCTGGGTAGACAATACAACGTGTTATTAGCACATAATAACTCATACTAACAACACTCACGCTCAACTCCTTGGATTCCTCGTGACTTCCCCGACTCGAGCATTGATCCTGTGCTTCCGGTAGTAGGAGCTCTACTACTACCATCCACACCTATCATCGCCCGTTCCGAGTTCCATCCCAAGGGGTCCAAGCAGTTTCTCGCCGAAACTATACACATATGCCCGCACCGGCATATGTACACACTCTTCCTAGCTCCCTAGGAATTCCATCCAAACCACTACCCTTGCTACTGCCAAATCCCTAATAGCAAGCAGCAGACATGCAATACAGTGTAATAAGCACCAAGCAATTTAGCATACATACTCCTATGTTCTAGAAAGCAATCTAGCACGTATTTATACATAAACACCCTTCCCAGCTCTCTAGGAACTTCCTCTTATCCCACTACCCTTGCTACTACCGAATCCCTACTAATTATAACGGGTGACCTCGCGAATACCCGATTATATGCAGTGCGAAACAAATAGACAGTCGAATACAAGACTCTATCCTAGAACGGTTGGACTCAAACAAGAGCTGCGCAATAGAACTAAATCGAATATTCTAAGGCTATAAATCTCTTACTGCATACAACCTAGAGGGCATCCATTTAGTAACCTATCATAATTAGCATAAATTCCTAATAGCAAGTAGTACAACATACATCATAGTGTCAACAACAGGCAATCTAGCATGCATACTCTATGATCTAGAAAGCAATAAAACACTAAGTACTGTACCTTTCCCCTTTGGCTTCGGCTGACTGTACACACTGCGCCTCCGATCACCGTTTCTCAAACGGATCTTTCCTTCGTTTTATTTCCCAAAAACTTAAAGAAAATTTTTATAGCCGCAAACTTGAGGTCAAACACACCGAAATGCGTTTGATTCACTCAAGTCGTGCTCTGAGACCAAGTTGTAACGTCCCAAAAATTACAAGCAAATTTAAATTTTTAAATAAACACTTTATTTATAACAACTCATTAATTGATACCAACGTTTCGTTTGCAAACACGTAATTAATATCCTTATAAATTAAAACCAGCGGAATGAACGTTTAATTATGATAATCATAAAACAACCAGCTCTCCTCGCGCGCCAGTGTGTACTCGTCACGCCTTGGAGCCGCTCGGACCTGAAACCACAGTTTATTGGGAAAGGGTAAGCACGAAGCTTAGTGAATTCCAACACATGCGCAGATAGGAATTATATACACATCACCCCTATCCGCACATAAGCAACAACATCACAGATACATTAAACGAGTAAACATCTACAGGTAATTATGTATCCAACCGAATCGTAGCGTAACCAACACCTCAGTACCATCGAGGCCTCGGTCTCACCGAATTGTAATGTAACCAACACCTCAGTACATCGAGGCCTCGGTCCCACCGAATTTTAATGTAACCAACACCTCAGTACCATCGAGGCCTCGGTCTCACCGTATTGTAATGTAACCAACACCTCAGTACCATCGAGGCCTCGGTCCCACCGAATTGTAATGTAACCAACACCTCAGTACCATCGAGGCCTCGGTCTCACCGTATTGTAATGTAACCAACACCTCAGTACCATCGAGGCCTCGGTCCCACCGAATTGCAATGTAACCAACACCTCAGTACCATCGAGGCCTCGGTCTCACCGTATTGTAATGTAACCAACACCTCAGTACCATCGAGGCCTCGGTCCCACCGAATTGTAATGTAACCAACACCTCAGTACCATCGAGGCCTCGGTCTCACCGTATTGTAATGTAACCAACACCTCAGTACCATCGAGGCCTCGGTCCCACCGAATTGTAATGTAACACATTTATACCAAGCATTCAAACCAATCAAATATTACACACCACAAACAACTAGTTCACACCACAAAGACAGTAGTACATACAAACTATTATGACATGCATACAACCCCTAACTACACAGTGAGAGAACTCACCTCGAATGCGCGCCCAGCTTAATAACACAATTCAAGCTTCACAATTACGGTCACTTCCCAGCACCTAAACGCATGTTAAAACGTGTTAATACGAGACCCGGACCCTATGACACGACACACGCTTAAACCGTCACTAAAACTATTTTTCCGTTCTCACTAAACAGGTCTGTTCGGGACCTGTTTCGACTCCTTTAAACCCATAAAATTCCCAATATTATTTCATGACCAGAAAGTACTCTGAGTTAGGGTTCCAAGGACATATTATACGCCTCCTAACGATTTTTCTACAATTTACTACGGATTTTACAAAAACAGTTTCCGGAACAGCGAAATTCAGCACCTTTCAGTATAAAACGATAAATCGACCCATGCTACGTCCCGAACTGGGTTTTGCACAAAACACAGAAAAGTTTCTAGACTCAAAAAGGGAACTTTTGACACCGGATTCACCCCAAACCGAGTTACGAGCAGAAAGTTATGGTTTTCGCAAGATCAAGGCAGATTCCAGAAATTTTTACATGAAATGACGAACCGCAGAACTTGCGACCACTTTTTCTCCCAACTCGAGGCCGAACCAGTTTTCCGCTAAAACACAGAAAACGTGCCCGGTCCCGAGCTCAAAGCGTGGGCGCCAGTTTCGGCTCAATCGGAGTTACGACGGAAAAGTTATTGCCGTCACAAAACAGGGGCTGAACCATATTTTCGCATAAAAAGTGATTTTAGAACCGACGGTTTAAACTATTCGGCTTAAACGATTAAGTTACGGTTTCAAAGGTTCTATGCTGATCGTTACTAGGCCATAGCCGCGCACCACCCACTGCCCTCCGGCAGTGGTGGTCGCCGGTGGCGGCCGGCGGCGGTTTATCGACGAAATAAAAGAGCGAACCGTGAACCACCGCGAGACCACAACCCCCGCCTCGATCGGCCGACCGCGAGCATACACACACACGCGGTGCACACAGCCACCACCCCCCGACACCCAGCCACCACGGTGGCGGCGCGCGGCGGCGGCGGCGCCGTTGACCCTTCACCGGAAACGAAAGAACGAGAACGAAAGAAAAAGGAACGAGAAGAACCTACCTTAATCCGGCGACTCAAGCGCACCCCAGCCTCCTCGACCTCCGGCGATCGCAGGTAACAGCGGCGACGTCTTCCGGCGATGCCCGAACTCCGGCGTCTTCTTCCTCCTTCACTCTCTCCCTCTCGCTCTTCGTTTCTATCTCTATCTCTCTCTCTCTCTCTCGTTGTCGCACGACACAAAGGAACAAATGGGTAGGAATGTAGGGTTTAGGGGAATGTTTGGGTTGCTTGGTTTACAAGGAAGAAAAAAAAGAAACGAGAAAAGGAAGAAGGGGTCTCGGCCCTCCCTTTGCATGGGCCGAATCCATGTTTAAAGTTTCACCAAAAGACGGAAAAGGTCCCTCGACTTCTAAGGACATTTCTTAACTACCCAAAATGCAACCAAATTAGCAATAAGGTCCTTTTTGACACCAACCACTAACCAAAACAAATAAAGGGGAACATTTTATATAATTAAGATTAATTAATAAACGCACCGGGACACGGGCTTTACAACTCTCCCCCGCTTGAAATAGACTTCGTCCTCGAAGTCTATGCCCGTGAATAGCTCTGGATAGTTTTCCCTCATCTCAACCTCAGGTTCCTAAGTCCACTTGAAACCCCTTCTAAATTTCTCGAATACGATTCTTACTAACGTACTCTTTCTAAGACACATGGATTATGATCGGAAGAACACTCCAACAACTGGAATCATTCTTAGTTAGACGACTTCGGTTGTCTCCCAACCTCAGATGGTTCATACCTCCCGATTAAATTTTGAAGCTCTAACCATTCTAAAAATGCTCACCAATATACCCTACAGGATACTCGAATCCGATCTTTTCTACCATTAACTGCCGATTAACTTCTAAGAGTTCTACTAGACTCCCTAAATTCACGATGAATCACATTAACAAACATCGGCCCCCCGCCGAATATCGGTCCAACCGAATAAATACAACCATCGGCCCAGTCGAATATCGGTCCAACCGAATAAATACAACCATTGGCCCAGCCGAATATCGGTCCAACCGAATAAATACAACCATTGGCCCAGCCGAATATCGGTCCAACCGAATAAATAAATCACATAAGCGTGGTATTATCCTAGACACCAACACAAATAGATATCCCCTACAATCGAGTCCACTAATACACACGCAGGTCATTCCCTTAACCGATACTACCCGGCCTACATTACCCACACGCGTGGAATATCCAGCCTCCCACCGTCGACGTATCCCCCACACACGCTCTACAAAGCTAATTTATCTGAACCAAGGATACGCCCTGACGCCTACCTCTCGGGTAACGCCTCAGGGCCCCGCACATCGGAATTACCTCTCAGGTAAGTGCCCACAATTGTATCCTCCTAGCACCTACTAGAAAGCCTAGGCTATAACGCCTGAACACCGGGGTCTCACCCCGAGATACCCAACCGACCACTACTAGCGACCGACTAACGTGCCTAAGGATCCAAAGCAAAACAGCCTTCCCACAAGTGCCTATCCCGGATTGTCTCCTTCACCCAAACGTGTAACTACTCGACGTGCAAAGAATGCCAAACGGTGCGAAAAAAACAACTCATCAACTAGACTCCACATCGAGCCATTAAAACCCGGGCAATAGACCCATGACTAACTCCAAATCAAAACCGAGCAAAATGCTCCACGCTTACTAGACCCATAGGTCGGAAAATGCGTTTAAACAAAGTTTAAGCAAGCAATACTCTGAAATCAACCTTAGTCCCAGACTCAACACGGGTTAAACAAAAGAGTTTTCCAAAAGGACTCACACCCTTAAAATTCTCGAAATGACACATGACACTTAAAAGCACATTTCCCCAAATGGTTTACAAAATCATTTACAAAATATTTTCAACATCAGGATTTTCATCTCAAAAAGATCGTATGTAATAAAACTACTATTACCAGATCGATAGTTACGCAAAACTGGACACGCTCGTCCCACATAGGAAAATCATGTTGAAAATCGTTCCATTGCAGTTCGGTTTACTCACACAAAAGCAAAGCGTAATAAATAATTTCTTTAAAATGAACCGCCTCGATTCCAGTATGGATTGACTCATGACGTGCACTTAAAGTAACCGCTTGACCTTAAACAGGGTCCGACAAGGTGTGCACTTAATTCAAAATAAGTTTCACGACGTTTGATTCAAAAATTCCTCTTTTTAATCATAAATGACGTGGCACAGGGTTCGCCACAAATTTTTCGCGCGTCAGCTAGTCACACAAAACGATGACATGGTTTACAAATATATTTTTGTTAAAACACAACTGTCTCGTGTAAGTTTCAAACTTGAAGACAGAAACCACTCCGCTTCTATTAATTGGAAATATCGACTAAAACCTCATAAAATCTCAAACTGGGGGCAGGCATGCAAGCTTGTAACACTTCCTCAAGTTTCGTACTTGGGACATATAACGTCAAAACATTATAGTTTAAAAATGTATTTATCGAAAATGCTCAAAATACTCGTTTCCTCCAAAGCAAAAGTTTTTAATTTCCCAAAAAAAAATGATCGGTAATTCTAAATTAACCGAATGTCAAAAATCTACGCATTTATATTTCCAAAATATAGCACATTGTAATCGTATGCATGATGTTCACAACATTAAAACACTCCTTGGATCAAATGGTCTTTCATTTCGACAAAAAGGAACTAAAACATTTTCATGCACGACTCGTTTATCAAAAAGTCGAGAACAAAGGTTACCCCAGTATGCATACCCCTAAGTCGATAAATCGCATTTTCATTGAAATGTCAATAAAACCTTTAGCTGACTAAAAAGCGCACTAAACAACTCCTTATAAAATGTTACCAAAATTCCTCCATGCCTCGCTTATGTCACGCATGAATCAATCCACACACTGAACTATTGGCAATAAAACACTTAGTAATACAAACTCTCGAACGAAAAGTTAAGCGACACTGGGATTCCAAACTCATTTTAAACAAATCACCCAAATAGCCTTCATACAGACATCGTGGAATGTAACTTTTCGTCTCAACTCTAACACATGTGGAGGAGTTCCAATGTTAGAGTCTCAATCCGTAGTCACTTACCCAACATCTTAACCACCACCAAAACACGGATAACATCGTACCCGAAAGAACCGTTGGAAAAATAACGAAAATTAGACAAATTCTAACAAAGTTTGCACTCCCGTGATAAAACGATTTCATACACTTTCAAAACCATGTTTCAAAATCTTGTGCGTGTGCTGAGCAGTTCCCAAAATTCCAAAACACCGTCCATACAAAGATTTGAAACACAAGAATTTGTTAATGCAATCTTATTTTCAAAATAACTTCGTGCAGGATTCATTCGGCATTCAACGTCTCGACCCCTACTACTCCGAAACTCTCCGGTCTACTATTGTCATCAAGACATTTAAACCTCTTAAGGCAAGTTGGGAAATCACATCAAATCATCTTACGGGTTTTCCTCAAATCAAAGTCGGCTCTATGAGCCTATGACCCTAGCACAATCTTTCATCTTGGCCCGAAATGATCTGCTTACAACAAATATCATCCTTATCGTCACTCCAAGTGACTAATATTAGAATCGTCTTTCTATTCCAACGACTACTAGTTTAGGACCTTCATCACTACCCCCAACGATCATCACCTCAAAACACTTCGAGTACACACCTGTACTAGTAGGTTTACTATAGTTGTTCCTCCTTGTGATGGCTATTCTGGGTAGACAATACAACGCGTTATTAGCACATAATAACTCATACTAACAACACTCACGCTCAACTCCTTGGATTCCTCGTGACTTCCCCGACTCGAGCATTGATCCTGTGCTTCCGGTAGTAGGAGCTCTACTACTACCATCCACACCTATCATCGCCCGTTCCGAGTTCCATCCCAAGGGGTCCAAGCAGTTTCTCGCCGAAACTATACACATATGCCCGCACCGGCATATGTACACACTCTTCCTAGCTCCCTAGGAATTCCATCCAAACCACTACCCTTGCTACTGCCAAATCCCTAATAGCAAGCAGCAGACATGCAATACAGTGTAATAAGCACCAAGCAATTTAGCATACATACTCCTATGTTCTAGAAAGCAATCTAGCACGTATTTATACATAAACACCCTTCCCAGCTCTCTAGGAACTTCCTCTTATCCCACTACCCTTGCTACTACCGAATCCCTACTAATTATAACGGGTGACCTCGCGAATACCCGATTATATGCAGTGCGAAACAAATAGACAGTCGAATACAAGACTCTATCCTAGAACGGTTGGACTCAAACAAGAGCTGCGCAATAGAACTAAATCGAATATTCTAAGGCTATAAATCTCTTACTGCATACAACCTAGAGGGCATCCATTTAGTAACCTATCATAATTAGCATAAATTCCTAATAGCAAGTAGTACAACATACATCATAGTGTCAACAACAGGCAATCTAGCATGCATACTCTATGATCTAGAAAGCAATAAAACACTAAGTACTGTACCTTTCCCCTTTGGCTCCGGCTGACTGTACACACTGCGCCTCCGATCACCGTTTCTCAAACGGATCTTTCCTTCGTTTTATTTCCCAAAAACTTAAAGAAAATTTTTATAGCCGCAAACTTGAGATCAAACACACCGAAATGCGTTTGATTCACTCAAGCCGTGCTCTGATACCAAGTTGTAACGTCCCAAAAATTACAAGCAAATTTAAATTTTTAAATAAACACTTTATTTATAACAACTCATTAATTGATACCAACGTTTCGTTTGCAAACACGTAATTAATATCCTTATAAATTAAAACCAGCGGAATGAACGTTTAATTATGATAATCATAAAACAACCAGCTCTCCTCGCGCGCCAGTGTGTACTCGTCACGCCTTGGAGCCGCTCGGACCTGAAACCACAGTTTATTGGGAAAGGGTAAGCACGAAGCTTAGTGAATTCCAACACATGCGCAGATAGGAATTATATACACATCACCCCTATCCGCACATAAGCAACAACATCACAGATACATTAAACGAGTAAACATCTACAGGTAATTATGTATCCAACCGAATCGTAGCGTAACCAACACCTCAGTACCATCGAGGCCTCGGTCTCACCGAATTGTAATGTAACCAACACCTCAGTACCATCGAGGCCTCGGTCCCACCGAATTGTAATGTAACCAACACCTCAGTACCGTCGAGGACTCGGTCTCACCGTATTGTAATGTAACCAACACCTCAGTACCATCGAGGCCTCGGTCCCACCGAATTGTAATGTAACCAACACCTCAGTACCATCGAGGCCTCGGTCTCACCGTATTGTAATGTAACCAACACCTCAGTACCATCGAGGCCTCGGTCCCACCGAATTGTAATGTAACCAACACCTCAGTACCATCGAGGCCTCGGTCTCACCGTATTGTAATGTAACCAACACCTCAGTACCATCGAGGCCTCGGTCCCACCGAATTGTAATGTAACCAACACCTCAGTACCATCGAGGCCTCGGTCTCACCGTATTGTAATGTAACCAACACCTCAGTACCATCGAGGCCTCGGTCCCACCGAATTGTAATGTAACACATTTATACCAAGCATTCAAACCAATCAAATATTACACACCACAAACAACTAGTTCACACCACAAAGACAGTAGTACATACAAACTATTATGACATGCATACAACCCCTAACTACACAGTGAGAGAACTCACCTCGAATGCGCGCCCAGCTTAATAACACAATTCAAGCTTCACAATTACGGTCACTTCCCAGCACCTAAACGCATGTTAAAACGTGTTAATACGAGACCCGGACCCTATGACACGACACACGCTTAAACCGTCACTAAAACTATTTTTCCGTTCTCACTAAACAGGTCTGTTCGGGACCTGTTTCGACTCCTTTAAACCCATAAAATTCCCAATATTATTTCATGACCAGAAAGTACTCTGAGTTAGGGTTCCAATGACATATTATACGCCTCCTAACGATTTTTCTACAATTTACTACGGATTTTACAAAAACAGTTTCCGGAACAGCGAAATTCAGCACCTTTCAGTATAAAACGATAAATCGACCCATGCTACGTCCCGAACTGGGTTTTGCACAAAACACAGAAAAGTTTCTAGACTCAAAAAGGGAACTTTTGACACCGGATTCACCCCAAACCGAGTTACGAGCAGAAAGTTATGGTTTTCGCAAGATCAAGGCAGATTCCAGAAATTTTTACATGAAATGACGAACCGCAGAACTTGCGACCACTTTTTCTCCCAACTCGAGGCCGAACCAGTTTTCCGCTAAAACACAGAAAACGTGCCCGGTCCCGAGCTCGAAGCGTGGGCGCCAGTTTCGGCTCAATCGGAGTTACGACGGAAAAGTTATTGCCGTCACAAAACAGGGGCTGAACCATATTTTCGCATAAAAAGTGATTTTAGAACCGACGGTTTAAACTATTCGGCTTAAACGATTAAGTTACGGTTTCAAAGGTTCTATGCTGATCGTTACTAGGCCATAGCCGCGCACCACCCACTGCCCTCCGGCAGTGGTGGTCGCCGGTGGCGGCCGGCGGCGGTTTATCGACAAAATAAAAGAGCGAACCGCGAACCACCGCGAGACCACAACCCCCGCCTCGATCGGCCGACCGCGAGCATACACACACACGCGGTGCACACAGCCACCACCCCCCGACACCCAGCCACCACGGTGGCGGCGCGCGGCGGCGGCGGCGCCGTTGACCCTTCACCGGAAACGAAAGAACGAGAACGAAAGAAAAAGGAACGAGAAGAACCTACCTTAATCCGGCGACTCAAGCGCACCCCAGCCTCCTCGACCTCCGGCGATCGCAGGTAACAGCGGCGACGTCTTCCGGCGATGCCCGAACTCCGGCGTCTTCTTCCTCCTTCACTCTCTCCCTCTCGCTCTTCGTTTCTATCTCTATCTCTCTCTCTCTCTCGTTGTCGCACGACACAAAGGAACAAATGGGTAGGAATGTAGGGTTTAGGGGAATGTTTGGGTTGCTTGGTTTACAAGGAAGAAAAAAAAAGAAACGAGAAAAGGAAGAAGGGGTCTCGGCCCTCCCTTTGCATGGGCCGAATCCATGTTTAAAGTTTCACCAAAAGACGGAAAAGGTCCCTCGACTTCTAAGGACATTTCTTAACTACCCAAAATGCAACCAAATTAGCAATAAGGTCCTTTTTGACACCAACCACTAACCAAAACAAATAAAGGGGAACATTTTATATAATTAAGATTAATTAATAAACGCACCGGGACACGGGCTTTACATTTCCCTATCCGTTAAGTTTATGTAACGATGATATTTAATGTTTAGGGTAAGTTTGAGATAAGTTATAAGGTTAGGGGTGTTTTAGTCCTTATTGAGTAGTTTGAACCAAAAGTGTAAATTTGAGATATAAATATCTCAAACATTTCAAATATCCTCACTTTACTCTTTTAGAAAGTGTGTGTGTGAGTTCTGAGCGAAAAGAAGTAGAGGACGAAACCTACGGATAGAGCATCAATCGATTGGGTTGGATTCGATTTGGAGGTAAACTCCTTTACATTTTATGTTTGTAATCAGTAGTAGAAGATATCTGTCGATTTAGAAGTTACGATTTTAGTGATTGGTATTGATTTCAATCGAATCTAGGTGAGATGAAACCGGCTGTGTTCTTGAGACTCCCGGTGGAGTCCCGGTATTATCGACTCCTGGTAGTGTAGACTCCCGGTAACGTGAACTCCCGGTAACGTGAACTCCCGGTATTGTGAACTCCCGGTGATCGAGACTCCCGGTACCAAGGAGTCACGGTACTGAGAAGTCCCGGTACTGAGAAGTCCCGGTACAGTGGAGTCCCGGTGCAGTGAGTCCCGGTAGTTTTGGTAGTGTCCGGTTATAGTTTCTGATTGTATTTTTGGATTAAGTTGCTCCAAAAACTTCCTGGGGGGCGGCCCCTAGACCCGCAAGGGCGTTGCCCCTTGACCCCATCCGCTATCCGGGTAGCGGAACCCCCGTGATAAGTCGCTGAAGGGAGAACTGTTGAGGATAAGATTTTAGTAGGCTTTATGTGTTTGACTAGAAAGGCGATATTTGTATTTAATCTGTTACAGATTCTGTGGATTTGGATTGAAAGACTGAATCTTTTGGAGAAAAGCTTGGAAGTGTTTATGGATAAGCGATCGAGGTGAGTTTTGCTTTAAAACGTTTTTGAACTGGGATACATATATATGTGTATATATATATATATGAGATGATTATGTGGTAGGAATATGATTATGTGTATATAAATGACAATATGATGTAATAAGATATATATTGTATTTATATAAGCTTTGCACTACACGAGTGCACTTGTTGCCGGGTTCTGGTGAGCGGACCGGTGAGTAGTCGGGTTCCGGTGTGCGGACCGACAGGTAGCCGGGTTCCGGTAAGCGGACAGGTTGTTGATTTATTAGTTGGCTTGCTACCAACTAATATGGCCATTTGTGGAGGAATAAGGTGGATGAGATGTACACGATGCACGAGTCTGGATTGGTATTTAAATAAGTGTGGTATGTTTATATTTTACGAAAGGATTACCAAAGGTTTATCTAAACTATTTTGATACAAAGGATTTACATAAAAGGTTTTATAATGATTTTGGAAAGGACCGGGATTAACTCACTAGACCCGTTTGGTCTAACCCTCATTTTGTTTTCAAAAATATGTTTTTCAGGTCGAGGAATTGATAGCGGCAAAGGAAAGAATAAGGTGTAGGCTGCCTTCATGGACCGATGATGATTAGGAAGATGTTATGTATTTTGTAGTTTCAAGACTAATGAGACTGTACTTGGTTTGTTATGTAACTTTTGTTGTAAATCAATGATATGTATGCATGTTATGTTATATGATGTATGTTATGGGACTTGGGTCGTTACACTTGCTTTTAAGGTACAAGTATTTTCTTTTCATCTTTATGAATCTTGAATACAATTACAGTTTTGATTTTTTTTGAGTTAATTATTTGGATTGATCAAGTGAGAAAAGAGAAGATGGGGGACAAAATCACTAGGTTGAGGTCGTGGACAGAATCATGGCAGAGGTGACAATGGCAGGGGCGGTGGTTGTGGTGGCGGTGGCGACAGGTTCAATGGTCGAGGTTGGGGAAGGATGGGCTAAGAAGATGAACATTTGTTTTGAGATTGTATTATGCTCTAGGTTTACAAATTTATGCATTTCCGACTTCTGATATTTCTGTAAATAGTTTATTGCCACAGTTTTAGGTATTTTGTGTGGCCAAAAGACAACAATTAGCCACGGTTATTATAATTCAATGTAACTGTACATCATGAATCGGCCACGCTTGCTATGAAATTTGTGTGACTATAACTACTTTATTGTCATGGTTTGGTTAATGTGACAAAATGGTAACCAATGACCACGGTATTAACAATTCACTGTAACCGTATATAATGAAATGACCACAGTTAATGTAACATTTGTGTGGCTATAAGTAGTTTATGGTCACGGTTTTAGTTTACTCATGTGACCAAAAGGTCTCTAATAGCCACATTTAATATGAGTTTGTGTGGCGATAAGTAGTTTATAGCCATGGTTTTAGTTTACTCATGTGACCAAAAGGTCTCTAATAGCCACGTTTAATATGAGTTTGTGTGGCCATAAGTAGTTTATGGTCACGGTTTTAGTTTACTCATGTGACCAAAAGGTCTCTAATAGCCACGTTTAATATGAGTTTGTGTGGCTATAAGTAGTTTATGGTCACGGTTTTAGTTTAGTCATGTGACCAAAAGGTCTCTAATAGCCACGTTTAATATGAATTTGTGTGTCGATAAGTAGTTTATAGCCACAGTTATAGTAACATTTGTGTGGCTATAAGTAGTTTATGGTCACGGTTTTAGTTACTCATGTGACTAAAAGGTCTCTAATAGCCACGTTTAATATGAATTTGTGTGGCGATAAGTAGTTTATAGCCACGGTTATAGGAAAAATGCCCCAATACCATCAAATTTTGGATACGTTTATGGCCACGGTTTTTAGGCTATGGCTACGGGTTTTCATGTGATATGGTGACGCATTTTAAACGTGGCGAAAAGGGTATCAATGGTCACGCAAGAATAGGCTACGGTTTTATCTATTCAAAAAACCGTGGCTAAAGGCCTACGGCCACGGTTTTTAACCGTGGCAAAAACCCATTTTTGTACTAGTGTATTGAATATAAGGTGACATTGCCTTGCGCATGAGACATCACGTAGTGCACGCAGAAAGATAGACATAGATGCTCTAGATCAATTTGAATTTGGCCCTTTGGTTTAGTGGAATAATATATCATTAGCTTTTGTTGTTTTTCTTTTTCAAATCAACTAGTGTTCGACACCACGCGTTGCGTGGTGACGATAAAAGTGTTAGAAAAAATAAAAATTAAATGGGTTGATGGTCACATAACATACATTAGACTAATAAGAATTGACATCTCACCTAATATGAAATATTCTCATCATCCTTAGTTCACTTGAGACTATTTCTTCCAAGCATACATTATCGGTAAAGAATCTTGAAAAAAATAGGATTTAATCATATATGTAAAATGAATGATATTATATCGATTCTTAGTTTGATTTCAGTTTAAACTAAATAATAATATTGATATAATTATATATTCATGATTGTAGTAGGTTATTCTTTCTAATTTTATATACTTTGTTATTCTACTTTAATTTATATATATATATAATTAAAACTATATATATATATATATATATTTATTGTTTCTTGGATTTATTTATTTTATGTATTGATTTTAATTAGTGATACTAAATGTAATAGGCATTTTATTTGTTAATGATAGAGTTGGTAATAATAGTATTTACTTATATGTTAATCTTATTTTGTGATATTAAATGTAATAACTATTTCGTTTATTAAAAAAGAGCTTAATAATAAGTATTTACTTATATAGTGATTCTATTTTCATTAATATATATTGGTTGTAATGTCAGTTATATTTATATATTGATTTTATAAGATTTTAAATGATAATAATTTTTTGAGTTTTATATATTGATTCAAACTTTATATATTTATTCAAATTTTAGATATTTAATTTTATTTGAAGATAATACAAATTAATATATATGTTGTAGTAGAAATAAAAAAATCATTGTGAAATAAAAGAAATAAAGAAATTTACGTATAAACAAAGAAGACGAATGGTCTAAGTAATTAAACATTTTGTTAATAACTACATCAAAAATGCAAAATTTGAGAAAAGAAAGAGAGAAAAAAATACAAACCCAATCAAACATAACATAGACCATAAATGTTATTCCATTTTGATAGAGCATTAGGTTGTAGCTTATAATTAATTTTGTTATAGGTTTCTTTTAATTTATAGATGGAATGGAGAGATTAAAATGAATGTCTTTAGGAAGTTAGATAGTTTAGAATGTAAAGATAATTAAATTGGAAGTTAAATTATGAAAAAAGTCTTTTAATGAAATACACATTTTTTATGTAAGGGTAGAATAATTTTAACTTATTTAAAAATTTAAAAATTCAAAACAATGAGAAAATTTCTATTACTTTAACAATGTGTCACATCACTCTTAATAAGTTTCTTTTATCATTTTATTTTTTTGGAGTTGTTCTATTCACTTATGTTTCATTGTAGATACAACATTTTTAATTATAACAAATTTCAGTACATACCTCATACATTTTTTTTATTTGAAAAGATGTATCTATAATATGGCTTCATAATGAAGCTTCAAACTTCCTAACCACACGAAATATTATCATTTCATTACGACATCTAATTCATGTAATAATGATGATCAAAACATGTTGTATTACAATGAGAAAGACAATTTTTCATTGCTCAAGGAAGGGTTCATTGTTTATTGCAAAAAAAAATCCCTAAAGGCTATAAAAACCGTAGAAACCCTACTTAAAAATCATATAAGTTTTGAAACAATAGTAAAAAGCCTCCAAGATTTAAGGGGTGAAGAAAAGACCAAACTCCTCTTCATGGGCACTTCATTTACAACCAAATCAGCGTCCACTTTCCTCTACAACAGAAAAAATGAAAATCCAAACACAAAATCAAAAGACAAAGTGAGCTTATCTTCAATAGAATTAAGGGTATTGAATGTTGTAGTGACAAAATTAAAAACTAAACCATAAACAACGAACATGATCGTTAAAGGCTATAAAACCGTAGAAACCCTAGTTAAAAATCCCATAAAATTTGAAACAATAGTAAAAAAGCCTTCAATATTTAAGGGGTGAAGAAAAGACCAAGCTCCTCTTCATAGACACTTCAGTCGCAACCAAATCAACGACCACTTTCCTCTACAACAGAAAAATGAAAATCCAAACACAAAATCAAAAGACAAAGTGAGTTTATCTTCAATAGAATTAAGGGCATTGAATGTTGTAGTGACAAAATTAAAAACTAAACCATAAACAACGAACATGATCGAATGTTTTGTGCAATGCATATAAGATATATAAACCACAAACATCATTTAGCTTTAGCTTCTTCACTAATATATTAGATATATATATATATATAGTACAATATGAATGCTTTCTTCTTTAATATAATGAGAGATGAAGAGGAGTTTGGGAAAATGAAAGGACCAATGTTAAATGCAACATAATTAATAATCAATGCAAATGGGAAATTAAGAAAAAAAAAGATTAAAATGATGATTAAGGAGAAAAAAGATAATTGAGTTTTCTAGCCTTTAGGAGAGCTATGTCATCAAACTTGGTTTTTGTTTTAATATATATAAATATTGATATTAGTTTTTTTTTAATATTTAGTACTAATTAATGTGTGTTAATTAATACCTTGTAATTTAAAAATAATGCTTTTAATTTATGTTATTTTCTAGAGTTTATTTAATGTTATTTTGATTTGGAGATATGGTATTTATTAAAAAGTTGTCATTTTAAATTTAATAAGATTTCACTAAATAAATTATTTCAAATTTAAGTCAAAATTATTTGTTAACTGTTTATCTACATATCATATTTTATCATGATTGAATAAAATAAAACAATAATAATGATATATGTTATTTTATTAGTATACAAGTTTATGGCCTTTAATGTTTTAGGTAGGGGTGAACATGGTACGGTACCATGTTCTTTTTTCGAATACCGTGTACCAATCAATTATAATTGGTATGCTAAAAATTATACCGTGTACCAACCAGATATACTTGGTACCAACTTAATTGGTACCAACATTTTTCGGTTGGTACATGTTGGTACGGTTTTGTACCAACATCTCAATTTGGTTACAATCAAATGAAATAAATCGATAATACAAACCTGCTATTGAAAGAAACATGATATTAAACAAACATGTTGTCCCAAATTAATAAACTTGCTGTTGAAACAAACCTAATGTTCAAAAACACGTGTCCCAGATCAATAAACCTGTTGTCCCAAACTACTAAAACAAACATGTTATACAAAACTTCAAATTGATAAAACAAACTTGTATTTATGTAGTCTGAAGTGGACTAGTGGTAGTGTAGAGAAAAGAGAACTGTAACTTGTGTTACCGTAAGGAAAGGGTCCAAGAGTATCACATTGCTAATTTCTTGTTGAGCCTAAAAGGCTCAGTCCACTATCCAATGGGTTGAGGCCCGTAAAACAAATTAGATCAAACATGAACTGATGAAAGTCATTAAATATATATACAGTAGCCGAATCAAATATCTTTTAATTTATTTTCTATTTAATAAATAAATAAAAATAATATACATATAAGTCGGTACGGTACGGTACTATCGTGGTATTCGATTTTCAATACCACGTACCAACCAAGTATGTGAAGTTGGTACGGTAGTACCAACCAATTTAGTTGGTACCAATTTAGTTGATATGGTTGGTATTGAATTGGTTGGTTTGTCATGGTACAATATTGACACCCCTAGTTTTAGGTTATTATATTATAATAAATAATTAATGATGTAATTAATGAGACAATTATGTTATTTTCCATTATGAAATAATATGTTTGAAAGTATATAATTGTCCTACAAAATCCGACGATAAATACATATTCAATAAGTTTAACAAGATTTCACTAAATAAATTATTTCAAGTTTAACTGAAAATTATTTGTTAATTGTAATAATTATCTACATATCATATTTATCATGATTGAATAAAATAAAACAATAATAACGAGATATATGTTATTTTATTAGTATACAAGTTTATGGCCTTTAATGTTTTAGGTTATTATATTATGATAAATAATTAATGATGTAATCAATGAGACAATTATATTATTTTACATTATGAAATAATGGGGGCGTTTGGGATTGTTTATTTAAAGTGCTTATTAACTTATTCTGGTGTGATACTGGTAGTAAGTAGTTTTTAGTGTTTGGGTAGTTAAAAAAGAAAACTGCTTATAGCGGTTTGGCACCGGTGATAAAACGTTTTTGATAAATTATTTCGTTCTAACTTATTGACTTATTTGAAATAACTTATCAACTTTTTGGTTATTTTACATGTATAAACAATTTCAAATACTATTTAAATAACAACTTATTAGTTTATTACATTTTGATACCACCATAAGCTAATCCAAACATTTTTTATAGAACTTCGATTTGACACTACATAAGTTAATAAACACTTTTATATAAAAGCATAAGTTGTTTTAAATAAGCAATCCCAAGCACCCCCAATATGTGTGAAAATATATAATTGTCTTACAAAATCCGACAAATACATACTCAATATAATCATATTTGTAAACCAACTTTACATTTTGCACATATATTCTTTTACAATATGAATACAATATATAATTCCTGGTTTATAACTTTTTATGACATACGCTTAATAATTAAACTTATAAAAGTTAAATATCTACTACTATCTTATTATTATTAAAAGAATAGTGTCAACCGTTTTCAGCAAAGTGGTTTTTCTAAACACCACGTTCTTCTCCCTTTCTTTCCGGCTCTCCCACGTCCCTCTCTTCTCTGCAACCTCTCCCCCACCATTAACAGCTGAATTCCCATTTGAAATTGAAGAATCGTCCCTCTCTCCTGCAATTCGTATCCGTTTCCATACCTGTATCAGAGCGATTTCGATAGATTTTCTTTCAAACCCATCCAAAAAGGGCGATTTCCATAGATTTTCTTTCAAACCCAGTTTACATACATGTACCAGAGGCCTTCTACGATGCCACTCTCATTTCTTGTTGTTCTTCAATCGGTTCTTCTACGGGAACCCTAATTGCTGCGTTTCCCTAGATTCTTCTCATTTCTTGTTGTCTTGATAGCGTTCTTGCTTGGGATAAAAACTTAGGTAGGGTGTCAATGGTGGACAAGGACGAGGAATCTTCCTTCAATTACTCCAGCGATAAACTATTCAAGAGCACAGCGACCACGAAGGCACAGCGACCACGAAGGCATGAACTACCCTCATAATGGAGTTCGTTTATGGTTCAATTTCATCCATGGAGTTTGGTTTCTGATTTTCTTCCAAAGCAAGGTTTGGTTGATTTCGATTTCATGTTGCTAAAAAGCAACAGGTTCGATTTCTTCTTTTGTTGTGCATTTGTTCCTTCTTTTGTTGTTCATGGGTCGTACCTAATTTCTTTTTTCTGCAACAGGCAAAAACCAACATGTTCGATTTCTTCTAGCTCTGGCCTTTGGAGCTCGATTTCAAAAGGGAGAAGGGTCCTTCTTTTCCCTTTGACTGTGTATTTGTAATTTTGTTCTTCTAGATTTTACCTTTGTAAGGGTTTTTGGGTAAGTAGTTTGTTCCACCAAGTCTTTTTTGCTTACTGTATGTTTGAAATGGAATTCAATATTTAGTGTTGTATTTTCTTGATATGTCCCAGGTTGGTCACCAGATTGTTGTATGCTAATTAGATTGTTGTATGCTAATTTGATTCCAAGGTCTGTTTCATATTTTTTCCATATAACTCACTTTATCCAAATGACTTATTGTCCATAGGTTTTATAAATTACTTTCTCCAAATGACTTATTGTGTGCAGAGGTTTTATAGGTGCATTACAAGCTGGGATTGAAACTTGAGGAGGAGAGTATCACCGGAGAGGTTAATATTATGACTAAAACTCTCTTAGATGTTGTCAAGGTGAGATGATTTACGATTTTTTTACTATTCAATATTTCAATGATTTGTACAGCTCCATTAGCTTTATCCATTGTACTAATTCCAGGTTTGAGTTATTATTCATACAACTCCCACTAATTTTGTTCATCTAAGCTGTTTGGTTGAAAATGTTCAGTGAGAGATATTTAGTGGACAGGCAAGTTTCCTTTATTTACATTCCTGTTCCTATTATAATGTTCTTTTCATATTTTTTCAGTTTGTCATTACTTAAAAATAAGAAAAATTGGTTGCAAGTTTTTTAATAATTACTTAAAAATAAGAAAATTTGTGAAATTAAACTTCTGAGAGATAAAAAACTTAGGCCTTAGCAGTCTGTTTCTACATTCTTCTTTTTTGAACAATTGATCTCTTGGTTGCAGGATGCATTTGTGTTGTGGGGCACTTTTGGATTTCTATTGCATCTGACTCAAGTGTGTAGGGGTTATTTTGACATGTTAGTTCTTTCTTGCAAGTTTTATTGTATTATGAAACTAATGTATCTTTTGCTTAATTTTTTATGTACTAACAAACTTTGGCATCCTATCCCCTGGTTTTATACAAAAGTGCAGATGTTCATGAATAAAAACATACCAATTGAAGAATTCAAACAATCAGGTATAGTAGCAAACAATTGGAGAGAAATAACTTAACACTTTACTTTGTATCCATCCTTGATGATAACAGTTGCATGGGATTTTGAATGTTGTTTTTGTTATTATCTTTGTCTAATTATACTTTCACTTCTTTATTTGGTCAATTTATTTGTTGCCACATTTATATTGTTGATCTTTTTTTAGTAAGAAAGTTCATTTAAAAGGCTTAGAACGCACTGATAATATTAGTTCCTTAATATCTTGTTGTTATATATTGTAAGACAAGATGTATGATCTAAACTTCAAGGAAGAGGTGGGTTTCTCATTCAATGCCATTAGTATTTTATTCCTGTTTTTGAACATAAAGCCTTGTAATGAACATAAATCTTTATTTGTTTTCTGATTCATGTTTGAACATAAAGCTTCTATCCTTCCCACATATCACTTGTTTTCGGATAATATATCATTATTGTTATCATAGGTCTTGCTTTGGGTGAATGATTATGACTTTATGCATCTGATGTGCATAGTACATACCATCTTAATATTTCTACTCAATGGAGTCCATCAAATTAAGTATAACCACATATGTTCACAAGGATCCGTTTTTTGTTTAGATAAATAGTTCCAAATGATCACGACTTGGTTCTTAAAGGTTCTTTTTATGGTGATATATGCAGGGCCTGGTGCACCAAGGCAATAGATATCTTGCCCCTGCAAATCCATTTGCAAAGGAGGTAATATAATGTGAATTAAAAAAATGTTATGGTTTTTTATATATCTTAAGTTTTGAACTTCTTTTTACTTAATGGTGATTGAAAATGAGTAGGTTACAAAGAGGGTGGATTCAGATTCAAAGCAATGGCATGGATGGAACTGGAGATCAGAGGGTGACTTGCTTCTTAATGGGGCTTATTTCATCCCATCTGGAGCTGGAGCCGTTGCAAGCTATGCTAGAGCCTCGAGCGTGGGTACAAAGCCATCTTCCATGGTTGGTATCCTCACTGCCGGTGCTGGAGTTCTTAACTGTCGCATAGGCCGCCAATGCTAGCTAGCTCAGCCAGCCCTTAATTGGTTCATATCATCATATGGTAAAGACTCATTTTCTTACTTTTCAGTGTCACATGCATATAAAAAACATATACATATAGATCTCATATGTCCACATATATACCTTCACTCCATCTCACTTGGCAATTAAGTGAACATTTTACACAAAGTTTGCTTTTGTTCCCCTCTTCGTTGTGCAACCTCGACCAACGTGCGAAGTGTTGTCCATCCCTTTTCTTTGTCTTCACCTTGTGTGTTATTAGTCGATTGGATTAGAGGATCGGAATGCTTTTTCTTTCCGTTTTCTTCCCTTTTTTTCATCATTTCTATCTTGTGGAGTTTTAGTTTCTTGAAGCATATAAGATGTAATGTGGATGTCAAAACTACTTTCAACCATGACAAGATTGAATGGAAAAGTATTGGTATATGGATGAATGATTGATGCACTTCTCTTGTCTTTCTTGTTTACTTTGTGTCATTTTGTGAAAGGTGCAATCTTTTTAGCTTTTGTGTTGGTTGATAGAAAAGAAAATGAACATAATTTTGGTTATCAAAGACTATTACTAATCATGGAGTTTCTTTTAATTTTCTATATGCAAATGATTTTTCGAAGCTTGTTTGTGGTGTAATGGCAATCAAAGTAATTCTAACTGTAATAATTTATCGGCCAATATATTTTTGAAAAGTCGAAAACTAAGTGATAGGGGGTGCCGAATTTTGGTCCATCACATTCATGCATTTACAATTCATGTTATTTGATGGAGGATGGGCATACTATGTGTAATGCTTCAGCATTGCTTAAATACATTCATTTATCACTAATATTTAACAACTAAAATATCACTAACTTGAACCAAAATAATAAAATGTCCCTTTATATTTACCAGTAGTCTAGAAACAGAGTTCTGCAATGGGAAATTTGAGTTTATGTACCTTCATGTATCAAAAGTATTATGCTTCAATGTTTAATTATTGGAAAATTATGCTTAACTTTCTTTTTGCCAAAAACATTCATCTCTTCTATTTGCAAGTCATTCTTACGATTCCATCTTCTCTCTTTTCTATTCTTTCTTTCTCACTCTTTTCCCAAATCCCCAACCAACCACATCACCCAAAATATATGATATTTTACATAAGTACATTAATGCTAAATATAATGTTGGGTCATGGGTATAGTAAAACTTAGGTAAAAGATGATATCGAACACTATTGAAACCATTTAAACTTGATATGTTCAACAATTATTTCATATTTATTTGATAGTATTGCAACGCCTCTCGATGTACAAAGGCTAAAATACACACATTCTATTTATTCGTACAGTAGATGTTTCTCTCCAAATAAACGTGGGTTTGGACTTTGTAAGCTCTTGTTTTGAGAAACGTTTTGCAAGAAAGCGATTAGTGATTGGAAAACTTGAGTAAATTAAAAGAGGAAAGTGAATCTAGAAACAATGGTTTTTGGAAATACTTCTTTTTTGAAAAATAGAGTAAACTACGTTTTTAGTCCCGATGGTTCGTTGATAATTTCAGTTTTTAAGGGACATGGAGCCATGAGGATGATATCACAAGCATGGAGTGTTTCTCACAAGACTAAAACCTCTATGCTCAACAAAGGATTAAGCAAGTAAGCAATCAAAAAACAAAAAGCTTTCCATCTCTCTGATTGGAACCATGTGGTTGTAAATATAAAAACTAATCGATAGTTTCAAACAGGACCACGACATATTACTGAACAACTAATAAACATGGCTATCGCTCTTTTGTATGGATGGTTGTATTGGATTCACAACCGAGGTGTTGGACCTATTGTTGTGGGTGGAGTTTGTATTAGATGAAATACTAATTATTGTTTGAGTGGATAGATTATGTTATGAAATACTAATTATTGTTTTCAATGAAAATGTATTGTTTACAAAAAAATTATCAAGTTATGAACTGCTAATTGTTTTTATTTTAATTGAATGCAAGTCTTTTTTTTTTATCTCATATTGTTTTTATTTTATGCACACATGGAAAATGTAACTATTTTTATTCAGAATATGATGTGTAATACGTTTGATAGGATGGGAATAGACTTGGATACGACGCTTTGTCCGAGGTGTGGTGATATGGTGGAATCGTTGGATCACGCTCTTGTGGCGTGTCCGGAGGTTAAATGCTTGTGGAGACTTACCAGGAGATGGTGGAAGGAAAATCTAGAGGGAGTCGAAACAATTCAAGTGGTACTACAAGAGAATGACCCGAGCGTGGAAATTGGTAAAAGCGGTGAGATATGGATGGCGGTAAAATGGTCGCTAATGTACTTTATTTGGGCTCAAAGAAACAAAATGGTGCTTAACTCGGACAAAGGGAAGGTTTCGAAACGCTTTTTCGACTATCAACGGAGAATCTTTGAGTGGGTCGCGAAAAGGTCGAACAAAAATCCAATGGATTGGAAGGAATGGCTCGTGGATCCGGTGTCGATGTAAGGTGGAACGACATCGAATCTGACCAACCGACTGCTTTGACGTTTGCAATGCAACTCGCAAGCAGCACTGGGCTGGACTTTGGCCACTGCTTACTTCGTTTCTGGTTTTGTGGTGTTCTGTTTGCTATTGATGCTCACTGTTTTGCTGCTGCATGTGTTGGGGTCTACTTTGTAATTGGTTTGTTGGAGAATTGGGTGTACTCTACTCTTATCATTTTGGTTGGTAATAAAAAAGTGACGTGCCGTTCAAAAAAAAAGAGAATATGATGTGTTATAATACCACATAGTTACAACTTACAATACATATATAGTGTGGAATATTTTTCACATTCAAATATATTATCATGGTTGAATATGTAGCGTAAGCATATAAATTTTGTTTATAATTGTTAGAATCGTAAATCTCAAAGGTTTTGGGATTCTTGAGGTTGATACTATTCTATTTGAGGTTGATACTATTAGGCCATCCGTACTCGAGCGGGCTCGGGCTCGGGTTCACGCCTGCGGGTTCCCCGGGTACCGCGGCAACCGGGTACGCCCATGGCGGGTTCAGCGGGTTAGGGGTGGCGGGCTCGGCGATCGGGTTCCCCACCCCGCTCATACCCGAAGGAGTTTCTCAATTTTTTTATTCCAAACGGCTCTTTTCCAATTAATTTTTATTTTTTTATTTTTTCAATTTAAACACTATAAATCAACCTCAAATCTCATCCATTTTTCACACCAAAATTTAAACACTCACCTCAATCCTTAAATATTTTCTTTCATTTCTTTCAATCCGATATAAACTTTATGGATTCGCCACCCGTTTCATCGTCCGGTTCTTCATCATCCATTGACACCGACGAGGAATTCGGTCAACTATTTGATCGTTATGCAGATTTGTTGCAAGAAGCTGTAGATAGACGGTATGGTAGCACCGCCTCATCGTCAAGAAGACCGAGGTCCGGGAACATAGAAAGAGGTCGGGTAGATGCTAACGACCGGCTTTTGCGGGACTACTTTGGCGAAAACCCGGTGTATAATCCGGATTTGTTTAGACGGCGGTTTAGGATGAGCAGGCAACTATTCGAACGGATAGTTCAAGATTTATCGGGAGTGTATCCGTATTTTACACAACGGATTGACGGACTACGCAAACAAGGTTTGTCTCCGATACAAAAGTGTGTATCCGCTGTTCGACAATTGGCGTATGGAGTAGCTTCCGACGCACTTGACGAGTACTTGAGGATGGGAGAGAAAACGTCACGAGATTGTCTGCACACTTTCTGCACATGTATTGTTGAACTCTATGGTGACAAATATTTACGCAAGCCTACTTACGATGATATTCAGAAGTTGTACCACGCGCATGAAGCTAAACACGGATTTCCCGGCATGCTCGGCAGCATAGACTGTACTCATTGGTCGTGGGCAAATTGTCCGAACGCATGGCGAGGTCAATTCATGAGAGGTGATCATGAACATCCGACAATCATGCTAGAAGCGGTGGCCTCCCAAGATCTATGGTTCTGGCACGCATTCTTTGGTGTTGCCGGTTCCAACAACGACATCAATGTTCTCAATCAGTCGCCCATCCTCAACGATGTTGTTGTTGTTTGTTTGGTGTACCCCTTTTTAAAATTATATTATATCCAAAACGTGGTGCTTATCGGGCCAAATCTTTCAATAAATAAACCAAGACGCAAGTATACATCTCAATCTATTATCGTCTCAAACAAGTAATAATGATACAAAGTACCGAGTATCGATCCCACGGGGAAGCTTGGAAAAATTCTTCTTTTATAAGTCCAATTAATAAAAACAAGTCTCAGATGGTGAATGCGAAGGTAATCTTTTTGTTGGGTGTTTGGCTAACAACTAATGACAAAAGTTAATTATAAAGAGAAGCACAGGGTATAAAGTTCCGTTGGGATGAAATAAATAATTATATAAAAAGATGAGACGACATTCCTTGGTTATCTCAAAGTCCACTATTTCATGATACAACGTACCGGGTGTCAATTGGTCAATTGTGATCCACCATAAAATATAACTTTGATTTAAATAACTTCGGACAATCATGTCATACGATACACCTTTTTATTTTATTATCGGTCTCGGTCCCAACTTCACTTTATACCCCAAGCTAAGGCAATTAGCCCATTATCGCTTTAAGTGCACTAAGAACTACAACAACGATTATGAAAGCAAATAATGGAGATGGACAATTCATTATACTAAACTTAAAAATTAGAAATTACGTTTTAAGAAAATTAATTATAAACTAAAGCGGTGGAAAATCTTGTTTTAAATGTGACAAACACAAAACTAAACTTAGAAATTCTAATGTCTATTTAAGATCTAAAATTAAACTAATAAGACGAGAAAATATCTTTGACAATAAAAACACGTAACACTTGCAACTTTTGTAAATTCTTCGTTACTACAAATCGTGAACCAAGCTGGTTGGGGATCCGAAGAGATTAATTCGGACTTCCGATTTATGGTAGTAATTTTGGAATATATAAAAGGAATAAGAGTAGGTGTTCAAAATTAACAAATACCGAAAATTATACTATCGAGAATTATAAGATGAAACTGTGAGAAACATAAACTAAATTGACGATTGTGAAAGTAAACTAATAAAATGATAAACTTAACTTAAAAACCGTAAGATGATGATAACGAAAGTGCATAAAGAGGTAACCGTAAAATTAGCGAGAACACAGGATTAATAAAAACACATTTAAATAATACGAGAAATCAAACCCGAGCGTTACAACGGAATCACTTGGGTGTGAGATGTGAACCAACCCTAAATGAGATTATGGATTTTGGTTCACTAACTGCCATGGCCGAAGCCAATATAAGGGAAACAAAAAAAAAGAGTTTAGGCTCTCTCTTTCTACTACTAACCAATAATACAAGAGAGAAAATGAGATTGATGGATGGTATCTAAAGGATGCCAACTGATGTCTTCCTTTCATCCATCTAGACATACATATATATACTAGTAATAAAAGGCTTTGGGGCCCATAATGTCAATGGATTTGGTCCATTCAAACTAGTCCAAAATCAGCCCAAAACAAACAAGATGAGGTCCATAGTTCTCTTTAGCCAAAAGCTCATTATGCTTTCCAAAATTTCAGCCCAAGTAATGCATATGAGATCTGCGTTTTTCGGCCCAAAAGATGCAGAAACGATGCCGTGTTCAAAAATGTGAAGTCGTACGCTTTCATCCCTACGTCCGCAAATCCAACGCACTTCCATATATATAACGACTTCAAAAACGGCATTTTTCCATCATCCTACAATTAAGATATATTAAATGAGTAAAATAGACTAAAATTATATAAAACAAGCCACTTTGACATTTAAGGGTTCAAAGCATTTATTTATTAATTTTACCACTAAACTTAGCTAAAAAAAAGACTAAATGGGGAATACAAACTAGCTCAAAATTATAATAAAAGACTATAAATAGGGTTATAAAAATAACCCTATCATAACCGCAAATTCGAACTGTTGCTTGCCCTCAAGCAACTTTATTACCAAAAATTTTGAGCTAAAAAAAAAAAGAAAAAAAAAACTTTGCTTATTCCAAAAGTCTCATCCCAATCCATTTATCAATTCCACACGCACAATTTGTCTCAACTATATTCTCACATACTAACAAATAACCATTCGTAAAAATGCAATTCCTTCCACTAAAACATCTGAACAATCAACCATAAGCTAGCCACATAATTCTTGTTTAACTAGAATCAAATGTGTGCAACCAAGAAATGTTCATGCATGCGGCTTTTTCAATCTTTGTATGCATGGCCTTTTTCCAACAATGTAATGGGTTTCTGTTTATGGCGCAATTTTACCGCCATCTTCTCTTTGAGGAATTGAAGTCGGACACATTGGTCTCTTTTGGTATCTCTTTGATACTTTTGTTGCACGGAAATTTTTTTGAATTGAGCTTTGCTCTTTTGTGTATGTCTATTTTCCTTTCGTGCAACATTTTTTTTTTAAATTTTGTCGCGTTTTTCGCCAAGAGGTGTGTGTATTGGATGAAATGGGTATGAATATGAATATGACGTGTTTTACCATATCATCCTAACAACCGCAAATTCGGATGGTTCAATGTCCTCATTGAACATTGTGAGCACATTCATGGAATAAGGTGGTGGTGTGTTTGGTGTTGCATGATTCTAATGTTATCAAAGAATCAACAGCTAGTTCTGGTGATGATCAATGTAAAGTATCAAGAATAGCAATCTTACTCAAGCAATTGCAACATGTAAGTGATCGTGCATCAACAAATTGTGACGTGTGAGCATGATTTCATGGGTGAAATAACAACTTTTCAGATATCACAAAAACATTCCCCGATTTAACTATACTACAACATGCATGAAATTAAAACAATTATTTGAAAGCAATAAAAGGGATTGGAAGATTAAACCTGTCCTACTTATGGGAAGTAGGATGCGGCTCCGTTGTCATCCACAGGAGATCTTGGGGAAAAGGTGGTAATTGCCTCACCAAATCCGGGTGTTCTTTTGACCAAATTGATCGAATCATGTCATCTCTAGACTTTTCATATCTCAGCTATCTCACATTTTCATCATGTGTTTGCCTCAGATAAGCGATGATAAAATCCAATTTCCCACTCAAGTCCTCACTTAGTCCAGTTATCTGTTTTTTAATAAACAACCTTTGCTTTCTTAATTTTGAAGTGAGGTCTTTTTGGAGAGAACGAAAGTTAGTTTCCAAAGAAATTATCACATCGTTTTCTCGCTTGGGATGGAAGTATGTGTTGTTTCTCAAAAGTCTCTCAACATTCATTTTATCCATGACCATTTTGTCCGTGGAAAAACGGTCACTGGTTAAAATGGGTGCGTTTGCTCGTTCCATTAAAGAATGTATAATGGATGGATGTGGCATTCGTGCGTTGGACCTTTCAGCTCCACCAAAGATATTGTTGGAGATTAGTCGACCCACATTAAAATTGTGCCCTTCCATTATACAATATAGAATGAACACACGTACCATGCAGATAGTTGTTTCGTGGGATGTGGGATACAAAGTGTGCCTCGAAAAGAAGAACCACACGTTTGCTTCAGGCAATAGACAATGCGTACTCAAAAGTCTAGTTTGTCCTTTAAAAGACCACTCTGACCCGGTATGTGCTATTCTTTTTAGAATAGCCTCGAGGTCAGCTTTCGTAGCATTGTCTGTGAGTCTTATGAATTCAGACTCGTCTGAAGTGTATTCCAATCCCAACAATTCATTTATTATTTCAGCCGAGAAACAAACCGTGGTTTGTCGTACTTTTATTTTAATTCCATTCGTTACTGACAATTCGGTGTAGAAGTCCCGTACCCAGTCAACATTAAATGGTCTCGGGACTTCACACAAAGATTTCCATCCTAGCTTTTCGATTTGGTGTACAAACTGAGGGTATTTTAACAAAACCAGATGATGAAATCCTTTAGTTGCTTGTCCAATTTTACGTTTAAAAGTTTTAAATCGTGCACATGCTTCATGACAACTAAATAATTCCGAACGAGATAAATGAGTTTGTGAGAAGTTACCCACTTTTTCCTTCCCTTTTGGTGCCTGATTAGCGGACTTTTGAGCTGGATTTTCGTTGTTTCGAGTGCTCTCCTGAATATCTTCAATGATCGGTTCTTCAATACGGAGTCTTTTTGCCGGCTGTGGGTTCGGGTTTGGAGCAAACCTAGACATGTTAGGATCAAACCCTGGATTATTATAAGGGGGTGGGTTTTGACAATGAGCCACCCGAACAGATGTCGAGACCAATGGTGGGTTTTGCTCCAAGGGACTGAGGTATGACCTGAAAGCTGAGTTTCTTTCTAGAATGGGCTGCCCGAACGAATTCAGGACCACCGCACACGAAGGTGTTGACGGTGGTTGAACTTGCGATGCATTCGGTGAAGAAAAGGGTCTAGTAAACTCGGGAGGGTACACCGAAGGTTGTGGAATTGTCGACTGTTGCCCAAATCGCTGCAGGTACTGGTAGGTCGCGACATATGTTTGATCTCTTGGTTGGTACGACGAAAAAGAGGAAGATTCTCCTAGTGAGAGGTTCAGATTCGGGTTTTGGTTGAGATGCGACACCGATTGCGCTGAGGGTGGTCCGAAAAAATTGGTTTGTGCTCTAAATTGTATCGCCGGCGGCTGTGGTGGTGATTCCATGGCTTCTGCGATTTGCGCTAGGGTAAGAAGAGAGGGGTGTCGTGGGTGTGGGTTTGTCGACGACGAAGCTCCAGCGAAGATTGAGTGGGCAGGGGGTGTCGGATCGGCCATCAGTGTGGATTCCGATGAGGGTTTTCTCTTAGTGAAAAGTGATGGTTCATGGTGGTTTTTTTTTTGGTGGGTTTTATACTGGAGAAAACGAAGGGGGTGAAGGCGGTGGAAGTCGTCTTGGTACTTGCAGATACAGAAAATGAGAAACAGAGATGGTCGTTAGTGAAATGGCGGCCGGCGGTGGTGATGATGGTGAAGTGGTATTCGGCGGTGATCATGTTTTCTGCTGGTTTGTTCTTCGAGAGATAGAGGGTCGTGAGAGAGACTGAGAAGAGAACGATAGAAGGAGATAAACCCAAAAAAAATATACCTGCTTAGTATTATTATTATTTTTTATAGGGTTTCTCTGTTTGACTGTTTCAATTCAGAAATGTCAGAAGCATTTAATGAGCAGTGTTTCAACAAAACAAAAAGGAGGCCATTAATGAGCAGCTCGCTTTTTCAAGACATAATTGTTTTTTATATATATTTTTATTATTATTAACATGCTTTCTTTCTTTTCTTTTTTTTTTGATTTTTTTTTATTTTCAAACTCAAGTAAGTAGTAATTTAAAAATATAGATATATATACACATATATATTTTATCTATATTTATTATTGTACATACGTATATATATATATATATATATATATATATATATATTTTTACTATTATTATTTATTTATTTATTTATTATTATATATATATATATATTTTTTTTTAAAAATTATTTACCTTTTTCTTGGAAATAAATTCCAAGGGTTTTCACCGCACGCTTTCCGACAGATGGACAACCTTAACGGGTTGCTGTGTGATTGCAGATGGTTCAAGAAATGGTTTTATCCTCTGACCGTTTACTTTAAAAGTAGTTCCTTTCTCGGGGTCAATTAAATCGAGTACACCATAAGGGTATACCTTTGCAATCTGAAATGGTCCTGTCCATCTGGAGTTTAGCTTCCCAGGAAATAACCTGAGTCTGGAATTGAAAAGCAGAACTTGTTGTCCTGCAGTGAACTCTTTTGGAAGAATCTTTTTATCATGCCATTTTTTTGTATTTTCTTTGTAAAGCTTAGCATTTTCATATGACAGATTCCTATGTTCTTCCAATTCACACAGTTGTAGAGTTCTTTTCTTTCCGGCTTCATCCAGACTCATGTTAAGTTCCTTGATGGCCCAATAGGCCTTGTGTTCTAACTCTACTGGGAGATGACATGCTTTGCCAAAAACCAACTTATATGGGGACATACCAATAGGGGTTTTATAAGCCGTCCGATAGGCCCACAAGGCATCATCCAGTTTGGATGCCCAATCCTTTCGGTGTGGCTTGACTACCTTGGCTAAAATTCCTTTTATCTCCCTATTGGACAACTCAGCCAAACCATTGGTTTGCGGGTGATATGCAGTGGCCACCCGATGCTGAATGCTGTATTTGTCCAAAACTTCCGCCAATAAGTTGTTTATGAAATGAGTGCCCTCATCACTAATTAAGGCACGCGGTGTACCAAATCTAGTGAAGATGTGCTTTTGCAGAAATTTAATAATTGTTTTTGCATCATTAGAGTGGCAAGCCATAGCTTCCACCCATTTAGACACATAGTCCACAGCTACCAAAATATAAGCGCAGTTATTAGAAAATGGAAATGGTCCCATAAAATCAATGCCCCAGACATCAAATAATTCAACTTCTAAAATTCCATTTAGAGGCATTTCATTCCTTTGTGAGATATTTCCACTTCTTTGGCACTCATTGCATGTTTTTTGCAAAATTATGAGCATCAGTGTTCAAGGTAGGCCAGTACAAACCTGATTGCAGTACTTTTGCAGCTGTCCTACTTCCTCCAAAATGCCCTCCACAAGGTCCTGTATGGCAATGATACAACACGGATGCTACTTCTTCCTTGGGGATGCATCTTCTGATCACCTGGTCTGCACAAATCTTGAATAGAAAAGGATCATCCCAAAGGAATTTCTTTGAATAAAAAATGAGTTTTTTTCTTTGGTGTTTGTTCAATTCCTTTGGGATAATACCACATGCCAAATAATTTACTATATCTGCAAACCAGGGTGTTTCAGTGTGTTGTACAGCTAGAATCCTTTCATCTGGGAAAACTTCACAGATGTCACCAGTGTGTGCAGTATTTTCTTGTTTTTCTAATCTCGACAAGTGGTCGACCACTTGATTATTGATACCCTTCCTGTCAATGATTTCCAAATCAAATTCTTGTAACAACAAGATCCACCTTATTAGCCTAGGCTTTGCATCTTTTTTGGAAATGAGATACTTGATGGCTGCATGATCAGTATGCACAATAACTTTGGCACCCATCAAATAAGATCTGAATTTTTCAAAAGCAAATACCACAGCTAATAATTCTTTTTCAGTGGTGGTGTAGTTGATTTGGGCATCATTAAGGGTTTTGCTGGCATAATAAATGGAATGGAAAATTTTATTCTTTTTCTGCCCTAAAACAGCTCCTACTGCCCAATCACTTGCATCAGTCATTATTTCAAAAGGTATGGACCAATCAGGTGTTACTATTACAGGTGCAGTGACCAATGCTTCCTTCAGGATTTTAAAAGCCTCTTTACAATCTTCATCAAAATTGAAAGCGTGGTCATGTTGTAATAGTGAACAGAGAGGTTTAGATATTTTGGAAAAGTCTTTTATAAACCTCCTGTAAAACCTGCATGTCCCAGAAAACTTCTGATCCCTTTCACAGTGGTTGGTTCTGGCAATTTTGAAATTACTTCCAATTTTGCCTTATCAACCTCAATACCTCTATTGGAAATGAGATGCCCTAACACAATGCCTTCTGTAACCATAAAGTGGCATTTTTCCCAGTTCAAAACCAAATCTGTTTCTTCACATCTTTTAAGACTTTTTTCAAGGTTTTGTAAACAGAGATCGTATGATGTCCCGTAAACTGAAAAATCATCCATGAAAATTTCCATGGATTGTTCAAGCATATCTGAGAAAATGGACATCATACATCTTTGGAAAGTGGCAGGTGCATTACATAATCCAAAAGGCATTCTTCTAAAAGCAAAAGTACCATACGGGCAAGTGAAAGTGGTTTTCTCTTGATCTTCTGGTGCAATGGCAATTTGATTGTACCCAGAGTATCCATCTAAGAAACAGTAAAATTCTTTTCCTGCTAATCTGTCTAGCATCTGGTCAATAAAGGGTAATGGAAAATGGTCTTTTTGGGTAGCTTTGTTAAGCTTCCTATAGTCCATACATATCCTCCAACCTGATACTATTCTGGTAGGTATAAGCTCATTCTTATCATTGGTTACCACGGTAACTCCTCCTTTCTTGGGTACACACTGCACAGGGCTAACACATGTGCTACTGGCAATGGGATATATTATGCCAGCATCAAGCCATTTCAGAATTCCCTTTTTGACAACCTCTTTCATCATTGGATTTAGTCTTCTTTGAGGTTCAACTGATGAAAAGTCTTTATTTTCCAAAATGATTTTATGTTGACAAATGGTAGGGCTTATGCCCTTCAGATCAGCTATGGTCCATCCTATGGCCTTGGTGTGTTGTTTTAACATGCTAACCAATCTTTCCTCTTGTTCAGACTCTAAGGCAGATGAAATGATGACTGGCAACTTCCCTGGTTCTCCTAAAAAGGCATATTTCAGGTGGGAGGGAAGTTGTTTCAACTCTAAATCTGGAGCACATTCTAAAGAAGGTACAAGTGTTTTCCTATCCTTATTTTCCAAAACTTCAACAACAGAGGTTACCTGAACATCTTCTAATTCCTCAAAATCTGTTATATCTTCATCACTATCTGAGTCTCCAATTCCTAATATTTCCCCAAGACTTTTGTCTTGACACCAAGATTCAATCAAACTTAAGGTTGAACATTCCTCTTTCTCCTCAGGATATTTCAGGGAGTCCAAAACATTAAATGTCACCTGTTGGTCTTGAACTCTCATGGTGAGTTCACCTTTTTGGACATCTATTAAAGTTCTTCCTGTGGCTAGGAAAGGTCTTCCTAAGATGATGGGAATGTCCTTGTCAGCTTCAAAATCTAAGATGATAAAATCTGCAGGAAAAATAAACTTGTCAACTTGGACAAGGACATCTTCAATCTTCCCCTTAGGCCAAGCTATGGACTTATCTGACAACAAGAGTGAAACAGTTGTGGGTCTAGCTTCACCTATGCCTAAAGTGTTAAAAACAGATAAAGGCATAAGATTTACACTGGCACCTAAGTCACACAGGGCTTGTCCTGCCTCTTTTCCTCCAATGGAACAGGGGATAGTAAAACTACCAGGGTCTTTCATCTTTTGAGGAAGTTTGTTAGACAACATGGCACTACACCCTTCAGTCAGAGCTACAGTCTCATACCCATTTAATTTTTTCTTTTTGCTTTAAAATGTCTTTTAAAAACTTTGCATAGCTAGGCATTTGTTCAATGGCTTCAACCAAAGGTATGTTGATATGCAGTTGTTTAAAAACATCTAAAAACTTTTTGAATTGCAGGTTTTCTCTCTCATTCCTCATTCTCTGGGGATAAGGAATATAGAGAGGAACCTTTGGAGGAGATGTAGTCTGTTGAAGAGTGGGTGTGGGGATTGGTGGGGTGTTGTCTATTTTCTTATCAATAGGGACTTTGAGACTGTCACCAGCTTGTGACATATCCACAACAGGCTTTCTTGTTACTGTCTGATCTTTCTTGGGTTTTTCTGGGATTAATAGTGGAAAAATTGGGACCACAGTGGAATCATTGGACCCAACAGTGTTATTTGGCCCAATAGTTCCACTGGACTGAGTAGAATCTAAAACTGTGTTTTTCTTTTCTGGCTCTGCTTTTTCTGGGTTTTTCAGATCTTTTGGTGTGTTGTCCAGTAAATCTTTACCACTTCTCAAAGTTACAGTTTTTACATGTTCTTTTCCGGCTCTTGGGGGTACCTCTGTATCACTTGGCAAAGAGCCGGGAGGACGTTTCCTCATTTCTAAAGCCATTTGACCCATTTGGGTCTCTAGGTTCTTAATGGAAGCCTGAGTTTGGGACATAAATCCCTTCATCATTGCTTCCAAAGAAGTAGATGACTCAGCTTGCTGGTTTGGCTTTTGAAAAACATGTTGGTTGTTTTGAGAATTTGCGTGCTGATTATTTTGAGGTCTGTGCTGAAACTGCTGGTTTTGACCCTGAAATTTTGGTGGTGGTGGATTTAAAGTTGGACTGTGCCATGAAAAGTTTGGATGGTTTCTCCACTCAGGATTGTATGTTTGAGAAAAAGGTCCTCCTTTGTTGTTGTTGTTGTTGTAATTATTATGACCAACGTAATTAATACGCTCGGGATTTTCTGGACAATGTTCAAAATTGTGACCCTCACTACAATATGTGCACTGAATAGATTGGACAGCAGAAGGTGGTGCCACAGGATTTACTGACACAACATTAAGATTTTTAATTAAAGATGCCATGTCTCTCAATTGTGTAGATATCAATGCATAAGCATCGGGATCTTGTGCTTCTGTTGTCCTTCTTGGTGGTACAGCACGAGGATCAGCCCACTGACCATTGTTGTTAGAAATCCTCTCAAGGATGTCGTATCCTTCATTATAGGTACAAGATGTGAAAGCTCCGTTTGCAGTAGCGTCGAGCATTTGTTTTGCAGCGAGATTTAAACCACTGTAAAATGTCTCTAACTGAATGCAATACGGAATGCCATGATGAGGGCATTTTCTCAAAAGTTCCTTGTACCTATCCCATGCGTCAGGAACTGCTTCGTCGTCCATTTGTTTAAAAGTACAGATTGCGTTTCGGGACTTAGCATTCCTCGTGGGTGGAAAATATTTTTTAAAAAATTTCTCAGCCATCTGGGTCCATGTAACTATAGAATCGGGCTTCATTGAGTTGTACCAAGACCTTGCACTACGGAAAAAGTTTTAATTTCAGTGCATCGTCTTCTACACCCTGAAGTTTGAACGAATCTGTAATTTCCATGAAGGACCGCAAGTGAGAATGAGGATCCTCAGATGCCAAACCAGCGTACTGGCCGTTGGTTTGTAACATATGAAACATAATTGGTTTTAATTCAAAGTGGCGGGCTTGTAAAGTTGGTTTTAAAATCCCTGAATGTAACTGAGTTAAAACAGGAACAACGTATGACATAATACCGCCATCTTTAGAATTAGCCAACCGAAAAATATTTTGTTCCTCATCATCAATATTATTAACTGGCCGGTTTTCTGGTATTTCTCCATTATTATTAGGATGCCCATGATTATTGACAAAGGGATTTTCCTCATCTTCATCTGACGCAGAAGAATAATGTTCAGACATTTCGGGAGAATTTAAGACTGTGTTAGCTCTTTGAATTCTTCTTCTTTGTTTGAACGTTCTTTCGATGTCAGGATCAAATTCGAAAAGTTCGCCGTGAGGTAACCTTGGCATACACTATAATATTTTTTTTCCTTTTCTAAAAAGATGGTAGAAAAACTTGTTTTTATAAATTTTACTAAAAAGAAAAACTTCTGGCTTGCTTCCCCGGCAACGGCGCCAAAAACTTGTTGTTGTTTGTTTGGTGTACCCCTTTTTAAAATTATATTATATCCAAAACGTGGTGCTTATCGGGCCAAATCTTTCAATAAATAAACCAAGACGCAAGTATACATCTCAATCTATTATCGTCTCAAACAAGTAATAATGATACAAAGTACCGAGTATCGATCCCACGGGGAAGCTTGGAAAAATTCTTCTTTTATAAGTCCAATTAATAAAAACAAGTCTCAGATGGTGAATGCGAAGGTAATCTTTTTGTTGGGTGTTTGGCTAACAACTAATGACAAAAGTTAATTATAAAGAGAAGCACAGGGTATAAAGTTCCGTTGGGATGAAATAAATAATTATATAAAAAGATGAGACGACATTCCTTGGTTATCTCAAAGTCCACTATTTCATGATACAACGTACCGGGTGTCAATTGGTCAATTGTGATCCACCATAAAATATAACTTTGATTTAAATAACTTCGGACAATCATGTCATACGATACACCTTTTTATTTTATTATCGGTCTCGGTCCCAACTTCACTTTATACCCCAAGCTAAGGCAATTAGCCCATTATCGCTTTAAGTGCACTAAGAACTACAACAACGATTATGAAAGCAAATAATGGAGATGGACAATTCATTATACTAAACTTAAAAATTAGAAATTACGTTTTAAGAAAATTAATTATAAACTAAAGCGGTGGAAAATCTTGTTTTAAATGTGACAAACACAAAACTAAACTTAGAAATTCTAATGTCTATTTAAGATCTAAAATTAAACTAATAAGACGAGAAAATATCTTTGACAATAAAAACACGTAACACTTGCAACTTTTGTAAATTCTTCGTTACTACAAATCGTGAACCAAGCTGGTTG
Source organism: Saussurea involucrata (assembly GCA_033807775.1). Taxonomy (NCBI): domain Eukaryota; kingdom Viridiplantae; phylum Streptophyta; class Magnoliopsida; order Asterales; family Asteraceae; genus Saussurea; species Saussurea involucrata. Next base: position 45,015,024 of record CM066314.1, on the reverse strand, counting down.
GGGATCCGAAGAGATTAATTCGGACTTCCGATTTATGGTAGTAATTTTGGAATATATAAAAGGAATAAGAGTAGGTGTTCAAAATTAACAAATACCGAAAATTATACTATCGAGAATTATAAGATGAAACTGTGAGAAACATAAACTAAATTGACGATTGTGAAAGTAAACTAATAAAATGATAAACTTAACTTAAAAACCGTAAGATGATGATAACGAAAGTGCATAAAGAGGTAACCGTAAAATTAGCGAGAACACAGGTGTTAGTCCCAGATGGCTAAGCAAGTATTGTAGAAGGGGGGGGGGGGGGGGGGGTTGAATACAATACTCAAAATTTTCACAATTTTAATTCTTTTTATTGAAAAACTTTCAACAAGAATTACACAAAGAAACTTAAGATTGTTGCGGAAAAGAACAGATAAACTATTCTAACAATCTTGCACAAAGTATACAACAAAACAACTAAGAACACTGAGAGCAAAGCTATTGAGTTTTAAGGCTTAAAGAAAGATTTCTTGCACTAAGAGAATTCTGAAAGCGTGCCTTTTGAATGGTGATGCCTTCTCCTTTTATAGTGCCAAGGAGTGCCCAAGCATTAAATGCTTGGGACACTTGTCATCTTTCAACTTGCTGAGTATGTTGACTTCTGGAGAGGTGAAAGGTCCTTGTCACTTTTTACTAGGTACAGACAGAATAGCTCATGCAGATAAAAACGGATTTTAACTGATTATGGATAAAGAGACAAACTGTCACTTTTATCTGCTAGAGGATATTGTCCCATAATAAATGATCTTCCCTTTAAGACTTTGGCACCGAAGGAGGTTTCACCGAAAATAGAAGAACTTCGGTAGAGAGAGATCGACCACCGAAAATGTAAGAGCATTTCGGTGGTGAGGAGGGCCACCGAAGTTGTTCAGGTAATTCGGTGTAGCGTCCACCGAATTTGTCAAGGCTCATCGGTGGAAGACGATGCCACCGAAACTGTTCAGGAAATTCGGTGGTGATGTGGCCACCGAATCTGTCCAGACAATTCGGTGGGAAGTAACCACCGAAACTGTCCAGGCAGTTCGGTGGAGATGACTTGTTTGTAAGTTGCCTAGAGTCTTCTATTTTCCACAAGTAGAGAGTCTTCAAGCTTGGTTTCGGTTGATCTTCGACTTCACCGAACATTTGATATCTTGTACAAGTCATTCAAAGAACCAAACTAAAATATTCTAAATAGGAGTTTTAGGGAAAACATCGGTGAGTCAATTTCAAATCCTTGGTGACCCAACAATCTCCCCCTATTTGAATTTGAGCTCCTTTCTTAGAATATTCAAGAGTAACTGAAAAGTAAGTGCATTTTGACCCTTTTTACTCTTTTGGGTTCTTTTCACATAGACCATTCTTTTTGTTCTTTTTGATCTTTTTGTATGAGTATGTATACTATGTACATTATTTACAGGTAACGAAAAGTAAAGTATGTACAGAAACAAAATTCAAATAGAGATACTTGTATTAAGATAAGTTCTCGTACAATTTACAAAATGAGAAACTAACTTTTACAAGTACCAAATGGAGAGAACTTACTTCTTTGAGGTTTTGCGGCGCTTGATTTCATCCAGTAAGTTTCTATAGAAAGGCTGAGCTTCGGGGATGTTCGGAAAGAGGTTGTGGATGCCTTCCAAAAAGATAGTATCAGCGAAGGGTATCTGGGCAAATCTGAAGAAGCACCGACGACTGAGACCATCGTTGAAGAACAATCCTGGTATCGGTGAGAGGCTTAAGGTTGTGGTAGGATAGGGGACCGAAGTGGGAATGGTGAGGTTTAGATTGTTCACGTTTGGAATTTTTCCTTCCCTCGCCATTTCCTTGAAGACTGAGTCGGGTGGGTTTTTAACTTTGGGAAGGATGACTTTTTCTTTCAAAGATTGAAGTTTGGCTCTTTCATTGGTGGAGAGAGTGATGTTGTGTTTTCTTTTGAATTCTTTCATCTTTCCCATCAGTCCATCAATGTACTTGACAAAGATGTCTTTCTTTGGATTTGGACTCCTGACCAGGTGTTGAGAGATTTCGTACCATTCTGAGAGACCGAAGAGTTTAAGATGACTTTCTTTCACACTTTTCATCGAACCATCTTCTCTGTCAATGATCAGCCTGATGTCTTCCGGGTTTGCTTTGGAGGTGGCAATCTTTACAGTTGAAATCGGTGACCTGTTGATTCGGTGATGCATGGTCTTTTTGTACCAGCTAATTTCATCATTCTTTTCTTTTTCTAGGGCACTCAGCACCGATTTTTGGATTTGAATGGCATCGGAGGATTTTGCTTTTGCAGCTTCTTCTTCAGCAGCTTTAAGGGATAGATCTCTGGATTTATCTAAGTTGATTTGAGCGATTTTTGCATCCTCAATTTCTTGAGGGGAGAGACCGAGTTCGGTGGCGATTATATGAGAAGCAGGCTTGAGTTTAAGAGATTCAGCATCTTTAGGTCGAGCCCCATATTTTGCCAACTCCTTTTTCTTCTTTTCTTCCTTAGCCAAATCTTCGGCCGAAAAGACTTTCTTGCCTTTGTCTTTGGAAGCTTTACTGGATTGCTCCCCCTCAGTTGATGCACCAAGTTCTAGTGCTTCGGTGGTACCTGTATGTGTCGGTGAAACAGAAGAAGATTTCGGTGATGGTGGAGTGGTTTTCGGTGGAGGCTTGTTACTGGAAGATTTCTTTATGGAAGGTAATTTCGGTGGAGCGGAGGTTTTCTCCCCCTCAGGAACAGCCGGAATCTTAAAACCCATTTCAGAAAACACCTTATCAAACTTGGAGTGTAGAAATGCCAAACTACCAGAGATTGTGTTGGGAACCATAGAGAAATCACCCATATCCATTTCCCATTCTGACATTTCGGTGCTGGAGGCCTTGGAGAGGGACTCAACCTTAGAAGACAACGTAGTAAGAGAATCATTTATTGGTACAAGGGCATCGGTGATGGCATTGAGTAGCAATTGAGGTAACTTTGTCTCAAGGGTTGAGATTCGAGAGTTGGCCTGGGAGATCAGAGAGATCGTGGATTGAAGGAAGGTGGAAGGTCGGTCTTGGTGGGATGGGGTGTGACCACCGATTTCGGGGAACGAACAGTGCCACCGAAGGGGATCTGCTTCGGGAAGCGGATGTCGTAGGTGAGGCGCGAGTTCGTCGGTGTAGAGGGTTCGGGGAGGTGAGGGTGTTCGTTGTGGAGAGTGTTGCCTCGGCGAGGGAGGCTCGATGTGATGTTCTTCGGGGGACGGGATGGTTCGGGGAGAACCAGTGTCCGCTAAAAGAAATGCAAAGAAATCATGTGGTGGTGAAGTCTGTGGGGGGGAACCCTGATTGGGTTGTGCAATCTCATCGATCATAAACTGATCGGGTGAAAGGCTGTGAAGTGAAAAATCAGAACCCTCGAGAGGAGAGACCTCGAGGTCATCTCCACCACCCAAAGAATCGAGTGGGGAGGTTTGTTGAGGGTTCTCCAAGTGTACAACTGAGGCCTTTTGAGAGGCAACAGAGGAGTCGGTGGGGTTTGAAACGGATACCCTTGGCCCGGAGGGATGAAGTTCAACAACCGGCGATTTTTGAGAATCGACAATTGGATTTGTTGGTGGGGCCGATGGTTTCCGGGACCTCTTTGGAAGAGATCCCGAAGGGGAAGATGAGTGCCTCCGCTTATGAGAAGGGGTTTGAACCGGGGAAGCCTCCGAGGGAACTCTCGGTGACGTAGTTCGAGAAGCGGGTGCGGAGGTGTCGGTGGCCTTTTGTCGTTTCTTTTGAGTGCCACCCGACGTAACTCGGTAACGGGGAGAAGGGGCCACTACAGTTGGAGGGACCTCGGGAATTTCTAGGTGTTGAAACCCGGGAATTTCCGCATCACCCCAATGTAGTTCGGGAGAAAGAGCAAAAGAGATCATACCTGGTCGTAATGGGCGATCGGTGGCGAGTGGCTTAACGTTGAGAGTTTTGGTGCCTACACACGGAGAAGACCAGTCATAAGAGAAGCGCGGTAAAGGGGATTTGCGATCTGACTCCAATGCCTTAGAAAGTTTGTGCTGTATGATCATTGAGATGAAGCGTGGAAAGGCAACATAGCATTTCTTGGGAGTCTTGATGACCTCGACAAGCTCTGAGAAGAAGTATTGGGCGAAGTCGACTTTCCTTTGGAAGATGAGGGCATGAGCGAGTTTGTTGACGTGTGAAGGAGATTGATCATGCCCACTTGTTTTGCGTGAGAGGCAATGGATAACGTGGGCAAAGAAGAAATTCCAAATGCCTCCCATTTTGCTGCGAAGAAGAGTACCGGGGCCTTTGGAGCTTTTGGAGGAGTCGTCGAGCACATAACCGGTGGTAAGAACAATGTCTTCATGTATGGTGTCCAAATGCATGTCTTCATAGTCGGAAAAGGCGTCGATCTTGAGAGCTAGACGAACATCATCGACCCCAAAAGTAAGGTCGTGATCACCGGCGTCGTTGGAAAGAATGGAGGCGTGAATGGCTTCGTTGGAGGGATCGAACACACATGTTAACCAAAATCTGCCAGTGAGCATTTTACTCATCTTGGGGTTGCACGAAAAGGCATGAAGAAGAGGAGAGCGAGTGAGGAACTTTGCGACTATGGAGAACTCGGGATGAGCTGGATCCGGGTCGAAGCGGGCTATGTGATTGCATTGATTAAACTTAAGCTCCTCAAATCGTGTGGGAATAGGGTATCGAGAAGAAGCCATGAGAGATTTTCGAGAGAGAGGTAAGGGGTTGCAGGTTTTGAAAAAGAGATGAGAGGGAAATATGCGAGGGTCATACATATATATATAGAAGAAAGAAGGGTAACTTGATGATAGTTTTTATGGGGAGATGGGACAAGGCGGCTCGAAGGGAGGAGTGGGAAACGAGGAGTCGTGACACATAGCGGCTGACATGTGAAAGGTCTCCCATCACTGACACATTGGGAGTCGTATAAGATAAGAGAGAGGATCGGTGTAGACTCGGTGGTCTTTCGGTGGTATATCGGTGGTATTTCGGTGTAGATATAAGAAGGGTTTCACCGAAGTTGGAGAGTTCCACCGACATGAGACTTCGGTGGAAGAAGTCGCAGGTTTCCACGGATTTGAGATTTCGGGGGAAGAAAAGTAGGGTTCCACCGATTATAGAATTCGGTGGAAGGGGTTGAAAAGTTCCACCGATATTCGATTTCGGTGGAAGAAGTCGAGGAGTTCCACCGATTTGAGATTTCGGTGTAAGAAAAGAAGTGGAGAAGAAAATGTCCACCGATATGAGATCGGTGGAGCAGAAACACATGTTTATTCTTGAAGGTTGCACATTCCAAGTTCACTTATGAGAAAGTTGAACCTGGTTTCATCAAGGGGTTTGGTGAATAGATCAGCAAGCTGCAAATTGGTGGGAATGAAGTGCAGTTCAATGTCACTTTTGGAAATGTGGTCCCTGATGAAATGATATCGGATATCTATGTGTTTAGATCTGGAGTGGAGAACAGGATTGTTAGCAATAGCTATTGCACTGGAATTATCACACAGAATTGGGATTTTAGAAAAGAATTGATTGTAATCCCTGAGTTGATTTTTCATCCATAGGATCTGAGCACAACAGCTTCCCGCAGCTACATATTCAGCCTCAGCAGTAGAGGTTGACACAGAGTTTTGTTTCTTGCTGGACCAACTTACCAATTTACCACCAAGGAGTTGGCAGCTTCCTGTAGTGCTTTTTCTATCAACCTGAGAGCCTGCAAAATCTGAATCTGAATACCCAATTAGTTCAAAACCTGAGTCTTTGGGATACCAAAGACCCAAGTGTAAGGTACCCTTGAGATACCGAAAAATCCATTTTACAGCCTTTAAGTGTGATACTTTTGGATTTGCCTGATAACGGGCACAAAGACAAGTAGCAAACATAATGTCCGGTCTGCTAGCAGTTAAGTACAGAAGAGAACCAATCATGCCCCGATAAAGGGTAACATCCACAGATATACCGTTAGGATCGGCATTTAGTTTCAATGGTGGTGCCATGGGAGTTTTCATAGGAGAGCTATCTAAAAAATTAAATTTCTTCAGAAGGTCACGAATATATTTACTTTGATTTATAAAGATTCCTTCTGAAGTTTGTTTGACCTGAAGGCCCAAGAAAAATGTAAGCTCTCCCATCATGCTCATCTCATATTCACTCATCATGAGAGAAGCAAACTCATCACAAAGTGATTCATCAGTAGCACCAAAGATGATGTCATCAACATAGATTTGGACAAGAATGAGGTTACCTGAAGTTTCGTTGATGAAAAGAGTGTTGTCTATTTTACCTCTGGAGTATCCATGTTTTAGAAGGAAGTTGGCAAGAGTGTCATACCAAGCACGAGGAGCTTGCTTGAGACCATATAGTGCTTTGTCAAGTCTGTACACATAGTCTGGATGAGCTGGGTCTTCAAAGCCAGGAGGTTGTTTCACATAGACTTCCTCTGCAAGTTCCCCATTGAGGAAGGCACTTTTAACATCCATTTGAAAGACCCTAAAATTTCGGTAGGCAGCATGAGCCAGAAAGATCCTTATAGCTTCAAGTCTTGCAACAGGGGCAAATGTTTCATCATAGTCAATGCCCTCTTCCTGTCTGTATCCTTGAGCTACTAATCGGGCCTTGTTCCTGATAACAGTACCATCTTCATCCATTTTGTTCCTGAAGATCCATTTGGTTCCAATGATTGTCTTCTTTCGAGGTCTGGGAACCAATCTCCAAACTTTGTTTCTCTCAAATTGAGAGAGCTCTTCTTGCATGGCCGAGATCCAGCAGGGATCTACTAGAGCTTCATCAATCTTTTTGGGTTCAAGAAGAGAGAGAAAATTCACATAGAGACAGATATTTCCAACTCCTCTACGTGTTTGGACACCTGCTTGTTGATCACCAATGATTTGGTCAATAGGGTGATCCTTAGTCCATTTTGAGGCAGGGGGTAGAGGTGATGGAGTATATTGAGTGAGATGAGTCGAAGGAGTGGGATCAGAGGTTTGGTGGTAGGTAGGATTTTCGGTGGTGGGTGAAGGCTCATTTTCGGTGAGAGGAATGGTGTCGGTAGGCTGAGCAATTTCGGTATGAGGAGAAGAGGGTGACTCAATTTGGATACTAGAAGGAGATGGAATGGAGGGAGTGAGTTGAGTATCAATAGGATTAGACAAAGGAGCAGCTCCGATGCATGATGATATCCATCTGTGCAAATCATCATCATCATTTGACAAAGATGAGGATCTAAGATCATCAAATTTGACATGGATAGACTCATCAATGCATTTTCTTCTGAGATTATACACCCTATAAGCTTTGGAGGATAAGGAATACCCAACAAAAATTCCCTCATCTGCTTTGGGATCAAACTTCCCAAGGTTTTCACGATCATTAAGAATGAAACACACACAGCCGAACACATGAAGGAATCCAATATTCGGTTTTCTGCCATGGAAGACTTCATATGGGGTTTTGTCATGCCTTTTAGAAATCACAGACCTATTTTGGGTGAAGCATGCAGTGTTAACAGCTTCAGCCCAAAAATAGGTAGGTAGATTTGATTCACTTAGCATCGATCTGGCAGCTTCACATAGAGTTCTATTTTTCCTTTCCACCACTCCATTTTGCTGTGGAGTACGGACAGCAGAAAAGTTCTGAGAAATCCCTTTCTCAGTGAAGAAGTCTTCAAGAGCACTGTTTCTGAATTCAGTGCCATTATCACTTCTTACTGATCGAACAAGTTGGCCATTTAGAACTTCATTTTTCTTGACAAAGTTGATGATTTCTTCAGTTGCATCACTTTTGTACCTGAGAAAATACACCCAAGTATATCTGGTAAATTCATCAACAATTACAATAATGTACCTTTTTCCTCCTAGACTCGGAGTGCTGACTGGTCCACATAGGTCCATGTGCAGCATCTGGAGAGGAAGAGTGATGGAAGAGCATTGCTTGGTCTTGAAGGAAGTTTTGGTGAGTTTCCCTTTCTCACATGCATCACACAGCTTTTCCTTGATAAAATTCAGCTTTGGCATGCCAGACACCAACTCTTTATTTGAAATTTTGTGGAGAGTTTTGAAGTTTAGATGAGAAAGACGTTTATGCCATAACCAGATTCTTTTGGAAGAGTCATCTGACACGAAGCAGACATTTGATGAATTGTTGCTTAGTCCCATGTCAATGACATAGACATTATCCATCCTTTTTCCAGACAGCATCACGTTGAAGTTCTTGTCCACAACCGTACAGATACAAAGTTCAAAGATAACTTTATATCCAAGATCACACAGTTGACTAATACTAAGAAGATTATGCATGAGACCTTCAACAAATGCCACTTTATTGAAAGTGACTGATCCATTTGAGAGAGTTCCATAGCCTTTGGTGTAGCCTTTAGAGTTATCACCAAAAGTGACAGATGGACCCTTTTCAGACACATAGTTGATGAGAAGAGATTTGTTTCCCGTCATGTGGCGTGAGCACCCACTGTCCAGATACCATATCTGATGGCGCTCAGAAACCTGCATGCACACAGATTAGTTCTTTGGTACCCATTTTGTAATGGGTCCTTTAGGATTAGAAGATGATGAGAGGTCCTTAGGTTTGGTTCTTTCGATTCTTTCCTTGGGACAGTCCTTAGCCATGTGAAAAGTGTCACCACAGTTATAGCATTTTCTATAGATAAAGACCTTTTTAACATTTTGAACACTTTTCCTATTTTGGTTTTTCGCATTGGTTTTTAAAACTTTGTTATGGGAGAACAAAGCAGGAGGTTTGGACCCAAGAATTCCTTTGGCAGAGATGTTAGTTGGAGAGTTGGAGGATTCTGTGGGGTTTGGCCTTTTCAAAAGTACTGATCTTGGAATTTGAAGAAAGGAAGAGTTACCATGAGAATTCTTTGAAGAGAACCTTTTGGGGTGGAAATCGGTCACAGAAACAGCCACCGATTTCCCTTTGTCAGAAGCTGAAGAACCTCTTGGGTGAACTTGATGTTCTCTTTTGGGAATCTTTGAGGGATTAGGTTCAGTATACTCATCAACGTGAATAGATCTTAACACTTCATGGAGAGGAATGGGAGGATCATTGGTGTTGACATCGGTGGGCTTTGATCTTTTCAACAGAATGACTTGCGAGGAGTTAGAGGATGATGCTTCAACAATGTTTAAACTTTTTGAGAGATCAAGGGTGAGTTTTGAAACTTCATCTGAGTCAGAGTTTTCAGAAGGTTGATTTGAGGATGCCTCTTTAGCTTTAATGAACATTCCATATTTAAGAGCTTCACCCAGATCTAAAGAGTTTAAGGATATGGAATTACAAGAACTTGAATCAGAGGCATCATCCCACACACTTGAGGAAGGAAGAGGTGTATGGGAAGAAGTTTCAGAAGAGACTTTGCCAAATCCTAGACCGATTTTGCTCTTTCCACTGATTTGACTTTGAAAGAGTTGTTCAAGATTTTTTGAAGAATCGGTCCATTTTCTCACCACCTCTTGCTCTCTTTTAAGTTTCTTAAACAGAGAGTTCTTTTCTTTTGAAATCACATGATTTATTGTTTTCAAGTCCTCAAGCAAATTTCAAGTTCAGCTTTGAGCTATTTCACTTGAGCAGATTTTCTATTCTTACTGTCTTTAACAGAATAAAAATCTTGAGTTAAGGATTCATAGGCATCAATCTTTTCTTTATCTGACATATTATTAAAAGGATGTACCTGAGCATAAGCCGTCGAGCACTCAGTCGACACGAGAGCCATTGGAGAGGTTGCCTTTTCAGAAACTTCCATTTCTTCAGAGATAGCCATGAAACACCTATTTTGAGAGTCGCTTTCGGAGGTATCTTCATCATCCCAATCGTGAGTTTCTGCCATAAGACCCTTCCCTTTTCTTTCCAGACCTTCACTCCTTTCCTTCTTTTTCTTGTACTTGGCTTTATATTTCTCAGCACGCTCCTGATGATTTAAGAAAGAGGAATGGGACTCCTTTTTGGGAAAGGTTGATTTGAAAGTCATATTTTTGGATTTTTCCCTTTTTGAGGAGAGACCCTCAGAGGATGGGTTTTTAGACTTGGAGATAGGCTTGCTCCTACACTCAGATGCAAAATGTCCTTTCTTGCCACAATTAAAACACTCCTCATTAGACTTATCAGAAGAAGTCTTAAAAGATGAGGTTTTTCTAAAAATTCTGGATTTGCTGAAAGGACGAAATTTATTTTTAGAACCAGCCATCATTGCCATTTCGTCTGACAATTGTTCAATCATAATATCCTCACCTTCATCATCAGCATCACTTAGATATGCCTCCGTTTGGTGGGTAGAATTTGACTGGTTGTCATTATCAGAGTCAGATGAAGGGTAGGTGATTCTAGGGAGGTTTTGAGATTTTTTGGAATTTTCACTGATAAGAGCTATGGAAGAGCTCTTTATGTCTTTTATGAAAGATTTCCTTTGAAACTTGGTTTGCTCAAAATTGAAGAGAGTACCATACAGAACAGTTAAAGGCATGAACTCAAGATCCTTGGTAGTTTTGATGCAAGTACATATATTTTCCCAAAATTCTGGGAGACAATCCATGAATTTGCACAAGACTTCCTCATTGTCATAGATTCTGCCCAATAACTTAAGATCATTAAGAAGAGAGTTAAAACGGTTATAGAAGCTAGGAAGAGATTCTCCTTTTTCAAACGTGAAGAGTTCATACTTTCTTATAAGACCAATCTTTTTACACTTCTTAACTTCCTCTGTACCTTCGTACAGAACACATAGAGTGGTCCACATTTCTTTGGCAGTTTCAAAGTTCACCAAAGAGTGGTAGACCTCATCAGGAAGAGAGAGTGCAATAATAGCTCTTACTTTGGAGTCAAGAGAGACCAAACGTTTTTCCTCATCGGTATACTTTTTGGGGTTTTTAAGAATGTAACGACCAGTAGCAGCAGATTTTTCTTCATCAGAGGAATCATCAGAATTATCTTTTTCCATGGTTTCTTTACCAGGCCTCTGCGTTTCATAGCGAGCCCAAACTCTGGGGATGATGGGTCCCTCTTTGAGAATGGTTGGATATCTAGTATCCACTCCTTCCATGAACAGCATCATGCGGCTTTTCCACAAAGAGAAGTTGTTAGCATTAAACTTAGGAGGTTTTGAAATGGACCCATTTTCAGCAAAGTTATTTTGAAAAGAGTTTTCACCAGTAGAAGAAGAGGCAGCCATCGCAGATCAAGTTTATGGAATTAAACTTTCTGCTCTGATACCACTTGTTAGTCCCAGATGGCTAAGCAAGTATTGTAGAAGGGGGGGGGGGGTTGAATACAATACTCAAAATTTTCACAATTTTAATTCTTTTTATTGAAAAACTTTCAACAAGAATTACACAAAGAAACTTAAGATTGTTGCGGAAAAGAACAGATAAACTATTCTAACAATCTTGCACAAAGTATACAACAAAACAACTAAGAACACTGAGAGCAAAGCTATTGAGTTTTAAGGCTTAAAGAAAGATTTCTTGCACTAAGAGAATTCTGAAAGCGTGCCTTTTGAATGGTGATGCCTTCTCCTTTTATAGTGCCAAGGAGTGCCCAAGCATTAAATGCTTGGGACACTTGTCATCTTTCAACTTGCTGAGTATGTTGACTTCTGGAGAGGTGAAAGGTCCTTGTCACTTTTTACTAGGTACAGACAGAATAGCTCATGCAGATAAAAACGGATTTTAACTGATTATGGATAAAGAGACAAACTGTCACTTTTATCTGCTAGAGGATATTGTCCCATAATAAATGATCTTCCCTTTAAGACTTTGGCACCGAAGGAGGTTTCACCGAAAATAGAAGAACTTCGGTAGAGAGAGATCGACCACCGAAAATGTAAGAGCATTTCGGTGGTGAGGAGGGCCACCGAAGTTGTTCACGTAATTCGGTGTAGCGTCCACCGAATTTGTCAAGGCTCATCGGTGGAAGACGATGCCACCGAAACTGTTCAGGAAATTCGGTGGTGATGTGGCCACCGAATCTGTCCAGGCAATTCGGTGGGAAGTAACCACCGAAACTGTCCAGGCAGTTCGGTGGAGATGACTTGTTTGTAAGTTGCCGAGAGTCTTCTATTTTCCACAAGTAGAGAGTCTTCAAGCTTGGTTTCGGTTGATCTTCGACTTCACCGAACATTTGATATCTTGTACAAGTCATTCAAAGAACCAAACTAAAATATTCTAAATAGGAGTTTTAGGAAAAACATCGGTGAGTCAATTTCAAATCCTTGGTGACCCAACAACAGGATTAATAAAAACACATTTAAATAATACGAGAAATCAAACCCGAGCGTTACAACGGAATCACTTGGGTGTGAGATGTGAACCAACCCTAAATGAGATTATGGATTTTGGTTCACTAACTGCCATGGCCGAAGCCAATATAAGGGAAACAAAAAAAAAAGAGTTTAGGCTCTCTCTTTCTACTACTAACCAATAATACAAGAGAGAAAATGAGATTGATGGATGGTATCTAAAGGATGCCAACTGATGTCTTCCTTTCATCCATCTAGACATACATATATATACTAGTAATAAAAGGCTTTGGGGCCCATAATGTCAATGGATTTGGTCCATTCAAACTAGTCCAAAATCAGCCCAAAACAAACAAGATGAGGTCCATAGTTCTCTTTAGCCAAAAGCTCATTATGCTTTCCAAAATTTCAGCCCAAGTAATGCATATGAGATCTGCGTTTTTCGGCCCAAAAGATGCAGAAACGATGCCGTGTTCAAAAATGTGAAGTCGTACGCTTTCATCCCTACGTCCGCAAATCCAACGCACTTCCATATATATAACGACTTCAAAAACGGCATTTTTCCATCATCCTACAATTAAGATATATTAAATGAGTAAAATAGACTAAAATTATATAAAACAAGCCACTTTGACATTTAAGGGTTCAAAGCATTTATTTATTAATTTTACCACTAAACTTAGCTAAAAAAAGACTAAATGGGGAATACAAACTAGCTCAAAATTATAATAAAAGACTATAAATAGGGTTATAAAAATAACCCTATCAGATGTCTATGACGGAAAAGCACCTGAGTGCCCTTTTGAGGTTAATGGAGTCACCTACAAGAACGGATATTATCTAACGGATGGGATATACCCGGAATGGGCTACTTTTGTAAAAGCGTTTACGTGCCCACATGATGCTAAACGAATAAAGTTCAAGGCCGCACAAGAATCGGCACGTAAAGATGTTGAACGAGCTTTTGGCGTGCTTAAACAACGTTGGCATATACTTAAGTACCCGGCACACGGATGGCATAAGAATAAATTGGCGAATATTATGTACGCTTGTCTCATATTACACAATATGATACTCGAAGACGAAGGCCATGCCATTTGTGCCGATGGAAACGCCGTGGTAGCGGATGAAACACAAATCACTGAGGCACAACGCGCGACAAATGTTCGAGAAGTCAAAAACCGAGAGACTCATAATAACCTTCGGTCGGATTTGGTCGAACATATTTGGCGTATCCGACTTCCCAACAACGACGACGAGTAGATTTTTAATATTTTGTAATTTTTAATTTTATTTTGTAATTTTTAATTTTATTTTGAAATTTTATTTTTATTTTGTAATTTTATTTTTATTTTTATGAATGTTATGATTTTTTTATTAAAAAATTAGATGAGGTGGCATGTGGGTTTAAGAGGTTCAAAAGGTTGGGGTACGGGATTTGTGGGTTCAAAAAGGTTCAAGAGGGTTCAAAGTGGAAAAGTGATGTGGCGCTGATGTGGCGCAGAGGGTTCAAAATGTTTGAACCTGGGGTACGGATGGCCTTATCATATGTGTGAGTTTAATCTCTTTTTTTTTACTACAGAGAATAATATTGAATATAAAAACTAAAACATCACGAAATCCATTAAAAGATAAGAGATCAAACAAAACAATTACTACTTTGTTGTATAAAAATTGAATTGAATTGATTAAATTAGACAAAACAAAAAATGAATGAATCAAAACTTGGATTAAAGAAGACAAGACAACAACCACATCAACAAAATTAGATTTATATTACACCAAAATTGTCCAATTATCTAAATATACTACTTTATAGAAGGTAAGTTTATAAGACGAAATACTAACAAGCCTTTTAGGACACTTTTTAAGCAAATGTTCTATAAAAAATGTGTTATGAGACAATTCTAAAAAATATCATAAAATAGCTGACTGGAATTTTTTATATATTTAATCTTATTAACTTAAGTCTTATAAAGTAGTCTATTAGACCATGGACCGACTGAATTTTTTATCTCGAGTGATTCTTGTGCTGTTGAATAACCAGATTTGGTCTGGAAGGTAGGAACATATGAGAGAAAAGGGGTATTTGGTTCAAGTTTTGTGATGAAGTCCTTAGTGGTGCTCTTAGTTTATTCCTGGTAAACGAGAGTTTTGTGGTTGGTTTTTTTCTCCCTTAGATCTCCTGTTTTTTTCTTCTTCTTGGGTGGTGGTGCTCGTGGCTCTTGTTTGCTGCTGTAACTTTTGTTGTAAATTTTGGTTGGTAATAAAGTTTTTGGTTTTGCCTTTCAAAAAAATGATTACCGAAAGGTTAACTTGTAGTTTTAATGGCTATATTTTTTAATCAGAATAACTTTTTGTTGACTTATGTTTTTTTTAAGATTCATCATTGTTGATTAGTTTTATTTAAATTTCACACCCCGCCGCATCGCGCGGGTAAGATGACTAGTCTATATACTATATGAAAATAAGGTGGCTTTGGCTTGCGCGTGAGACATCATGCAGGACGCGTCTTTATGGTGAGGGTAGCAACAGTGACTTTCAATGTCGCGGGCAAGTCGCGTGAATCATATATGATTTTGTACATGACCGGTCATTCTCGTGTTTTCTTAAATAGTTAGCGTTCTCGTTTGAATCCATAAATATATATATATATATATATATATATATATATATATTTGTGTGTTTGTATGTGTCACACATAAAGTAAGGTCCAAAAAAGATAAAATAAGGTTCTATTCACAATGAATGATTCAAAAGACCACGCATACAAAGGCCGACATGGAAACACCAACTAAGAAGCAGAAGTAACCACGTGAAGAAACAGCGATAAAAAAGGCTTTTGCATTTTGAACCCCTTTTGGCAAATAGATTCAGATGGAAACCAAAAATACGTGCAGGTAGGATGCATAGGCTACAACCACTTAAAGTGCTCGATGTCTTTCGTTGGAGATAATACTTTTGTAAACGCAAGTATGTACTCGTCAAAAAATGGATAAAACCCACATCCCAGTAAACACTACACAATGTCTTTTGTTAATGATAATATAAACACTTGCAATACGTTCCAAATTTAATTATCTACATTCATATCTTTTGCATTTAATAATAACATTATATTTTATGGGACCCACCCGTGGACGGAGGGCCAAGATATGCCTAGTATACAATATGAAATAAAACTCAAACTCTCTAAAAAACCATATAAATCTACAAAAATAAAACAAAATGCAAATCGACAAAATAGAACTATTGAAAGCAGGTGGCGGGACAGGGATATAATCGTAATCAAGCCGAGGCACACAATCAATCTCTCTCTCCCCTAACCTTGGACACTGTTATTCCACAATCGTCATCAGAGAAGGAGGATCGAACTACGCATACACGAAAGGTAATCTATAATCATCATCCAACACTCCTTCCCTAATTTGATCTATTAACTTCAAAAACTTGAGCTAGGGTTTAAAACTTCATTCCTATAGATTTTGTTTCGTTAATACATACCAGTTCTTGTTAATGTTCTTGATTTCTTTATAAGGTGAAAAGAATAGAATAGAATTTAATTTCAGTTTATTTTTTATTTTATTACAAATCTGAAATCGGATAGGGAGGGGTTTAGAGTTGCTAGGGAATAACTATTGGTTCTTTCTTTACGTTAGTAGAGAGCTGGGTGGTTGTATTGCACCAAATGCCTCTTTTTACAACTTTCATTTGTTGGTCTTTGGGTTTGTAACAATCCAGCTGATATGTAGGTATTTTTGTTTTGTGTGCAGAAACAAATTAACAGTTGGACTTATGGATTCGTCAGAAACACAACTTTTTCCCGCTATTCAGGTTTTTTTTTTTTTTCCATTTTGCTTTTGGACTAGAGAAGGAATACCTTCTCCTTCCTGCCTCCCTCTTGCTACGGGAGACGTTACTAAGCCTTGAATGTTCATCTAGATGGCACTGTTGGCTAAGCCTAAAAAGCGGTTGTTGATGCCTTATTGTATTTCCATAGGAACTCCTAAGATCTACTTGTGCATTTGGGTGTGTTCAGTTAATAGTAGCTCCTTTACTCACTTTATTTTCTTATGTATATGATTATGCTATTCGTCTATCGTTGAAACTTTTCATTAGCTATATATATATATAGGTCTGACTAAACCGGCTCGGTACAATGATTCAGATTCTGTTCATCTATTCCTTTCCCAACTCCCTTATGTTCGTTGTGTGCTGAGTTTAGGGTTCTTCAATTGCACTTGGCACTACGATAAGTGGATGTAATTCACGCAAATAATAAAATCTGATTTATTAGCAGTTAATATTTTTCCTGTCAGTTCCATTTTTTTATGTACAGGTGTATTCTAGAAGACGTGTTTACACCTGAGGCTGTTTTTTTGTCGTAAATGAGTAGAATCATTTACACTGTAAAAATGGTTGTGCTGATTTTTGATGAATACGCATTTTTCATTATCTGTACCTTCACAGGAGGTTCTGCTGGAGTTTCGTGCTGGTAAAATGCACATGGAAGGAAAACGTGTTGTTGCGGATCCACGTAAAGGACTTGTCCGCATTGGAAGAGTATGAGCACTCAGCTCTATTCTACTGTATATATTTCATCTATAAGTGATTGCATATTTTATTTCATATGTTTGTGGATGCATACACTTGTGCGTAATAGCTTTTTTTAAGTTTATACTGAATTAATGACTTCTTACAGGGTGAGGAGGGATTAGTCCATATTCAATGGTATGATCGGAGTAATAACATTGTTGAAGATGTATCCTAATTTCTGTTCTACACATCACTCTATATTTTGCATGAATTCCAGTAGACGGCCATTGTTTCCACCTTCCACTTTATATTTGTTAGTTGCTGGTTCATATATCTACAGGAGTTGATTACACCTTGAGTATACTTTGCACTAGAAAAGGGTAAAATGGATGTAAGGAGGTCAGTAATGTATCCCTTGAAGGGTAGAGTTGATACTCTTGCTTCACTGTGTGCATTAGATAGCCAGTGTTTGTGGATCAGAGAAGTATGTGTTTTTTGGTCAGCTAATTGACTGATTTTTCTAGCTTGGTGGGCACATGATCCGCTAAAAGTTTTATCGACTCTTAGCTTCTAGATTTATCTTAAGCTCTATCCAACATGGTTGCTTGTGAAAAAGTTATTCGTTTCAAATTTCACTGTCTCTGCATTTGGTTAGCTAGATAGAATGTTGGGTTTTACCTTAACAAGTAAACATAGGATCAGATTGTTTTTCCGGAAGAAGCAGTTTTTGAGAAGGTATCTCTTTATTTGAGCTTTGTCTAACTGGATTGGCAACTCCTCTGTGCATGTTCAACTCATGTTGTATATTCGGTCAAGTTAGGTTGGCCAAGCTTCTGGGAGGGTTTACATATTAAGGTTTCAGACAGACGACCGAAAGTGTTTTTACTGGATGCAGGTTAGCATAATTAATCTTCTTCTCATTACACAACTTTAGATTGATCTGAGAGTGGTCCATATTGCTCAAATTTGGTTCAGGAGCCCAGAGCTGACAATGATGAAGAATTGTGCAAATCAGTCAACATCTACATCAATCAACCGATAGGTATCGATTATACTTCAATCATTTAGATATATGCATTATAAATGATACTTCTGTTTGTTGAGATGGTTATCTTGATAATTTTTGCTTCCTCTTTATATGAAGTCAGAGAGTATATGAAGTGTGGCTTTCATTATTTAGTGTGTATGTTTGTTGTTCGATTCTCAAAGTGGCGAGGTGCTTACATTATTTGTGTTACAACCTAACTCAAGTCACTTCTTAAGGAGTGAAACATGTGCGAGTGGCATGAATGACATGTATACTCAACTACAAACACTAGTTGGAGGTTTGCTGCCTAATAATAGGTTGTTTGTAGGATTGAAGGTTATGGATTGGTTTTAAGGTAAATTCCTTTGCAGGAAATAGAGGCTTTCATACTTTTGATTATGAGGGAAACAAATATATTGTAGATTCATAGTTATATACATGGATACGTGGAACATTTTTTGGTAATGCAAGCTGAAAACTTGTATGCTAAATTGATAGTCACAAAAAGGGTCATATATTTTGTCATGCTAGCACATACCGGAGATGGTCACATCCATGATTGTTCCATATAAATCTTGGCAAACTGAGTTGTCGGACCTCGGATGTAGTAAAAACAACATTTTTGTGGTAACTATGTTATTAACGCAAGACTCACCTGTGAAGCATGACCATCGAGTAGTAGGAACCTAGTCAATTTATTTTTTAGAACATATAGATGCATGGAAAAATGATTTTTTTTGGGGGGGGGTGTAAATGAGAGTCTATGTTGTTCATTGTGGTGCTATAATGGTGAAATAGCGCTTACGCTAATAGCGGCACTAATCACCACACTTGGGCTGCGCTTTTGATTTGCAATAGAAGTGTGAAAACCGTAATTATAGGTTCGGATTTTGGTTGGCCTTTTAAAGGATTCAGAGAAGTTGATTAAGGAATTACAATCTAGGGTTGATTTGCAATATCGGTGTGTAAACTTGCTATTCCTCTCTCATCTCTTCCATTCCAACATTGTGTCTTCTACTCTTCTGCATCTTCTCTTCACAACAACATTGTCTTCCAACATCGTTTGCTCGTCATCTATTCTATTCATGTGTTCTTCAGATCAACTTCAATATATATAATGTCATGTATACATATCATGTATACATACATTTATATGTAATTGTAATTATTACATGAACCGCTATTTGTGGACTGATATACCACCGTTTTACCATCGTGATAACCGCTATATGAAATCACGATCCACAATGCTATTTCAAAGTTTGACCGCTGTAACAACATAGATGGAAGTATACCTTATGCATGATGAAGAGCATCATATATATATATATATACACACAAGAGCATCATCACCTCAAGGCTTAAAGCATGACCAATGAAAAGTTGTGTAAAGTTGGCCTTTTTTACACCCTAGAACAATTTTACTTGTTAACTAGAGGTCTTTCTTTCTCTACTAAGTATATTTCTCATGTCGTCGATGATTTGACACTTATATCCTAATGCCACTAATGCCACATGCTCCTCTCTACTTCTCTTTGCTTATTGTTCCACTAATGGAGGATTAACGTTCATAAAGAAATCGAACTTCTATATCATTGACTTGTTTTAAGTGACAAAATAAAAAAAGCTTGAATTTGCCAAAATGTTTTACTAGAAGAAAGGTAATTTGGTTAGGGATATATATACATGGATAAACCCCATTTCTATCAGCATGCAATGACATTCATCAGTCCTCTTCCCTCCTATCTCTGTCCCTTAACTTTTACGTTCACATATATTCTGGCCTTAGTTATTGACTTTGCTACCATTTCTATTTACCCGGTTCACATATTGTTTTTGAGCGTTCACGAGAGGAATTTGAAATTTTCAATCTTGGGATACCACGTACATAACTATAACTGCAGTCTGCAAACCCAAGTCAAAGTATGTCGTGAAGAAAGAGGGTTAGGTTGGGTTAAGATTTGCCGCTTACAATTGGAGATCCCTAATGGAAGCTAAAGTACCGAAACACTTCTTTTACACTTTATTAGATTATAAATCCTTGAATGTTCATCATTGAAAATAATTTAGGAACCATAACGAAAGACCAAACAGTTTATGTAACCATCTTTCAAAGAAAATGAGAAGATATGATGTACAGAGGTTGTGATGGATGGAGGCTATAACACCCCAAATTTTCCGTCTCTAAATCGAGACATAATGAATGGTGTTATGAACCATGTCTCACAACTGTGTTCATGTGTTTATATATGGAGTTCAGAAAACATGTTGACATATTGTGGAAGCTAATTGATTGAAAATACTTTTTATTCATAAACAAACATACCACGATGGATTGAGTTACATTACACACTTCTTTTCCGTTCTATCCTATTTGATCATTGATATTCGAACATTGTTCTCTTTCCTTTGTTCTAGTTCATGATCTGAACGAGTCGCACAAAACCTGCTAGTGGAGGAAGACCTCCTAGGGATAAGAGACATAGGGCTAAAGAGAGAGCCAAAAAAGGATCTTTCGTGTATAATCCTGCATAATCTCGAATGTTCTCAGTTCCGGTACGTAGACCAAATAAGACAATGCAAGCAAAAGTTCCTAGATTCATGGAGATATAGAACAGCATATAAGTTATCATGCTTGCATATCCATCATTTGAGTCTCCAACAATTATTCCAATAATTACATATCCGAAGATACTTCCACATATTATGGGTAACGTAGGAGACATCTCTATTTTTCCCCTCGGGAATCTTTAGAATTACCACTGCTTAGCTTTCAATTCGCCTCTGACCATCAAATGAATAACCAAAACCAACATAAAACTTGACCACTTAACATATCTTTGAAAGCTCCCTTGAGTCTCCCGTTCACTCATCACACATCCGCACTCAAATATGAGATATACACTTGAAAACTTGAGTCATTTGATTTGCTTAGTGATGACATGTTACATTTAATACATATTTGATCAAGATTTTCATCACGACCTTATTTGCCCAATTTAAACATGTTTTATACTCAAGTCATTTACTCATTAAAAAAAATTTAGATTTCCAACAATTTCCGGTGGGTGTTGCACTTTCTCGGTATTAATATGTAACTCCTTGTCAAGAGTATGGGATTGTTCAAGGATCTGTTTGGACCACACTCTCAATTGGTTAACAACGGATCAAAGGAAAGAAGTAGTCGGTTGACCCTGGTCCCTTGATAACTCGAGAAACACAATAGTGAGAAACGAGTCGAGAATAGCCCACGTGGTTCTGAAGTTAAATTCAAAGAGGGTTTTGGATACGGATTAGGTCTAATTCGGAATCGGGGTAGCGTTAGGCTTTGGTTTACAATATTATTGTGTTCAATGATGGGTGGGGATAATGAAGTTCTTAAATTCACGTTCTTGATTGTTTCTCGATGTGACTTACTGACTTGTGATTTTCTGATCATTTTGTTGCTGGAGGGTTTAATCGATTCATTCCCTTATGTGCTCTTTCAGTTTTTCCGGTCCTTGACCCTTCAATATTTTCCTTCTCACTCTTCGTATCTCCATACTCGGCTTTGTAACTCCTTATCGACTTGTTGCTTTGTAAATCGAAAGATTTGTCGGTTAAGATGGGTAGATTGGTGAATTGTCCCCAAAATAGGTCCAATTTTGGTTGTAAACTGACCGAGGCCGGCTTGGGCCTTCTTTTGGACCATTCAATTGATTTTCTCCGTTCTAATCAATGAAATTGTTTCAATAACCTCCCTTCTCTCAGTCGTAATGGGGGACGGTGGACCAATCCACCTGTGATCGAATCTTATCGAATCTAAGGCGGTGAGTAGTAAACGTCCGACAGTTCTGGGTCCGGATCTGGATGGAACCCTAAATTTCCGGATTCTGTTTGGTAGGGAGAACGAGTTTTTATCGATTTGACCCTCCAATGTGGAATATATAATCCCTTCTCTTTTTTCTCCCTTCCTCCCCCGTTTCCAATCACCATCGTGACCACATGTTTGTTGTTGCTGAGAGTAGATATCTGTCCCAGGGCAACCTTGTCTTCATTTGAGGTGAAACCTTCAAATACAATCTCGGACGATGGAGCACCACCTGGTTTCGGTGTAGTAACCTGATTGAGATCGAATAATACGTACCTCTTCATGAATAACGTTTGTCATCTCCGCCAGTTTTTGATTGATAACCCAATTGAAAATCTTCATTTGATCTCGAAACATTTGTCCAAAATCGAAAACTATGGATTAGAGTCCAATGGATTCGTATAATTGGACATGGCTTCAAATACACATTATGTACCGCACTTCCATGGCCATGGATTCGAAACGGCTCTAATACCAATTTGTTATGAACCAACCTCTTAATTGGTTAACAAACAGGATCAAAGGAAAGAAGTTATCAGTTGTATATTAAATGGAAAGTAAACAGGGAGCATCTAGCATTCGAGAGGCTAATCTCTCCTAAACAAAACAGTGGACAATTTTATGGATACCTCTACTCTCCTCACATGCCCCTCTTTATACTATCAATTTATTCTAGAATATAATATTGGGCTTGAACATAGCTCGATGCATCACATGACCCCTTGTCGCGGTTAATCGTTATTTGGTGATTCATATTTTGTTGAGTCTCCTTCGAAACCATTCTTCAATGGTTGGAGCCCGCAAACACTCGTTTCTGGGTAACGAATTACACCGGTGAACCATTTTACTTGGTATGTAATATACTTTTGCGAAACACTTCTAGCATGAACACATGATTATACAACTTGTGGCTGAACTCATGAAGAACATGAACATAAAGTATACATCTCAAATTTGATTCAATCCAAAACATAGAACAAGAAATCATCTTGAGTTGAAGCTTAAATCACTTCAAATTTAATCTACAACTCTTGTTCCCTTTGCCTTCTTTTCTATGCTTTTATGTACTATGTATGAGTTTTCCTTTATCAATTGTTGCGTTCTTTAACCAAAAGGAGAAATGAAAGGCACCAAGGTTTAAATATTTGAAGAGGTGGCATATTAACATGGAATATTACTTATGTTCTGCTTTAAAACTATTTATTATATAGTTCTGATACTTTATTATTTATTTTCTTTCATATTTTTTCATTTGGACATATGTATGTAAATATGTAATTTATATACATTATGATATATTTTCGACTTTCAAATTGGACCTTCTTTGATCTTGAAATAATATCCTAAATACTTAGTTATTTGTTTTCTCATCTTGCATACAATTAGTAACTTATCTCAATATACGTGAACTATTGATTTATTTATGGCACCTTAACATCAATTGATTTGTTACTCGATCGTACCGTTTCCTATAGGTTTGCTACCGTTTACCATCGATTTACTATTTAGCAGATTTGGGAGTTAATGTATAAAAAATAGACTGTTACGTAGGCCTATCTGTATTTCTTACTGTTTATGATGATCAAGGTTAGTATAGAAAGTTTTTTAGGAAACATGAATTAGGAATCGATTCATTTTACCCTTTTCAGTGCATTCATGAATCAATTTCCGAAAGCAGTAAATCCTTTGATGAAAGCTTATTTATGAGGTGATATATGCCATTAAAATTTTATATAAGTTCGATTTGTGATTAACGTTTAATATCTCGTGATGGAGGGATCGACTAGCTACACATTGTTATATAGCTTTGAGGAGAGTGTTTGGATATTGGAGCAAAACTTGCGTTTAGTGATACTTCTATTAACTTCTTTATATTGTTTCTGCATTTATCATCTTGTGAATATTACTTCACTAAGCGTAGGTACAAAGTTTGCTACTTTACTTTGTTGGTTATTGTTGTGTCCATTGCTCCTTGATAACTAATTGATGGGTTTGAGTTGGCTGAAATGATTCTGGTGGCCATGCTTTATCAATCTTGTGATGATAGTACTGGTCTTATTTAGAGTTATAGGTTTATTCTATTATCAAGGGAATGAAAGTTCACAATTACTTTCGAAATGCCTTTTAAAGGCATAGCTTGAACATATGGCCCCTGATCTAGTTTATTGAAGACTAGTGAGTTTTCTAAATAATTGTTGCTTGTTCTCGAACTAGATATCTCATGTAAGCTTTCATAGATCACATGCATCACTCTCTTCTTCAATAGTTATCTTTGAAGTAGGGATGCAATTTAGAGTTCAGACCCACTGAGCAATATTTGGTGTGTCGACTTGGCGAAATGGTGGGTGCAGTGATGATAGGGATGGCAAATAAAAACCCGCCCGCTACGAGGAATCTGATACCCTTATGGGGAATCCTCGAGTTGACCGGAGATTGGAATCCTCGAATATGTTAACCCGGGATGGGGATGGGGATACCTCTGGACCCCGACCCTGAGTATTTAATAGTAAATTTTTATATATAGTATGTAAATATATATATATATATATATATATATGAAGGATCGTGTGAGAAGTTGAGGTTAACGTGAGAAGTGGATCTGAATCGTTGATCACTTTTAATCAAATGCCTCCCATGAATTGCGGCTTAGAAGGGAATTGATCCGGTACATCTCATCCTAATGTGCATCAATTTCTCGTCCAACGGAACCACTTCTCACATTAACCTTAACTTCTCACCGGAACCCAACCCTATATATATATATGTTGGTCCCGAAGGGTTATACAAGGATTAGTTTGTAGAAAGGGGGGGGGGGTTGAATACAAACATACAAGATTTTTATCTTTCTAAATTGTTTATTGATAAATTAAACAATTTACAGTTTG
Source organism: Saussurea involucrata (assembly GCA_033807775.1). Classification (NCBI taxonomy): domain Eukaryota; kingdom Viridiplantae; phylum Streptophyta; class Magnoliopsida; order Asterales; family Asteraceae; genus Saussurea; species Saussurea involucrata. The sequence continues at coordinate 44,990,458 of CM066314.1, read as the reverse complement.
TTGCGGAATAAGACCAAGTACAAGACCTAATCTAAACAAACTATGAGAATCACACATGTTTCTTGCACTAAGAAATAGAGAGAAAAGAAGATAGCAAAATAAGGATAATTTTCTAACGCACTAAGTAGATTCAGGGATGACCACCTTCGAAATGAAGGTGCATTCCTTCTATTTATACTACATGCATTTAATGCATGTCAGGAGGACTTTACACGTGTCAACATTTGGTTGGGCGCATGCTTCTGACTTTTGCAAACATACTTTTGGCCGCATGGTGAACAGTGTAGTGGCAGAGTGGTTTGTACGATCCTGGACAAAGGTATGTCCTTATGACAAATCGTACAAAAGTGTGCAAGAGGATAAGACAAACATTTCTTGTAGAGCAGGCTTCATGATCAACGATCGCTGAGTTGATCTTCCATCAGTGAGACCTCATGTAAGTCAGCTATCGCTGAAGTCTTCTACTTGAAATATCTCGTGTTGTGGACCTGTCTTGTTTTCACTGATATCCGCATCAGATCATTAGTAGACTTGCCACTTGTTCATCAGCTTTGTCTTCGATTCAACGATGAACTCCTTTGTCGCGAAACTTGTCTTCAGAGATTACAAACAACATTGCTTACAATTGAAACTATCAGCGATCATCGGTGATAAGCGAACACGCTCAGATTATCGCTGATGTACATTTATCGCTGAGTGAATACTATTAAGAACAATGGTCACCATCAGTGATACATTTAGTATCTTTATCACTGATGGCAAAACATTAATACATACATATGTCATTTGTAATTTTCACTAAGTAATTCTAAGAGTCATCATCAAATCACTGAAAGGGTTTGGATCAACAATATATATGTATAATATAAAAAAATGATAAATCCAAGGAGTATCTATAATATATATATATATATATATAACACAATATAATTAATATTCGATGCTGAGAAAACCTTCAAATTATATTTTAGTATTGGCTTTGTCGTTCGGAAAAACTTTTAATGGTATAACAACGTGGAAGTATAAAATATCTATTATTAAGTATTGTAATTGATATATTCATTTTGAAATTCTTGTACAAACGCAACCATTAAAATTTGATTGACTAAACTTTTGAATAATACGTCGTTTATAAAGATAATATATACAAAAAATTAAATTATCCGGTGGGGATGGGGAAGAAATTTTGTTCGTTGACGGGGATGGGGATTGCGATCTTCGGTATCCCCGACCCCGTTGCCATCTCTAAGTGATGACCACAATCTTGAAACAATTTCATGGGGGTGCTTTGAGGATTTAGTTGGACATAAATATGGACATGCAAAAGTGGAAATCATGATGTTGTAAAAGAAGTTTGACACAAGTATATATTGAGCAATAGGAAATTAGGGCTAGTGTAGAGGGGACTGGTAGCTTATGGAGTGTAGAGGGGACCGGTAGCGTATGGAGTGTACAGGGGACTAGTAGCGGTTGTAGTAGAGAGGGAACTAGTAGCATATGGAGTAGAGAGGGAACTGTAACTACATAAGATATAGACTATCTCAGGTCTAACTGTAACTAAAGGAATTATAATAGATGTTAGCAAACTCTTGCTACCGAATACTTGAGTTTTCAACTTCTGTTACTAAGAAATTGCTTTGACGTTTGAAAGTATTTCATTCTTACTTTTAGATGTTTAGCATTCCAAAGTCTAGATCATTTGTGCCCTAAAACCTAAGGCTTTTAGCATATATTTAAGCTATATTACACATCTATTATATATATTGGAATGTATTTAGTTAATGTTAGGTTATACTTTTACTTGCCATGATTCCTTTTGGAGTGTGGTCTTTGGTCTAAAGTTTCAGATTTAAATGACTTTGTATGTGTCATGGAGTATGGTTTCGTAATGAAGCCATACTTATTCTTAATTATTTACATACATGATGCATGCGTTTATGAAACTTTCCCCTTCAGTGTGTTCAACATGTGAAAACTTCAATGACAGATTTCCCTATCGAAGAAGACAACACTCTTGGTGAAGATATCTCCTCACGGTATGTGGATATATTAAGCTTATGTTTATTATTTATTTCTTATCAATATATTGATGAAAAGGGGAAGAACAAGATAAAACATGAACGGGATTAGAGAGACATGAGGGTAGTCCTATAGAGAATTTGCAAACGGGGTCATTACGACCAACACAAATATATTTGGCTTTCTAGCTTTACATGACTTGATAAAAAATTCATTTTCTTTAAAAAACACTCAATGTCATTTTCACAGTTTCAAAGCATACCATGTTTCCATGTATGAATTAGTTAAGGGCTTCAATTTGCTAGTCATCACATGGATGTGTTGCATCTCAGATTTTTAGATTTGCAGCATAGGAAATGAACTCTTTATTATTTTGGTAGTGTTTAATCTTTATCTGAACACTTAGAACTTCTTAGAACCGAGAATAATGTGCCAATCAAGTGTCTACAACGGGATACATTGACATGCTGAAAAATAAAAAAAGGGTTCCATCTTGGGATTTGAAATTAATAGCAATTGTATTTCTTGATCCAGTTTACATACACCAATACATATATTTATACAATGTTTAAGGAAGTCAAATCTCTATAGGTTCTGAATTTAAAGGATTTTGTTTCCTTTTCTTGTTGATTCCATAATACTCCCCCTTAAGCTCGAGCATAGATATATATCATGCCTAGTTTGCTACAAATAGTCAATATGGTTCCATTAGTGACTTTTGTAAAAAAAAAACGACAAATGTAATATGGGAACCATTTCATAACCATGAGAGGTATATTTGGAAGTGAGATTAAAGGAATATCTTAAGTTTTGATATCCCTCGACTATCACTTCTAGTGATCACAATATTATCAACATATACTTTTTTTTGAAAGGCAATAAATTTTATTACAAAGAAAACCAGAAATACAAGGAGGAAAATTCTACAAGGAGCAGAACGCCAAAAACCGACCACCCACTAAAAAGGACAAAAGCCAAACAAAACAGAAAAGTCACCCCAACCCCCGAACAAAACAACAATTAACTTTGCCAATAAGAGCCACTCAACCTGTCCACCCAAACACCCAAACAGGTTTATTAAACTTAGCCCTATTAAACTTAGCCCTGTTTGTACGGGTACTCACGGGTTGGGTTGATCGGGTTGAAGGCATTTGAACAGTTCAACCCGATGTTTGGCGGTTTGAAAAATCTCAACCCAAACCAAAGTTCAACCCAACCCGAACCGTACGGGTTGGTTGGGTTAGTCGGTTTAATATTTTGGCACATCAAAATATTCTTGTAACCTAAAATATGTTGTTTTCTCTACTTATAATTCCTTTTAAGCATCAATCATTTGATACACCTTGCCATATTTCTTAAATCTTAAAATATATCGTCTTCAATTGTTTTTCTCAATTTGAATATATATGTTCACATTTACTGAATATATATATATATATATATATATATGTGAAGGAGTTATATAGAGATGAATAAGAGATTGAAAATATATGTGTATAAATAGGGTACGTAATGGTGTAATTGTCTAATGTACATATTAGTAGAGACTTAATAATCAAATTAAATTCAAGAAATAAAAGTATATCGGGTTCATCGGGTTGGGTTGGGTTGGGTTCAAATGATCGTAACCCGATATCAACCCGATACATACGGTTTGAAGGTTTTACAACTCGATTGGACATCGGGTTGCTTGGGGTTGTGTTATTTCGCGTCGGGTTGGATTGGGTTGATTGGGTTGGTCGGGTTAGTCGGGTTTTTGAGCACCTCTACCTGTTTGAGATCCAATGAAAAGAAATCGATTAAATTTAGAAGAACAACTCTAATATCGATCCGAGCACCCCTTTCAAAACCAACGAGTTACGCTTCCTCCATAAGATGAACAGAGAAGTCCAAATGACAGCATCCCTTGCCGAGGCTGTACCGCTGCTGTTGAATCCTGAAATCAACTCTTCAATCGATCTACTTGATTGGAAATTTCCTCCACACCATGCAGAAACTTTTTAGAAACTTTTTCCCACAACTGGACACTAATGGAGCACTCCAAAAAACAATGATTTTGAGATTCTATATAACCATTGCATTTGGGGCAGAGTCTACTGTCTACGTCGAAGCCCCTGTCATACAAAACTTCCGTCACAGGAATCCCTCCTTTACATAATACATAACCTCCAGACGAAAACGTTGACTTTTTTTGGCACTAGAGAACACCGTGTACTTCCCGCGCCACTGTGAGTATCCAACAACCTGTTCAGCAGTCTCCTCAACTTTTTGACAGTCAATACCTCTTTTGCATCCAGGTCCAGACCCATTTATCCGGCCTAGAAGGGTTGAGCGCTATAGGTTGCGGCAGGCGCAATAGATCCTTGAACTCCCGACTGGATCTACTCCTAGGGCATCTATCCCAACTCCACAGCCATCCATCTACTTTTATCACGCAACTTCGCCTCTTTAACCCTTTCTAAAGCCCACAAACGAGAATCTATCTTTTAGTCTACCACTCTCCAACCAACGATCCGACCAGAAGTCAATATCTGCCCCGTCGCCAATACTTCTACTAAACGAGTCCGAGTCCGAGAACGATAAACATAAATCTTCTATTTCTCTGATCGCCTTGATCACTCCTCCCCAAGCACCCCTAAGCATGCTCTTCCTAACTCTACCACTAAAGCCGCCGTCTCTACCGTATACGCTTGAGAAAGTTCTATGCCACGACACTCCTCCCTCCGATTTAAATCTTCAGAGCCATTTCCCCGGCAAAGCCAAGTTAAACGTTCGTATACTTCCCATCCCTAACACCCCCCCCCCCCCCCCCCCCCCCAAATTTGAGCGTCACAAAATACCCTATCCCACCGAAACCAGGAGGGATAATGCGACCTGACCCAAAAGAATTTTCTTCTTATTTTCTCGAGAGCTCGCACGATGCCTATCGGGGCAAGATACAAGGAGAAGAAGTACAATGGTAGGCTGTTCAACACCGATTTAATTAGCGTTTCCCCCGCTGAAATAAGTTTACTGGTCCATCCGTTAAGCCTAGAGTTTAGCTTTTGGATAACAGGCTGCCAAGATGCCTCTCGAACCATTAAGGCCATAATCGGGAGACCTAAATACGTGAAGGGCAGAAGTCCCGAGTCACAGTTTATAATTGGCGCCGCTTCTTCTAAAGACTCATTTTCTACCCCAATCCCGAATAACTTGCTTTTCGAGAGGTTGATTTTAAGACCCGAAGCTGATTGAAAGCAAAGGAGTAAAGCTCTTAGGATCTTTAAGTTCTCCCGACTCCATTTTCCAAAGAAAGGAGCATCGTCTGCAAATTGAAGATGAGAAATCTCGATTTCGTTTCGACCCACCTTTACTCCTTCAAAGAGTCCCTTGGATTTTGCTTCTTCCATAACAATATTCATCCCTTCCATCGCAATAAGGAAAAGGAAAGGTGATAAGGGATCACCTTGCCTTACGCCTCGTTCAAGGTTGAATTCTTCCATAGGGGACCCGTTGATCAAAACAGAAACGGATGCCGACGAAAGGCATGAGAATACCATCGATTCCGAAACCCCATTTGGAGCATCGTATCTTCCAAGTACTTCTAGTTGACACAATCGGAAGCTTTTTCGAAATCCGCTTTAAAAAGAAAAGCTCTACGACCGACCCTTTTCAAGAAGGATACAGATGCGTCGGCCACAAGAATGCTATCCACGATACTCCTTCCTTCAATAAAGCCGTTTGAGTGTCGCTTATAACCTCTCGTATTACTATTTTTAGTCTTTTTGCCAAAGTTTTAGCCAGAATCTTGTAGAGAGCCCCAATTAAGCTAATGGGACGAAACTCGCTGAAAGAAATTGGGTTACTAACCTTGGGGACTAATGTCAAGAAGGAAGAACACGATCATCCGGGGTGAACAAGAATTGGGGATCCCAGAATCAGTCAAAAACACCTTAATCGTGTCCCATGCTTGAGGATTTTGTTTCAATTCATACGAGGATATCTGAAGGCGACATCATTACCCATACCCACCTGAGCAACAAGTCTAGGTGGTTGCTCTATATACACTTCTTGAAGAGAGCCATGGAAAAAATATCATTCTTGATATCAAACTGATGAAAGGGCCAATGAAGGTAGACTGCCAAGAGATGATCCTTTGAACAAATGTGAGTTTAGCAACCGGAGAGGAAGTGTTAGGAGTAATCAGCCTCATATTGTCGAGCATATTCTTTAGCCACAAGGTGAGCTTTAAGTCGAGCCACAGTGCTATCTGGCTGATACTTAATAGTGAACACCCGTTTACACCTGATTGCCTTTTTGTTGGCTTGCAAATCTAACAATGTTCATTTTCTTGATCATCGTTGTACGCCATCCAGAATGGGCCAATGCTTCACCAACAGTTTTAGGAATCGATATAGAATCCGTTCGAGTAAAGAAGGAACATGAAAGGTAAACAAATGATTATAAGAAGCAAAAGAAGTAATGGGGTACGTACATGTACATTTACCTTTCCGAAGAACAATAGGTATGTCAGGCGATGGTGTAGGAGTAGGAGCACTAGGTGGAGACATCGACGAAGTCGGAGGTGAAGGATCATGATCTGTTGTCGAATGATGTCGCCTTTGATATACTTGAACTCGGGAGCAGATGCATGCCCACAAGGAGATGCTATGGAGTGCTCTTGAGTGGGTGCAATATAGAACATTAACAAATCATCAACCTCTCCCTGATGGGCATTGTTACGTGTGGTGGGCATAGGAAAGAAAGGAGTAGTATCTTGGAAAGAGACATCTTGGGAGACAACATAAGGATTAAGGGTAGGAGAGAAACCTTGTGCCCCTTTTGAAGAGGAGAATAGCCAAAGAAGACACACTTGAATGACTTGGGATCCAACTTGGTGATATAGTGATAAGAATAAGAGAGTAAATATTATAAAAAGACAGTGGATAAGTTTTATAAAAGAAAATACTCAAGTGAAGAACCCTCCCAAGCATAACAGCCGAATACTCATAAAATAATCCTCCCTACCCTGCTCCACCAACCAGAGAAAATATATATTATTCCCCACTTTCTCACTCTTCAGTCCTAACAACCTGCTCCCATTTCCACCTTACACGTGTCCTCCTCTAAATCTCCTTCTAGAATAAACCTTCCAAGCTTTAGGCCCATTTGGTTGCGGATCCAGTAAGTGATCCATAGCACTTTCCCTATCATATAGGATCTAGTATATCAAACAAAACAAGACCACTAAAGATCTTGGGTTCAACAGGAAACACACACTTCCCGAGAAGAGCACCGTAAAAGGAACATCACCACCACGAACTACCGAAGGATTCGATTTATGAGAAAGGAAGCGGTTGAAATCACATCTGTCCAAAAAGGTTTTGGGACAACCATTTGAAATAGAAGTACTCAAGCAACCTCAAGAAGGTGACGGTTTTTGCGTTTGGCAACCCCATTTTGAGTTGGGGTGTCAACACATGATGACTCGTGAAGAATGCCATTCTGAAGCATGTAAGATTGAAAAGACTTGGAAAGATATTCCTTGGCATTATCACTACAGAATGTTTGAACTGAAACACCAGACTGTATGTATTTCAGCACAAAAGGAATTAAAGTAAATACGTCAGAACGTTTTTCATAAAATAGAGTCAGGTAACACCAGAGTAGACATCAACTAAAGTAACAAAATACTTAAAGCTTGTTCTAGAAGTAGTAACAGGACACGGGCCCGAAACATTGAATGAACGGGGATGCAACCTGCTTATTAACTGTCAGACCTAAATGAACATGATGTTTGACAAATTGACAAGAGTTACACGGTAAAGACAAGATATGAGAAAATTGGGGACAATTTTCTCAATTTATCAACGGAGGGATGACCTAACCGACAATGTACCTCAAATGGAGACAAAGATGACTTAGAGCATACGAAGGAGTTCGGTGCCTGAGGTTCAAATATATGAAGGCCATCATATTTCTGTCATTTACTAATTATCTTAGAGATGGACAATAAATTAAAAGAGAACTTAGGAAGGCTTAATACAGAAGATGGAAATAGACGGGGTGAGGTTAATAATGCTTGAACCAAGAACGAGTGGACTAGATCCATCAATAATAGTTCCATGAGGTGAGGGTGCATGGTTATAGAATTCAGAAATGAGATTATGATTACAGACGATAAAAGACAGACAGATTAATTTTACGTGTCTCGACAAAGGCGGTGGTAGCGGGGTGTCTTATCCCCTGTAGTCGCAAAGAAAAGGACTCGATCAACAAAAGTATCCCACAAAGAATAACAATGGCGGCCTCAACTGTACTTGGACCAGATTGCAAAGATCGTGACCAACATAATCGACTAAACAAGATCCAAGGGTCGATTAGCAGCAAAATCGACCGAAATATGGAAGGCTTCAATCAAAGTAATCGAACGACAATGGTGTCCCCAAATGTAGTCGAACTCACGAGAGGTTGTACCAGCAACACACTCAACCAAAAAGTCTTGAATACAAATATCCCATGCAAAAGAATGAAACTTGCCCTAACTTTGTAGGGCTAATAGCTAAACAAAAGAACCAAAACTTTGGAAAAAACAGAACTTGCCCAAACAAATGAACGAAAGCTTGCCAAAACGAAGAACCAATGATGGCAAAATACTAGGGTTGAAACGACGATGGTGGCAGCGAAAAAACTCGCTGAAAAATAGTTCTCACATGCCCTCATGCGCCGGCGCGTGGGCGGCATGAGGTGGCCGTAGCATGTGGCACGTGGGATACATAAGGTGGCCAGACGGCAGCCATACTTACTATACTGGTCACGTCACGAGGGTTGTCTGAGGCTATTGGACCTGGTAGTGAGATCGAACGACGACCGGTTAGTGATGGCACCGTAGTCAGTGGCGGCCTGGATTCAAAAACCCCTAAAAATGGTTTCCCACACAACACCATGCTCTGATACCATGAAATCTATAGCAATTGTATTTCTTGATCCAATGTACATACACCAGTGCATAATATTTATACAAGGCTGAGGAAATCAAATCTAAATAATTTCCTAATTTAAAGGTTTTCTCGTTGATTCTATAACATGTTTCTGAAAATCTATCCCTAAACTCTTGCTTGTTTCCTCAGATCACTTTCTCATTGTACACATAACAAGTAAAATTTAACCTATGCAAACTATAACCAATACCTTCTAACACAAGAAATGAAGAAGCTTTTCAATAGAAGGGCAAACAATTATCTACCTTTATGTGAGATTAAATATGGAGATATTTTAGTGTGACATCCCAAAATGGAAATAATTGAAGTTTCGATGGGACAGAGGGAGTAATTATTATTAAAGATAGCAATGTAGTGGCGGAGACTGGATATCATCAAGTCATAAGTGTTGGTTCCGAAGTAGGTGTATGGTTTTCTAGGCAGATGACATGACGATGTTGTGTGTGGTGCCTTGCCTTGTCATATCAACCACTACCATCAAAGAAGTAGAATCAGTCTTTGACCACCCGACCTATCTGTTTTTCTTCATTTGTTTATCTTTTTGTGTATCTTTCATTCTCCTACTTTTCCCTCTTGATTGTACTTTTTTATTGTAGTTTAGAAAATGGTTATTATACTGAACATAGAAAATGTTGTGATGATTAAAAATGTTGAAATTGATAAAAAATGTGAAACATCCATGCCAATGCTAAGTTTGAAAAACTTAAGGTGTGAATGCAATAATCATAAGTGGAAAACGTTTGGAGTGATTAGAAAGATAATGTTAGACCTAATCTGCCAATCCCTTTTAAACTCAGGGCTGCATGCTTTAGCAGCTGGGCCATAGGCCCGATTTCCCAAGGGATTAGTCTGGGCCCAATGTGGTCTGGGATACCCTTTCCCAAAAAAAAAATTCGTCACCTAATCTGCTTAAAACAAGAAAGATAATGTTAGACCTGAGATACGATTTACATATTCCAGAAAGAATAAAGTGTAAGGGTATTTCAGTCTTTTTCTTTAGTGAGAGAAATAGTTGAGCCTGTTAGTGGGGAAGTCTGTATAAGTGTTGTCGGGGGGAAATCTGTTGGGGCATGATTGTAGTAAACGAAATTGTGAGGAGAGACTCAACCTCTCGAATGTTGAGAACTTTCAATACAGATTAGGGTTTTCTCGTGAAATTTGCAATTCTTGTGAGTAAATCTCAACAAATAAGTTGAAACTTATAAGTTTACTAGTTTCAACTTTGTATTTGTAGTTTGGATGGTGTAACTTGTAAGCAGACTGTTATTCTCTTATATAATATGCTATATACTTTTTTATTTCTGTTGCCTTGTTTTTAGTGGCCCATGGATGTAATAAAATGTATCGAGATACTAACAAATTTATTTAGCAAAGGAGCCATGGATGGAGGCAATGTTGATCACTTAGGATCTGGATGAAGAGGCTCCGGTGCAACCGATGTCTCGTCCACTGACGTCTCTTCATCCGGATCCTAAGTGATCACCCTTACCATTCATGCTCTTTTGCTAAATAATTTTGTTAGTATATCTATAAATTTTACTGCATCACATGATGTATCTTGAGAATATATGCATTACAATGGATTGCCGGCCACTTCTTTGTAAAAGTTTATTTTCAAGAATTGGATTCTTTTGCTTTGAGAAATGGCATGTACTGCATATAGTTACTCATTTTTTGGTTGAAATACCTGCGGTTATGTGGTATGCCTATTACTTTTAGATGGAACAAATGTATACTTTACATGGTCTTTCTTTGAGTCATAAGTTCACAACATATAATTTGATAAATCGATGATTTAGTGAATTATTGTATTTGTGTTTTATTCATGATTATTGTTGAGGTAAACACTCAGGAGACTTGTAAAAAGAGAAAGAATAATGAAGAAAGAGAGGAAGTGTTGGAATTTTGGCCTCATATGAGGTTATTTGTCTTGCATAGACAATGAGAGTGTTTTAGTCTTTCTTGTTCTCTTATCTATGTGGGGTAACAATAATTTATTGGGTCACATGTTGGGTAATGGGAGCCATACATGCAGTAGAAATAAAACCATAACTTTCCAGGAATCCATACGAAACAGGGTAGTTTCTTGATATCATTTCTCAATCAAAGTGCAACCGAAACACGGGCGGCAACAACTTCTGTGTCTCGTTCACTTCTTTCAGGCTCCATAAAGTTAAATAACTTGCTCACTGCTTGCATGGCACATCTCTCTCGTTTACCTTGCGTTCTGTTATTATTGCCACTATTCCTTAATAATCTCTATAAATGTTCTTGTGGAAAATAATAGTCTACTGTAATGAACCAAAGGGAAAGTCATTTCGGACCCTAAATACTAATAAAGACTACATTTGTTTTCTTTTTATGGTTCATGGAAAAACTTTTAGAAATCAAACTGGTTTTATAAATGTATGTGGAATTCATTTATCACAATAAGTTAGCTAGCTCTTGACTGAATGGTACAAGGTGATATTTGCTTACAGGGCTGGAAATTTGGTGGGACCAAGTACCGGTGCAGAAGTAATTAGTGACGTATCTTCCTCAGGACCCGTTAAATTGGCAGATCTTCAGAGAATCTTAAGTAACATTGGACCATCCTCAGGCACACCATCATTTTATAAGCTTTCTTATTGTTTTTCGGTGTTTTCCTTTCTGAGCTGATATCTTATTGGGATATCCAGGTGAGGCAGGAGGAGATCCCGATGGAGGTAATAATTTGATGGCTTGCTTGCTTATGTGTCCTAGTCTCTATACCCCCCATGTTTTAGCATCAAATTAAAAGTTTACTAATGGGAAAGTGGAGACTTATTTTATGACAAACTAAAATAAAATATGGACTAATATTTGATTGGAATCTTGCCAAGAAACGGAAGTGTTTTATATATCTATATATATGTGTGTGTGTGTGTATAGGGTTGGGTTCCAGTGAGAAGTTGAGGTTAACGTGAGAAGCGTGAGAAGTTGTTATCAACCGTTGGATGAGAAATTAACGCATTAGGATGAGATGCACCGGATCAATTCCCTTATAACCCGCAATTAATGGGAGGGCAATTGATTAAAAGTGATCAAAGGTTCAGATCCACTTTTCATGCTTCTCACGTTAACCTCAACTTCTCACACGATCCTAGGATCGCCTATATGTATATTTGTTTTTCTCGGGGACAAATAAGTTAAATTTTCTTTTAGTTCTTATTTAGTTGGTGTTTACAGGTTTAGGATTGGGTGATATCCTTAAGACTGAGCTGATATTGCCATTAATGGAGACATTGTCACTGGAGCAAGTAGCATCCCATTTGCCTGAGGTAAGTTTTTAGGAATGACTAGATAGATAGATAGATAGATAGATATGTCATCTTGCTTTATAACCTAATTAAGATAAGAATTGGGGTGCAGGGTGAATGGACTCCGGAGGAATTAATGGAGTTGCTGCAGAGCCCTCCTTTCCGTCAACAAGTAGATTCTTTCACTTACGTGAGCACAACCATCTTTCCCTTTAGATATCTTAACTCGTTATTAATTAGCTGCTGATTTGTTGATCATTAACGTGGTCTATGCAGGTGCTCAAAACTGGTCAAATAGATCTGACTCAATTTGGAATCGACCCAAGTAAATGTAAGCGCTATAAAATTCCTTTCTTTCTCTTCATCCCAAATTAATTATGAAAACATTACCAAATTTTATACGGTTTCTGAAATATAACCATGTCTGTCTGTCCGTCTCTCTTTCTATTTGTCTTGATATTGCTAAACTCACATCTAACTTTTCAAATCTTAGCTTATGTGTGGCTGGCTTTTCACGTTCATACACTAGCCGTTGTACTCATACATGTTACCTTTATATTGGATTTGTTTGGGAAGATTAATGATTTTAAAACGGTTTTGCAGACAAGTTCACAGTGCTATCTTTTCTGGAGGCTCTAGAAGATTCAGTTGCCAAGGAGGCAATGCAAGATGCTGGTGATTTAAAATCTGAGACTTGTAAACAAAATGATGATGAAATGGATGAAGACCAATGAAAATTAATCACACATTACAGATTTGTAAGTGTTCCTTTGAATTTGTAAAAATTTCAGTTCCAAAGAGTGAAATTTGTAATGAATGATATATGTTAGTGAAGGACTCTGGGCATACAAGATGTTTCTAAGAAAACCATCAAATTATTAGGTATTAATTGTATTGTAATTTTTTCTCCTAATAAAATAAATGTCAATTGGTTTGATCATATTCAGAAAACAAACATATATTGATTGAACCTAGAAGATAAGAAATGCAATTACTCGTAATGGTGGCATAAAAAAGACTAGAGAAATCATTCTCGTCCATCTCTTGTATCTTGTTGAATTAAGCAAAAGTATACTATAGAGGTAACACCCCCAGTCCAAAGCTGGATATCCAATCCAATCCAAGGTCTCCAAATATTGAGTCCCCAATAAAGAACTAACACATCTTGCAAATAAATTCTATTATTATGTCCCAACAAATGACCAACTCAAAACATAAATCTTTGCCCAAAGAACTATTCTAAATATAAATGAAATAATCTGACAAGCCACTAATAATTGCAATAAACCTCTTGATACTCTCCTTCCTTGATTACCCGCCGTGAGGAAAGGAAAAATAAACATGACTGAGCCAAAAGGAAGTAATATAAAAAATGGAACATAATGGTTTCAAAACTTTAGTGAAGAAGATAATTAATAACTTCAACGAATAACGTATGGTGAGACAAAATCTTACAGAACCAATAATATCATAATCAAACAAATAACGTATGATGTAATGAATCAAGCTCGAAAAAAATACATATACTTACATATCAACCGACGTGACAAGTGTCAGACATATGGCCACACATGCCCGTACATTGGACTGCAGATCCACACATACTAATTGTGAGATATGGTGTTGGGCACTACACCGACACTCACCCTACAACCAAATCACATATGCTAGGGCTTACCCATACGCCTCCTGAATCAAATATCCATCACACCAAATATAGCTCTCACAAGAGCACAAAAGAGGAGACACCATGGATTGATCACACCGCCACGGTTAGCGTCACGTCATCGGTGACACAATGACATGCCTATGGTACCCCCATAGATGGTTAGTAGCTCAACTTACCCGGACTAAATTGTCGCAACACATGCGAGGTTCATATAGTCTCAAATAGGCTCAAAATGCATCGAACTCAAGTGGGCAACCAAACATGAGCAAAGTCAAAAATATTGGATGAACAAGTAGTCTTAGCAAACAAGACCTCAATCGATACATAATCAATTACAAGTACCATGGGCATTTAGAGGTAAAACTCATACCAAAACGCTACCGAACAGTTAGAGATGATCTTTTGGAACAAACATATATTTTACCAATATCAAACATCATATTACATGATTCGGACATGACGATTTTACAAGGACATATGACATTGAACAATTTTAAGTGGAAGAAGGATGCGATAACGGACAATTTAATTACTCATGAGTCAAGTAATCCGAGTTAAACGCAAGCTTAAGGTTTTGTAAGCATATGTAAACGAATCAAATGAACGAAAAAGGTTTAGGAATCCGTAATTTTAACTTCACAAAACATATCAATCACCGGCCATCTACTCCTTTAATCCCGACCAAAAAATACCCAAAAACATAATATTAATCCCACTTGATGGCATAACGCAACTCAATTAACGACTAAAATGTAACTAAAGCTACTCTAAAAACTACAAATCCTATCTGCCAAAGTAGGATCACATCATAAATAAAATGAAAAGAAACTTGGAAAAGTTCCGGATCATGAAACAATACCTATGCTTCAAAAAGAAATTAAGGTGATGTTTGGTTTGCAAAATATTTTTGGATTGAATGGAATTTGTCAAAGGAATTTGACTTGAAATGAATTGGAATGAAATGTTGCTAGATTTGACCACATGTTTGGTTGACAGAATTGAAATGCAATCTATTAAATAAATTGGAATATGTCTGTTTGGTTCACAGAATGTAGCTTTGGAATTGGAACGAATTTTTGGTAAACGACCAAAATACCCTTTTTGAAATTTTTAATTTTTAAACTACTTTAATAAAATAGTCATTAAATACTTTATTTTTCTAACTAAAAATACTTTAATAGAACAATTATTATATACTTTAATGTGTAAAAAATATAATTTACACAACCCAAATAAAATATATTGTCAGATGAACAAAATTATATTTCGAAAATAAATATATTCTGAGAAAATAAAATAAAAAATAAATGTATTAAAATATATTAAATTAAATTAAATAAAATAAAAAAACCTAAAGTATTAAATTAATTAGGTTATGTTTAGGTTAAATGATATATTTGGGATTATGAAAATACTACATTTCATTCTATCAAAATATCTCATAGTTGCCAAGGAATGTTAAATTCTCTCATTTGTGGAATTGGATGGAATTTAGAGATTTTCCGTGAAAAAGAACGAACCTAACGAAGAAATGAAACTTGGTCAATGGAATTCAATATTCCAATTCCATCAGATTCATCTAGAATCTGAGAAACAAACGCCACCTTAGTTTATGGGGGTTGGGTTCAGGTGAGAAGCTGAGGTTAACGTGAGAAGTGTGAGAAGTGGTTATCAACCGTTGGATGAGAAATGGATGCACATTAGGATGAGATGCACCGAGATACACTGGACCAATTCCATTCTAAGGCACAATTCATAGGAGGGCATGAGATTAAAAGTGATCAACGGTTCAGATCCATTTCTCACGCTTCTCACGTTAATCTTAACTTCTCACACGATCTTTCACCTAGTTTATGTAAGGTACGCCGAGGATAACATGCTGATGACTCCAAAAGCTCTTATCGACGGAGTCGTTTGGCACCTCGATGTCGACTCATCACATCCTGGGGTTGAAGAAGGTCTCAAGGCTTCGGTTGTTCGCCGATTCAAGTGGTATGTGAGTTGGGTTTAAAACGTCGTGAGACAGTTTGGTTCATATCTACCGTTGGTGTTAAAGTGAGAACTGCGAGGAGCCAACCCTAGTACGAGAGGACTGGTTTGGGCCAACCTATGGTGTACCGATTGTTATTTTGGCTCTTTGACATAGTAAGGCGGGAAGGCATGAGCAAGGCACCTTACAAGGCCTTTCACAGCTCAAATCCATGCATTAAGCCGCTAATCCCTTTTCTAGCAAAGTCCCAGCAGGCTACCTCATTGAGAAGGCTAAATTCTTTCACCGAACCCATAAAGAAAGAGTGAGACACCCTGCTTTAACTTCCCCAGCCCCAACTGATCGAACACTAACTCTTTCTTTCCTCGCGAGCAGGAAGCACTCTTACTTCTTTCATCTTTAAGGAGGCCAAGTATCCAATTCTTCCTTTCTTTTATAGAGAAAATCCGGAATGAAGCAATCATTGTCATTGTGGATTTGGGTCTAAACCAAATGAGAGGCAGAGGCAGCTGTTGATCAAAACCCTTAGTGATTTGATAATGACTCTTTAAGAAACACTTAGTGAAAATTGTAAGTAGACAATATGTATTAGAGTTTCACTATCGCTGATAAGTACTATGTCTCTACAGTACCGCTGATAGGAAACTCATGCTCTTTAATTTACACATTCAGCGAAACTGTTCATCAGCAAGCCCTGAGCCTGTTCAGTCTTACTGATGATTGCTGATAAGTTTTAGTTGTTTACTTATGATCCCTGAAGACAAGTTTCACGTTAACAAATGTTCTACGCTGAAGTCGAAGATCAAGCCAAAGAACCAGTGACAAGTCTACTAATGAACAGATGCGGATATCAGCGAATCCAAGACCTGTCCATTCAACGTGAAGTTACAAGTAGAAAACTTCAGCGATCGCTGAGCTTTGTCACTCGCTGATAAAGTACTATTCAACGAACGCTGATCATGAAGTTTCCTCTACAAGTTACTTTTGTCTTATCTCCTTGCACGTCTCCGTACGAACTGACAGAACGGACATCCCTTTTGTCTAGAATCGTACAACCAACTCTTCTACACTGTTCATCATGCGGCTACTAGGTTGTCTACCAAGGTCAAAAAAGTAACCAATCAGCTGCTGCCACGTGTAAAGTTGTACTAATATGCATTTAATGCATGCAGTATATAAGAAGAAACCCTACTTCAGAAATGAAGTGCTCGGCCATCTTCTTCCCTCTACTACTTTGTGTTAGAATATTATTCTTAATATTCTTATCTTCTTTCTAACTTAATTCTAGTGCAAGAAGCTTAGTGTTTCTTGTAACTTGTTTAGATTAGGTTTAATCCTTAATCTTGTTCCGCAACAAGTTGTAAATTGTTTGAAAAATATCAATAAACAATTTAGAAAAGTAAAATCTGTGTGTTTGTATTCAACCCCCCTTCTACAAACTTGTATAACCCTTTCGGGACCAACAAGTGGTATCAGAGCAGATTGTTTAATCTCATAAACAAGATCTTGCTTATACTAATCTTTTCTCTTCCTTGCTATTTCTCATAATGACTACCAACACAAACACAAACTATATTGACACTTGCAAAACCCCCTAGATTTTCCAGAGATAACTTTAATCTACGGAAAAATAGGATGATACTCTTCTTAGAAGGTGTAGACCATACTATGCCTTATTACATCGAAAATGGCCCATACATTCCTGTTAGGATTGATCCTGAAGTTCCAGGCACTACTACTAGAGCTGCCATTCCTGAAAGAATCATTCCTAAGGAACCTCACAATTGGTCTGATGAAGATAAGAAGAAGGTGGCTATCGACACTAAAGCCAGATCTATCCTCTCTATGGCTCTTCCTGACGAAGTCTACCATTCCGTCATGAACCTGAAAACCTCCAAAGCCATGTGGGACACAATCTGTGTTCAATATGAAGGTACGTCTGAAGTCCAGGACTCAAGAAAGATCAACCTGGTAAGACAATATGAAAGCTTCATTTGCGGTAAGAATGAATCTCTCTCTGAAGTACATCAGCGGTTTAACTGTTTAATTATTGATCTGAAAACCGTTGGTAAGGAATATTCTAACTTTGAAGTTCTGACAAAGTTCCTAGAATGTTTACCTGAAAGCTGGGACAGTTATTCAATGTGTCTCAAGCTATCAAAGGATCTAAAATCTATGACTCTCTCTACCTTATATGGCACTATGCTCAATCATGAGCAGTCGTGTCATCTTAAGAAGAATCTTGTAAAAGATTCCAAAAGCACACCTGTTGCTTTACTCTCAGAGTCACCTTCCACTCAGCGATCTACTATCACTGTCACTGAGTTGGAAACTAACTCTGAATGCTCATCAGATGCTGACTCCTCAGATCTTGATGAATCTATGGCACTCCTATCTAATAAGTTCAGGAGATTCGCCAGAAAGAATAATTTCAGAAGGAACAAACCCCTTGCACTCACTGACAAGACAAAAACATCAACCCCTGTTGATAAGGCTACTGCTACCTGCTTTAACTACGAAAAAGTAGGACACTTTGCTAGTGAATGCAGGTCAAAGAAAGTATTTAAACCCTCAGCTTTCTCCAAGAAATCCTCTAACCCCAGGGCTAGAGATGACAAGTATCAAAAGCTGAAAGAAAAGTACGCAAAGCTGAAAGGCTTTAAGAAGAAAGGCAAAGGCCTGATGGCTGACTTTGACTGGGCTGCCTCTGATGAAGAAGAATCATCTGACTCAGAAGATGATGATGAGGCCAATCTCCGCCTCATGGAAAAAATAGAAGAAGAGGAAGAAAATTCTGACACGCCCTCTACTTCAACTTCTACCTCTAAGGTATCAACTTCTTTCTTTACAAATATTTCAGATATTGATGAAGCTGATAGTCTTCGGAAAATCGATCTCCTGACTTTGAATTTATATGATGCCATGAATGGCAAGACCTTAGTTGAAAATCAAAATCTTGATCTCGCTGAACAGCTTAAAAACTGTCACCTTCAAATAGAAAAGCTTTCTAAAATTGAAGAAGACTTAAAAGATCAGGTCCATATAAATCAACTAGTCAAAATCGAACGTGAAGAAGCTATCGTTGCATTAAAAGCTGAAAAAGCTACTGTTGAAGGATGGTGTAAATCCTCAACAACGATCACTGAGATAATAAAGTCTCAGATACCCCTGAGTGACAAACGTGGTCTTGGTTACAAAGCTGACGCTGAAGAATCAACCACTGATCGTTCCATGCTCAAATTTGGAACTTTCGTATCCTCAGTCCCTGACACTTCTTCATCTCAGTGTTCCTCTTCAAAAACTCCTATCCCTGAGGAAAAACCTACCTTAATATCTAAAGGTAAGGGTAAAGAAAAAGTTTTCAATCAGAAACCTCAGAAGGGTATCTTTGTACCTAAGCTGAATGCTTCTAAAGCTTCATTGACTTATCCCTCTACTTCTAAGAACAAGATCCCTGGATTTATTCAGCGATCTACTCCTAGAATCAGAGTGGATATTATTGGTAAGAAATCTGAAGAATTGATTGTTCCTCCCATTTCCAATGCCAATTGTATACTTGGTGCTGGCCCTGCTCATTTAAAATTAACGACTAAGCATGCAAATGGTCCTAAAGCTACATTTAGCTATAGGAAATGTTATCACTGTGGACTTACCGATCACATTGCTAGTAAGTGCCCCACAACCACCAAAGCCAAAAAGTTAGCTAAGGTGAAGATTACTGCCCCCAAGGCAAAGAAGACTACTGAGGTTAAGAAATTAACCAAAGTGAAGAATAATTTTGCAGCTGAATCTTCAAATGCTGCGAAGATTGCTGAACCTTCCACTTCCTCTACCACCACTGAAAAGTGTGGGCCCATGGTAAAATGGGTACCTAAGTCAAACTAATCTTCCTTTGTTTGCAGGTTAAGAAGGGTATCTGGTATCTTGATAGCGGATGCTCTAGACATATGACTAGAAAGAAAAACCTGCTCACTGAATACAAGGAAGAGAAGGGTCCCTCAGTAACCTTCGGTGGAAACGGAAAAGGCTATACCCGAGGGTTTGGTGTACTTTCTAATGGTACAACAACCTTCAGAAGAGTCGCATATGTTGAAGGACTGAAGCATAATCTTCTAAGTATCAGTCAGCTATGTGACAAGGATAACAAGGTGATTTTCACCAAGGAATCCTGCTTTGTCACTGACAAAAAGGAGAAGATAGCTCTCAGCGGATACCGTATGGAAAATGTTTATGTTATAGACATGGACTCTACAACCACTGAGAACTCCTGTTTCTTCTCAAAAGCCTCATCTGATGTCAACTGGCTATGGCATAAGAGGCTCTCCCATCTCAACTTCAAGACACTGAACACTCTTTCCTCTAAAGAGTTGGTTACTGGTCTACCTCAACACTCATACGCTAAGGAGTCCTTATGTTCAGCGTGTGAGAAAGGAAAACAAACTAAATCAAGCTTCAAATCTAAACAAGTTTCCTCAGTGTCATCTCCTCTACAACTTCTCCATATGGATTTGTTTGGTCCTGTCAACAAACAATCCATCGCTGGAAAGAAATATACATTGGTCATAGTTGATGAATTCTCTCCCTATACCTGGGTAATGTTTCTCCGTTCTAAGAGTGACACCCCTGAAGAACTCATCACTTTTGTCAGGAAAATGGAAGTCCTGAACAACATGACCGTTCGCTCAATAAGGAGTGATCATGGGACTGAATTCAAAAACAGTTCCCTAGATTCCTTCTTTGAGAGCAAGGGTATTTCTCACAACTTTTCCTCAGTGAGAACACCGCAACAAAATGGAGTCGCTGAAAGAAGAAATCGAACTATCATCGAAGCTGCACGTTCAATGCTTAGCGATTCTCATCTACCTACTCAGTTTTGGGCAGAAGCTGTCAACACTGCTTGTTTCACTCAAAACAGGTCGCTGATAGTCAAAAGATTCAAGAAAACAACCTATGAACTCTTCCATGGGAGAAAGCCTTCAATTAGCTTTCTTCACATCTTTGGATGTTAGTGTTTCATACTGAACAACAGAGATGCCCTTGGAAAGTTTGATCCTAAGGCTGATGATGGAATCTTTCTTGGATATTCTTCGATCTCTAAAGCCTTTAGAGTCTTCAATCGAAGAAGACAAACTGTAGAAGAAACAATCCACGTCACCTTCGACGAATCCCGTTCAGCGAACTCTAGACCTTCTGCTGATACTGAAGAACTGAATCAATGGATGTTTTCTCATCTTGGTGATTCAGAAGAAATTCCCACTCCTCCATCTCATACTCATCCCGCTGAAGATGATGATCCTACTATCATCCCCAGCATGCAGACAAGTGAAGCTAAAACATCATGGGTCTCAACTGTTCCTCTAAACACTATGCCTGCTTCTGAACCTTCTATCTCAGATATACCATCTACCTCTCAGCAATCAGTGAATGAAATGACATCTGAACCTCTTCCTCTCTTGGCTGATATACCAGAAGTTGCTGAAGCCTCATCTTCAGCTCCTCCAGAAGTTCAAGTTGAGTCAGCGACTTATGCTCCGACTCAGCGATATTGTTAGTCCAAGATCATTCAAGAATAGAGAGAAATTCTAGAGAGAGAGAGTAGAGAGAGAAAGTAGATCTTATTATGTCGGCTCTCTGTGTTTACAAGATATGAGTTATGATCAAAAGCTTATGGAATGGTTACAAGATTACTCTAAACAAAGCCTTATATACCCTAAGACTAACAAGGCATTAAGCTAACTTTGACTTTCTAATACATTGACTTTGACTCTATTAATCAAGATTAAATCTTGAAGACATATTTGTCCTAACAATCTCCCCCTTGGATTCAAGATTTAAACATTTGAGAACAACAGTCTTCGGCTTCTTGAATCTTCAAAATCTTCGGTCTTTATCAGACTTGTCAAAGTCAAATTGTCACAAAATCTTCAGGCGGGGAACTGACGGAGATATTCTTTCTTTGATATGGAGAATTTGTTTCTTCACACAAGGCATTTTGATACAAAGTATCGCAAATCTAAGAAAAAGAGATCTTCTTGAGAAACCAAGATGATCAATCGATTTTTCCTAAACTCTTGAAGAATTCTCCCCCTTTTTCTTTCTTTGACTTGAGAACTTCAACTTCAGTAACGATATTCACCATATAGCACAAGTTTAAGAAAAAGAGATCACAAGATGATCAATCGATTTCTCTTAAACTCTTGAAGAAGAAATCTCCCCCTTTCCTTTCTTGAGACGAAGTCTTCTTTAAACATTTCTCCCCCTGTCATGAAATCGAATCTTTGACTTGAAAGCTTTGACATGAAATTGAACTAAACATTTCTCCCCCTTTTTCGATGAAAGTGTGCATCATGATCATCGAAAACCTTCTTCAATTTCAGTCGCGTCTATGATTCTCACTAACAATCTCCTCCTTAATGAATGACCTTGCTCCCCCTCAAAATAAGAATTCTGGAGCAATTTGTTTTCTCTCCCTGAAAGTATGCATATATTTCATTTAGGCACAGTAGTTGAAATTTTATACAAGGAAAATAAAATTCATTGAACTACATTTTATAATTACTAACATTTCATCATTTGAAAACTTTACAAAAGAAATTCAACTTAATGAAATTTAACAGATTTATCAATCAGATGAAATCAAATGCATGTGTTTGGATTCAAATACCAGACATCATTGCATATCAAGTTAAAAATGTTCAGTTTCAACCCCTTTATTAAATCTATTTGGTGTGCTAGCATGCGAAATATGATCAACAACAAGCATATGCAATTCAGTAACATATCAGAATACTCTGCTCTACTCACACTATTTGTCCAAAATCAGAATTTTCACAAATTTACAGGTTTATCGCGACTTTGTATTTTCCCCAAGTTTCAAGAGATGTGTGCTCATTGACATCTTTTGATTTTGTGCACATTGGCATCTTTTGATTATGTGCTCATTGGCATCTTTTGATTTTGTGCACATTGGCATCTTTTGATTTTGTGCTCATTGACATCTTTTAATCATAAAGTTTATTAAGAATAAGATACACCGTTAAACATGGCTTTCTATCTGGTTCTATAGCAGGATTTGGGTCAGCGGATCCCAGACCAGTTGGCCTTAGGTGCTAGGTGACGAGCACCCCTTAGAACTTACTTTCCCAAACTAGAAAGGCCACATCGGTATATCTTAAACCCATTTGTACCAGTAGAACATGGCTTTCTCTCTGTTTCTATAGCAGGATTTGGGTCAGCCGATCCCAGACCAGTTGGTCTTAGGGACTAGGTGTCGAGCACCCCTTAGGACTTAATCTCCCAAACCAGAAAGGCCACAGGCACAAACTTTCAAACTAAATGATTAGATTTAAAACTTAGAGCATCTCAATCACTTGGTTCTAAAACATAGTGCTTTCCCCATATTTTCGTTTCCATCCATCATTCTAACAAAAAGACTTTTTGAGCATTATATTCTATATAAATCTAGAATCACATAATTTTGAGCATTCAGCA
Source organism: Saussurea involucrata (assembly GCA_033807775.1). Taxonomy (NCBI): domain Eukaryota; kingdom Viridiplantae; phylum Streptophyta; class Magnoliopsida; order Asterales; family Asteraceae; genus Saussurea; species Saussurea involucrata. The sequence continues at coordinate 44,967,031 of CM066314.1, read as the reverse complement.
TAATTTCATTCATGTTTTGCTGACCTTTCGATTTATTTCAGAAGTGAAAGATGAAACAGATGTAACTCAGATAATACAAAAACGCTTGTAAAATCACCCTTGACACACATTTCATTCATTGAATGAAAGTTGAAAAAATTTCACTTCATTGAATTAAATTTGTAAAGATTCAAACATTCAAAGCAGTAGAAATAAAACATAATGCAATGTTACCTTTTACCACTTGTTCTTTGAAATAGAAAGATGTGACAGTTAAGAATATCACCTGAGTAGTATGATCATGCGGTAAAAGATTTAACCTGATAAGTACGAGTTCTAAACTGATTTGTTTAGAAGTCTTAGTCTTTGAAGTACGGGTCCTGAACTAAATTGTTCAGAAGCCATAAACTTTGAAATCCGGGTTCTAAACCGATGAGTTTAGAAACCATCTCTTTACTCCCCCTTAATGGCACAAATAATCTTCTTCCGAGAGTTCAACGCTTTGCTTCTAAATCTGCAAAAACAGATTAAATAGATTTTGGTACCCAACGTGTCTTGGGTCCTGGCTTGTTAAGCGGAGCTCTATAGGAAGGAAAATGATAAGTACCATACCAATATTGAACATTATCATTTTTAATAAAATCATTAGTACCACAATAAGAACAACAAAAATTCTTTTGTGCTAACCTGATTAAATGATTTGCAGAATATAATGAATCAGGTTTAGCAAAAGATTTACCTTTCAGTTTAGTGTTCTTGTTAGAAACCGATGATTTTGGTACATCTTTTTCAGGAATTGTACCTTTGACTCTCCATTGCATGTTGACTTTCTTGTATGAAGGAAGATCAGCATATTTATACTTGGAAGAATTATCCACTGAATGATCATAGAAAAGATTAGACGATCGAATCGGACTTTCTGAATAGCTTTTGTATTTGTTGAGAGACTTCACTTTGTCAGATAATTCATTCCGTTTCTTGGTCATCAAATCAAGCTTCTTCTGAATGTCACAATTAACTCTCTTCTCTTTCATGATATCAGTAGATAACACGGCCAAATTCTTTGTGAGCTTTCGTATTTCTTGCTGAAATATCTTCCTCTCTTTAGAAAATTCGTCTTTAACGCACTTAGCTTGAAAGTCAGCTTTCTTCATCTTTTCTAGCTCATGACTTTCCTTATCTAGCTCTTGTCTTTCCTTTTCTAAATCCTTTTGAAGATCAGAAATTTTCTTTGACAGTTTCGCATTCTTCGCTTCAAAGCTTTTCCTTTCCTTTTCATACTCGACCCTTTCCTTCTTCAATTTTTCTTTTTCCAGAAATAAAACTTTCTCAAAATCTGCATTTTGTTTAGAAAGTTTTATGCATCTGAGTTCAAGGGCTTTCTTTTCTTCATTTCCCTTCTTCTCCGTCTTCTCATTCTTTTCAATTTCAGAAACTTTCTGTGAAAGAGACAAAATTTGCTTTTCATAGCTCATTTTGTCATTTGTACGATTCGCTCTTTCCTCTGTTAGCAACTTTTTCGAGTCAGAAAGTCTCTTTGTAAGCTCTATAACCTTTTCCTTAAGTTCTTCAGTTTCAGCATTTGATGATTTCTGTTCCGCATCCTCTTTTTCAGCTTTCTTTTCTTCCTCCTTTCTCTTAAAAGAAACTTCAGATCCAAGCATTTGTTTAGATAACTCGTTCCACATCTGCATTGGGTTTTGTTTGAAACATTCAACGCGTTTGAAGATGTGTTGCGGAAGTTTGTAAAGTGCGAAGATCAAGTTGGATGAAGCTTCTTTGTCGGCTTTCATTCTTTTAATCTCTTCTTCTGTATAATCTTTGTCAGTTCTGATCATTGGGCCTTTAGTGAAAGATTTTATCATGTTTTCACCATTTTCTCTACTTTCAATAAAATCGATGAACGAGACTCTCCATAGTTCAAAATCAGATTCTTTGAACAACACTGGAAGCCGCTTCATGTTTGAAGAATTAATCTGAAAAAAAATTATATAAAACTTTTTCTTGAAAAAAACTCTTAAAATGTATGAAATACACTATAGAAAAAATTTCAGTATAAAATTTTTTCTCAAAAAACTCGTTTTTTTAATACTCCTCACAAGTGGCGCAAAGTGGACTTAGAGAAAAAAATTGGGAAACTGAAAGACTTCAGTGGGTGGCGAGAAGTGAGTATTTCGCAAGCAACAGAGGCGAGAAATGAGTATTTCGCAAGCTAAGGTTGCACAAAGTGAGTATTTCGCAAGTAAGGGTTGCGAAAAGTAGACTTGAACAAAAAAAGGAAATCTGAAAGATCACTTTTCGCAAAAGAAGGTTGCGAAAAGTAGACTTTTCGGGTCAGAGGGTTGCGAAAAGTATGGCTTTTCGGGTCAGTGGGTTGCGAAAAGTATGGCTTTTCGGGTCAGTGGGTTGCGAAAAGTATACTTGGATGATGAATGTTGCGAAAAGAAGATGAGTGTTGCGAAAAGTCCAGATCTAGCGAGTTCTTAAAAAATCCAACTGAAATCCTCTGAAATATCGAAATCTCTGAAATCAACCTTCACAGATACTTTCGAAATACTGATACGATCACTTCTTCTTCACAAACGAATGTCTGAAAACATCTGAATCACAAAAACAGCCGATCGAACAGTGAACTTTTCACGAACAGTGCAAAAACCTGAAATTCGCGAAATCGAACCTCAAAACGAACAAATTAGCTCTCGATTCCTGAAAGAAAGATGATCTAAATGATGAACCGAATCCAAATCACTAATATGTAGACCAATTTGATCACAAATCAACAAAATTTGATTAAATTTCAAGAAAACGAGATTTTCTTGAAATATCAAGAAAATCAATCAAATTTTCTTGAAAAATCCTCAAATTTACTGATTGATCAACAAAATCCTCCTCTTAATCTTGATCCTGCTCTGATACCAATTGTTAATCCAAGATCATTCAAGATTAGAGAGAAATTCTAGAGAGAGAGTAGAGAGAGAAAGTAGATCTTATTATGTCGGCTCTCTGTGTTTACAAGATATGAGTTATGACCAAAAGCTTATGGAATGGTTACAGGATTACTCTAAACAAAGCCTTATATACCCTAAGACTAACAAGGCATTAAGCTAACTTTGACTTTCTAATACATTGACTTTGACTCTATTAATCAAGATTAAATCTTGAAGACATATTTGTCCTAACAGATGGACTATCAATCACCCCATTGATCAAATTCTTGGTGATCCAAACGCTGGTGTTCAGACTCGACGAAGTGCAGTTAATATTTGTTTATTTGTTAACTTTATTTCTCTGATTGAACCAAAGAAAATAGATGATGCCCTCAGAGATCCAAACTGGGTCAGCGCTATGCAAGAAGAGCTGACAGAATTCGAAAGAAACAAAGTTTGGAAGCTCGTTCCTAGACCATCCGGCAAATCAGTGATAGGCACTAAGTGGGTCTATCGAAACAAGTTGGATGAACATGGAACTGTAACCCACAACAAGGCTCGTCTTGTTGCTCAGGGATACTGATAACTCTATTTTTAGAGTTATTATTTCCTTTTATTTTTTTTATTTCGTCAATTTTTAGCCATTTCACTTCTCAAAACCCCCATTCTAGGTAATATTCATGAAAATGAGCAAAAAGAGTGAACCATAGTTTTTATAATCCATTTTGGTAGAGTTTTGGTGCTTTTTTCACAAAATATCCGCAGTGACTTGCGCATCCCACTCCAGACCCCACTATCGAGCAGAGAAGAAGAAAAAAGAAAATCAACTCTTAGTTGGGAAGTAAAGTTCTGGAGAATGGAAGGTTCAATCGGCAGAGGCAAATGATTGAGAAGTACAAACATGTTCCTAAAAGCATGGCAAGATGAATTGGTTAATAACCCCCATGGTACTTTAAAGTTGACTTTGTGGAAAGGTGAAGGGTCCTATGGGTAAAAGATCTACAAGTTGGTGGATTGAAGAATTACTCAAAGAGCTGAATTTTATGTATTGATTCTTCAGTCCTTATTTCCTAGTTATAACCCATCTTTTGTAAAACCCAACGTTTTCCTCTTAGTATAAAAAGGGGTATTGGGTTCCATTTAATTCATTCTCAATATCTCATCTACCACATTTGGTGTGAGTTTAGTTCTAGTTATTAGCTCTCATTTAGTGCAGTAGTTCATTAAATTTCTGTATTTTCAATTCCTAGTGTAATTGTAGTTTCGAGAACTCAGTAGCAGTGACGTACCTTCGTTCCCCACTGCGGTTTTAATACAAGTCACTTTCAGTTTACTTATGTGCAATTCTTCATCTTTTGCTTTCTTTATGTCAATAATTATGGGCTAAGCATCTTTTGGGATGTAGGAAAGAGAAGTACCTGGATTTTAGAGAAAATGCTTGAGTAATCTTTATACTTAGAATATTTATTGTTTTGGTCATTCACTCTCGATTATTGCCCAATGATGCGAACAAGCCGATCACTTGTAAGGATCTAGAGTCTAGTTCTTAACTCAGAAATGAGTAGAACGTAGTGACACGAGCTTGGATGATGCTAGGGGATTCGAAAGAATTCTTATGACACTTGCGAAAGTGAGGTCGGCACAGTGAGCTAATCTCAACCCCCTGGAGTAGTAGGCAAGCTAGTTGGTGTATTTAAAAACACTTAGAGTATTTGTCTCTACACATTCCACCAAGACCTGAAAAGGTCCATTTTGAGATTACCATTGACAAAACAATGAATACTAAGAGTATGGGATTTTTACCTAACGGTGTGAGTATTTTGTAACCGGGCTTTTTTAGCGAAAATGCCCACCTCAAGTACAAAGATCATTTTTAGGATCAGGTATTTAATATAAAATCTAGGGAAAATCTAACCTACATTCCTCCCTTTAATTCTTATGTAAAATCGTTAAAGTAACATTTCACCAAACCAAACCAAAATATTGCTTCCTCTCTATTTTGAAACTTGTAAAAGGAAGCTCATGAGAACCGTATTGTCTTGATTGCCCAGTCCCTGTGGATTCGATTCTGGTATTTTACCAACTATTACTTGCTGTGACGATCATAGTGGATAGTGTACACTTGCACTTCCCACTGTGGACAGTTTGCAACCCACTGCGATTAAAACACATATTTTGCACGTACCAAGTTTTTGGTGCCGTTGCCGGGGACTGACGTGATTTTAAATCTCAAGACATTAGTTTTTGTTCGAGCCCGAGTAACTCGTTTTTCTAAGCTGTTCGTGTTGCATGCCAAGGCAACAACACGGACCTTTGGTACCAATCGATCTTGAAATAGAGAAAACTTTTCGAAGAAGACGTAAAAACAAGAACACAGATCGACAACCCCCTGTGAACCCCACTGTAAACATGGCTGGTGTGGGAGGTGAAAGACCTGTTAACCCACCACCGTTAGTGGAGACCACAGTGACGATTGCCGATAGCAAAGATCAAAAAATACGGGACTATGCTACTTCTGGAGTTGGTGATTTAAGCTCTGGAATTTTAAGACCCAACATTGTTGCACACATTTTGAACTCAAACCGGTGATGTTTCAAATGATCCAAACCATGGGTCAGTTTGGAGGGTCCCCATTTGAGGATCCACACTCGCACTTAAAATCCTTTTTGGAAATGACTGATTCCTTTCAATTGCAAGGTGTGAGTGATGAAGCATTAAGACTAAGGCTTTTCCCTGTTTCATTAAGGGATAAGGCCAAGTCTTGGCTGAACTCACATGCACCTCACTCGATAACCAATTGGCAAGAACTTGCTGACAAATTTTTACAAAAATACTTTCCTCCCACAAGGAATGTAAGGTTTCGAAATGATATTATTTTGTTCAGACAAGAAGAAGATGAGGCTGTTTCAGATGCATGGGAACGATTTAAAGATTTACTTCGAAAGTACCCACATCACGGCATCCCACATTGCATCCAATTGGAGACCATTTACAATGGTCTTTCCAATGCAGCCAAAATCATCTTAGATGCAACAGCAGGCGGAACATTCACAAGTAAAACCTACAATGAAGGATGTCAAATCTTAGAAAAACTGTCCAACAACAATACCGAGTGGTCCAATCCTAGAGCACCCATATCAAAAACCAACACCATTGATTCCGAGGCACACAAAACCATGAATGCGCAGTTAGTGGCCTTAACCAAATTAGTTTTGAATCAAAACAGAGGGCAAGTCAATTCCGCAACACATCTCTCTGAAAACTGTTCCCTCTGTGGAGAAGAACATGTTTTTGACTATTGCCCAACAAATCCCGAGTCTGTTAATGTTATAGGGACCAACCCGAGGAACAACCCGTATTCGCAAACCTATAATCCAGGTTGGAGGAATCATCCGAATTTCTCTTGGGCTGGTAATCCAGGACTCCAACCCCACGGGGCGAGTCATGGCCAACAAAGACCACAAAACCCCCTGGATTTCACCAACATCACAGTGGGCATCCCCCACAGAACTTTCAGCAAGGGCAATCCTCGCAACAGTTCCAACTGTTGGTCCCGAAGGGTTATACAAGTTTGTAGAGGGGGGGGGGGGGGGGGGGGGTTGAATACAAACACACAGATTTTTACTTTCTAAATTGTTTATTGATATAATCAAACAATTTAAAACTTGTTGCGGAACAAGATTAAGGATAAACCTAATCTAAACAAGTTAAGAACACTAAGTTTCTTGCACTAGAAATAAGATAGAAAGGAGATAAGAATATTACGAATAATATTCTAACACTAAGAGAGAAAGAAGAAGATGGCCGAGCACATCAATTCTGAAGTAGGGTTCTTCTTATATACTGCATGCATTTAATGCAAGGCAGTGTTACTTTACACATGGCAGTAGCTGAGTGATTGCATGGGTTGACCTTTGTAGACAACCTTAGTAGCCGCTTGGTGCACAGTGTAGAATCAAAGTTTGTTGTACGATTCTAGACAGAAAGGAGGTCCATTCTGACATTTCGTACGGAGATGTGCAAGGGGGTAAGACAAAAGTAACTTGTAGAGTAGACCTCATGATCAGCGTTCGCTGAACAGTACTTTATCAGCGAGTGATAAAGCTCAGCGATTGCTAAAGTCTTCTACTTGATACTTCACGTTGAATGGACAGGGCTTGCTTCGCTGATATCCGCATCAGTTCATTAGTAGACTTGTCGCTGGTTCTTGGGCTTGATCTTTGACTTCAACGTAGAACCTTTGTTGACGTGAGACTTGTCTTCAGGGATCATAAGTAAACAACTATAATTTATCAGCGATCATCACAGAGACTGAACATGCTCAGAGCTACTGGATGAACAATGTTCACTGAATGTCTTAATCTAAAGAGTGTGAGTTTCCTATCAGCGGTACTGTAGAGACATAGTACTTATCAGCGATAGTGAAACTCTAATACATATTGTTTACTTACAATTTTCACTAAGTGTTTTAAGAGAGGGTCATTATAAAATCACTGAGGGTTTGGATCAACAATCTCCCCCTATTTGATTATGACATAGCAACAAAGAAAATTGCTAAGTATGAAAACATAAGGATAAAAAGAACTCATAAAATATTTGTCCCTTTTACTGTTTTCTGGGATCTTTTAAGTACTGATGGAGTAAAGTACATTCGTTGAATATTTTCTTTTAACTTCGTATAAGGTTACAAAAGAAAGTGGAAAAATTACAAGTACAGCAAATAAATTTACATGTACAGAAGAGGTAAGCTGATAAAGATAGAAAGATTACAAGGAAATCCTATCAGCCTTCAAAAGGTTCTTCCTTAATGAGAAGTTCATCAAGGGTCTTTGTTGTAGGGATCATCCAGTCAAGGACAGTTTTTCCTTGATTTCTTCTTTCTTGTGCTTCTTTGAAGATCAGGGGCTTGAGATATCGTGCCTGAAGATCGCGTCTGAAATCACACCAATAGATGAGATCCCTGAGCTGTTCAATGGGAGTGATAGGAAGCTCAGAGACACGTTGAAAACGTTGTCCTTCATCATAGTCGTGAAAGAAGATACCATAAGGTTCGCTTATGACCTTTCCAGGGATGAATCGTTCACAAGGAGGCAGGGAGGTGTCAAGCGCTGAGAGGTCAGGTTCAGGACCAAGTACTTCTTCGCGTGAGAAACTAATTCCTGTTTCATTCCGGATACGAGGACCTGAATCTGAAGGTTTTGACTTTTTCTTTGCAGAGGCCCTTATTTGTTGAGTCGCAAGAGGAGTGGGAGGAGGAATATCCATAGCAGAAGACACCAAGTCGATCTGTCGATTTATAAGTTTCTCGACATGATCCTTGTATTTAGAACGTGACTTCTGAATGGCTATTCTGATCTCCAACCATTCAGAGAGACCATACTTCGTGATAGCATCAGCGTAGAAGGATTCAGTGGTATCGTTTTCTCTGAATATCTCGACCTAAACAATTGGAACTTTGATGGTCGATCTTCCAGTGATGTGAACCTTGTTAATTCTGGCAGCACGATATCGAAAGTGTACTTTCTCTTTACACCATTTCAAGGTAGATTGAGATACCTTGGTCTTTTCTTCGATAATCTTCTGGGCGTCTTCCCACAACTGACGTTGGACTTCGATGGGAGTCCTTTTCAGTGCGGGGTCATTTACCGATTCTTGGGCAAGCTGGATGGCGAGGGCCTTATTTTTTTCTTCAGCTTCCTTCTTTTCGGCGAGTAATCTTTTGGCTCTGAGGTGATCAACGAACTCTTTCTTTGATAACCCGAACTTTGTAGGAACATGAGTGACTTTGGAGCGAGGGAGGATGATTCGCTGATCCTCTTCACTTAGCTTTTGAGGAGCTAAGGAAGGTCTGTTTTTGTGAGAGAGAAGTTGTTCTTCAGGTTCATCGGTCTCAGTGATTAAATCCAAGACCGGGATTATATCTTCAGCTCTTGTGGATGGGATTATTGTTGGTGCAGCAGTGGGGACTTCAGCTGGATCCTCAAACAAGGGAGAGGACTAGCTGAAAAGCAGCGATTGTTTAAGTAAGAAGAGTTGGGGAAGAAAGAGATAGAGAAAAAAATATGGTTAAGTGTATAGAGGTTTTATGGAGAGGAGAACTGAGATTGAGAAGGGCTAGAGGAGGGATGCAGAGTAAGGGAAGAGGAGATATTGTACCTGACAAACTGGATTTATCTGAAGGATGTCCAGATTGCCTTCTGCAGCGAGGCCTTTATTTTTGCCTTTGTCAGCTTCAGATGCTGCAGGCTTTGTCTTGGTCGTCTCCCCTGATGGTTCATTTATTGAAATCCCTTTTAGAGCTGGGGCTTTCTTTGGCTGGACGAAGAAGGAATCATCATCATCATCGTCATCATCATCATCATCATCGTTTTTATGGGATGATGATGGTTCTTCATCAGAGATGTCGATAGCTTCATCGTCTTCAACATCTTCTTCATCAGTTTCAACCTCGTCAGCATAAGGAACGGTAACATCAGCAGCAGCTTCAGTTTCCTCATCGAGTTGCTCCCCCTTAAGAGCAGAGGGAGTTTTCTCGGTTCCCTCAGGGTTTTCAACTCCCTGAGGTTGTCCAGCAGCAGCAGTAGTAGAACTCGTCTCCCCCTCAGCTAGGGGAAGGTCTTCAAGAGTTTTCTTCTCCCCCTCAACATTATGGGGAAGGTCTTCTTTAGTCTTCTCCCCCTCTTCCACATGATGGATGGGGGAGGATACAACATTTCCAGCAGTAGTAATATGCATTGGGTCCCTGTCTTCCAGGCCAGAGATCCCAACACATTTTTCAATCTTGCTTAATCTGTCTTCTAGGCCAGATATAGCAGGATTGAGTCTTTAAAGATCTTCTCGATCTACCTGAGTAAAGTGCGAAGCAGCACAAGTGGCAGCATTCAGGCGATCGAGGACTTGCTGAAGTAGATCCTTGACCGTGGAGAGCTCACGCTGGAGAGTTACCATCTTTGTCTTCAGTGTTGTGACTTCACTGGACAGAGTGGTGAAGTTTGTTGCGAGGGTGGTGTTGGTGAGGTTGAGATCGTTGATGAGTGTGGAGTTGTTGGCTAGAGTGGTAGCAAACTGAGCAATGCTACCATATACCTTCTCCATATCAACATTGGAGGCTTTCTTATCAACAACCTCGGTCATCTTTTTGAGGTTCTCTCCAGCGTTTGTAACCGCTGAAGAATTTGCTGAGAGAGTTGTGGTGAGGGATTCCACCTTTGTTTCCAGGGCCTTCAGGGAGGTGTTTATATCTCCCAAATTAGGACCTGAAACAGTTAATAACTTATGAACAGAGGAAAGCTCAGAAGTTTAGGGTTTTGAGAGAGGATTTTTTGAAGTTATGTGTATACCTGCAGGCGGGTTGGCGAAGTTGTCGAAACCTTGTAACCCTGAATGGTATTCCATGTCGCCTTCGAGAGTGCCTTGGGGCATGGAGGTGCCTGCAGATCCTAAGTTTGTATCCATCATCGTATGTAGAGTATCAGCAGCTGAGTCATGAACGATGACGGTGGTTCCAGAGAATGGAGGGAAAATTGGTGGAGTGTCCAAAGAAAGAGTGGGAGGAGTGAAGGATGAGAAGATTGGTTGGGAGCGGAGTTCAGCGTTGGATCCGCTGAGAATCACTTCAGTTTGTAGAGAGACTGAAGGAGGTGGGTTCAGTTCCAAGTTTATAACCTTAGTGTTTAGAGACACTGAGGTTGGGATGGAAGGGGTGGCTTGAGCAGCTGTGGCAGAGCGTACCACGAAATTATCCAGCGACTCTTGTATAAGATGAGTCGTGGAGTCTTCAGCCGTTGATGGCTTAGAGGGTTGCTCCTTGGTTTTCTTGATCCTTTTGGAATCAAGTTGGGAAGTTGAGTGTTTCCTTTTACGAGAAGGAGTGGAGGGTGCATCCTGGGTATCAGCGGTTGGGATTACCACTGAAGTAGCCGCAGAAGTAGAAGAAGGAGGATTAAGAAAAGATAAGAGTGCAGAGAGACGTACCTCGTTTGGTAGGGGCTTGAAATCTAGAACTTTAGCGCCAACCTGAGAGAGTCTCAGGTCTCCTACCTTTGGGTATTCATTTCCAAGTCCGTGTTGGAAGACGGCGCTGATAAACCTTGGATATGGAACGCAAGTTGGTCTTTCAGCCATGTTCACCCTGAACATCAAATCGTCGTAGATGATTGATGCCCAATCAATGTGGAGTCCCTTCAGCAGAGCATATCCCATGTCCTGTTGGGGTTGGGATGCTTGGTCAGTTGACCCGACTTTAGCTGTTAGACAGCTGATCAGATGAGCGTAGATGAAATTCATCTCACTGGGCATCATCGACTTCTTGATGGCAGTTAGCTTTTTGTCAGGGTTTTTGTCTCTCCCTGTGTCCCATGCGTAACCCATTGCATCAAAGAATGCAATTAGGGTTGCTCTATCAGTAGGGTTCTTTTTGGGATCTGGTAGAGGGACAAAACGGTTTTATCTGGTACTGGTAGGGAGTTTTAGAGCATGTCTGATATGGTTGGGGTGATCTTGGAAGTACCATGGTCTGTGTCACAGAGAATGACATCGACCATTTTCTCTGGGTCTTTGGGTGAAGGAACCTGAGCTCGTCTGTCAGTATACCAGAACTGAGCTAGTAGAGAACGATGAGCAGGGGGTGCAATGGTGAGAGCGTATGAAATGGGGCAAGTTTTAAGAAAGTTCACAGCATCATCAAGATGTGTGACAGGTTTATTTTCAGGGAAGTCGAAGAGAGCATAAGGATTATTATGTTGATAAGTAACCTTCTTGAAATCGAACTTAACCTGAGGAGCCTTTGTGAATTCAGTGACCTCAGCAGCAATGGAGGTCTTATCAGCAGAAGATTCAGTAGAAGATGCCATTTCTGTTAATCACATATAAACATGAAGAAGAGATAAAGAACAATGTCTTAATGTGGAAAGATTTTCCAATAAGATGTTGTTGAGTTTTGTCCATTTCATTCAGACCAAAGATGTCTTAATGAAGATTTGGGTTTTTCTTTGTTTTGAAAAAGAGATACAAAACATGGAGAGTATGTGTTTTCCAGTTTCTATTTGAAGAAGAGATTCTGTAAAAACATATGAAGAACAAGTTTAAGAGTTTTGTTTCAAACTTGAAGAACAACCATGAAGGTTGTGTTCATAAAATCATGAAAAGAAAATGATTTTATTTTAAAAAAGTTTTCTTTTGTTTGATCTGTTAATAACAAGAATAAGATCAAAAACAAGTTAACAATAGGTAAATAATAAGAATATTAACCTTTCAAAGTTTGAAGAAGATGAACAGTTCTTGAAACGAGAGTTCGAGATGCAACAGTAATTCTTTTCTTGAAGAAGAAGTTGTTCGCGTAAAGGAAAAATATAAACTCGAATGGGTTTATATAGTGGGAATAGAGAGAGTAAAACTTGAGCGGGAAAAGTTTTTCATCATGACACGGACACGTATTTACATTTGATTTGATGAGAAAACGAAACGTGCAAACATGTGTCAAAAAAAGAACGTGCCAGGGTTTATCCGTTTGAATACGTCACAAACGTCTTTTCGTAGTTTAGGATATCTCTGAGGTTTTTGAAAGCTCAGGGACACTTTTGAAAAAATGAAGCACTGAATAGAAATATCAGTGTTAGGTTTTAGAAATTTCAAAGTATCGCTGATAAGGAAGAGATATTCAGCGATATAATTTGTTTTGAAATCTTGCATTTCTAGGCGAACAACAACGAGTAAAGAGAGAACATACCTTAACATCAGCGAATCAAGTTTGTTCAGAGAGAAAATAATAGAATGGGTTATATAAGTTGTTTTTATCCTTTTGTTGATCAAATGCGAACCGCTAAAGATTTTATTCTTCAAAGTTCAGCATTCCAAGCTCGCTGATGAGAAAGTTAAATCTTGTCTCATCAAGAGGTTTGGTGAAAAGATCAGCTAACTGAAAATCAGTTGGGATAAAGTGAAGTTCTATATCACCATTCATCACATGATCTCTGATAAAATGATACCTGATTTCGATGTGTTTGGTCTTTGAGTGTAGCACTGGAATGTAGCACATGATCACATGATCTCTGATAAAAGACCACGTTTGCCTTTCTCACACGCTGAACATAAGGACTCCTTGGCGTATGAGTGTTGAGGTAGACCAGTGACTAACTCTTTAGAAGAAAGAGTATTCAGTGTCTTGAAGTTGAGATGGGAGAGCCTCTTATGCCATAACCAGTTGGCGTCAAATGAGGCTGTTGAGAAGAAATAGGAGTTCTCAGTGGTTGTTGAGTCCATGTTTATTACATAAACATTTTCCAAACGATAACCGCTGAGAGCTATCTGTTAGTTCCAATCTTTCTATTTATGAAAGTAGTGAAAAATAGGCTAAGTATAGAAACCTCCAACAGAGGCTCTGCCGAGACACCAAGAAGACCCGATGCAAGAATCGACAGAAGACTGCTCACAGAGGACCGAGCCGCAGAACCTCTGTCACCCTTGACAGAGCCTCTGCGGTATACTGAAGACTTAGAAGAAATCAACAAATATCTTTCTACTGTTCCAGGATCCGTTCATCCACTTGTACGAGGAGTGCCCTGACAACCTCCACGTGTCAAACTCTGATAGGGCTCAGTACCAAGTTGATATCAGCGCATTTAATGCATGCAGTACCTACTACTATTCATACGATCCTGTCTACTATAGATCAGTCCTTATTGTCTAAAGTATGTCCCCTTTGCAGTAGTATAAATAGAAGACTCATGTTGAGTTCTTCTATTAACAAGAATCAGAACTTAAGCTACGCACAACACACACACCAGCAGATTTCTTGTTATGTTCTTGGTGTTCTTGATAATATCAAATACATTAAATCTTTGAGATATTTATCTGTCTTTTACAAACTGCTTATTTGATATTGTGTGTTTTTCTACCTTAGTAATCTTTCAGTTCTTTAAATACGCTTCCGCAAATATATCTTATCTGAACTATCTGAAAGACTCATCATTGTTAAGCAAAACAGGAACCAACAATTGGTATCAGAGCGAACCTTGATTTTTAATATCAAGGGATCCACTCTAAACAATGATCTTTGGTAGAAACTTGGACCTTTAACCTATTTTTCATAATATTCAAACAATTTCTGTTTTTCTGCCATTTTCGATTCATTCGAACTTTGGTAAACTTATAGAATCTGTTATTCTGGTTAAAACACCATACTAGTGCTCAACTTAAAGCTTTTAAGCTTAGAAACATCATACGAAGCATCCACTTCACATTCTGAAAAATCTGCTGTTCATACCCTATCTTTCTGAATATTTTCTCTCTCCCAAAATGACAAATACAAACAATTTCTTCACTGCTGGTTCTTTAACCAAGCCCCCTACTCTTCTTAGAGACGAATACCCTCAATGGAAGATACGAATGATTCACTTCTTTGAGGGTACTGATAAAGAACTCGTATACTATCTCCGAAATTCTCCTTTCGTTCCAATGATAACAGTACCACGTATTCCTTCCACAGACGACACACCAGAAATCCCTGAACACGAAAAACCAAAAGCTCAGGGTAAGTGGTCCGATTCTGATTGGGCAAAATATGAAGTGGCTCAGAAAACAAAAAGACTTCTGATCATGGCTATTCCCAATGACCTATTCCAGTCCCTAGATGCATGTGAATCTGCATATGATCTATGGAAGGAACTGGAAAAACAACTAGAAGGGGGGCCAAAACTCAGAAGAACCGCAGAGATCAATACATAAACGAATACTATGCATTTAAAGCTCTGCCGACAGAAACTCTGCAGTCTACATATGATCGGTTCAACTCGCTAATCAACAAATGCAAGAAGTTCGGAATCCACAGAACTTCTGAAGAAAACAATGTCATGTTCCTTAAAAGTCTAAATGGATAATGGCTCCAGTTATCTATGTCTCTTCAAACAAATCAAGACTTAGATTCCTGGACTCTATCAGACATCTATGGAACATTGGTAGCCCAAGAACCTCAAGTAGCACAAACAAAAGCCCAAATCATTGCACCTCTTGCACTAATTGGTAAGACTACAGAGGCTAAAGAGAAAGCTGCAGAGGAAAAGAAGGAGAAGAAGAAGAAAATCATGATAGTTGATAGTGAAGAAGAGAAGGAAGAAGAAGAAGAAGAAACAACCCTGGCCTCGATAGCTAAATCATTAGCACTCTTGACTAGGGAATTCAGCAGAGGATACCAGAAGAAGTCTGGTAATGAACGCTACGAAAGAGAAGGATCGAACGACAGAAACGACAGAAGTGGTGACCAACAGAGGTCAAATGACAGAGGAAATGACCGACAGAGGTCGGACGACAAAGCTGGCAACACTCCACAGAATCAAGAGTGTTATAAATGTGGTAAGCCAGGCCACTACGCAAATGAATGCAGAACCAACAGAAGTGGTGACCGACAGAGGTCAGATGACAAAGCTGGAAACGCTCCACAGAACCAAGGCTGTTACAATTGTGGAAAGCCAGGTCACTTCTCCAACGAATGCAGGAGCAAATCAAATCTCCCTCAGAGGGATGCTGCTTTCTACAAAAAGAAAGCTGAATACTATGCTCAGAAATCCTTAATGGTGAATCAAGAAAACTGGCTATCAGATACATCCTCTGAAGGAGGAGAAACAAAGAACGCCCTGTTCTGTGGCATGGCAGAAGTCAGCTCTGGCTCTGATAGTGAGGTAACCACTTCTAACTCTAACTCTAATACAGCAGAAGCTGATTTACTTAAACTTAACATTGAATACACTGAACTTAAAAAGACATGCGAAAGTGTTCAGAAAAAGCTCACCTTCTATGAGAGAGAAGCTAGACTTCTCACTCAAGAAAAAGCCAAAATTTTTCTAGAAAAGGAAGAAATTGAAACAAACTGGAACAAAAAATTAAATCCTTTAAAAGAAAAGATTTCTGAACTTAATTCTTTTTTAAAAACAAAATCGAAAGAACTTATGGACGTTGAGTGTGACAGAATGAACATCCTAGCTCTTAAACATTATTTTCAAAAGGAAAGAGAAGTCATCTGTCAAGATTTACTCAAAAGAGATATTTTAATTAAAAAATTTCAAGATGCAGAGAAGGTGTACGAGAAAATCAATACACAAATAGGGAGACGGGGAATTGGCTTCTGTGATATAGATCCATATACAGGAAACAAAAGAGACAAATCTCTGTCCTCTCTATTTCATATACGAGATACAAGAAAACCTGGATTTCCAAATCTACTCTCTGTAAGTAAAAGGCAAAAAGTCTCTGGGGAACCTCACAAGAGAAAACCTCTGAAGATGACAAATGTATGGTTTGAAAACACAGATTTGACACCTTCAATCTCTGTCAAAAGAGAATCCAAACCTAATAAGTATCTGAAAACTCAAGATCAGATAGGAATCTTCAAGTTTGGTGACCCCGAGACTCAAACTCAAGTTGCATTTGTCTGCATGATGAATTCTGAAAAGAAGTTATCAGCAGAGGCACCTGAGTTCAAACCAAACCTTACAAAAGAAAAACTTGATATCTCTGAAGAAAACCTCTGTACATCTTCCAATGATCAAAATCTCTCTGTAGAAGACTTAACAGATACTTCTGTTGACTTAGAAGATAGTGCCACGGAAAAGGAAGAAAGTGAGTATGGCACATGCTCTGAAAGTCCAGCCTCTGTCGAAAGAGAACCAAGTGACTCAACCTCTGTTTATGAGGACGACTCATCCTCTGACGAATCTGAGACTGACTCTAAGTCAGAGATAGTACCTCGTGACATAGAGGATTTTAAACCATCCTCTGAAGTTCTTAACAGAACTATTTCTCCCAAGGAGAAAATCACCAGAGTTCCTATCTGTCCAGACTTTTTAAACATGTGTATACAAGCCAAAACCTCTATTGAGCTTGAAAATTTTAAACAACAGAAGAAAATGTCTACTCAAACTTCAACAAGTTCAAAGAATTTAAAGCCCTTAAAACCTGTTAAAGAAAAATTAACATGGCAACAGAAGGGTAAATGGACCAAAAATAATAAATCTTTTTCTTCTGTGACAGTGAAACCTGCAGAAGTTCACCACATAAGGGGTACACAGAAGGCCGCTCTCAACAAAGGATTTTGCAAACAACAATCTAGCCTACACAAACCTTCTTGTAATAGAAAGTCGAATGTTAGGATAAATTGTAATGCCTCTGTACCCTCATTTAATGTCTTTAATGAAAAGTTCAAGCAAATCTCTTCGCACATTCAATACTGTCATTCCTTTGATCTCATGTTTCAATTAAGCCAACACTTCTCAAGTCCAAAATGTTTCCTCTCTGTACCCAAAGAAAATGCAAAATTCAAGGGTAAGAAGAAACAAAATGGTTCTTCAACAGAAGTTAAAACAAAGACCAAGAATGCTAAGGCAAACTTGAAGACCCCTAACAAAACTGGACCCATTTGGAAATGGGTACCTAAAACTCTCTGATTGTCTTGCAGAAGCAGTATGTGCCGATCTGGTATCTAGACTCCGGATGCTCGAGGCACATGACTGGCGATAGAGGTCTTCTATCCACATACAAAGAAAAACACGATGGTGGATCTGTGACCTTTGGAGACAACAAAAAGGGGTACATTAAAGGCTACGGAGTCATAAAGAAGGAAAATATAACCGTATGCAAAGTTGCATATGTGGATGGCCTTAAACACAATCTTCTAAGTGTAAGCCAACTCTGTGATACGGGTTTCGATGTGATGTTCAAAAGAACCTTCTGCTCTCTACAAGGTGAAGACACAAGAGTCGAACTTCTGCGAGCCGAAAGAAGAGGTGATCTGTATCTCATGAACTTCTGTGCCAAGAACAAGGAAGAAAAGCTCTGCCTTGTTACGTGCAAAAGCGAAGAAGCCTGGTTATGGCATAACAGGTTCTGTCACTTAAACTTTCATACTCTAGATAAACTTGCAAAACTTGATCTAGTTAAAGGTCTGCCAGATGTTAAGTTTAATAAAGATCATTTATGCTCTGCCTGCGAAATGGGAAAACTCAAAAGAGCTTCCCATAAAGGCAAAACTGATGTGTCTTGCCCTAGGATTCTGTATATGCTTCATGTTGACCTCTGCGGTCCAATCGCTACACAGAGCCTAGGTGGCAAGAAATATATACTTGTTTTAATCGACGATTATTCAAGATTTACATGGGTTGAATTTGTCAGAAAGAAATCAGATGTTCCAAACATTCTGATAAATTTAATGAAAAGAATCCAAGTTCTGTATGAGTGCAGGATTCAGAAACTGAGAAGCGACAATGGCACATAATTCAAAAACTCTGTCATTGAAGCCTATCTAACAGAAGAAGGAATATCACAGAACTTCTTTGCTGCACGCACCCCACAACAGAATGGTGTGGTTGAACGTAAGAACCGCACGCTTGTGGAGGCTGCAAGAACTATGCTGACTGCATGTGGATTACCAATGACATTTTGGGCAGAAGCAGTATCAACCGCTTGCTATACCCAAAATCGATCAACCATTGTAAAAAGGCACATCAAGACACCATATCATTTGAACAATAAAAGGAGACCAAACATCACGTTCTTCCATGTATTTGGATGCAAATGTTTTGTCTTAAACGATAGAGAAGCAAGAGGAAAGTTTGAAGTAAAAGCTGATGAAGGCAAGTTCATTGGATACTCTACCGCATCCAAGGCCTACAGAGTCTATCTTCTGAAATCACGAACCATTGTAGAAAGTATCAATGTGTCTTTTGACGACTCCTTCCAAATGACTTCTGAACAAATCAGTTCAGAACTCGGGCTAAAAAGGGAATCCTCTGGCATCTCAAAAACAAGAGAAGAAGACTTAAATCTTCTATTTCAAGAGATGTTCCATGATGACATTGATCCCTCTGCTGGAACCGTCAGAGCCTCTGGAGGATCATCTTCTGTCATCCAGATTGAGACATGTATATCTCTAACTGGTCCCTTAAATACTTCATCTTCTTATGTTAATCAAAGATATGCAAATGCCGAGGGGGAGCCAACAGAAGGTGATACAACAAAGGATACAACCACAGAAGCTACTGAAATACCAACTCCAGCAACTACAAAGGAACCAATACCAGAGGAACACGAGGACTTAGTCTCTACTTCCTTAGAGGAACAAATACTAACACTCATTCCAATCATCCCACAAGCAGAAAAACCAAGCACAAGTACAGAAGCACCATCTACAACAGAAGTTGCACCGGAACAACAGAGCACAACCTCTGTAGATCAACTTGATGACTTCGATGACCATCTCCCAAGAACAACTCAATGGACGAAAAGCCATCCTCCAAGCCTTATAATCAGCGATCCTTCTGAAAAGGTAAAAACAAGATCAGCCTCTGCTAACTTTTGTTTCTTTACAAATTTTATTAGTGTGATCGAGCCAAAATAAATCTCTGAAGCCCTTGACGACCCAAACTGGGTAGATGCTATGCAAGAAGAGCTTCTATAGTTTGAACGAAACAAAGTTTGAACCCTAGTTCCTCTGCCACGAGGAAAACAAGCTATAGGGACAAAATGGGTCTTCAGAAACAAAAAGGATGAGGATGGGGTGGTTATCAGAAACAAAGCAAGATTGGTGGCCAAAGGATATCGCCAAGAAGAAGGCATAGATTACGATGAAACTTTTGCCCCTGTCGCACGACTCGAAGCTATAAGAATTTTCTTAGCCTTCGTAGCCCACAGAGGTTTTAAAGTCTTTCAAATGGATGTAAAATCTGCTTTTCTAAATGGTGAAATCCAAGAAGAAGTATACGTCCAGCAGCCACCAGGATTTGAAAGCTCCAAGTACCCAAGATATGTGTATTACCTCAACAAAGCTCTGTATGGACTGAAACAAGCTCCAAGAGCTTGGTACGAAAGACTTTCAAATTTCCTTCTCAATAATGACTACGACAGAGGTACGATCGATACAACTTTGTTTTATAAAAGGAAAGGTGATGAAATTATGCTTGTACAATTTATAGGTGGACGACATTATTTTTGGGTCTACAAATGCACAACAGTGCAAAGATTTCGAAAAACTCATGCAGAGTGAGTTTGAAATGAGTATGATGGGAGAATTAACTTTCTTCCTCGGACTCCAAGTAAAACAATCATCAGAGGGAATTTTCATAAATCAAGCTAAATATGTCTCTGACATGCTTACAAAATTCAGGTGCTGTTTGTTTTTTAAGAGGTCTGAAGTCTGAAATCTTATTTCACTTCTGTTTTATAAGAGGTGGTGCTGAAGTCTGAAATCTGAATCATAAGACTGTTTGTTTTTGCATCGTCTGAAGTCTGAATGTTAAAATTGTATAGAAATTAAGATGTGATTTTTATATATTTTAATATATGAAGGCTATATATATACGACCCTGCAACTACAGAATCTTCCATTACTCCTACTGTACTCCCTTATTTCTCCTCTCAAATCAAAGGTAAACACCACCTACTACTCTTTTCTCTTCTCTCTCTAAACCTCCCCATGTTTCTCTCTCTAGAAAAAAATGCTAATAAATATATATATTTATCATCGATCAACAGCTGTATATTCACAGAAAACAAACTTTCTTCCATTTCTTTTATATTTTAATGCTTCCCTCTTGCTACCATCCAACACTTTTTTCTTGATCAAACCGACCCCTTTTTAGTTGATTTTTAACAACTGTCTTTACTGTGTGTTTCTTGATGAATTCAGCTGCCTGAATCCAACAGAAGTCATCATCATCATCCAATTTCGTAAATCTTTTTCGCTTCTCTGTGTGTTTCTTGATGATTTGGGTGTTTTCGTTTTAATTTCTTCATCTGAATCAACTCACGTTCCAAAGCCTTCTGCTCCTGATTTAACCTCGCAATCTCCACCGCCATCTCATATTACAATCCTGCTGGAAGAGAACGACGGCGATGGGTGGCTGGAATGGCGGCGATGGGTGGCTGGAACAACGGCGATCGATTATCAGACGACCGGCGGTGACGGAGGCATGAAGCGATGGAGGAGGCTGGCGGCTTATTTGAAATTAGGGCACAAAATGGATTGAGAGGAGAAGAGGTTTTAAGACAATATTTTATCTCTTGTGAATTAAGAGTTTGTAAGAGGATTTAAGCTCTTTTTTAGAAAAAAAACAAACACTCTTAAATAGGTGAGGTCTGAGCGAACCAGATTTAAGAGGTATTAAGACAATTTTTCTGAAAAACAAACAAGCCCTCAGTCTCTCTGATGCCTCTGTAATGAAGACCCCAATGGCCACTGGAAATGAGTTATACTTAGATCCAAATGATAAATCTTTAGAGTGCAAGATCTACAGTGGTATGATTGGGTCTCTGTTATACTTAACCGCAAGTAGACCTGACATAATGCATGCCACATGCCTCTGTGCAAGATATCAAGCTAACCCGAAGGAATCCCATTATATTGCTGTAAAGAGGATCTTCAGATACCTCAAATGGACCAAAAATCTTGGCCTCTGGTATCCGAAGAACTCTGGATTTGGTCTTAAAGCTTACACAGACTCAGATTATGGAGGATGCAAGCTCGACAGAAAGAGTACCTATGGGAGTTGTCAATTCTTAGGTGGGAAATTAGTTAGCTGGACTTCTAAGAAACAGAACTGTGTATCGACATCTACGGCAGAAGCTGAATACGTTGCTGCTGCTAGCTGTTGCTCCCAAGTTATGTGGATGAAAACTCAGCTAAAAGATTATGGGCACAACATATTCAAGATACCCATCTTCTGTGACTCAAAAAGCGCCATAGCCATCTCTGCCAATCCAATACAGCACTAAAAAACAAAGCATATCGACATACGTTACCACTTTCTGAAGCATCATGTTGAATATGGCACAATAGAAATGCATTTTGTGTCTACAGAATACCAGCTTGCAGACTTATTCACCAAGGCACTAGATGAGAAAAGATTCCTTTTCTTGGTGGGTAAGTTGGGAATGATTAACATGAGTTAAAACCGCTGTAAGTATGATTCTAATCTTCTGTAAATATGTACATACATTGTTTTTATTATTTTTTTGTTTGTCTGATTTATTTCTAAATGTAAATTCTCAATCATCAAGCCTTCTATACAAACAGAGCATCTGTAGGATTGCTCAGAACCTCTGACAATCCTTACAGAACCTCTGATAAATTTGATCTATGTTCTGTGCATTACTTATCTTATTTTGACCCAAACATAGATCAAGGGGGAGCAGAAGGAGACCTTGAACTGATCTACAGAGGTTGATCATTCAAGGGGGAGCCAAAGAAGAATTACGATCAAACAACATCCATAGAAGTCAGGTACTACGCCGAACAACGGAAAGTCAAAATGTGAGTATCTCGTAAAAATCCTTCTTGAAAATAATTTTCTAGGACACAAACTTCCAAATATGTCCTAGAAACATTACTTATGACATTCCAAACAAGAAATAATCAAAACACTTGATGAGCCTTCCTTTATGAGAAATTTAAGGTTCTAGAGCCTCTTCTGAGCTCAACAGAGCTTCTGTAAAACAGATCCTCCAATACTGCAAATTTCATACGGGAACTCGATCAATCTTCTTGAATGGCATAAAGAAGGTCTTCAGTCAGAAAGTTCAACATACCATAGAACTTTTGCTGACCATCCTAGATATTTGAAGTCTACTCGCACAAAAATCTATTTCGAAAATAGTTTTCTAGGACACAAATTTCCAAATATGTTCTAGAAACACTACAAAAGACATTTCAAACTTCAAATATTCAAAAAGATTAATGAGCATTCCAAAATTAAAAATTTAAGGTCATAGAGCCTCTGCTGAGCTCAACAGAGGCTCTGCCAGGTAAAGATTCTATGATCACAAATTTGTAATGAAAACTCTATCGATCAATTTGAATGTCCTCTGAAGAATTCTCTTGTACAAATACACACATAAAGAGAAAGAAAGGTTAGTCACAGAGACCATTCCATCACAAAAACCTCTGTTGATTAACCTAGGCAACTATAAGAGATACTCGCACAAAACGTTTCCACAAACAATTTTCTAGGACACAAATTTCCAAATAGGTCCTAAAAACATTGTTAAAAACAATTAAAACTTTGGATGATTAAAAAGTTTCATAAATTTTTAGTTATGAGAAATTTCAACTCATAGAGCTTCTGTTGGCTCTGACAGAGCTTCAAAACCTCTGTGAATGCAATTTCTACACTAAGAATCTATCGATTCTCTCCAATGCTTTTCAAACGTTTTTGGTAAAGGTGCAAGCAACAGAGGATATAACAAGAAAGTCAGAAACCACAGAGCTCCTATCACTACAGAGCTTCTGTCATTTTCTGATACTTAGGGAAATTCTGCAAAAGTAACGGTAAAATTCTGCAAGTAAAATTCTTTTGAAAGTTGAAAAGCTCACGCGCCAAGCATTAATGGGCCGCACACGACGTCCTGTCGTACTCTGACACTACTAACGTGTCGCATTTTCATTGGACGTCCATGGCACATGTTCTTCTGGAAAGTTGAACCAGCCGTAAACACTCAAGTGCGGACCCCAAATTTTATTCACTTCCATATATTTACCTCTTCAGAATTCTAACCGTTATCCTTCAGTATAAAACCCAAGTTTCAATCCTCTCAAAACTTTACGAACTTACACTTTCTTCTCCGACGAACTTGTGCAAAACACCTGCAAATTCTTCATTATTCATCTTTTTCTTATCCAAGAAATGGCTTCCACCTCTCACGCTCAGAAAAACTCCCATGCTCACTCTCCAGCGAACTCCCCTGAACACTTTGAACACTCTGAAAACCCAGCAATAGCCAGAGACCTGGAAAAGGACAACTCCGGCGACGAAGCAAACTTTGCTCCGACCACCCACCTTCAAAATTTCTTAGAACATGAACATTTTGATAATGTTCTACCTTTAAAACCAAATAACCACTACCTGGTTCCATCTAAACCGCTCTTGGGGATGCACATGCTCTTCTTCTCCATATCTTGGAAAACCACATACTCTACCCTCTCCTAACCAAAACCGTCGACAAAATCCCTGCTAGATACCTAAATCAATTCTGGCAAAGTTGCAGATTTGATCCAGAGGATAGACAGATAAAGGGCTACATTTCCAAGCCAGATAAATCCGACCACCTTGAACTCAAGTTCAACAGAACGATGTTCTCACTTGAGTTTAGCTTACCCACTAGAGGTCTTCTAGGGATAAAGGCCTATGCAGAGGAACCGATAGACGAAGAGCTCTGCAGGTTCATTGAAATGTTGGGGTACAACTTGCCACTCAGAAAAAGGAATGACTTCCGCAGAGGCAGATTACCACCTCTGTGGAATACACTCTTTTCCATACTCAACAGGTGCCTAACCGGAAAAGTGGGCAATCCAGATCAATCTTCACACCAGATCTTAGCCATAATGTACGGGGTCTACTACGACCTACCTCTGGACTTCGCCACACTTATGATACAGGAAATGGTTAACACCATAGACAGAAAAATCATCTTCCAGAGGAAAAAGGGACAGAAGAAAGAAGCTCTGCCTCCTCTACAATTTCAACGAATACTAGGTGTTCTGTTAGAGCCTCTGCTCTTACTTGAAAAATGGCCTATGGAAGGGCCAACAACCAAAATGTATGCCATGACCAAAAACACCCCAACAGAACATGAAGATGGATACCCCTTCTGCAGACCTCTGCCAACCAAGCTTCTGGGATATACCACGGATGAAACCCTTAGTCTAGAATATATACGCGATCACAGGACTCCAGACCCAAGTCCTGTGACACCCCCGCATTTAGGAGCCCCCTTAGAAACATAAGTAGTCAAAAGGATGACAGATGAAGAATGGGCAACAACTTTTCAGAAGCATGAAGAAGTTCAGGCCAGATTCCGTGCACAAAGAGAAACCATAATCCCTTCTGCAAAGAAAAGCAAACCCTCTGCCTCTACTAAAAAGAAAACTCACAAGAGGAAAACCACAGAGGGCACCTCTACTTCTACTGCTCAAACACAAAAGTCTCCACCTCATGCAACAGAGGTTGGATCTTCTGCACCTCCCTCTCCTCCAAAGGAAAAGAAGAAAAGAAAATCCAAAACCTCTGAGAAGAGTGCACCAAAACCAAAGAGAAGGAAAAGCAAGAAAAAGACTAAAAAGCCTATCTCTCCTATGCAAACTATAGAAGAGGATGATGTGATAGAAGAAGAAGTTCACCAATCACCTCTGCAATCCCCCAATCCCCTCAACTATGCACATCACGGAGATTTCTCTGACTTCCTCCAAAACCCAGAATTCGCCCATACTCTAAACACTGCTGGCTGGACTGCAGAACCCCTCTCCCATGGCTCTACAGAAGAAGCAGACTTCAGAATCTCTTCTGACTTAGAAGAGGATGATCAAACGCCACAAAATGTACAGGGTAAGACACCAGAGGTACTACAGAACCCTTTTCTTCAACCAGGATTTGATGTACAAAGGGCAAGCCCAGAGGAAGAGGTAGCTGCAGAAGACCATCACATGGACACCATGTTAGGAGGTCCAACAAAGGAGCTGGTTGAAACTAGGGAGACTAGGGTAGAAGTCTTAGAAGTGGATTCTGATGAAGAAGAAGCAGACCAAATAAGAAAAGGTCTTTATCATCCACATGTAATGCGACTAATTGGGACAAATCCCTGCTATGATGATCTAGGGAAAAGCCCAGAAGTCAGGGTTGAAAAAGCAAACCATAGGATAACTACAAAGGTTGAGACCATAGATGGAGAACAAGTGGTTGGATGCTTCACAGAAGCAGAAGCTAGAACAAATGCCTGGAATAATAGAGGCACACAACCAAAACCAACTCCCAGTGCAACCCACATTTCTATTGTTGCCAGTCTAGTGGTAGAGGGCAATATTGAAAAAGAGCAGCACAGCTCGACCTCAACCCAAACCATCCGGACAGAGGAAATTCTTTCATCCTCCGTACCATTAGAAACCGGGGAAACCATTCCAGGGGAATCCTCTCTAAAGGATTTGCCCTTAGTAAGTGATCAATTGCCCCAGATCACATCAGACATCCCCGCAGAGGAATTTGTTTCCTCATCTACACGCACACACCTAGGCCCAAACATCTCTTTAGAGGAGATTAGAATGCACACATGCGAAGGGATTCTAGACAAATCCCTATGTCAACTCAAGGATAATCTAGTACCCACCTCTGGAGTGGATCAAGACAATGTCCTTGACAGAACTTCTATAGAGACTGAAACTCCAAAAGTTTCTTCTCAAGGATTAGAAGGAAATCCTTCCGCCCCCAACATAAAAACAAGGGCGAAAGAAGGTGTCTCAGGAACAGAGACTCACTCTGGGGAAGAATGTGTTCCCCCAGATGTTACAACTAGTTCACATGTATCAAGGGATGAGTTCCAAACCCTTGTCACCTCTGTGGACAATACATTGAAGGAGTTGCAAAGCTCTTTCAAATCTTTTGAAGAAACAACATCCAGGGCAATCCTCAATCTGAACACCAAAATGGACAACCTGTCCACAGAGGTACAAAATGCTGTAACCCAGATGAAGTCAACTGCTACCACCACTGCTACCTCTGCAGCTTCAGAATTCGGGAAAGCCGCTACCTCTGCTTTCAAAGAATCGGTCAAACACTTTCTCCAAAAGCTGAAAGAGCAATCCTCTGCTACTAAAGGCCTTACACCTGAAGACCTAAAGAAGGCCTTAGACGAAGTTCAAGAGCAAACAATGAAAAACACTCAATCCATGAAGCCTTCAGACTACATGACTAAAGTTCAGCTCACAGAACTTGGGCAAGGGATTCTGGATCAAATGACAGAGTTCATCAGAGCTTTTACTGCTGCCAACGCCAACTATGTCAAGGATTTTCAGAAGAGCGTAGGAAAAATACGCTTCAACACAGAAGCAGAGGTTCAAATACTCCTCGGCCTCTGTCATGATTTATGCGCTAAGATGATCGCTGCAGGTGCTGTACCACCCAAGAAACCTGAAGCTTCCTGCAGAGCAGAGGGTACTAAAAAAAAGGTCAGGATGACTCTGATGATGACTGTGATGATTCATCAGATCATCCTGAGGGGGAGAATCAAGGGCAGAAACAAAGGGAAAAAGCTGCAAGCAGAGGTATACAAGCTCCACTGGTATCCGCAGAACCTATATCTTAAGCACCTCCAACTCAAACCCAAGGAGGAACACAACAACAGTCCACATAGGCAATAACCACCTATGTGGAATTCCCCTATATATTCGGAGAAGATGTCCAAACCCAAGAAAACTTCCAAATTCTGACATCTTCTGAAGAAGAACTACCTTCCCCAACACCTAAAACCAATCCAAGAATCAAAACCATTGCTCAAAAACAGAGAAAATATCTGAGCAAAACACCTAAAGCCTCTCCAACAGAACCCAAATCACCAATCAAGCCCTCTGAAACTCAAGTGTCAAATCCAACAGAGGCAACCCCCACAACCCTCTGAAGCTCAAATGCCAAAACCCACAGAGGAAACCCCATCTCTACAAGCAGACAAACCAATGGCGAAAGACAAAGGCAAATGGATTATGACAGAGGAACCGCAGAAGAAAAAGGCCAAACATCAACCTCCAACAGAAAAACTGATGAAGAGCTCTTTCGATGCGTATATAACACCAAAGGCTGAAGAAGAAGACTGGGCTTTTGGTTTCACTCCTTTAACAAACATTCCTATTCTGGATCCAAAGGCACCTCCTACAGAAGATCAAGTGGCAGAAGTCAAGAACAAATTGGACGCTCTGCGCAAAACCTTACCTCAACCACCACCACCACAAATGGAAGAAGTGGTATACAGGTACTTATACAGCAGAATGAGCATAGATCAATCAGCACCAACCATTCAAGACCCTGATTTCCATGCCGACCTGGAAAACCTCTTCACCAGAACAAAACCCAAGCCAAAACAAGAAGTCTTCTCATCCTCCAAAATCGTCAAGGTCATCTACTGTAAGTTCTCTAAAACCAGAACCTGGCCTAAAGTCTCATACAATATATACAAGGTCAAAAGAAAGGACAAATCCGAGAACCAATTCGCAGATGCGGATCTTAGGAATCTAAATCCGTATGACCTACCTGACCTTCTGGAATGGACGAAAAAGAACTTCACAACTGATGAAGTTCACAGAGCATACAGGGTGATCAGAAAAGCTATGCGCGAGAAGCTTCTGCTATACAACATGGTCGACTTCCAATTGGCTCCAGATCTTGGAGTAAAGAACTTATGTGTTCAACCGCCAGAAGACTACTGCTCTCCATCTTCTATACCAAACTCAATCATCACATCTCCAAGGATCGGGTTAGTCTTTCTAGATCCTGCTGGAAAATCAAGGTTGTTCGTAGAGATGGACTATCAGAAGTACGCAACAAGTACTTTGACAGAGTTTAGAACAAGTCTTGTGGAACACAGAGGAACAGAGCTTATGGATCAAAGTCTAGCCGACAGACTGATAGAGGTTATTGATGCAACAATCGACTTCCGAACTCTCTGCATCAGCTTCTATCACGAACTTATACAAGAAGGACTCGACCGCAGAAGTTTCAACGACTTCAAAGACGCCAAGGTCTGAGTCAATCCACAAGTCTATGCAAATCTTTCCTTTCATAATGTAATCAAGAGTAAATGCCTCTGGCATATTTTTTATGAAAGAAAAGTTAAACTTTTGAGGTACACTGTTTCACCTCTTAGAATGTACTTAGCCTAAAAATCCATGTATTTTTCATTTTTTCATTTTTCACTGCTTAGGGGGAGATTGTTAGCTCCAATCTTTCTATTTAAGAAAGTAGTGAAAAATAGGCTAAGTATAGAAACCTCCAACAGAGGCTCTGCCGAGACACCAAGAAGACCGAAGGCAAGAATCGACAGAAGACTGCTCACAGAGGACCGAGCCGCAGAACCTCGTTCACCCTTGACAGAGCCTCTGCGGTATACTGAAGACTTAGAAGAAATCAACAAATATCTTTCTACTGTTCCAGGATCCGTTCATCCACTTGTACAAGGAGTGCACTGACAACCTCCACGTGTCAAACTCTGATAGGGCTCAGTACCAAGTTGATATCAGCGCATTTAATGCATGCAGTACCTGCTACTGTTCATACGATCCTGGCTACTATAGATCAGTCCTTATTGTCTAAAGTATGTCCCCTTTGCAGTAGTATAAATAGAAGACTCATGTTGAGTTCTTCTATTAACAAGAATCAGAACTTAAGCTATGCACAACACACACACCATCAGATTTCTTGTTATGTTCTTGGTGTTCTTGATAATATCAAATACAGTAAATCTTTGAGATATTTATCTGTCTTTTACAAACTGCTTATTTGATATTGTGTGTTTTTCTACCTTAGTAATCTTTTGGTTCTTTAAATACGCTTCCGCAAATATATCTTATCTGAACTATCTGAAAGACTCATCATTGTTAAGCAAAACAGGAACCAACTCTATCTTCTCCTTTTTGTCAGCGACAAAGCAGGATTCCTTAGTAAAGATTACTTTGTTATCTATGTCGCAAAGCTGACTGATACTTAGAAGATTATGCTTCAGCCCTTCAACATATGCGACTCTTCTGAAGGTTGTTGTATCATTAGAGAGTACACCAAACCCTCGGGTATGTCCTTTTCTGTTTCCACCAAAAGTCACAGAGGGACCCTTCTCTTCCTTATACTCAGTGAGCAGGTTCTTCTTACCAGTCATGTGTCTAGAGCATCCGCTATCGAGATACCAGATACCCTTCTTAACCTGCATTTCAAAGGGAGATTAGTTTTACTTGGGCACCCATTTCATCATGTGTACATACTTGTCAGTGGAGGTAGATGGAATGGAAGGTTCAGCAGTCTTTGCAGCATTTGAAGATTCAGCTTTGTTTTCAGTCTTCACTTTGGTTAATTTCTTAACCTCAGTGGTCTTCTTTGCCTTGGGGGCATTGATCTTCACCTTAGCTATCTTTTCAGCTTTGGTGGCTGTAGGGCATTTACTAGCAATATGATTTGTAAGTCCACAGTGATAACATTTCCTATAACTAAAAGTAGTCTTAGGACCATTTGCATGCTTAGCCGTTAGTTTTAAATGAGCAGGGCTAGCACAAAGTATACGTTTGGCATTGGAAATGGGAGGAACAGTCAGTTCTTCAGATTTCTTACCAATAGTATCCACTTTGATTCTAGGAGTAGATCTCTGAATGAATCCACGCTGAATAAATCCAAGGATCTTATTCCTTGAAGTAAAGGGATGAGTCACTGAAGCTTTAGAAGCATTCAGCTTTGGTACAAAAGTACCCATCTGAGGTTTTGGATAAACAATTTTCTCTTTACCTTTAGAAGTTAAGGTAGAGATTTCCTCGGGGATAGGAGGTTTTGAAGAGGAACACTGAGAAGATGAAGTGTCAGGGATAGAGGAGACAAACATTCCGAATTTAAGCATGGAATTGTCAGTGGTTGGTTCTTCAACGTTAGCTTTGTAACCAAGACCACGTTTGTCACTCAGAGGAATTTGAGACATAATTATCTCAGTGATCTTTGTTGGGGATTTATACCATCCATCAACAGTAGATTTTTCAGCTTTTAATGCAGCGATAGCTTCTTCTCGTTCGATTTTGACTAGCTGATTTATATGAACTTGATCTTTCAAGTCTTCTTCAATTTTAGAAAGCTTTTCTATTTGAAGGTGACAGTTTTTAAGTTGTTCAGCAAGATCAATATTTTGATTTTCAGCAACAGTTTTGCCATTCATGGCTTCATATAAACTTCTGGTCAGGAGATCGATCTTTCGAAGACAATCAGCTTCATCAATATTTAAAATATTGGTAAAGAAGGAAGGTGATACCTTAGTAGCAGAGGTTGAAGTAGAGGGAATGTCAGACTTTTCTTCCTCATCTTCAAGTTTGGCCATGAGACAGAGATTGGCTTCATCATCATCTTCAGAGTCAGATGATTCTTCTTCGTCAGAGGCAGCCCAATCATAGTCAGCCATCAGGCCTTTGCCTTTCTTCTTAAAGGTTTTCAGCTTTGAATACCTTTCTTTCAGCTTTTTGTATTTTTCATCTCTAGTCCTGGGAATAAACTTTTTCTTGGGAAAAGCTGAGGGTCTAGAGACTTTCTTTGACCTGTACTCGCTAGCAAAATGTCATATCTTTTCACAGTTATAGCAAGTAGCAGTAGCCTTATCAACAGGAGTTGATGATCTTGGCTTGTCAGTAATAGCAAGAGGTTTGTTCATTTTGAAATTTTTCTTATTGGCGAATCTCCTGAATTTATTAGAAAGGAGAGCCATAGATTCATCAAGATCTGAAGAGTCAGGATCTGATGAACATTCAGAGTTAGTCTCCAACTCAGTGATAGTGATAGTAGATCGCTGAGTGGTAGGTGACTATGAGATTAAAGCAACATGGGTGCTTTTGGAATCTTTTACAAGATTCTTCTTAAGATGACTCGATTGCTCATGATTAAGCATCGTGCCATATAAGGTAGAAAGAGTCATAGATTTAAGATCCTTTGATAGCTTGAGACACATTGAATAACTGTCCCAGCTTTCAGGTAGACATTCTAAGAACTTTGTCAGAGTTTCAAAGTTAGAATATTCCTTACCAACAGTTTTTAGATCTATTATTAAGCAGTTAAAACGTTGATGTACTTCAGAGAGAGATTCATTCTTACCACAAATGAAGCTTTCATACTGACTTACCAGGTTGATCTTACGTGAGTCCTGGACTTCAGACGTACCTTCATACTGAACACAGATTGTGTCCCACATGGCTTTAGAGGTTTTCAGGTTCATGACGGAATGGTAGACTTCGTCAGGAAGAGCCATGGAAAGAATGGATATGGCTTTAGTGTCAATAGCCACTTTCTTCTTATCTTCATCAGTCCACATATGAATTTCCTTGGGAACCAACCTTTCTGGAATAGCAGCTCTATTCTCAGCGGCTGGAACTTCAAGATCAATTCTAACAGGAATATATGGGCCGTTTTCAAGATAATAAGGCATAGTAGGGTCTACACTTTCTAAGAAGAGAATCATCCTATTTTTCCACAGATTAAAGTTATCTCTGGAGAATGTAGGGGGTTTTGCAAGAGAACCATTGTCAATATAGTTAATGTTTGTGTTGGTAGCCATTTTAAAAAATAGCAAGGAAGAGAAGATTAGTATAGATAAGATCTTGTTTATGAGATTAAACAAATCTGTTCTGATACCACTTGTTGGTCCCGAAGGGTTATACAAGTTTGTAGAAGGGGGGGGGGGGTTGAATACAAACACACAAATTTTTACTTTCTAAATTGTTTATTGATATAATCAAACAATTTACAACTTGTTGCGGAACAAGATTAAGGATAAACCTAATCTAAACAAGTTATAAACACTAAGTTTCTTGCACTAGAAATAAGATAGAAAAGAGATAAGAATATTACGAATAATATTCTAATACTAAGAGAGAAAGAAGAAGATGGCCGAGCACTTCAATTCTGAAGTAGGGTTCTTCTTATATACTACATTCATTTAATGCAAGGCAGTGTTACTTTACACGTGGCAACAGTTGAGTGATTGCATGGGTTGGCCTTTGTAGACAACCTTAGTAGCCGCATGGTGCACAGTGTAGAATCAGAGTTTGTTGTACGATTCTAGACAGAAGGGAGGTCTGTTCTGACATTTCGTACGGAGACGTGCAAGGGGGTAAGACAAAAGTAACTTGTAGAGTAGACCTCATGATCAGCGTTCGTTGAACAGTACTTTATCAGCGAGTGATAAAGCTCAGCGATTGCTAAGGTCTTCTACTTGATACTTCACGTTGAATGGACAGGTCTTGCTTCGCTGATATCTGCATCAGTTCATTAGTAGACTTGTCGCTGGTTCTTGGGCTTGATCTTCGACTTCAGCGTAGAACCTTTGTTGACGTGAGACTTGTCTTCAGGGATCATAAGTAAACACCTATAATTTATCAGCGATCATCACAGAGACTGAACAGGCTCAGAGCTACTGGATGAACAGTGTTCGCTGAATGTCTTAATCTAAAGAGTGTGAGTTTCCTATCAGCGGTACTGTAGAGACATAGTACTTATCAGCGATAGTGAAACTCTAATACATATTGTTTACTCTAATACATATTCTTTAACGCGAAGACAACTGCTGCAAGCTCCATGTCGTGCGTAGGATACTGTCTTTCATGATCTTTTAATTGTCGAGAAGCATAAGCAATAACTTTCCCACGCTGCATAAGCACACATCCCAATCCCAGTTTGGACGCATCACTATAAACAACAAAGTCTTCTGAACCTTCAGGTAGTGATAGAATCGGCGCGCTGCACAGTTTCTCTTTCAAAATCCGGAATGCTTCGTCTTGTTCTGCTTTCCATTCAAACTTCAGGTTCTTTCGGGTCAGCTTAGTCAAAGGCGTTGCGATACGAGAGAAGTCTTTTATAAATTTCCGATAGTAGCCGGCTAAGCCCAGAAAACTACGTACTTCGGTTGCTGTCTTCGGCGGTTCCCACTTTTCAATTGCTTCCACCTTTGTTGGATCAACTTGGATACCTTTCTCAGAAATCACGTGCCCCAGAAACTGAACTTTCCGTAGCCAGAATTCACATTTAGAAAATTTTGCATACAACTTTTCCCTTTTCAGTAGCTCCCGAACCAAACAAAGATATTGCGCGTGCTCTTCCTTGGATCGGGAATAGATAAGGATATCATCGATAAATACAATAACAAATTTATCGAGATACGGCTTACATACCCAATTCATTAAATCCATAAAGGAAGCTGGAGCATTCGTCAGTCCGAACGACATCACTAAGAATTCGTGATGACCATACCTTGTTCGAAAAGCAGTCTTTAGAACGTCTTCTTCTTTAACTTTCAACTGGTGATAACCGGATCTTAGATCAATCTTGGAGAAATAGCAAGCTCCAACAAACTGATCGAAGAGGTCATCAATTCGGGGTAACGGATACTTGTTCTTTATCATGCGCTTATTCAGTTCTCGGTAGTCGATACACATTCTCATCGAACCATCCTTCTTTTTCACAAATAACACTGGTGCTCCCCACGGTGAAGAACTAGGTCTGATGAAGCCTTTATCGGATAGGTCTTGTAGTTGTGCCATCATCTCTTTCATCTCTGGAGGTGCCAGACGATAAGGTGCACGGGCTACAAGAGTGGTTCCAGGAATCAGGTCTATACCAAACTCTACTTGTCTAACAGGCGGGAGACTATACAAGTCTTTGGGGAATACTTCAGGGAATTCACTAACGATAGGAATATCTTCCATCCTATTTTTTTCTGGCTTAATATCTATCAC
Source organism: Saussurea involucrata (assembly GCA_033807775.1). Lineage (NCBI taxonomy): Eukaryota > Viridiplantae > Streptophyta > Magnoliopsida > Asterales > Asteraceae > Saussurea > Saussurea involucrata. The sequence goes on along the minus strand of CM066314.1, from coordinate 44,932,864 downwards.
GTAAGCCAGGTAACTCTGACAACCTTATTCACACACTTACGGGCTTTTATCATAGATATAAAGCTAGACTGATGATTCCGACGATCACCATAAATCACTACTGGTCCCTTCTCAGGTAATACCACATTTATTAACTTCTTATCACATACTATGTTAGCCTGATTCTCGGCTAACCAGTCCATTCCCACTACGACGTCAAACTCTATCAAAGTTATAGGAAACAATTGTATCGGCACTCTACACTCTTCTATATTTATCACACAATCATCAAATACTTCTTTAACTGACAGTTGATTATCATTTGCCGTATCTACTGATAGAGCATGTTCTAGCATTTTAGGTTTCAAACACAGGCAAGCAACAAATGCAGGAGACACAAACGATCGGTTTACACCAGAATCAAATAACACCTTAGCACGTGTAGAGTTTATTAAAAATGTACCTGTGACTACATCCGGAGTTTCCTCCGCTTCTTTCTCAGTCATTTGAAATGCGCGACCCCTGGTTACTGGCGGTTCCAGTCTTGGTATTACTGGTTTAACAATCGCTGGCCTGCCTGAAGATCCACTTTGCTGTATCCTCCCCCTCGGACAGTCCGACTGAAGGTGATCCGGTGAATTGCATTAGAAACATAGTCGCGTTACCTTACAATCTTTGATGACGTGTCCGGTCTTCCCACACTTATAACACACTCGTAAATCACCTTGGCAATTTCCTTGGTGGACACGGTTACACTTCTGACATGGTCTTTCCGCTGGTCGAAACGGCGGACGGTTATCCTACCTCTGAAATCGGGACTTCTTCGGATCGTATTGTGGTCCTTCCCACTTTCTCTTCCCGATACTTTTATCGCCCGCATATCTTCTCATATCTCGTTCAACATTCTCCGCGGCATCAACTGCAGCTGAGAAGGTATCGGGTCCTTTTGCAGTCACTAGCCTTCTGACCTCTGAGTTCAGCCCGAAGATAAACCTTTCCGTCTTCATCGCCTCCGTAGCAACGTAGTATTCTGCGAACCGAGACTTTTCCAGGAAGCTAGCGGTGTAGTCTCGAACGAATAAGTTTCCTTGTTGTAAGTTCATAAATTCCCCTTCCAGTTGTTTGACGGTTGCTTGGGGACAAAATGCGTTCCTGTAGGCTATCACAAATTCTTCCCAAGAGAGGGTAGAATAAACATCAGATCCTTTAGAATGAATAAAGGATTCCCACCAATACAAAGCATCCCCCTTTAACATTGCTGCTCCATACAATACTCTATCTTCGTCAGCGCACTTACTCGTCTTGAAAATAGCTTCTATTTCCTTCATCCATCTCATTGCTTTCACTGGATCCCTGTCTCCTGAGTAGGTCGGAGGTCTACAGCTTAAAAACATTTTGTAGTCGCACCTCCTTTGTACTGGTACAACAGTCGATGTGATTGGCATTTCATCTTCCGGTCCGGGATCCGGTATTCCAGTTTCATTATGACGGTTTCGATCAAACATTGTTTGTATGCTAGCCTGCAATCTTCCCATTTCTGCCATTAGATCATCCCTGGTAACAAACTCTGTACCCTGTGGCTGGACTCTGCCTCTGGCTCGACCTCCAGCTCTACCTCCGGTTCTACCCCCGACTCTGCCCCCAGTTCTGCCTCCCCTGTCCCCCGTTCCTATCGGCGGATTCGTACTATTCGGATTTCTTCCTGCTCCTCGATTCGAATTCCGTGTACCGCTTGCCATTCTGTAGATTTAAACAAGGTTAATATACACATAAGCACATACCCCATATAACAAGGTATTCCAGTTCAAACATGTACCTGTAAGATCACAATTACACTGGCCAGGTGTAATATGAAATTACCTTACATGATGTTCCTTCTACCTTTTATACTTCATCATCCCAAGGTTCTATAATGATAGGGACATCCTACTTCACATGCAGTTTAAGTCTAGGTATAGATACAAATACCTAAATCCCTTAAACTAAGGCTCTGATACCATTTGTAACAACCCAAATCCCATATACACAACAAATCACATATGTAACATAACATTGACATAACAAACGAACATGTGACACCCATCAAACCAAAACACTCAGGTTATCAACTGAATAGTATAATACATGTCTTAACATGTAGAAATAACTTATTATGACCTAATATTGATGGCTAAGGGTTAGTTTCCTAAGAATTCCAACAATACGCTTAGAAAATCCTGTTACCGCACGGAACTGCGTAAGCTGCCTTATAAAATGCCGATTGGAACAGTTAACATTTAATTATAATCATATTAATAATAAGAGGAGTAAATATATAGTTATATATATACCCAAAAGTAAATTTTAAAACATTAAGTAAATAAACCAAAAATTTACTAGATAAATGAGGTTTAAACTACTTTAAACCAATCTTTTTATATAAATTACATAAGAAGTATAATTAAACACTATTAATTAGTCTTTTAAAAAAAAAAATTAAATAAATAAACCAGATTTATGGCCCCAAGGCCGGCCCCCCCACATAACCCAACACTCTTCCTTATTAATTTTCCATATTCTCAAGTAAAAACCCTTCCTTTTCCTCTCAACCTCTCTCTCTCTACATTCAAACCTAAAACTCTTTCTTCCCTCTCTATCACCATCCGAAATCAGCCCCAAGAACATCAAAAAGGTTACATCTTTGAAGATCCTTGAAGGTATACATCAATCATAGTGGGGTAAAAAAACTCATCTCTTTGTGTTCTCCTTCATCTTCTTCTTTCTTTTTGTAATCTCTTCTTCTTTTTCCCACTTTATCTTCATCTTCTTGAGTTTCTGGAAATAGGACCTTAATAGACCCTTTTCATGGTGGATTAATCACCAAAGGCATGTTATGTCAAACAAATGGTGATAATCCTTAAGCCATACATCAAGAACTCAAGAAAATGATGTTTTAACTACATGCATGTGGGTTTTGTTAAAATCTGAGATGTGTGAGTTCATGCATGTGTTTTTAAAAGTCAAAAATATATTTTTTTATCTAAGAACATTGTCAAAGTAGTGGTAGATGAGTGTTCAAGCAAAGAACCAACCATATGAGTGAAAATATGGATATAAAACACTCATTTTTCATGAAATAGCATTTTTTTAATTTCTGGCAGATTACATGCATGAACTTCTTCGGACCATATCTTGAAAAATACTTAACCAAATGATATGAATCTTTTTCTGGAACTTTGTTTATTGTGTTATGTTTCCAACCCAAGTGGTTTCATGTAAAAACTCGAAGATTTGACCCTTCAACTACTCATATGAAATTAAGTGTGCAAAGAAAATATGGCAGAGAAAATTCTCTACTTTAATCAGTTATAAGTCTCTTAATATTCCACTAAAATTCTTGATTTTTCTTCTAGAAATTACTTTAATGAGTTATGAATCGAACAAAATTGGTTTCACTCAAAAATATTAAGATTTGGGGTCTCAAACACTCAAACCAAGATTGGTGTGCAAGAAATCAGAATCTGGCAGAATGGAAGACCTAACTTAAAATCGTCATATCTTCCTCAAAATGTAACTAAAAATGATGAAATTTTTCTGGAAGATACTTTTATGAGTTAAGTTTAAAACCCAATTTGAATCACTGAAAAATGTTGAGATTTGACCCTCCAAATGGACTTGACAAAAAGATGGTGCAGACTGTTTTGGTAACTGTGACACTTAAACTTAAGTGTAATGATTAAAATAGCTACCCAACTCTACAAATGATGGTAATTATGTCAAAAGTTCCCTAAGACATTAAAGTGATACATATAAAAAGTTGGACTAATAAAAATATCCAGAAGATATTTAAAAATGACCATAAGTGGACTTAATATTCTGCCACCAGAAAAGTAAAACTCTAATCCAAAAGAAAAAAAAAAGGATTTGTAGAGTTACTAAAAGATAAAAAGCTTATAAATTGTAGAAATTGTCAAAACATAAATAAAAACTATATATACATGTATGTGAAGGTATAAATAATACCCTAACAAATAATAGATTTATAACAAACCGAACATTTTAAACCACAAGGTAAATGAGAAATACAATTACATAGGAAATTAATGAAAGTGTTCGTCATGAAGAAAATATAAAACGTGGTAAAATGGATTAAATACTACTTATAACCTATAAAGTTTATTATGTAACAACAAAATCCTACAAACCGTTTAAAAACCAATAAATTACTAGAAATCGTCGACGGAAGATAATACTTAAACTTAAGGCATTTTATAAGACATGATAGGCTAAGCAATGCTTTAGCCATAAGAGTTAGATCGAAACTGATAATATGTTTCACTTCCTTAGGAAGGACCTAGAATCGAGAAACTGTGCATCCGTGCGGCAACCCTTGGAGATCCTTCCGGAACATAGTGAGTTTTCACAGCCCCTTTTTACTATTTATACGTTTTGGGGTGAAAAGCATGTTACTATTATTT